>OW569418.2:15178231-16378231 GCA_937662695.2 Halyzia sedecimguttata
GGGTTCGACCCACCCCAAAGAGAATTACATGAAAGACAGGTAGCTTCTTCGAATTTAACTAGTCGGTAGTCGAACAAGGGTACAAAGGAATATTTATTTGACCTAGTGAATGATGGGGTGTTAACTTAACCGCATTCAGATAAGAGGCAGGGTTTTTTTCTAACCATTGTGGGGGGATCTATTGTATTCGATATAAGGTGGAAACAATTTTGTATTTATTGCATGTTGAGTGGTCATATATCTCTTTCAATATTCAGGAATCGTGTAAAAAAAAAGTGGGCTCGTAGTGTGTACATTTTTGATAGTAATACGAAATGTAACTCTACTTTATTTTTTCATTGCAAAATTGCTTAACAAATATATCATGAATATGTAAGTCATCAAGAGCTTGGCGTCATTTTAAACATTTGATTCCCATGGTGTGATAGATGCTCAATTGTTACTTCAAACGATAAAGAGAATGAACTTCAATCGAGCCCTTTTTCAGGTATCTTTTGCTTACGATGAATACATTCATGAATCTCAGAACGCACTCCATATCAGCTTTACAAAAATGTTCAGCATGGAGGATTAAGCTATAAAGACGCTCACAATTTTCGAGATATTAAGAAAAAATCTTATTGTGATGAGGAACTTGTTGAGATTTAAATATATGAAAAACAGCCTGGTCAGGGGATATCAAATGAGAAGGTGTGATTTTGAAACTTTATCATCTGGCTGATGCTTGAGATGCTGTATTGAGAACGATCATCAGCACGTTTGATATAGGGGCATGTCTTGGTTATGAAGGGAGGGACGACGATGAATTGGCAATATACACAGGATTGCAATAGATATGTGGAGGAAGATACGACGTATGATATTGAAGATGCAGAAAAAGAGACTGCGATGGATACTGAATTTATTAACAAAATCAGCTTTTCACAATTATTTGGCGCGTCTTCTTGACATAATGGATAGTGTTGATCATTATTCATTTCATTTAATTTAGAGTTATTCTGATGAACGATGCTTAAATAATTTGAGATAATTTGTAGTGGAAAATTAGAGTTTAATTGTCATTTTGTATTTTAAAAAAGCAGTTTTTTAGATATAATCATAATACTTTTCCAAATAAATAACTTCAGCTATTCGAAGTTGTCAAATATTGTATTCTTTCAAAAGTATCTACAGTGCATTTTTTTGGCATGCAGCAAGCATAGCTCGTCAACTATATTACTGATATCAAACCATTAACTGTATGAAGACTTTGTGTTGGATACCTTTCGTGTGTGACCAGGGACCCCTTATATATGTTGGTGTGCAAACTCTTTGAATAGTTTTCACTAATGTGATCAATACTCATATAGTCATGGAATTTATCATGTTTCATGATTGTGTGTTTCCTTAAAGCATCGTTTCATGTGAATTTCTTTCCACATACGAAACAAGCAAAGCCAATTTGTTTATGTATATTCATGTGTCTGCTCAAATTATTGGGTTTGGGTGTATTGTTTTTCACAAATGCTGTAGGTATGAATTCTGTTGATATATAAAAATGAGACAGATAAGTATACGCGTTAAATACTCTTTATATCCACTATATACATTTTTATAGCTGTTTTATATACGTTTTGCATTCACTTTATAACTGAATATGTATCTATTCATGAAATTCTACGGTCGTAATAGATCAGTCCAAGCACAATCATAACAATCTATACACATTCTTTATAGAAATTCAATAGAACACAGGAACAAAATTTGCCATATTTATTTGTGTATTTTCATAGACATTCTAGTATCTTCGTATAGATTCATACATCTTCGTATACACTCATGAATCAAGCAATTTTGCTTAGGAGTTTCAAGACATGTATTCGTTTTATAGTTTGGATATATGTATACACTCATGCATTTTTTTTGTCGTAGTTCATATGAATTCATCATGAAAAAGTTGGAAGAACATGTCAAATTTGATGATGAATTAGGATGAATATACAATCTACATACATACGTAACCAAGATAAACATAGAAAAACATGCGATTTTACAGATTATTCCAGGCCAATATACAGATGAAGATACACCAGGTCGATAACATTACAGATGTATCAAGAATTATATCAAGACTTGTACAATTTATTTGAGTAAACACAGGGTACAGAAATGTATTTGTGATAGATGACTAGGGTACTTCCATTCCAAAGAAAATCTTGATATTCACGCGTTAGTTTTTATGAATTGTCCAAAGACCCAATATGGAATATTGAGAAGAGATTGACATAAATACGACAATACTTCCGATTATGCTTGGGGGGATAATCCTTATGAAATTACTAGGGTTAACAAAAAATGGTATTAGGGATGATGAAAGTTGAAAATAATGATATTCTGATTATGCATGGGGTCAGATCGAAACTGTACGCAGTGAAAAACTCAACAACGAATGATGAAATTAATATACAGAAGTGTTTCAACACAAACGCTAGTGGGAGACATTCACTGTCGGGGCAAAAATTAACAGTGCTGTGCCTAAGATTCCTGAAGGATACAGCAACTATTTTGGCAAAATACAACATACATACATACGTAACCAAGAAAAATATGGAAAAACATGCGTCAAGCTATCATCATGCTATCATCAAACTACTATCAAGCTACAATCAAATTAGCATCAAACTATCATAGCAACTACTTCATGTATAGTTTACATCAATTTTGTGTATTTTCATAGAAATTCGAGCATCTTCGTTACTAGGGTTAACAAAAAATGGTATTAGGAATGATGAAAGTTGAAAATAATGATATTATGATTATGCATGGGGTCAGATTGAAACTGTACGCAGTGAAAAACTCAACAACGAATGATGAAATTAATATACAGAAGTGTTTCAACACAAACGCTAGTGGGAGACATTCACTGTCGGGGCAAAAATTAACAGTGCTGTGCCTAAGCTTCCTGAAGGATACAGCAACTATTTTGGCAAAATACAACCTACATACATACGTAACCAAGAAAAAGATGTAAAAACATGCGTCAAGCTATCATCATGCTATCATCAAACTACCATCAAGCTACAATCAAATTAGCATCAAACTATCATAGCAACTACTTCATGTATAGTTTACATCAATTTTGTGTATTTTCATAGAAATTCGAGCATCTTCGTATACATTCGTGAATCTTCGTATACATTCATACATATTCGTATATAGTCATGAATCAATCAATTTTGCTTAGGAGTATCGAGACTTGTTGTTTATATCAATTTTGTGTATTTTTCCTATACATTCGAGCATCTTCGTATACATTCGTGCAGCTTCGTACACATTCACAGTCAATTTTGCTTAGGAGTATCAAGACACGTATTCGTTTTATAGTTTGGATATATGTATACACTCATGCATTTTTGTCGTATTCCATATGAATTCATCACGAAAAGGATGTAAGAACATGCGAATTTGATGATGATTTAGGGTGAAAATACAACATACATACGCAACCAAGAAAAAGATGGAAAAACATGCATCAAGCTATCATCAAGCTATCATCAAACTACCATCAAGCTATAATCAAATTAGCATCAAACTATCATCAAACTATCATAGCAACTACTTCATGTATAGTTTACATCAGTTTTGTGTATTTTTCATACCATTCATACATCTTCGTATACAGTCATGAATCAATCAATTTTGCCGAGAAGTATCAAGACATGTATTCGTTTTATAGTTTTGATATATGTATACACTCATGCATTTTTGTCATACTTCATATGAATTAATCACGAAAAAGATGTAAGAACATGCGAATTTGATGATGATTTAGGATAAATATACAATCTACATACATACGTAACCAAGATAAAGATGGAAAAACATGCGTCAAGCTATCATCGAACTACCATCAAACTAGCATCAAATTATCATTAAACTATCATCAAACTATCATAGCAACTACTTTATGTACAGTTTATATCAGTTTTGGGTATTTTTCCTAGACATTCGAGCATCTTCGTATACATTCGTGCATCTTCGTACACATTCACAATCTGTTTAGCATAAGAGTACCAAGACATGTATTATTATTATAGTTTTGATATATGTATACAATCATGCATTTTTGTCATACTTCAAATGAATTAATCACGAAAAAGATGGAAGAACATGTGAATTTGATGATAATTTGGGGTGAATATACAATCTACATACATACGTAACCAAGATAAACATAGAAAAACATGCGATTTTACAGATTATTCCAGGCCAATATACAGATGAAGATACACCAGGTCGATAACATTACAGATGTATCAAGAATTATATCAAGACTTGTACAATTTATTTGAGTAAACACAGGGTACAGAAATGTATTTGTGATAGATGACTCGGGTACTTCCATTCCATAGAAAATCTTGATATTCACGCGTTAGTTTTTATGAATTGTCCAAAGACCCAATATGGAATATTGAGAAGAGATTGACGTAAATACGTTTATTTGCATTTTCCTCACAATTTAATCAAAACTTATAATCTTTATCGAAATATACTGAAAAATGGTATGATATGTTTATTTACATTTTTTCTCACAAATAAATCATCATTAATTATAATCTATATATATACACTAATACATAATAATAATAATAATCTATACAAGCATCTCAAGTCCAAATCAATCTGAACAAAACAATGTTTATTTACATTTTTCAACACCAATCAACTTTAATAATCTATATCGGTATCCTCATCACCAGAATCTATGAATCTTTTGGAATGAGCTTTCAGATTATTCTGACACAAATTGTCTGGGATTGGATTATGCAATCTGTCGCAACATTCATCCTCTTCATAAATATTGAAAAGAACGTCCTTAAAATCAAAGTTACACCAAGACTCTCTACTTTTATACAAGTGGTGAATATGATCACTTTTAATATATAAATGAGAGTGATCTCTGCTGCTATGAATATTGGACCCTATTCTTTTTAATACATCAACAAAAATTTTCAAATGAATTTTACACAAAAACAAATCAAACTTTTTAATGTGATAGTAATTTCGCCATACACACAAATTTTCACAATCATATTCATCGCTCCAATCGCGTTTATTTAGAAGAAAAGTTTGAGCTTTACGATTAGTGGCCAACGCTCTACTACTTCTAAAATCAAGCAGAGGTGGGTCTAGAGTTGAATTTTTCGATGTATCTTCTGTTATCTGTTTCCACTTGTAAAAACTAAATTTCTTCAAAATTTCAAGCGTCAATTTTGGCGCGCCAAAATAGTTGCTGTATCCTTCAGGAAGCTTAGTCACAGCACTGTTAATTTTTGCCCCCCGCTCTGAACTTGCCAAAATCTGTAACGCTTGAAATTTTGAAGAAATTTAGTTTTTACAAGTGGAAACAGATAACAGAAGATACATCGAAAAATTCAACTCTAGACCCACCTCTGCTTGATTTTAGAAGTAGTAGAGCGTTGGCCACTAATCGTAAAGCTCAAACTTTTCTTCTAAATAAACGCGATTGGAGCGATGAATATGATTGTGAAAATTTGTGTGTATGGCGAAATTACTATCACATTAAAAAGTTTGATTTGTTTTTGTGTAAAATTCATTTGAAAATTTTTGTTGATGTATTAAAAAGAATAGGGTCCAATATTCATAGCAGCAGAGATCACTCTCATTTATATATTAAAAGTGATCATATTCACCACTTGTATAAAAGTAGAGAGTCTTGGTGTAACTTTGATTTTAAGGACGTTCTTTTCAATATTTATGAAGAGGATGAATGTTGCGACAGATTGCATAATCCAATCCCAGACAATTTGTGTCAGAATAATCTGAAAGCTCATTCCAAAAGATTCATAGATTCTGGTGATGAGGATACCGATATAGATTATTAAAGTTGATTGGTGTTGAAAAATGTAAATAAACATTGTTTTGTTCAGATTGATTTGGACTTGAGATGCTTGTATAGATTATTATTATTATTATGTATTAGTGTATATATATAGATTATAATTAATGATGATTTATTTGTGAGAAAAAATGTAAATAAACATATCATACCATTTTTCAGTATATTTCGATAAAGATTATAAGTTTTGATTAAATTGTGAGGAAAATGCAAATAAACGTATTTACGTCAATCTCTTCTCAATATTCCATATTGGGTCTTTGGACAATTCATAAAAACTAACGCGTGAATATCAAGATTTTCTATGGAATGGAAGTACCCGAGTCATCTATCACAAATACATTTCTGTACCCTGTGATTACTCAAATAAATTGTACAAGTCTTGATATAATTCTTGATACATCTGTAATGTTATCGACCTGGTGTATCTTCATCTGTATATTGGCCTGGAATAATCTGTAAAATCGCATGTTTTTCTATGTTTATCTTGGTTACGTATGTATGTAGATTGTATATTCACCCCAAATTATCATCAAATTCACATGTTCTTCCATCTTTTTCGTGATTAATTCATTTGAAGTATGACAAAAATGCATGATTGTATACATATATCAAAACTATAATAATAATACATGTCTTGGTACTCTTATGCTAAACAGATTGTGAATGTGTACGAAGATGCACGAATGTATACGAAGATGCTCGAATGTCTAGGAAAAATACCCAAAACTGATATAAACTGTACATAAAGTAGTTGCTATGATAGTTTGATGATAGTTTAATGATAATTTGATGCTAGTTTGATGGTAGTTCGATGATAGCTTGACGCATGTTTTTCCATCTTTATCTTGGTTACGTATGTATGTAGATTGTATATTTATCCTAAATCATCATCAAATTCGCATGTTCTTACATCTTTTTCGTGATTAATTCATATGAAGTATGACAAAAATGCATGAGTGTATACATATATCAAAACTATAAAACGAATACATGTCTTGATACTTCTCGGCAAAATTGATTGATTCATGACTGTATACGAAGATGTATGAATGTCTATGAAAAATACACAAAACTGATGTAAACTATACATGAAGTAGTTGCTATGATAGTTTGATGATAGTTTGATGCTAATTTGATTATAGCTTGATGGTAGTTTGATGATAGCTTGATGATAGCTTGATGCATGTTTTTCCATCTTTTTCTTGGTTGCGTATGTATGTTGTATTTTCACCCTAAATCATCATCAAATTCGCATGTTCTTACATCCTTTTCGTGATGAATTCATATGGAATACGACAAAAATGCATGAGTGTATACATATATCCAAACTATAAAACGAATACGTGTCTTGATACTCCTAAGCAAAATTGACTGTGAATGTGTACGAAGCTGCACGAATGTATACGAAGATGCTCGAATGTATAGGAAAAATACACAAAATTGATATAAACAACAAGTCTCGATACTCCTAAGCAAAATTGATTGATTCATGACTATATACGAATATGTATGAATGTATACGAAGATTCACGAATGTATACGAAGATGCTCGAATTTCTATGAAAATACACAAAATTGATGTAAACTATACATGAAGTAGTTGCTATGATAGTTTGATGCTAATTTGATTGTAGCTTGATGGTAGTTTGATGATAGCATGATGATAGCTTGACGCATGTTTTTACATCTTTTTCTTGGTTACGTATGTATGTAGGTTGTATTTTGCCAAAATAGTTGCTGTATCCTTCAGGAAGCTTAGGCACAGCACTGTTAATTTTTGCCCCGACAGTGAATGTCTCCCACTAGCGTTTGTGTTGAAACACTTCTGTATATTAATTTCATCATTCGTTGTTGAGTTTTTCACTGCGTACAGTTTCAATCTGACCCCATGCATAATCATAATATCATTATTTTCAACTTTCATCATTCCTAATACCATTTTTTGTTAACCCTAGTAACGAAGATGCTCGAATTTCTATGAAAATACACAAAATTGATGTAAACTATACATGAAGTAGTTGCTATGATAGTTTGATGCTAATTTGATTGTAGCTTGATAGTAGTTTGATGATAGCATGATGATAGCTTGACGCATGTTTTTCCATATTTTTCTTGGTTACGTATGTATGTATGTTGTATTTTGCCAAAATAGTTGCTGTATCCTTCAGGAATCTTAGGCACAGCACTGTTAATTTTTGCCCCGACAGTGAATGTCTCCCACTAGCGTTTGTGTTGAAACACTTCTGTATATTAATTTCATCATTCGTTGTTGAGTTTTTCACTGCGTACAGTTTCGATCTGACCCCATGCATAATCAGAATATCATTATTTTCAACTTTCATCATCCCTAATACCATTTTTTGTTAACCCTAGTAATTTCATAAGGATTATCCCCCCAAGCATAATCGGAAGTATTGTCGTATTTATGTCAATCTCTTCTCAATATTCCATATTGGGTCTTTGGACAATTCATAAAAACTAACGCGTGAATATCAAGATTTTCTTTGGAATGGAAGTACCCTAGTCATCTATCACAAATACATTTCTGTACCCTGTGTTTACTCAAATAAATTGTACAAGTCTTGATATAATTCTTGATACATCTGTAATGTTATCGACCTGGTGTATCTTCATCTGTATATTGGCCTGGAATAATCTGTAAAATCGCATGTTTTTCTATGTTTATCTTGGTTACGTATGTATGTAGATTGTATATTCATCCTAATTCATCATCAAATTTGACATGTTCTTCCAACTTTTTCATGATGAATTCATATGAACTACGACAAAAAAAATGCATGAGTGTATACATATATCCAAACTATAAAACGAATACATGTCTTGAAACTCCTAAGCAAAATTGCTTGATTCATGAGTGTATACGAAGATGTATGAATCTATACGAAGATACTAGAATGTCTATGAAAATACACAAATAAATATGGCAAATTTTGTTCCTGTGTTCTATTGAATTTCTATAAAGAATGTGTATAGATTGTTATGATTGTGCTTGGACTGATCTATTACGACCGTAGAATTTCATGAATAGATACATATTCAGTTATAAAGTGAATGCAAAACGTATATAAAACAGCTATAAAAATGTATATAGTGGATATAAAGAGTATTTAACGCGTATACTTATCTGTCTCATTTTTATATATCAACAGAATTCATACCTACAGCATTTGTGAAAAACAATACACCCAAACCCAATAATTTGAGCAGACACATGAATATACATAAACAAATTGGCTTTGCTTGTTTCGTATGTGGAAAGAAATTCACATGAAACGATGCTTTAAGGAAACACACAATCATGAAACATGATAAATTCCATGACTATATGAGTATTGATCACATTAGTGAAAACTATTCAAAGAGTTTGCACACCAACATATATAAGGGGTCCCTGGTCACACACGAAAGGTATCCAACACAAAGTCTTCATACAGTTAATGGTTTGATATCAGTAATATAGTTGACGAGCTATGCTTGCTGCATGCCAAAAAAATGCACTGTAGATACTTTTGAAAGAATACAATATTTGACAACTTCGAATAGCTGAAGTTATTTATTTGGAAAAGTATTATGATTATATCTAAAAAACTGCTTTTTTAAAATACAAAATGACAATTAAACTCTAATTTTCCACTACAAATTATCTCAAATTATTTAAGCATCGTTCATCAGAATAACTCTAAATTAAATGAAATGAATAATGATCAACACTATCCATTATGTCAAGAAGACGCGCTAAATAATTGTGAAAAGCTGATTTTGTTGATAAATTCAGTATCCATCGCAGTCTCTTTTTCTGCATCTTCAATATCATACGTCGTATCTTCCTCCACATATCTATTGCAATCCTGTGTATATTGCCAATTCATCGTCGTCCCTCCCTTCATAACCAAGACATGCCCCTATATCAAACGTGCTGATGATCGTTCTCAATACAGCATCTCAAGCATCAGCCAGATGATAAAGTTTCAAAATCACACCTTCTCATTTGATATCCCCTGACCAGGCCTGTTTTTCATATATTTAAATCTCAACAAGTTCCTCATCACAATAAGATTTTTTCTTAATATCTCGAAAATTGTGAGCGTCTTTATAGCTTAATCCTCCATGCTGAACATTTTTGTAAAGCTGATATGGAGTGCGTTCTGAGATTCATGAATGTATTCATCGTAAGCAAAAGATACCTGAAAAAGGGCTCGATTGAAGTTCATTCTCTTTATCGTTTGAAGTAACAATTGAGCATCTATCACACCATGGGAATCAAATGTTTAAAATGACGCCAAGCTCTTGATGACTTACATATTCATGATATATTTGTTAAGCAATTTTGCAATGAAAAAATAAAGTAGAGTTACATTTCGTATTACTATCAAAAATGTACACACTACGAGCCCACTTTTTTTTTACACGATTCCTGAATATTGAAAGAGATATATGACCACTCAACATGCAATAAATACAAAATTGTTTCCACCTTATATCGAATACAATAGATCCCCCCACAATGGTTAGAAAAAAACCCTGCCTCTTATCTGAATGCGGTTAAGTTAACACCCCATCATTCACTAGGTCAAATAAATATTCCTTTGTACCCTTGTTCGACTACCGACTAGTTAAATTCGAAGAAGCTACCTGTCTTTCATGTAATTCTCTTTGGGGTGGGTCGAACCCATTTCTCATAATGAACCTTTCTTCTGGTTATTGCCGAATAAATATGATAAAATAATTGGCTACAATACAGTATCTGAAGAAATAAGATTTATTTTTGGAAAATACAATAAAACAATCCGCCTCAATGTAAACAAAATCAAAAATTATGTTCCTTGTGAATCGAAGATTTTTATTTTATCATAGCGAGTCTCTAATACGTTTGTAATTTTTTGCGTAAATATGATTCATTTTCATCCAAATATTGTGACTATTGATGACAATACAATCAGTACAAATGTACAATCTTTCATGTAATCTTTCCAGATAGTAAGAATACAAAATTTCACATTTAGCATATTTTGTCTCAGTGCCAAGCAAATATTCAATATTTTTGACTTCAAATCTATGTTCAAAATGTCTAGTACCCAAAGTTTTTTTTTTCGAAAACAATTGTGCTTACGTTGAAATGACAGAAAATATGTCTCATATGCTCTGTTAAAGTATCCATAATACATCGAAAATGGCATTTATTCATACAACCACCCAATACATTTTTTGTTATGTTAGCTTGCTGCCAAATCAAAAGTATACAACCTCCAATGCATTTAGGATAGCTTGATAAGCTTGTCACAAGTAGTTCTCGTTGTAATTGATTGCAAATTCATATGTGGTCAAGCATTGAAAAGGAAAACTGGTTGGCTTTTCTCGATATCCTCAAGCATGGTACCTATAGCAACTTGCAATCTGATCAATGAATTGAATTTTTCAACCGATAATTTCATGAACAAGTCATTAAAAAAGCATCATTATAATATATATAGTGATATGATAGCTGCAATAGTGGAGGGGAGGCATAAAAACGTTGAAAGAGGTGCTTTACAGAAAATTCAGTGGAACATATCGATTGATCCTTCAAGATGTCGTTAAATGAGCACAATAATAAAAAACAGTGAACTATTGGCATGAAACCCCATGACGTTAATATAAAGAACGACATATATAAATTAGCTTTCAGTCACATGACCTTATAAATTTCAGAAGAATTGTACGTAAATTTAGACACGTTTTCACAAAAGGGTATCAATGGACTACTGAACTTATTTTTGAGCAGGTGTCCCCTATCTTGACATTCCATTCTCGATCTCAATTTTGGTTCAAAAGATACCGGGTTTTTTTTTCCGTTAATAAATTTGTGATAGATGATCTCTTTCGGGTTGATGCGGTTTTCAGGTAAATATTTCGAGGGTATTTTGAGCAGGTGTCCCATATCTTGACTTTCCCTTCTCGATCGCAATTTTGGTTCGGGTTTATTTTTTTCGTTAATAAATTTGGGTGAGATGATTTCTTTCAATGCATTTAATGTAGTGCGTGTACTAGAAAAATATGATACAGCTGTAAAAAACGAGAAACACTGCATGTATTTCAGCGATGCCGACTTGAATAGAATCATTTAATAATACTCCAATCGCCTAGAGATGTTGAAGTTCCTAGATATCATGAAAGATCTATCTCAGAAGAATAATCAAAATTCGATTGAAGATTTAATAAATTCCTTTTGTAGAAATAATCCATCTGTTGAAAGTTATGTAATCTTAGAATGCGTGTACTTTTATAAGAATAAAATGTTAAATGAGGTAGATTTTTCATGTCAATAAAAATAAGTCCTTAAATTGTTTTTTTTTTTGTGTACAAGTTTCATCTGACCTGTTCCCACCCAATCAATTGCGTTCCGACATATTAGCCCAAAAATATTTTTATGTCAACTGTCGCCCTTGAAATTAAAAAAGATACACAAAATTCTTTCTGCATTATTTCGTAATGGGTCTGCTGAAAATCACCATATAAATTGTTTCTGAAAACACTGGAATCCCTTATATTTCTAGTGTGCGTAAACCAAAAGATTCACAAATAATGTATGTTATCCCCTTTCAAATAAACGATAAATGCCCCCCCAAGAATAATACGAAAAAAGGATCGAGTATCAGCATCAAACTTCATATGACGGATAGAATAATTCCTATCGTCTAGAGATGCTGAAAATTCAAATCATATTAATTACCTGAAAAAGGGGGTCCCTGAGATCGATACGAGTCCTCATTAACAATCCAATTCCGATACCTGAGAACGGACAATAGAACATGCGCGCAAAAGTTCCTGATTTCACGTCAGCGGTTCAATTCCACCCCTACCAAAGCCTCACGGGATGGGGGGCGTGGCGTTGCGCAACCCCACTCTTCAGCCGCTGCTGGCTTACGCGTTCAAGAGGGTACAATTTTTGCAAGTTGGACCTTAGATTTCCTTATGGGGATTTACATGTAAAAATGGGGCATTTTGGCTTAGAACTGTCCCAGGACATCTACTGCTTTGCACTAATTTCATCATTGATGAATAGCATGGATTTTGCAGCGGGAAGTCTACATCAACAAATTTATTAGTATTTCTTAATAAAGTTACTTCATCAATAGAAACATTTTCCAGTGTGAATTGATATACTTCTGCAAAGCTTTTGATAGGATAAATCGCAGTATATTGTTGGCAAAGTTGCGTGAGATGAGTTTTGGTGGTTCGTTGTAGAACTGGAATCAGAGTTTTTGCGTAATCGTTCTTGATCCGTGCGATACCGGGGTCACCTTTTTGAATCATATGGCATCCCCACTGGTGTTCCCCAGGGATCTCATTTGGGCCATGTTCGGTTCGTTTGCCAGTGATAAATCTGATGTTTTTATGTTTAGCTTCTTCCTCCTCTTTGCCGTTGATCTTAAGATATTGTATTATGAGGATATCTTTCGTACACAAGAAGACTCGACTAGATTTTCTGATTGGTTTGAGCTAACTAGATAAGAACTGAATTTGTCAAAATGTCAGAATTCAATGTTCAACAAAATCGTCTAATTCTCAAGGATTCAAACATGTATTCGCTAACCGCCTTAATTCTACCGTCTTCGTCTTATACTTGCTCGGAACTCTATCTCTGGTCGCCGATTCCTCATACCCTAAGTACCTACTCTGTTTACCCCCCTGCACTTCGGCTCGCCCTCGATCTCACAGGGTAGTACAATCATTGGTGATTCCATGGGAACTATCCCATGGTTTCAAGGCAATTCCAGAAATATAGTGGTTGTTATTGTTGCACTGAGACGCCTGAGAGACGAGGTTTGGTATCAAATTCTTCATATCCTGTCGGGTGGTACATCTATCTAAAGCCGGGTCCTTACCGAATAGCAAGTTCTTGATAGCTGGTGCTGCTTTTATTTGTGCGTATTTATTAAGTGAAGAAGAAATTTTTGGTGCGTAGATGGTTTAATACTAACTTGTAGAACTTGTTTGTGTGAGAGAAGATCTTCATAACTTGTCGAACTAAAATATCAGCAAATAAGTGGCCAATATAAAAACTTCACCCGGATTTCGCCTACTAATTTTGATCATCTGTTAACAAATATTGCATCCAAAATATCAAGACAAGATATAATGAGACCTGTGGTTTCATTCCAATATAGACTGACTCTGACGCCAAATTATTTGGAAACGGCAGATTCATAGAGGTACTAGACATCTGCACGCTTTTGGAATTTCAAAACAGTCAATCTCTTGCATTATCTTATTCATGTAAGTATGTGAAGCGATTATGGCAGCATTGAGAGAACACACAAATGTTTTTGAAGTTGAACTTTTTGAAGTAATCTGTTTTTTTCGGATTCCATACTACAGGTTGTTCTTGGTACAATCTAATAAGATCAAACTACCGATCGTCACTCCATATTATGAACGCCCACACGATACAACCGTCATAAACGCCGTCCAAACGATAACCGCGAGCGCCTTTGGCTCGCTTTACATATACACGACAGTGGTGTAAACGACACTGGTAATTCGATTCTTGGGTGAAGGATTGAATGTTAGCTTTCACAGCTATCCGGCAATAATCGTGGTCATGTGAACGCTTGTGTCGTGTCATTGCCGTACATAAAACCGTATCGTGTTCAGAGCTGTCCCAAAGCCCTGTGCTTAGTGCTCGTCAAAGTGCTCTGAGCACTTTTGTGCTCCTAAGCACTGTACTCGCGAGCACTATATCGAAGCAGTGCTTAGTGCTTAGTGCTTCTCAAAATTTTCGAAAAGGCTTAGTGCTCAGAACTCCCGAAAAGTGCTTCCGACCACTACAAAGTGCTCCCGAGCATAGCAGAGTGCTCCCAAGCACTAGAGTGCTCCCGAGCACCACAAAGTGCTCCCAAGCACTAGAGTGCTCCCGAGCACCACAAAGTGCTCCCAAGCACTAGAGTGCTCCCGAGCACTACAAAGTGCTCCCAAGCACTGCAATGCTGCGGAGCACTTCTCGGGATAACCGATTCATACTTGTCACAATCTGAAAACGTAAGACGATCGCATCATTATAGACATTCGAATCATTTGAGTGTAGAGTTAAAGAAGTTACAGTCAGTAGTGAGTGAACTGCGCAGTTTCGCAAGAATCTAAGGGAAGTAAACATTTTAAGATTTTTATCCACGACTGTTGTACTATAATGTGCATATTATACGTGTGTTTACTCAAGTATAATGGCATGCATAGTTCACTATGATAACAATTCATATGAAATTAAGTCTATGTGAAATATCAATTGATTCCAACAAATATTTGAAATTATTTTAGAAAGAATTAATCGTTGTGGATGGAGCATAATACTCAATTTGCTTTTTATGACTTTAATTATTCACTCGAGGGATTTACGAAACTCACCTCCGGTTTGTTTCATAAACATCACCCTCATGAATAATGGCATTCTTAATACCTTCATTGATTAATATACTATATTGCTATGTACATATATTGTACGAGTATGTGCGTTGCACAATATAATGACGGTGGCCCCTAGACGGTCAATATTATTGTACAATATGATGGTTGTCTATCGTATGGATGGTTGTCTATTGTATGTTATTTTCGATGAATAGTGACAATAATAAACGCTCAAAATCACTACGTCAGTGATTTCCGCGAATTTTATCTAATCTGTCATTTTCATTACTTTCATCTTAATATGCATTCAAATATTTGTTAAAATCAATCAGGCTTCCCCATAACACTACACGCACATAATTTTACTTTTCCTATTTCTCTTATCGCAGCTGAAAGCCCGCCTCCAAGTTTGCCGGAAGATGTAGAGAGCACACTTACTGAATGAGAAATGGAGAGAAGCGCACATTTTCAAAATAATATCTACAATGGTCACTCACCCAACTCTGAAATCTCCAAAGGGGTACAAAAAATATGTTTCCAAAATATTGCCAAGAATACCAGCACTATCGATTTTTGCAAAATTTCAGCAACATCTAACAGATATTTTTACTTTTTTTTTGTCTAGTGACATGATTCTCACGAAACATGAAATAAGTCTTTGTGTACGTATTCTACAACTATTTCTAAGTTTCAATTTGATCACATGAACGAACTTAACCGGTGCATTTGCACCCTAAACCTACCCTGAAAATTACAAGAGTCTAGCTCTTTTCTTTCGGGACAGACGGATAGAACTGAAATTTACCAAGAAGTCCTCTCCAGTGAGTCCAACCTTATCCTTTGATAACATTTTCCGCCCAAAATTCGATAATTACAGACACTCGGAAAACATGATAATGTTCTCGTTCCAGGGAACGATCACGCCAAAACAATAGGTGTACCAGTAAAATTAACATATTATATTACCTTATCTTGAAGAAAGTATGGTATTGCCCCCCACTCCTTGTCAAATGTTTAACAGACTCATCCTTTTGTAAAGTGCTTAGTGCTCGCAAAGACGAATTACTTTCCGAAAGTGCTTAGTAATCGCGAGCATTTCATGAATAAAAGGGCTTAGTGCTCGAGATTCCGGAGCACTTTTCAGTCAGTGCTTTGTGCTCGGTGCTCGAAGCACTTTTCGTCAGTGCTCGGCACAGCTCTGGAGCCCTATTCTCGACCATTCGCAATTTGCACGATCGTTCGCATCTCTATAGCAATATATAGCATATGCGACCGATCGTTAAAATTGCAAATGGTCGAGAATAGACCCCCAGATCGTGTTGATGTAGAGCGAGCCTTTGTGTTCGCACCAAAAACCGACAGCCGATAGATCGTGTCGAACGGCGGGGCGAGCGCAACCTGTAATGATCGTAGTACCACAGATTAACCAGATACGCCACTCCCAGTATTTATGAATGAACTCTGCTGACGCGTCTTGTTGACCATGGAATTCTCGGCACCCCCAAATAGTTCCTAGCTCCTAACTATTTGGGGGTGCCAATAAAATCGCAGATATATGATCACGTGACCTCTCGGCCAATCGCAACTATGGTAGAGGCAGAACGACGTTCATTCATTAATTTATAACAACAAACGGAAAGGTTAGCTAAAATACTCAGCTTATGTACGAAAATTTGTAACTCAAGTGGGATTAATTTAATGAATTTCATAAAGTGTAATGAAGACGTTTAAGATGCAGTTTGTGGCGTATGTGGAAGAAATAAAAGGAATATGATTATTAGTGATTTGTGAAGTTGAGGTTAGAGTTTGTTTAAAGAGCGAGAACGTAGTTCATTTCTCTCTGTCATTTTACTACGTCTTCATGGGTAGTAAATCTGAAGGTCAAACCTACGTGCTTCCCGCCAACTGTCGATTGCACTATCTGGTAATCTGTGGTAGTACCCTCCAAACGGATAATTCGCCTTATATTACGCATTACATTAGGCGTTACATTACACCCGTCTGGACCCGGCATTACGCATTGCATTACGTGTTACATTACACCCGTCTTGACCCGGCTTAAGATCGCTAACTGTATACTAATGGGTTTCAGGCGACAGAGGGAGTAGATAACGTTTGATGTATCGATAATGCGTCGTGTGTACCCTTTAAATGTAATCCTAATTATAACCATATACAAGTAGAATTCCAATCCTCATTGAGATCCGACATTTAGAATGATTAAACCTTTGTTTTGCTCAACAAGTAATTTAATAAGGAACATGAACTTTTTTTGTCAGTTAACCAGAGAACCTGAGAATCTTTATGATTTAAATGTGAATTTAGAAATTTGAATTCAATTTATAAATATTTTGTGTTCATTCATAGAAGATCATAGAATAGAGTAGTGGATATGATAGATCGCAGATAGCATAACTGAATTAAATTTTGGCATCGCAAATTGTTGGTGAGTGATAGAGCTTTTCCTATTCATCATTTTGCATTGATTTCGTTCTTGTATTCAATATTATTGTATGGATGTTGATATGTGGAATGTAAATATAATGCGCTGCGATGAATTTCTGGCTTGAATGAATTTTATTTTGTGATCATATGACTGAACGATAAAGCAAAGCCCTGAATGACAGATCGCTAAAATTGCCGATGCGATTCTGATTGCGTCAAATATATGCCGGTCGACCCGTGTGCGTCGGCTCTTATATTAGCAAGAGTCTCTCGCATGGTCACGTGTTGATTGTATTCCATGATGCTGGTATAAGCGCTCATCAGATAATGAATCCAAAAGAGAGCCCTCAGGGTAAGAAAGTTTCGAGCATTCTAAATATCGAAATGTCATTATGTCATGATGACATCGTAAATTTTTCCGGCTCGTTTTTTTCGTTATTTTACACAATACAAAGTAAAACATGTATCTATGGGAGATGATAGCCCTACATAAGGGCCCTGTAGCGGCCTTCGAACACCTGAAGTTCTGAATAATCATCGCTTGGACTTGGACCGGTCAGACCTGGTTTTGAAAGAGACCCTCCTGGCCTTACGAGCAACATTATCCTTTTTGAATCCAAATATTGAAGGGATTTCTAAGAACAAGACGGAATATCTTTGAAAATTAGCGGAGGTGATTCTTCTCCAAGAGATCCCATGCGCCTACAGAGAAGTATATTTGTGGGAGGAGACTTTTGAAAGGTTATGTATTATTTATAATTTGTTCGTTTTTCTCCTCTTGTCTATTCAATTTTCAGGAGTTTCGGGTACCTTGGAGAAACCTCTCCGTTTTTTGACGAAGGAATCCATATTGAAGAAATAAATGCCTATCAATATTGTTAAATGTCAGCAAATTTTGTAAACAATAGGTACAAATCACCACGCTCACTGGGAGACAGGGTTTTTTTGCTGAGGTTTTTCCCTAAGCCCGCTACACTAACCTCTGCTAACACATATAAAACTCTCCGTCAAAAGAATATATATATCGAACATGTATTTGACGTACAGGTCAAAACTAGGATCAACTCAAAATAGGTATAATTGTTCATCAGGGCGAAATCGCAGACATGCTACCTTTTGAGGTTTTCATGAGTGCTACTTAATTAAATGTTTAATAATGTTTCATGAAACTGTGTTTATGAAACTAAATTTGTCATAGCTTTCCCAATCGGGGTGATACAAGTGAAAAAGTCAGTATTCCAATCCAACTACTGATAATCGCAAATGTCTTCTACATGGTACATTATTTGTAATGTGTTTGAGTACAGTAGATAATCAAAATTGTCAAATACAAGCTGAAAATTTGATTAAAAAAAAAATTTGTTCAAGCCCTGTGGACAGGAGCTTTTTGGCGCTCTTATTCAAACAGACAAATTATATATTCGAAAGTATTGGTCTCTCAGAGTTGGGAATTATATCAATGGATTCCTATGATAGAACTGTATGATGAAAGAAATTAAATTTAAAAAATTGGTTCAAGCTCTGTGGACAGGAGCTTTCTGGCGCTCTAGTTCAAACAGACAAATTATATCTCCGAAAGTATTGGTTTCTCAGAGTTGGGAATTATATCAATGTATTCTTATGATAGAACTGTATCATGAAGGAAATTCAATTCAAATAATAGTTTATTTATCAAGATTAAATGAGCAATCTGAGAATGAGAATTGCACCAATGGAAGAAATCTAATTAAAATAGCTGAAATGACTTTCACTCTCTCTTATAGAACAGGATGACATGTACGAGCATGAATACAGATCATATGATAAAGCTTAGATAGAATAATTATAACATTCTGTGAAAACATAGAAGTACGATTCATTATTGAAATTTCGAAAAATCATATCTCCGAAAGTATTAGCTTGTTGGAGTTGAAAATGATGTCAATGGATTTTTATGGTGGAACTGCGTATTGAATAAAAATTGAATTTGAAATTTGTTACTTAAAAAAAAATATTTTTTTTCGATACCTACTCCGAAACCATCTGGCCTATTTTGCCGAATAACGAACTTAACCGAGATATTCATCTCCCTAACCTACTCTGAAAATTTCAACTGCCTAGCTCATTCCGTTCGAGAGTTATTGTAGAAATTTTTTTTTTAATTTTCAAAATTTTTTTTGACACTTTGGGGTATCCTGGTAAATACAAAACTTCACATGCGTATGAAGGTCATGATTCTTCAATTTAATGTTAAATTTCAGATAGATTGAGTGATTGGTTTCGGAAATATTCATCCGAGGAACAGGAGCGCCAAAAACCAAAATTGAGAAACTTTGAACGATTGGAATCTAGGAAAATGTTCAACGGGTAATTCCGCAAAAGGAGCTGAGAAAAATCATTCTGCTGGTACTTGCCGAAACGTGTTTCAGCGAAATTGCCTGTTAAACTTTTTCATTTGAATATTTTTTTCCGAATTATCCTGATTTCTTCATTTTATTATTATTATTATCGACTAAGAGGTGCGAGTGCATCGCGAACTGGTATCTTTTATGCTGGATTAGACCAGGTGTATTCCGAGATACAGCTCCCCCATCCATAATAACGTTAAATCCCCACTTATAAAATACACCGGCTAGCTGGGAATTTACATGTCATTACGTATCATTCCCTAGGTGGTCAGGCAACGAAGGTCAGATAAAGATTCTAAGAAAGCACTGACGTAAAGTCAAACAACGCAAAAAACTAAATAATTGTCGAACGGCCAAAACGTATTTGTCATGAAGGAAAAACACATAATCAACCAAGCTACCTGGGTCTATTACTGAAAAGTTGGAATATTAATTTATTGTGTGGGAATGCCAAATTGAAGAAATTCTTTATCTTGGTAAGTGTACGTATTTATGGAAAATCCCGAACCGCATCAACTTGAAATTTTAAATTGTAATTTTTATTCGTAAAAATGCGAACCATTCCTTTAACCCCCTTCAAAAGATAGGTGCAACCCAAAATTTTTCAAATAAGAAGTCTGGGCTTGTTTTACATTCTTTGACAGGTCGCATCATTCTCTATTCAGAAATGTTATCACCTTCATGTTGTCATATTGCAAAAATCAAATTAGAAAAAAATAAAATTAAGTGATTAGCGAAATTTAGACATTGAGCCGTACTCATAAAAATAAGGTTATGCTTATACTTGCAGAAAATGAAGGGAATCCTTCAGCTCGCATTCATAATATTTCGAGTGAAACCTTATACTTATAGAGTAGGGGCATATCCTCTACAAAAAAGTATTTGGTTATTCATAAACGTTTCCTTTTACTTTAAATAAAAAGCATATCCTTCAATAATTTTGAGTGTGGTCAGTAGCAGACTCACCGCCGTATTCACAAAGCATTCAAGCATTCAATCTCCTTTAAGTCTCCTTTAACTGATGTTCCGATTCTTATTTATCTTAACTGATGACCTCAGTTAGGACTTAACGGAGATCGAATGCTTTGTGAATACGGCAGTCTCGGTCGTGTAGTAACATGTTTATATAACGCATTTTTATAAACAAGGGTAGCGTAGTACATTTGTAGTTCAGATACAATCTTATTACATATTTTGATCTGGAATTTGTTGGATTACAAGGTAATTTTTTTCGAAGAATTACGGACTATAGGGGGTCTTGGGCTCTATATTATAAGTACTTTATATTCCGACAAATTCGATAGTCCGAGACTGCCTTGCAAAACGTTTGTCGGACTACCGGGGGTCCACTGTACAATAAATAAACAAACCATAGTGAATAGGTTGGAACCTGCCGCGGCACATACAAACCAACATCCCTTTATTTATTCTTGAAGGAAATTCTTGCAAGTATGAGGTGATCATTATGAATACGAAAAAGAGGAAATACTTTTACTCTTACCTTTTTCTTCAACTGAAAACCTTATACTTTCATCTTATTCTTACAAGGATATCCTTCAGTTTTATGAATACGGCTCAATATCATAAACTAAAGTGTAGCAAATAAATTTTGAATGTTAATGAAGTATGTTAAAAGTGTTCACCGCGAAAGCCTTGGCAACATCCTAACCTCAAATAAAAATTTCTTCCAACATTATTCAACATGTCAGTGATCGACCTAATCACTGCGTTATTCGATCTTCTAGGTCTGCTAGGTTTGGTTTTGTACACAACTTTCTTCACACATCCAAAAAAAAGAAATCTGCTACATTTTAGTCCTTGATATTGTACCAAATGTCATCAAATTACGGAAAAATTGGCGGATACGTTTATTCGTCTATATTTCGTGTTTGGTCCGTAGAAATCGGTCCGCGTCCCGAGCGAAAAAACCCTATACCCTTATTGCATTATGCTTTTTATTATGTCTATATTTGCGCCTATTTTCATGGCTAACTGTTGGCTGAATTTCTCCCAAATGAGTGACACTAATACACCACGCTTTTTACGCGCTTGTTTCAGAGAGCAATTTCAGAGCCTGAAGAAATTGATATTTACCTCCAGTTCTTGTTTTGTTCGTACATTTTCAAAAGAATACCCTAGTGACTGTATCAATATGATGATGCAAACAACAGATGATTTTGATGAACCAAGAATTAGGCTTGGTTCATCAAGCCTAATAATGGTTCATTGGTTCATCAAGCCTTATAAATCATACTCGCCGCCGATGATTTAAAATCATTCACTAATTTTTTGAGAATGTCTGAAGGAACGTTTTATATGCTACTACTTAGAGTGCAAATTCATATACAGAAAAATTACACTGTAATTCGAGAAAGCATTTCTCAAAAACGAAATTAATAATTACTTTGCGATACTATAGGCTAATGGTGAAAGCTTCATATCACTACAGTATAATTACAGAGTGTCAAATATAGCCATCAAAGAATCTCTTGGCTTCGTAAGTTTACTTAGATTACGCACTCAGAGTGACAAACATATGTAATATTGAATTCATAAAGGCTGCGATTCAAAGGATAGAATAAACTAGGTTATGTTGAGACGTCAAGTCGAATAGATAAATATTGTGTTGGTAGACATGTAATTTCTACGAAAAAATAGAACCAATTCTATTTATTTTCAAGCCATAGAAAGTCTACAAAATTGTCCCAGGTGCATGCGTATTTTTTTTAAATTTCAGGCGCAGTCAGTCAGGCTGACCAATAGGCACGAAGAAGTCATAGGGTAAAGAGGGTATTAGGTATTCAAGGAATCCGCTTTCTTCGATTTCGCGACTTTTCGGGAATATTTTTAAAATACTCGCGGCGTTCCGATCTTGACGAAAATCGCCTTCGGCGATATATCCATCCTCGCTCGTTCCTTCACGATATTCGCATAAAACGCAGCTTGCGGATTTGCCGCACACGAAAATTTCTTCGACACCGCTTCTTTTCTACATTCTTGGCGCTTTTGTTCCTCAGAACAAAGTGCTTATCAATTTGCCCAAATGTCTGTAATTTTTGAAACTTTGGATGAAAATGGTCACGATAACTCTCGAACGAAATAAGCTAGACAGTTGAAATTTTCAGAGTAGGTTTCGGAAATAAATATCTCTGTTAAGTTCATTATTGGGCTAACGAACAAAAAAAATGTCTTTACATTACTAATTCAATTTTTTTTAAGATGCAGTTCTATCATAAGAATCTATTGATGTAATGTTCAACTCTAACAAGCTGATATTTTCGGAGATATGATTTTTCAAAATTTCAATAATTTATCTTATCTACTTCTATATTATCACAGAATGCGAGTTCGATCTGTCTGTGTTCTATCTGTCTTCACTGTTCATTCATGTCATCTTATCTATCTATAAGAGACGTCATATTTATTTCTGTTCTAGTTTGTTTATATAATTCGAATTTTGAAAATATTTGGTAAGTGAGTAAAAAATGATTCATTAACGAATCATTCTCTAATTATGGAAGATTTAGAACGGGATTTTCAACTACTGTACACTTAGTTATAACTTAGTAACACTATTCAAGAATTCCTACGTTTGGAATCTCTCTGGACTGATTACATTAGATTTGTTTCTTGAATAAAACTGGCTATTTAATTTACTCAATTTTTCAAGATGACTCCTGATAGTTTTGAAACACTTGTAGCCAAAATTGGACCGTCATATAAAGATATGATGCAAAGGGAATTTAATTTCTTTCGTGATGCTGCTCTATCATAATAATCCATTGATATCATTCCCAACTCTGAGTAACAAATACTTTCGGAGATATTATTTGTCAAAGTTTGAACAAGAACGCCAAAGCTCCAGTCCACAGAGCTTTTTCACTTTTTTCAAAGTGTAACTTCAGTGGTTCCGACATTGCGCGTTCAGTAATATCGCGCATAATGTAGGTCTTGCAACATTTCAGTGATTTTTGACGGATAGTTTCTGAGATACAATTTTTTTTTATATTTGCGCGCATGTTCTGGGGAACATCGCGTTATCGTTTTCGCCAAATATCTGTAAAAATCTGGTAAAAGATAGCGACTTGAAATTTTCAGGTAGAGGTCAAAATACGACGGACAAGTTCGTTAATGAGCATAATCGGCCCAAAAGTTTCCGAGTAATAATATTGTCATCAACCAATACAGATCCAATCGAATTGAAACTGGGTAGTATTAAAAGGCGTTTTGGGAAATTCTGTGACAATCGTAGCCACTAAAAAATTCTCAAAAAATTATTAAAAACTATTATTTATCTCACAATAACCTGAGAACGAAAACAGATAGGGACTTGCAATTTTTAGGGTAAGTTATGCATCTGAATGCGAAATTTGATATTATTAAATGGTTTCTTCATGGGTGTTCTCTCCCAAACTCTGAAAAATATCTATTAAATAAAAATGTTTTATTTTGTGAATTTCTTCTGCTTAAAAAAACACAAGAGAATTATCTGAAGCAATAAATCGAACAATGTTGTCTAACAAACAATAATGGAACAACATCAATGATGAAACAACTATTTCGGAACGTTTCGAAGTCTAAATGAGACTCATTCGTCAGACAATCTACGAAAATCTTCAAAATCTTAGATAGAATGGCTATAAATGTATCCTCATGGAGTTTAAATGGAAAAAAGAATCATATCAAAGGGACTAAATTTTGCAGTTACAGCAAGAAATGTCCGCGTACTAGACATCATTACATCTATTGAGAAAGCCGCTCAAAAACTTCAACGAATTCAGAGAGTTGAATAAAATGCTATTAGAGAAGCCTATCAAAACAACTTCAAACCAAAGTTATATGGAAAAACAAGCTACTATCTCACTCAAAAAAGATAACAATATTAAAATATTACCTGCTGAAAAAGGGAACGCTATACTCATTCTGGATTCAAATGAATATCACGATAAACTTTTGGTTATTGTTAATGATAAGAACGAATATACCAAATTCCATAAAGATCCCACTTCTATAACAGAAAGAAGAGTAAAAAACATTTTATCAAAGTATTCCAAAAACCTTATGTATAGACAAAAAAGACCTCACGCCATCTCACAGTAAGCCACCACATTTATATGGTGTTCCAAAAATACACAAACCTCTAATTCTAAGTAGAGAAAAATAATCAGCTCTCTTTTCTAGATGTTTCGATAATCAAGTATGCGAACCATTTCGAAACAAGTGTCTTCAGGAAGCAGACACATACAAATAGAAATTTCAATTTCTATTTGAACCATCAACTTAATGTGAAAAGAGGTGTTATTAAAACACTTTACGATAGAGCTGATCTGAATTGTTTTACTCCTAAAATTCGGAATAATGAAATCGATTTCATCGAAAAATTTCAGGAAGATAATGGATATCTCAGTCAATTCATAAATACATCATTCATCAAGCACTGACTACACGTCAGTGCTTGAACCAATTTTTTTTTCGTGATTTTTTTGAAATTTTCTAGGGGTGCGCTTCTTAAAATTTTTTTTTTCGTAATTTTTTTCAAATTTTTTAGGGGTACCTACGGTTCTTACAAAATTTTAAACACGTCTTTATGATGAATTTCTACTACTAGTTACCAAGCTTCAATTCGATCGAAGATTTATTTTTTGAGTTATCAAGGAAATAATATTCCAGGTGGGTATAACTCGGAAACCGTTTGACCGATTATGCCCAAAAACGAACTCAACTCTCCATTTCGGATACGCAACCTACCCTGAAAATTGCAAGTCCCTGTCTCATTTCGTTCGAAATTTATCGAGACAACGGTCACCCATCTACTGAACTCACACAAGAATGCTCGAATCTCCAACAATATTCAACCGATCATGTTTAAACTTGAAACTTGGCAGTAGAGTTAGGTTATGAAGGCTCTAGCAAAATTTCAGCAATTTCAAACGAATAGTTACTGATATATAGAATTTTTTTTTCAATTTTCAATGATTTTTTTTAAATTTTTTACAAATACTATCCTCACGAAATTTTGCAAGAATTTTTGCGTTGGCATTCTACAACTAATTACTATGATTGAATTCAATCGGTTTAGTATTTTTTGAGTTTATGAGGAACAAAAAACAACCAAATTTCAGATGGCTATAACTCTAAAACGATTTGGCCGATTATGCTCATAAACAAACTAAAATGTCGCGTTCTGGTGCACATCCCAACCTGAAAACTTCAATCCGCTATCTCTTTCCGTTCTCAAGTTATCGTGACAACAAAAATATTTTTCAATAATTTTTTTAAAATTTTCTAGACATACGATTCCCACAAAATTTCACGAACGTGCTTAGGTTCATATTCTACAACTACTCACCAAGTTTCAATTCGATCGGATTTATATTGGTTGAAAACAAAATTATTACTCGGAAACCACTGTGCCGATTATGCCCATTAGCGAACTTGTCCGTCGTATTGGGATGCGCCACCCACCCTGAAAATTTCAAGTCGCTAGCTCTTTTCGTTCTCAAGTTATCGTGGCAACGGCCGGACGGCCGGACGGCTGGCAGGACAGAATCAAATTTGACCTCGAATTCTTCATCGGGGAGTCGAACTAAATCGTTTGAGACCATTTTCGTCAAAAAATTCGAAAGTTACAGACATTTGGGCAAAACTATAACGCGATGTTCCCCAGAACATACGCGCAAAAATCATTCTGAAGATTCTCGTTGAGTGTCTGATGAAGGAGTCTGATTTTGACTACTAAACGTTACGCAATAGTTGTTCCGTTATTGTTTGTTAGGCAACATTGTTCGAATATTTAATGCTTGTGGCTTTTACTTGATGCAAATCCATATTAACTCAATGAAAAATTATATACGATTTACACTTATTATTGTAAATCGTATATAATTTTTCATTGAACATTGTTCGATTTATTGCTTATGACAAATATCTTGTATGTCTTACGCAGAAGCAATTGACAAAATAATAAATTTTTGTTTAATAGATATTTTCCGGAGTTTGGGAGAGAAAACCCAGAAAGAAACCATTTAATAATGAGCATACCTCCCACAGTATCCTTTAAAGAACATTTGATTTTGTTAATGGACATAATTAGCCAAACGGTTTTGGAGTTATACCCATCTGAAATTTGGTTGTTAGTTCCTCAATAACTCGAAAAATACGAATCCGATCCAATTCAAACATTAGTAATTAGTAATTAGTTGTAGAATGCTGACGTAAATTCTTGCAAAATTTCGTATAATCGTATAAAATTAAAAAATGGGTTCAAGCCCTGTGGGCAGGAGCTTTCTGGCGCTCTTGTTCAAACAGACAAATTATATCTCCGAAAGTATTGGTTTCTCAGAGTTGGGAATTATATCAATGTATTCTTATGATAGAACTGCATCATAAAGGAAATTCAATTCAAATGATAGTTTATTCATCAAGATTAAATGAGCAATCATGAAATGAGAACTGCACCATGGAAGAAATCAAATTAAATCTGGCCAATTTTGCCCAATAACGAACTTAACCGAGATATTCATCTCCCTAAACTACTCTGAAAATTGAACTACCTACCTCATTCCGTTCGAGAGTTATATCTATGTCTATGGATGAAAAGCAGTCTCACTACTCTCAGATCTCTTACTTCATGTTCAGTTCCGAAATGTAAGAATTTTCTGAGAAAAACTAATTTCGGAGCAAACAACTGAGATTTTTCTCACTTCGCTCACAATTCTTCGATTGATTAGATAATGTCTCAGGAACATCATTTGACATTATGACAATTCATAGAATAATATCATTCTGTGACAACGTTGAAATACGATTTATTATTGAAATTTTGAAAAACCATATCTCCGAAAGTATTAGCTTGTTAGAGTTAAAAATGATATGAATGGATTCTTATGATAATACTTCTTATTAAAAAAAATTAATTTGGAATTTGTTTAGTAAAAACAAATTTTTTTTTGTTACTCCGAAACCATCTGTCCGATTCTGCCCAATAACAAACTTAGCCGATATATTTATCTCCCAAACCTACTCTGAAAATTTCAACTGTCTAGCTCATTCCGCTCGAGAGTTATCGCGCCTACGGCCGGCCGGCCGGACAGAATGAATTTTGACCACGGATTCTTGATCAGTGAGTCGAACCAAATCGCTTAAGACCATTTTCATCGAAAAATTCCAAAATTACAGACATTTGGGCAAATTGATAAGCACTCAGTTCCGAGGAACTAGAGCGCCAAAAAAAATAATTTCAGCTTTACTGCTAAGTTCCAAGTTTGAACACGATCTTTATTGTTGGAGATACTAGCAGCCTTGGGTGAGTTCAATAGCTGGGTGGATAATCGTTGCCTCGATAACTTTCGAACGAAAAGAGATAGGGACTTAAAATTTCCAGGGTAAGTTGGGCATCCGAATGGGAGAGTTAAGCTCGTTTTGGGCATAATCGGTCCAAGGGTTTCGGAGATAATTCAAAAAATACAGACCCGATTGTATTGAAGTTGTAGAATGTCGACATAAGGACGGGTGTAAAATTTTGTGAGGACCGTAGCACTAGAAAATAAAAAAAAAATACGAAAAATATTATGTATCTCACGATAACTTAAAAACGGAAAGAGATAGCGGCTTGCAATTTTCAGGTTGTTTCGCGCATCCGAATGCAACATTTGACTTTGTTGATTGACATAACTGGCCAAACGGTTTTGGAGTTATTCTCATGTGTAATTTTGTTTTTATTTGGTCTATAACTCAAAATATACAAAAATCTGATCCAATTAAAACTCGGTGATTACTTGTAGAATGCCGACCCACTAATGTTCGCGAAATTCGTGAATATCGTATCCTGGAGTTACTTGAGCTGTAATTTTTTTCGTTTTACGTATTTCAATTCCAATCGAATACATATATCAGAACTGAACATTCTGTAATCATAGACGAATCTCTAGTTTCTGTAGTCTGTCATTAAAATGGTATGAAATGTATTCATATATTACCAAATCTGAGAAAACGGTAACGATGCTAAATTCGATTGAGAGTGTCCAATACGGGTGAGTAGACAATAGAACATGCGCGCAAAAGCTCGTGACTTCACGCCATTGCTTGAATCAATTTTCTTTATTTTATAGTCATATGGACACTACGAGAGTTCGTATAAGTCTTCGCGTCGGTATTTTTCAATTGGCTTATCAATTTGCCCAAATTTCTGTAATTTTCGAATTGTTGGCTGAAAATGGTTTGGGAGATGAATATTTCGATAAGTTTGTCCGGCGGTTTCGGAGTAACGAAAAAATTTTTTTTTAATTACAAATTTCAAATTCAATTATTTTTAGGATGCAGTTTCATCAGAAGAATCCGTTGGTATAATTTTCAACTTTAACGAGCTGATACTTTCGGAGATATGATTTTTCAAAATTTCAATAATACATCGTACTTCTATGTTTTCACAGAATACGAATTCAATCTTTCTGTTTTCTATCTGTGTTCACTGTTCATAAATGTCATCTTATATAGCTATTAGAGACACGTAAAATTTATTTCTGTTCTAATTTGTTCATAATTTGTGAAAATATTTTCTTTTAGAAAACAAGTAGGTATCTGAATTTGTGAATATATACAAAACTGTTTTGATACCAATAATATTGACTTAATAATTTATGTAAAAATATTGGGGATGGTGTTTCAGAAGATTTATTATTGGATCATTTTAATGATGTAGTTTACGAAGGCAATAGGAAAGAACAAGATAATGGAATCATCAAAAGAAGTACTGTTCGTTGACCACCCAGGTTATGCTTTTACTTCCTTAAGTAGTTAGACATGCTCCTATATACAGTATTTCCATAATAATGCTAGCACAAAAAATTCTGAAATATGGATCTACATTTTTATATCAAATATTTTTTCTAGATTTGAGGTTCATAATACAGAATGAATGTGTTAGTGGTATGAACTATTAAATTATGAAAAGAGGATTGTATTTTATTAATACATTTTGTCGTATAATGAGATAAGTTTTCAAATAAAGAAAAACAATAATATAAAATACATATTTAATCTTTCAAACAAATGTAATGAACAAAATAATTTGTGCGTCAGTCTATATATTCAAATATCAAGAATAAATATGTAATCTGCTATGATTGTGTTCAGCCTTGCTCTAGACGTGATACTTTCCTTAAGTATTTCGAGTTGTGAAAACTATGCACCGAGTGTAAGTTGCCACAACCCATTCCACGAGGTTAAATCATTGCAGATTGCTCATTCAATATTGATAAATAAACTATTATTTGAATTTAATATCTTCTGTGATGCAGTTCTATCATAAGAATCCATTGATATCATTGCCAACTCGCCAAAACTCTTAAACGATTTGGTTCGACTCACTTATCAAGAATCCGTGATTGAAATCGATTCTGTCCGGCCGTCCATCCGTCTGGCCGTTAACACGATAACTCTCGAACGAAAGGAGTTAGAGGATTGAAATTTGCAGGGTAGGTTGGGAGCGTAAATATCTCGGACAAGTTCGTTGACGGGCGAAATCCATTCAGCGGTTTCGGAGTGATGGCCATTTATATTGAAAATATTTTTTATGAATATTTCCGAAACCGATCACTCGATCTATCTGAATTTTAGCATTAAATTGTAGAATAATGACCTTTATATGCATACGAAGTTTTGTATTGATGGGGTTGCCGTAAAGTGTCAAAAAAATGTTGAAAATTTTCAAATTTTGTTTCTACAATAACTCTCGAACTGTATGAGCTAGGCAGTTGAAATTTTCAGAGTAGGTTTGGGAGGAAAGTATCTTTGGTTAAGTTCGTTATTGGGCAAAATCGGCCTGGTGGTTTCAGAGCAACGAAAAAAAATTTTTTTTCACATTACAAATTTCAAATTCAATTCTTTTTAAGATGCAGTTTGATCATAAAAATCCATTGATATCATTTTCAACTCCAACAAGCTAATACATCCGGAGATATGATTTTTCGAAATTAAATAATGAATCGTACTTCTATGTTTTCACAGAGTGCACTAATTGATTTTTCTATCTATGAATTATTATATGATCTATGTTTTTACATATCATCTGATTTTCCTATGAGAGATAAATGTCAAAATTATTTCTGGTTCGTTATTCTTCATATAAAATAAACTTCCTGTACTATAAAACAAAGTATGATTGAATGCAAAATGACTAATGAAATAACCTCAGCTATCATAGAATTAGGAGGATGATATGATATTATACTTTTGAGGTGATAATATAATGCCCGTGGATAATCCATATGATGATGGAAATATATTCTTTGGTAAGATACATAATCAAATTGGATTCAGAATATCTCCAGTAAAAACAAAACTGCAATATTATCTTAGTTTTTATTGAGATAATATAATTTTCAGAGTAGATTTGAGGAATTAATATCTCGGATAAGTTCGTTATTGGGGAGAATCGGTCTGTTCGAATTTAATTTCTTTCGTGATGCAGTTCTATCGTAATAATCCATTTATATCATTCCCAGAGACCAATAATTTCGGAGATATGATTTGTCAAAGTTTGCACAACAGCACCAAAACTCCTATCCACAGGGCTTGAACCAATTTTTTTTATAGATTATTTCTTGACGTTTCTTAAAACCAGTGAAATGCTCCTTTATTTGTCACAAGGGTAAGTTTCAACCAATTATGTAATCAATATAGTGGGAATAAATCTCTTGTGATTATTTTCGAGAATAATCACTGTGGCTTTTATTTGCCTAGCAAATGTCAGATAGTTGTCAAAATAATTCCCTAATTGTGTCAACGCGATATATAAAATGGGTGAAAATTATCGGTTTAGTACCTTTTCTGAAGCAGAAATAACAAAGAAGATTTTAGAAACTACTTCGAAAAATACTCTAATGAGTAATCAGTCTATATGGAGACAATTTGAGACCTTCACCAAAGAAAGAAATTATATTCTGGATCAATCTACTACAAAGCTACTCTGGCATTGATTTTGAAAGATTGGGCTTATAACATGAAAAAAAGACGGTATAAAACAGGTATAATTTTATAATAGTTTTATTGTTCTTTTTGGCGCTCTAGTTCCTCGAAACTGAGTGCTTATCAATTTGCCCAAATGTCTGTAATTTTCGAATATTTCGATGAAAATGGTCTTAAACGATTTGGTTCGACTCACTGATCAAGAATCCGTGGTCGAAAATCATTCTGTCCGGCCGGTCCGGCCGGCCGTAGGCACGATAACTCTCGAACGGAATGAGCTAGACAGTTGAAATTTTCAGAGTAGGTTTAGGAGATAAATATCTCGGCTAAGTTTGTTATTGGGCAAAATCGGACGGATGGTTTCGGTGTACCAAAAAAATTTTTTTTTTTACAAAACAAATTCAAAATTTATTTTTTTTCAATATGCAGTTTCACCATAAGAATCCAATGATACCATTTTTAACTCTAACAAGCTAATACTTTCGGAGATATGATTTTTCAAAATTTCAATAATAAATCGTATTTCAACGTTGTCACACAATGATATAATTATTCTATGTACGAATTGTCATAATGTCAACTGATTTTATCTCAGTTGTTTGCTCCGAAATTAGTTTTTCTCAGAAAAGTCTTACTATTCGGAACGGAACATGAAGTAAGAGATCTGAGAGTAGTGAGACTGCTTTTCATCCATAGACATGGATATAACTCTCGAACGGAATGAGCTAGGTAGTTGAAATTTTCAGAGTAGGTTAGGGAGATGAATATCTCGGTTAAGTTCGTTATTGGGCAAAAGTGGCCAGATTTAATTTGATTTCTTCCATGGTGCAGTTCTCATTCTCATGATTGGTCATTTAATCTTGATAAATAAACATCATTTGAATTGAACTTCCTTTATGATGCAGTTCTATCATATGAATACATTGATATAATTCTCAACTCTGAGAAACCAATACTTAACGATATATAATTTGTCTGTTTGAACTAGAGCGCAAGAAAGCTCCTGTCCACAGGGCTTGAACCCATTTTTATTGTATAAATTTGTGAATCATAAAATAATCTAGTCAAATATAACTCGCGAGTTCCATAAATTAGAAAATAATTTGACAGATTTTGTCAAACATGTTGCCATTTGGAAATAGCCACTCGAGCCCTGCGTGCTTTCTTTACTATTGCCTGGCAACAAAATTTCAAAAAATCTGTCAAATTATTTTCAATTTATTCTCACTCTCTTGTTATATTATTACTGAGAATCTAAATACTCACATTTTTACCCATTTTTCTTCCAAAAATCATCGATTCCGGCCCTGCATACGTTTTCAGTGTGCCACTCTCGTGCTCCGGGCAGGATTTTTACCCAGCTCGACGAACAAGCCGAGATTTCTGGCGATGACAGTTATGTAAATCATCTGAGTTATTACAGCCTTAGATTTGTATGACTAGAGGGTAGATGCTAGCTATTTTCAGCGAAATATTATTCTTGCATTTCTTCGTATTTATTTCGGTCCTGATTTATGTCGGGACGTGATCCGTTGTTCGCGGAAAAGTCGAGTTTTTGTGAAAAGTCGGGAAATGATTCTTCCGACGTCCGAGGATGACAATTCGATATGGGGCAACTGTCTTTTCATCTTTTTGGAATGTTCAATTCTGTTTTCATAGAAACACTACTTTTATCAACGACATGACAGTGTGGCCATCGCTACTCGCAGGCTACGAACCTATATTTTTAACCGAAAATCATCTCGAACGATTTCCTTTGACTTATCGATTAAGTGCGGGTATTATAAAACTATTTTACAGAATTTAACTCTGGGATTGACGTCACTGTCATAGTTATCTTTATCTGGTAGATAGGGTATCGGCTGAATTTAACTATGTAGGAAATTGTGGTTTACGACAGTTCATATGTCAGTGATTTGGTCCTTCTTATATAAAATGCTACAGTGAGAGTGTATGTTGTTGAACTCCACCCGTCGTGACCGATTTTGATGAAAATTTGTGTGTTTTTCAGTATGCTCTTGGATGGTTTAGATTTGCAATCGGACCTAATAAGAGGCGCAGCAATCGGGTTACTATTTGTTTTGCCTTTTTAGCACAAAATGGTGGATGTGATGACCAACTTCAGAACATCTACTATTCCCAGAGCTCCGAGACCTTGAGATGCCACTTTTATAATCGTTATTAATTTTTAATTCGGTCAAAATTACGCTGTTTGTATATATAAAGTTTAAGACATAATAAATCGAAGTGTAATTAACGTGTGAGGTTTTGAAATGTAATTATATATTGTGGGATTCGTAAACTGCGGTGTTGAAGTGAGTATTTCGCATATATATTAACTCAAAAAAGATACTTATGTTCATTTGATCTGCAACCACATTGGTATACTCATCACCAATCACACGAAAAGTACAAGCTCTTCCGCCAAAAGAGCCAATTTCAATAAGAGGTGCAGCAATCAGTTTATACAGTATATGTATTGTCTTTAGTACTGCATAGCAAATGCGCTGACCCAGTTAATAAATAGACTCCTCTCAGATCTCAGAGATCTAGAGATGTCACTTTGACACTCGTTAATAATTTAAAGTCCAGTATTACGCTGTTTGTAAAAGTAAAGTTCAATACATATGGTAGTTTTCGACTGGTCATATGTCAATAATTTGTTATACAGGGTACCCGAATCACCTCTGTGTATGTTTTGTGGTTTTTCATATTTTTCGAGTCATGAGGTTTTTTCTGAATTTTAGAGAGAGAAAAGTAGAAGCCCTTTGTAATTTTTTCTGCAATATTATTTTCATGAGAAATTTTTTTATGTATAAAATGGATGGAAATTATGAAAATATTGTTGTTAATTGGTAAATTTCCTTTCGGTAAATTATGAGTGGAAAATCCAACTTTTAATTAAAAATCGAGTTGAAGACATATAAGATGACGTCATGGTTCCTTAGTTGATCTAGCGAATTATCCAGACACTCATCATTAAGGATCATTCAAAACAAATTTTAATGGTCCGCTTTGGCTAAAATAAGCCCTTCAAAGACATCGAGGTAGAAAATTCTTAAAAATTAGCCACCTGATTACAACATATTTTTTAGGCAGTTTATCATTCCTTGGGTAAATTGTCAGTTAACTAATACAAACATGACTGTTGTAAAGCTAAGCATCAAATATTTGTAGGTTTATTTCAATAATATTTTGTGGATCGATGAATTGAAAGTACATGAAATTCAAATAATTGGCTCAGTAGCTAGTTTCTCGGTTTCTACATGAAATGCAGTTCTAAATTTGGCACGTCTCCTTTTATGGATACAAACAATCTTTCTAAAATATTTTCAACAAAATTTGGTGTAGTTTTTATCTTTCATATTTATGTTATTAAATGGTTTCTTTCTGGGTTTTCTCTCCCAACCTCTGACAAATATCTATAAAATGATGAATTTATCATTTTGTGAATTGCTTCTGCGTAAGAAATACAAGATATTTGTCATAAGAAATCAATCAAACAATGTTGCCTAGTTCGATAATTGTCATATGTAACAATTCTCGAATTTCAGAATAGCTATCAACAAAAAATACAACATTGTTCGATTGATTGCTTCTGACAAATATCTTGTATTTCTTACGCAGAAGCAGTTCACAAAATAATAAATTTATTATTTCATAGATATTTTTCAGAGCTTGAGAGAGGAAACCTAGAAAGAAACCATTTATTAATGAATATAACTCCAACAGTATCCTTTAATGATTATTCATATTTATGTTGTTACGGAAATCAAAATATCTTTGAAAATACGGCTACTAACAGCATTGTTCCTATTCATTACAGAGAAATAAGCAACATATCTGACTATAACGCAAAAATTGCGCTTTGTACTGATTACTGTACGCTGTAGCTGATTTTAGATAGGGCACGACAAAATTTTTCCTTTCACGACGAATTCTCGACATGCATTAAGTTTCATTGAAATTCTTGCATGTGGCTCTGCTAACTTTACGGAGGTCGAAAGAAGCTTCAGAGCCAACTAAGAAGCTTATTGAATTGAAATTGTCTAGTAAATATGGAACATTTATGAAAAAGTGGGGAAGCCCTGTGGACAGGAGCTTTGGCGCTCTTGTTCAAACTTCGAGAAATCATATCTCCGAAAGTATTGGTTTCCCAGAGTTGGGAATGATATCAGTGGATTCTTATGATAGATTCTTATGATAGAAATATCAATTGAAACTTAGCTAATAATCCAGTCTTGTTTTTATTGGTGATATTCTGAAACTGATTTGATTAACTTAACAAAGTATATATTTCCATCATCATATGAATTATCCAAGGGCATTATATTATCACCCAAAAAGTATAATATCATATGATCCTCTTGATTCTACCATAGCTGAAATTATTTCATTGGTCATTTAGTTTCATACTTTGCTTTCTGGAACAGGGGGGGGGTATTTTATATCATATTTTTTTTATACCACGATTGCAAACACTAGCTAACTGTTTACGTCTGTTAGCATTTTGCATTTACTCTCATTTGCGGTTGTTTGCTACCAGAAGTAACCTGCTATGTTTTTACGTCAAACAAGCAAACATTCTTGGATATAGTTTACTGAAGTTTCCTTGATTTCTTTATCTATATATTATTATTATATTCTATCCGCTTATTTCACACTAATGACGAATTGTCACCCCAAATTAAGTTAATGAAATAGCCAGTTCTATTTATGAAACAAATCCAATGTAATCAGTTCAGAAAGAACTCAAACCAGAAGGAATAACTACCTGTACATTAGTTGGAAATCCCGTTCTAAATAATTGGATAACCATTATTCCATGAATCGAGGCCTAAAATGGGATCATCTTCCATATCTAGGGAATGATTCTTAAATTATGCTCGCCTTATTCCTTGCACTATTTATTCTCGACACACTAAACAAAAAACTCGGCCTATGAACTTAGCGAATCCAAATTTCAAATTGTTTACATGCATACATCAACCGAACTGTTCAGAAATACACTTTCAATTTCGCTTCACATTAATAACGTTTATCTTTCAAACTGGACTAAACAGTTAAAAAAATGATCTTAATGGATTCTCATAATTATTATTATTATTATTATTATTATTATACTGATCCTCCTGGGTCTTCCACAAGGAGACCCCTCATAAGCTCTAAGAGCTTGCCCTGAGTTAGGAGAACCAGTTGTGTTATGTGTAGGCTTTGTTACTGTGTCCTTACGCCACCTTAGGCACAGCACTGTTAATTTTTTACCCAATAGCGAATGGTGGCGATTACCGTGACTAGAAAATTTCTTTCAACTTGAAAAAATTGATTTAGAAATTTATAATGTAAAAATAATTTTTGATTTTGAATTTGAATTTTGGACTTCACCGACATATTTATCTCCTTGACCTACTCAGAAAATTTCAACTGTCTGGCTCATTCCGTTTGAGAGTTATCGTGTTAACGGCCAGACTGAATCAATTTTGTTCACGGATTCTTGATCAGTGAGTCGAACCAAATGGTTTAAGACCATTTTCATCCAAAAATTCGAAAATTACAGACATTTGGGCAAATTGATAAGCACTCTGTTCCGTGGAACAAAAGCGCCAAAAAAGGTGTGCGCTATTCGAAAAAATCAGGATATTCAATTTTGAAATATCTTAACGTTATGAATTAATTGTGAAATATAAAAAATTGGTTCAAGTGAAATCTGGAGCTTTTCACGCATGTTCTATTGTCCATTCTCCTGTATTGGACACTCTCGAATTTACCAAGCCAAATTCGATTAAGAGTGTCCAATACAGGAGAATGGACAATAAAACATGCGCGTAAAAGCTCCTGACTTCACGTCGTTTTTTTTCTTGATTATTCAAAAATTTCATGGTGGTACGATTCTCACAAAATACACATGTCGTTATTCTACAACTAGTTATACCAAGCTTCAATTCGATCGAGTCTAAATTTTTTGAGTTATCGAGGAAATAATATTCCAGGTGGGAATAAGTACCCTGAATTGCGCAAGTGCCTACCTTCTTTCGTTCGAAAGTTATTTGGGATAAGTTCACCCATCCAGATACTAAACTCAGACAAGGCTGCTCGGATCTCCAACAATATAGATCCGATCGTGTTCAAGCTTGGTACTTTCTCAAATGTCGCATTCAGATGCTCAACCCAACCTGAATATTTCAATTCGCTAGCTCTTTCCGTTCTCAGGTTATCGTGACATAAATAATATTTTTTAATAAGTTCTTTTAAATTTTCTAGTGATTCTCACAAAATTTTACAAACGTCCTTGTTTGTATTCTACAACTACTCACCAAGTTTCAATTCGATCGGATTTGTATTGGTAGAAAACAAAACTATTACTCGGAAACCATTAGGCAGATTATGCACATTGACGAACTTGTCCGTCGTATTGGGATGTGCCACCAACCTTGAAAATTTCAAGTCGTTATCTCTTTCCATTCTCAAGTCATCATGGCAACGACGGCCGGCCGGCCGGACAAACTCAAATTTGACCTCGAATTCTTCATCAGGGAGTCGAACCCAATCGTTTCAAACCATTTTCGGCAAACAATTCGAAAATAACATACATTTGGGCAAAATGATGATGGGATGTTCCACAGAACATACGCGCAAAAACTGGATTGCTGCCCAATATTCATATTTCTTCAATGTAAGGAAAGCCGATGATAGCTGAATTAACGATTGAATGATGGATGTATTTATTTATGTCAAGGCAACGGATTTGACGATTTTAGGAGGATATGTAAACCTATCTCCTCCTTGCGATAGAAATTTAAACGGTCGGGGTGCACGTAGAAAAGTAGAAGAAAGTTAAAATCGACGAAATGCCTAAATTTCGTTTCCCACTCCACCCGCTTCAATGATTTTGATGAAACTTTGTGTGACTGTTTGGGTGGATATAGGGTTCACAACTGGATACGGTAGATACTGCTGCAAGTGGTTTTAGGAACTCGGAAACGGCTTGACCGATTTCGATTAATTCTTAGATGGATCAATGGCTCGGTAGATTGATGGCTAGGCGGGTTAATCGCCTACTAGTCCCAATACTAAAATGAAGATGTGTTTCATAGAAAAGGAACAAAAAAAACTTTTTGAAAATGTTACTATAAATGTGACGTTTTTTTGGATGTTAGGAGTGGGGTGAGGGGGAAATTTCCAAGGGGATTATCGAGGAAAAATACGGAAGTTTCGTAGAGTCTCGCGTTTTCGGAGCGAAAAGACGGGGGTGTATTTAAAAAAAAATCGCAAACACGCCGATTTTGGCAAAAGGAGCAAAATTGTGTAGAGGCATCCGGAGGAACGGTGGCGTTCGGAACGACTGTATTTGCGGGAACACGAAGATGAGATTCGAAATTAGTCCGTAACACGGCCCTTTTTTCGATCCTCTCTTTCGTTTTCCCAGAAGAACGATAGGAAAATGTGACTTTTCGCGAAAATCGACAAAATTCTGACGTTTCGCGTATTTCTGGTGCGAATTTTAACGCGGCTCCTTCAAGGTCGACGTTTTCGGTCCGAATGAGCCACGACAAATGTCATATCGAATTTGAATTTCGAACGGAATCACTCGAAAATCTTGGAATCGTCTAGAGAAACCGTGAGAAATATGAACGAGTAACCGATTTCAATCGATCGCTTGACAGGATTGACGATATTGTGAAAATCAAAAGACGAAAATCCTCCCAGTACTATAAAATCTTTATGTGCCAGAAAATCGGAAATGATTCACGAAGCTGGCATGGCCGAGTGGACTAAGGCGATGGAACATGGATTTATAGATCCCGAGCCTCGCGGAGCGACGGGATCGAATCTCCGAGCGTCTGAGATAGCTTTTTCTTAGTTTTTTTTTCATTTTTATCCAATGAAAAACTTAAAGGTGCGTACTACAGTAAACGTATATTGGGATTTGGATCTTTTCGTTAAGTTACGAAATCTATAATGAATATCCTTTCGATCGGACGGATTTTTGCATTAAAATTACTCAAAATATTCAAATATTAAGCAGAAAATTAACTATACAGGGTGTTTCAAGTAAAATGTCACCCCTAGAGATGTATCGTAAAGAGAATTCTCAACACTGTAAAACCGCTACGAAAAGATAACCGCTGCTATACGGGGTGTTTAAAAAAATGTCAACTCCGAAACGCCTTGACCGATTTTGATGAAACTTTGTGTGTGTGTTTCGGGTTGTCCTTGCTTCACAATAGCATCCGGTAGGTGGCGCTGATAATGCTCTATAGGAACTCAGAAATGGCTCGACCAATTTTTATAGAACACTGTGTGCTCGTTTGAGTGTGTCTCAGGGTCACAATAGGTAACCGGTAGGTGGCGCTTTATTCGGTTTATAGAAACTCAAGAACGGCTGAACCGATTTCGATGAAACTTTGTGTGTGTATCTGATTAAGTTCCAGATCCACAATATTCCCCGGTAGGTGGCACTATAATCGGTTTATAAGAACTCAAAAATGGCTATACCGATTTTGATGAATCTTTGTGATTGTGTTTCGGAAGGCCTTAGGTTCACAATACGATTCGGTAGGTAGCGCTAGGTTCGGTTTTCAGCAACTCAAAAACTCCTGACATATTTCGATGGGACTTTCATGTGTGAATGATTCTCAGAATCACAACAGGACCCGTTAGATGGCATTGAACTACCGATTCAATTGATCTACCGATTCAATTTATCTGCCGATTATATTGATCTACCAAAAAAGTTTAGATCTACTGGAAAAATGCAGATGTAGCGGAAAAATGTAGATCTACCGAAAAAATGTAGATCTACTGGAAAATGTAGATCTACCGGAAAAATGTAAATCTACCGGAAAAATGTAAATCTACCGGAAAAATGTAAATCTACCGAAAAACGGTGGATCTACTGGGAAATGTAGATCTACCGAAAATAATGTAGATCTACTAGTTTATTCTACTAACGCCAAGATCTCGGGATCACAGAGAGAAGTCAAAAAAGATTTTTTCCTCGAGGAGGTCGATATTTTCGATTTTTTCTTCGGTTATTCGAGGGGTGTGGGGGGATTCGATGTGTAAACGGGAACGAGAAAAGACGGAATTTTCTCCACGTATCGATTTTTGACGAGAGAAAAAGTGGGGAGTATATTTAAATAAATCATAAATTCAGGCGAAAACGCTGTTTTCCGCTAAAGGTGCCAATCGGTATGGAAGAGATCTGGCGAGGATGCGACGCTTGGAAAGGTATTTCGTCGGGGGCCGGAAGACGAGATTCTTAGGTAGTTTGTAACGGGGACCGATTTTTGATAAAACCTTCTCTTTTTTCGTAAAAAGATCGCAAACTTTGACATATTTTGGAAACCTCGGTGAAATGTGACATTTAGACCGGTTCGGCTTCGCTCGACCGTCTTCGGGTCCTGCTATAGAAGATAAAACGTGGATGATTTACTTCGATCATAGATGAAAGAAACTTCTGTCAGTTTGAATTTATGGACGTTCTCTTTGCGAATGAGTTGTGATAAATGTCGAATAGAATTAGAATTTCGAAAAGAATTTGTGGAAAATCTTGAATCGTGAAGATACATTGCTAGAAATAAGAAGAAATATGATAGAGTCGCCTATTTTGAGCGACCGCATGGCAGAATTTGTGATGTTTGTAAAATAATGTGTTCTATCAAATTCTGAGTTGGAATGACTGGTAGCAGGTACCTATCTTGGAGGAAAGATTTTTTATGAAACGTGCCGCAAGTGGAGAACGTAAAATAAGGTAAATTTAATTCTTGTGGCTTTTGCTTGATGCAAATCCATATTAACTCAATGAAAAATTATATACGATTTACACTTATTTATTCAATATTGTGACGCGTTTCGTCGACACAGTGACTTCATCAGACTACATCATACTAAATTCTTAACAAGTTATTATCTCCCTATACCTAGATGACATGGACACAGAATCATTTAAAACTAATTATTATATTATTATAATTATTATATTATGTAATTTGTTTTAAATGAGTTTTCTCATGTAATTAGTTTTAAATGATTCTGTGTCCATGTCATCTAGGTATAGGGAGATAATAACTTGTTAAGAATTTAGTATGATGTAGTCTGATGAAGTCGCTGTGTTGACGAAACGCGTCACAATATTGAATAAATAAGCGTAAATCGTATATAATTTTTCATTGAGTAAAATAAGGTAATCATCGATCTATACTTTCGACGATATTACCGATTTTCACTTGCAGGCATTTATATACGAATTCGAAATTAAATCGAACATTTTTCAGTTGTTGAAAGGTGTATGAAGTATGATGGGATATCGACTGAATTTAATGTTTCCGTCGAATTTTGGAATCTTTAACGTATTTTCGATGATATCGTTGTAAAAATAGTATCGTATTTCTGTGCGAAATCCTTTCGCGATTCCTTCAACGTCAAGGTTTTCAGTCCGAATGAGGGTCGAATTGTCAAATAGAATTCGAGTTTCCAACGGAATTGGTCAAAAATCTTGGAATCGTGGGGAGAGATCCCTAATTCTCTGATAGGCAAATTGGCCCAGTTGGGGGAGTTGTGGCTGTAGGCTCTGGTCCATGCGAGCCTAGAGCGTCCTCAGTACGTTTCTTTTCAAATTATTCATTTCTACCGAATGAAATCCTTCAAGGAACGTTTCTCCCATAGAAGTATCTTTTGATATGGTTTTTTCGTCAATATACGAAATCTATAATGAAATTCCGTTCGGATTTATCCATTAAAATTACTCAAAGCAGTATATTAACTATAGGAAATAAAAAACCATTGCTATACAGGGTGTTTTTAATAACATATCATCTCAAGGTACCAATTTAACATGAATAGTATTTTCAACATTGTAAAATTGTTGCGAAAGGATATCCTCTGCTATACAGGGTGATTTTCGAAAAATGTCAAGTCCGAAACAGCTTGACCGATTTTGATGAAACTTTGCGCGTGTGTGTGTGTGTGTGTGTGTTTCGGTGGATCATTGTTTCACAATTGTATCCGGTAGGTGGCGCTGATAGCATTGCGTGAGTGTTTGAGTGGGTTTCAGGGTCACAATTGAAAGGAAACCGGTATGTGATGCTGTATTCGGTTTATAGCAACTCAAAGACGGCTCGACCGATTTCTATTAAACTGTGTATGTGTGCCTGAGCAGGCCGAAGGTTCACAATGTGCCTCGATAGGTGGCGCTACAATCCATCCATAGGAACTTAGAAATGGCTTGACTGATTTCGATCAAACATTATGTGCGTGTTTGAGTGGGCCTCAGGGTCACATTAGGAACCCGATAGGTGGCGCTCTATTCGGTTTATAGGAAGTCAGAATTCATCGACATATTTTGCTTCGACTGATTTGTGGTATAGAAATAACTATCCGAATACATTATTTAAAACTATACAGGGTGTTATTTATCTCAAGGCACAATTGAACGGTTGTGTCCATACGCCGCCGCAAACAAAGCTTTACCTAAATAACAGTGAATGTACGTATTCGATAGGAATCGTACTCCACCGAGTTCACAGCATTGAACAACGACGTTACACAACCACAGACACAGCATTGTTTATTTTTGATCCAATTGATCACTTGTGAATGTATGTATTATAATAAGAACCTACGCCACGGCGTTCATTACATTGTATATTTTTGATCCAATTGTGAATTTATATATTTGAACAACGACCTCACGCAACAAAAGATACAGATTCGATTATTTTTGATCCAATTGTGAATGTATGCATTTGAATATGAACCTACGCCATTGCTTTCACTGCATTGTTCATTTTTGATCCTAATGTGAATGTATGTATTTTAATGGGGACCTTACGCGACCACAGACACAACATTAATTATTTTAGATTCGACTGTGAAAGTACATATTTGAATAGGGACCTTACGCAACCGCAGATTATTTTAGATCCTACTGTGAATATATGTATTTGAACGCTACCACATCATTGATTATTTTCGATTGTATGCATTTGATTTCATGTACCATGATGAAATACAGTACATTTCAATTAACGGTTCATCATAATTACAGTTTCGATTCATCTACCAGTTCAATTAATCTACCGATTCAATGTATTTACCCAATAAATTCATCTACTCGCTCATCGTTATACATATAAGAAATATACTTTCGAGGGATACATCGTCGAAAATAAACCATTACTATATAGGGTGTTCCTTTTCTCACGTCACAATCATACGCGATTTAAGTGATTTCTGCCAAAAACAAAGCATCAACTGAATAAGTACCTAGGATGGATTCTCGCGATTCCCGCGAGCCCGGTAAGCGGCGAATATAGCGACGGAAAGGGCGAGGACGGACGTATCGCCGAAGGCAATTTTAGTCGAGATAGGAACGTTGCGAGTATTTAAAAAAAAATCCCGAAAAGTTGCTAATTCGGGGAAATCGGCGAAAGCGGGGTCGCTCAAATCACTAAGGCTTTTTCGTTCGGGATGCGGGCCGACTTTTGACGGTACGAATCGAAAGACGAAATATATACGGATAAACGTATCGCAGCACTTTTTTCCTATGCCTTTCCGTTTATTTTCTACGAGCGTTTGAATATCGCCAAAATGGGGAAAATCTCCCGTTTTTATGGGACTATAGAAATAAAACGACCCGAGCGAGGCCGAAATCGAACGATCCTCTGAATCTTGAATGAAGATTCCGTGCGGTGAAAACTCACGAAAAGCTCGAAGTAAATTAATTAATAATGCTAAATGAAATCTTGACATAAGGACCGACCACCGAAGGAGATCGAAGAAACTTTTTTCGAAAAAGGCTATTTTCCCGTTTACGTTCGTGAAAATGGGACGGAAAAGGAGGTACTGTCGGAGAGAGAGAGAGGGTGGTTCTATGCGGTACTTCCTTCTGTTTCGGACGAAAAACGTGGCGTCTTTTCGAAAAAAAATCGTAAAATCGGGCAAAAGCGTCGTTTTCTGCTAAAGTTGAAAAAAGAAGCCTTTATGCGTGGCCTGGTCGGCGAAGGTCGGGAGGATATTTGAGTAGGAACGGAAAGACCAAAGAATAAAGGGCTCCAGTACGACTCGCTTTTTTCGAAAAAAAGTTCCGGTTATTCACACCAATTGCATTCCCGAAGGAATTCAAAACGAAGGAAGAGATATCTGAACGGTAAGTTCGGAATAAGATATAGAGATTACGCGGTAGGTAATAAGCATCACTTTTCAGAAAGAAACCCACAATATTTTGTCCCCATATTACTTCGGAGGTTATGTGTAAGAATATTCAGTAGTAGATGGCATTTGGGAAAAATATGCTATTATTATTCTGGAAGAAAGACCTGTTTACAAAGAGAATGCGCCCCCAAACCCAAGCATAGGTTTAGCATAAGAAATCTGAAGTATTTATGCCGAAAAACACGATATTTCTCCAAAGACACACACAGGCATTTCATAGTAGGTATTCTATTTACCTATTTACTCTCTGATTTTTGTACAAGCTGGATAGTTTTCCATAGATAGAATTCTTGAAGAAATGTATCACTGATTATTTCACGATTTTCATAGCAGAATTGTGATCATAATTTAACGAATTCAATCTCGATGCAAAAACCATATGTTGCGATTTTGAAAAATCAGTGGGTTTTGCCTGCAGGCAAACTTATCATGATAAGTTTCCGGAAATGTACAACAATTCTTACAATTGGATTACTGCTCAGGACTCACTCAGTTGAAATTGCGGTATAATATCCAAATATTTTTAATGCAAGAAGAGTTGATAATAACTGAGTTAACGATTTTAGTGTTGATATTGAACATTTAAATAAAATTGGTAATTTGAATGGTCATTGTTGGATGGCCTGGCTAGGTATAGTTATCTTCATCGAATGGGTAGATCTAAGTACTATATACATTTATCTGCTATTCGGATCCACTGGTTACGTACATCTGTTAGCAATGTGGATTCCCTGTTACGTGGATCTGTTGGCTATGTAGATCAGCTGGCTATGTATATCTACCAGCTAAATAGATCAGCTGGCTACGTAGATCTACCGGTTAATTGATCTGCTGGCTAGTAGTAAGCTAATTAAATAATAATAATACTTTTATTAAATCAAATAAAAAAATTCTATTCCCAGAATATCTCATTAGATATTTAATGCTTTCGACATGAAGGATATTTGAAAACTATACATTTCAATGGCATACGGTGTTGAAAAACAGCGGATTAAATAAATTGATTATCAAATTGACCAGATTGCTAAAGATTCTGACGTCCTGTTGTCGCTTGTCAACATTTTTCAGTAAGTATTCTTAATAGTTATTTTTCTACAAACGTCAAAAAATGACAAGGTTCGCGCATTGAAAACAATATGCGAAGTGACCCTTTTTTTCATTTTCCTTCGTTACCATGACACCGTGCGCGAAGTAGTGTGCGAAGTACTTACTTCGCACACTGCATGTAAACTATATGGAGTTTTTATATTTTAACGTTTATGTTCCTCAATCAAACAAACAAATGCCATTTTATTTTCATAGTTACAGTATTTACTTGGTTTGGAAAAACATTTTAAGCCAGTTCAATACTATTTTTCATATTAAGCTATGCATGTTACATATTTTAGAACAATATTTTTGGCGTTTGTAGAAAAAATTTCGTTTGCATCTCATGCGCGAAATACTTTGGTGATCTCGACTATTTTTTTAACTCGGCTGCGCCTCGTTAAAAAAATCAGTTCTCGATCACCAAAGTAGCATTTCGCGCACTAGATACAAAAATAACTATTTCCTAACTCGTGCGGAAAGTGATACTTTCCCGCACGCGACTGCCGTTGACCCGAACGACGCGAAGCGGAGTTCGGGCAAGCAGTCAAGTGCGGGAAAGACACTTTCCGCACGAGTTAGGAACAATATTTTTTCTACGATCGCATAAAGATTCAAAAACACATTGAAAATACATATTTTATTTCAACATACAAAACATTTCATGAAAATCCATTATTTACTTATTTACTATTAATATTAATGTTGATAACACAATTTGTTGCATTCTGAAAATGCGTCAGAATAGCCGGTCCAGAGTAATTTGTTGGTGGTAACTGGCTTTTAAGAGTAACACTCGTTGATTGCAACGTGCATGAAGATGACGGAGACGGCATCGGTTGCAAGTTGCCAGCACCAGAAAGAATTTTATTGGAAATGGTTTTTTTCTGTTCTACAGAGTCCTCCAAATAACCCTCAGCAACGGCAGTTCACTTCCAGCCTCCAAGACGTTTTATGTTGGTTATCCCTTCGCCTGAATCTGCTAGAAACGTTGCCGAGGATCGTCTAAAACTGTGACCTGTGTAACGTTCTGGGTTAAGTAGGCCTAAGTAGGAAGCGATCTCTGCCGGCATTTTACCGAATGTGTTTATGCCTAAGGTAAATGTCCCAATTATCGACAGTGTCCCAATTATCGACAACTTTGTATTATTTTCCATAAAATAAGACGAAGCGAGATTCCATACAAATTTTAATTCGACAATTATCTGGTTTTTAGTTTTTTGAACGAATTTGTATACACCATTCATTCCTCTTAAGCATCCCCACCGAAACAGCAGCTGTAAATTAGTCGAATGTTAGTCTTCATCGAGTGAGTTAGTCTTCAACGAATTGAGGTGAAATTTGATTTTTTGAAGAATAATAGAATTTGATAAGGTTAACTTTATTCAGTTCTATTGAAGAATTTTTAATTCGTATCATATTTTATGAGAAATTTGGGTGTCGATAATTGGTACATCTGAAACATATTATGTCCCAGATATCGACATCTATGTCGATATCTGGGTCGCTGAGGATGATTTTTGTTTCAGTTTCATAAACGTAAAATACATTTTTCTGGATACAATTTTTTCGTTATTGTACCCAAAAGATCCATAATTTTCAGTGTACCAATTATCGACACACTGTTTTCCATCGAATTTCTAGATAAAAGTGCAACAAATGTTGATGTCGATACTACGTTCGACTATATGTCGATAAATGGTGCAATATTCTGTCGATGACTGAGACTCACACCATAAGTAAAGATAATCCTTTTTATGGAAAACTTATTAAAGCTATTTTGAATATCTTATGATAATTAGCACATAGAATATTCAACATTGCTGTCAATACTGATCGACATTCGATTATGTTCCACTTTTATTATTTAATAATCTATTTTTCCACAAATGTCGATCATACGCACATATATGTGGTGATAATTGGTCATATTTGGTTTCCAGTTATCTCATGATCACAAAATGTCCAAAAGGCTGCAATACTCAGAGGAAAATATGAAAAATGCTGTATCCGCAGTTAAAAATGGAATGCCTGCCCTGAGAGCATCCAGAGAATACGCAGTTCCTAGAACAACTCTTCTGGACAAGGTTGCTGGAAGGGTCCCAGTAGAACGAAAAATAGGACCAACAACGATATTGACATCTGAAGAGGAAGAATTGTTAGCGAAATGGATGTTCCACGTGGCTAAATGTGGATTTCCCATCACAAAAGAATGTCTTTTGGAAAGTGTGCAAATGCTTGTCAAGCGGATGAATCGATTAACACCGTTCACTAATGGTAAACCAGGAAGACATTGGTATGAATCATTTTTGAACCGCCACCCAGAAATTTCTCAAAGGGTAACTCAAAATTTAACTAAGGCTAGATCTTCTGTTACGGAGTTTACAATAAGACAATGGTTTTCTGAAATTCAGAATTATATAATTGGCAACAACTTAGAGGGCGTGTGGAAGGATCCTAGGAGAATATTCAATTGTGATGAATCGGCATTTTTCCTCAGTCCCAAGGGAGAAAGAGTACTTGTGAGAAAAGGAGATAAGGCCATATACTCATTCATAAATAATGATGAGAAAGAATGTGTCACTACATTAATGATGTGCAATGCAGCAGGAGACTTACCATATCCGATGGTAATGTTTGCATATAAAAGATTGCCACAATATATCACTACCAAAATACCATCTAACTGGGCGGTGGGTCATTCAGATTCAGGCTGGATGACAGGGGAGTCATTCTATGAATATATTGCAAATGTATTCTTTCCCTGGTTGAAGGAAAATTATATTCTTCCAATAATATTATTCGTAGATGGACATAGTTCCCACCTAACAATGACGTTGAGCGAGTTTTGTTCGAAGAATGGAATTATTTTGATTAGCCTTTTTCCAAATTCCACGCACATTTTCCAACCCCTGGATGTTGCATTTTTTCGACCGTTGAAACATGAATGGAAAAAAGCTGTTATCAATTGGCGAATGGAAAATCAAGGAATCAGATTCAGGAAAGAAGATTTCGCCCCTCTTCTGCAAATAGTTCTGAATACCTTCAAAAATACACCCGATATTTTGAAGAATGGATTTCGTAGTTGTGGATTGTGCCCATTGCAGCCCAATAATATAAACTTTGAAAATTTTTTTGGAACAAATTGTGCAGGAACATCCAATTCCGGTAAAGAAAAGAGGAGTGAGTTTGAGAGGTGGAATTTAAAACAAATTTCAGATTATTTTGAATCAAAGAACAAAGAGAAAGTTCAAATTTTCCGCACAATTCCTACCAATGATTGGACTGGAGAGATCGAAGATAAAAATCTGTTCTTGTTCTGGAAGCAAATACAGCAAGATCTGGCTGAAGAGCGGGATGACTCAGTGGTAGAAGAAGAGGTTTCAAATGCGAATAATCCAGTGTCAAATATCGGCGACAAAAATGTTGATATTTTACATAATCAGGATACAATTCTTGCACCGATTATTATAAACGTCCCGTCGGAAGTATCTTCTGACCCAAATAATAATTTTGGTGAAATAGAGATCGCAAATTTTTCCCTGAATTCGTCCCTCTTGGATGTGACGGAAGATAATTTTAGTGTAGATTTTCTACTGGATTGTTATGATACTAATTACCCCGACACTGATATAAATTTGTCTGGACTACATCAAGAAATTCCCGAAAAAGAGGATGGGAAAATTGGAGGGAATGCAGATTATCGTATTGAAGCCGAAATCTTTTGTGGAGCAAGCGTACAATATCCAAACAATAGTGATTCAAATGAGATAATCCTTGAAAATGACATGAAAGAAAATCGAATTGGAACCGAGGAGAGGACGGAGGTCGATCAAAGGCAAGAAATTCTAGAGGTAACTCCAATAAATACAATGCCAGAAGTAGAAAATATCCCAACCCCTTTCAAAAAAGCTTTGTTTTGGCCTTCGCTAAACCAACAAACCACCAGAAGTAACAGGAAACCGAGGGAAAAATTACCTGCTGTTGCGTCTTCTTCAAGCTGGCAGGAATATCATAGGAAAAAATTGCAGAAAAAGGAGGCGGAGCAAAGGGAAAAAGAAGAGAGAAGATTAGAAAGAATAGCTAGAAGCGAAGTAAAATGCAAAGATGTGGAAGACAGAAGAATAGGAAGAATGGCTAGAAATAAAGAGAAATGCAGAGTTGAGGAAGAGAAAGAAAACCAGCTTGTATCGGAAGGATACAATATAGGTGACTGGGTAATTGTTGAATACGTTACTGAATATTTTCCCGGTTTAATAACAGCTATCACTGAAAGTTCCTTCTTCATCAAAGCCATGGCCAGGAGTGGTCAAAACTGGAAATGGCCAAATATCGATGATATTTTGGACTACACTATCGATGAGATAACATGTAAAATTACAGAACCCAAAAAGTTGAATACGAGGTGCCTGAAATGAAAATTCTAATTTCTAAGAATTAACCAAAGATAATCAAATATTTTTTTCATATTTAGCAAAGAATTTATATTTCTGTTGATTTTTTTTTGATTTTGTGAACATTTGTGAACTGTTATTTTCATTAAATATATTAATATTTCATATAAACACAAACATATTATTGATGCCAAAATCTGTATTCCCACAATGTCGATAATTGGTTCACATGTATGTCGATGATTGGTAATTCATATTTTTCCGGTGTCGATAATGGGGACATCTGCTTTGCGACATCATTCATTTTATTAAAAATATTTTGCCCTTCAAAGATGTTCGTTTTTTGTACTTTTATTAAAACTGAGGGTTCAAAGAAGTCGAAACTGAATATTTCATTAATATTAAATTATTCTTTGAGGTCGAAATTTATTCGACACTCTGACGAACACGCTATTGTGTCGATAATTGGGACATTTACCTTACGCACTGAACAGAACATTTGCCTTTTTTGTAATTGATAAAAAACGACGGTGCGTGGTGGTAGGAGGCCGTAAATTTGCATACTTTCTATAGAGCTTCAAAAAGGTTCCATTATTTATGTCTTCAGATATAACAAAGGATCTTGAGGTATGGTTTTTCGAATCGGAAATTTTCACAATAATTAGGTTTCCTTTATCTTGAATATCGTCAAGCGTGATTTTTACAAGCTCCGCTCTGCGAAGAGCACCGGCTAAATAAAAATGGTACCTACTTTAATCATAAGATATATCTCATCAGGGGCTAGCATAAACTTGGACATGTCTTCTTTGGTAAAAATCTGCGCTTTCTGTGGTCGGAAACCAACATTTTGCTTTTTTAGGAACGATGTCAATTTATGACATTACTTGCTTATGTCCAGGTTTTGTTTTATTTTAACTAAACGTTTCACCATCGAGTAACGCGACCATAGGATATTGGATTTCAGTACCTTACTCAGCTCGGAAAAATACGCCAAAAAAACCTCTTCTCTGAAGCTATTCACTCCTTTTTCCTTACACCAGTTTAAAAAGTGGTTCTATTGCTGTTCGTATCTTTCTCGTGATTTACTTGGTAACAGGTCTGAATTTACCTCATCTGCGGCCATTAATATTGCTTCTGGGAGCTCTTCGTCTGACGAATCCATTAAAATATGGCTTTTATTGAAAGTAATTTGAAAATGCCAGAATCGGACACTTCGACAACGCTTCGATTTGAAACTTTGACGTCTTGATGTCAACTTGGTTGCCATAATAAATCTTTGGTTACAACACCAAACCATTCGACTCAGCTTAGTTTGATTGTTTTGAAAAATGTATAGGGTATATAAAAGTATCGCAATTTCTTCATTCCAATGAATGAAAAATAGTCTGGGTAATTTTGAATTTTAAAACTTATATTAGTTTGAATAGTAATATACAGGTGAAATCTATGAAATGTACATTCAATAACGATAAATTGACATATTTTACTTTCCCGCACTAGTGCGGGATAGTGAGTTTTCCCACACTAGTGCGGGAAAGTGACACTTTCTGAACTAAAATGAGTGCGGGAATGTGGGTTAAAACGCACGGTCGTAGAAAAAAATATTATTCTACAGGAAACAGTATCCCTCAGAATAAGATGTCATTCAATACTAAACTGGAATTCATGGGTTCATTGCTGTTAAACACTGGAATGAAATTTGGCAATGAAATAAAAATATCCAATTTTCATGGTCACAGATAATTTCCGTATTCGGGAAGCTGGCGTATAAAATGAAATCTACCACGGAGGAGAATTTATTCTTAAGTTATGTAGCGGTTCTCTTTAATTCAGAATAAACATAAATTAAGTGATGATGGCAGGAGAAGCGGTTGTATAAATCATTAAGGATTCCTCGGGGAGACGTAGTAGATATGGCGAAAGGACTAATATTTGAACAGAAACGAACGCGAGAACACCATGGATTTTCGTACGGAGTTTTGGGATCAGTCGATGCGGGCAGAAAGAGGAGGAATTGACAAAGAAGAACGAAACATTACAGCAGTTCGAGGTTGGAAAAACATCGAGTTTTCAAATATAAGGAATGTGTGATGTATTGTCCATTTTATTACATTTTGGGGAGTGTGAGAGAAACACGTACATTTCTTTATCTGATGGCATGTCATAATGACAACGTTATGTCACTCAATTTTGATGACATAAGGAAGCTCATTATGGGACTAAGTACCATAATGAATTAATTATGGTACTAAGTACCATAATGAAATTCTATAAGGAAAACATGTAATGGTTTCATCAAAAAAGTTTATTCAAAATGCATAACTATGTACAGAACTATTTATTATAAATGGTAAAAGAACAATTACTACAATTTGTAATATTAATTCCAACGGATTCTACAGTTTTTACATCAGTAGTTGATGATTGTTGGCAAACTTGTAATCCTGTTTGGTTGTTGGGACCAAAAATTGCTTCTGATATTTTTTTCTTTTGCTCTTTCGAATTTTCGATGTAACCTTCAGCGACAGTATTGCTTTTCCATCCGCCATGGTGTTTCACGGTACACAGATCAGCTCCAGAATCAGCCAAAAACGAAGCAGATGATCGCCGAAAACAATGTCCGGTATATTCTTCAGAGCGAGGTAAATTCAAGAAAGTGGCAATAACTTTTGGCATTTTACCAAAGGTATGTATTCCAACGGGTTGTTTTGTGCATTTCTTATTTCTACAAGTGACAAAAAAACGTAGATGGTTTGTGTTGCAAGGTCGTATTTTCACATATTGTCTGACAAGTTCTACCATATTCAATCCTGGGATATTTCCCGAAGTTTCAAAAAATTCTCGCATTACCTTTGTTTTTGTATTCGGTAATGTAATTCTAAAAACGGATCCTTCATCTATTACATTTTCAACAAGCATATTTGTCAATTCCTCTCTTCTGCATGCTCCACTTAGTCCAATTATCATGGCAACTTTATTAAATAAGTATGTATCATCTGATGCTTCCGTTAAAAACTTTGTAACATCTTGTTTAGTAAAAATTTTGGATTTTTTAGCTCTGTAACCTTCTGATTTACGTTTTAGTAATGCAACCAGCTGTAGGTACTTACTAATATCGACGTTTTTTCTTGTTGATAAAATACTTCTTATCATCGAATAATACGACCAAAGAGAAGATGGTTTTCTTTCCTTAGATAAGCATTCAAAGTAAGCCAACAATACTTTTTCATGAGTGATATTCTTGATTTTTTTAGCAGAACACCATTCTTCGTACCGATTAAACACCATTTCATATACACTCCGTGATTTTTCCGGCAAAAGGGTACCACGATATTTCTCGACATTTCTTCCAAATCAGAAGGTAAACTATCAGCTTCAGAATCACTCATTTTTTAAATTATATTAAATTCTACCTGACAATAATTATTGAGTTTGACAGCGATAAATAAATATTGCCGTTACAAGCTGATGACGTTGTCAAGGAAATGGCAAAGCACAGCTCACTCACCTACTAATATTTGAAACTACACAATACTTACTCCTTTAAAAATAGTTGTCATTGTGACATGTCGAAAATGCAGTTTTTAATTTTTCGAAAATGTATTGATATAAATGCCATCAGATAAAATTTTGTATGTAATACGAATCATAAACAATCATTATGGCACACGCCGTGTTATCGGACTCGGCTACGCCTCGCCCGATAACATTCACGACTTGTACCATAATGATCGTCTTTATGATCCTTATTACATAAATAACTATTATGTATCTGACGTCTTTCACAATAATGAGTGCGAACCTAGACATATGTTTATCAGGGCGGCGTCATGACCAATCAAGACAAGAAAAATCGACTCTGAATAAAAATTCACAATAGATATTGAGTTCTCGCAATTCATCATGTGGAACATTTTGATCTCCCGACACCAATATTATCAATAAATTAATATCCAAGAAACAACACAAAAAACTTACGTCATCCATGTATCTTTGTGTATCAAATTGAAAAATTATTAACAAACACTGATATGAAATCCAGAGCCTTATGGCGCATGTCCCATTGTCTATTCACGTCTCATACAAAGTCAATCGTGCTGAAATTCAGTACACGATTGTAAAATGGTGGCACGAAGGTATGTGCGGAATTTTAGCGGATTTTGACGGATAGTATCTGAAATATTAAATATTTGAAGAAACACAATTTTTTTTTAGTCAAACGATATTCACTATATTTTGCCAAAATTAGCGCGTTGGTATACTACAAGTCATAACGAAGTTTTGATTGGATCGGATTTACAATTTTGAGTTATTGAGGAAATTATTACAAAATTTAAAATGGGTGTAACCACGAAACCATTTGGCCGATTACGACCATTAGCGAACTTAACTGTCCCATTTGGATGCAGGTTGCGCACCCTGTAAATTGCAAATCGTTAACTCTTTCCGTTCGAAAGTTATCGTGGCAACCGTCATACTTCCAGCTACTGAACACACACAAGGCAGCTCGGATTTCCAACAATATAAATCCGATCGTATTCAAAATTGCCACTTGGCTGGAAAGTTAGGTTTCGATGACTCTCGCAAAATTTCAGCGGTATCGGACGAATAGATTCTGAGGTACAGAAATGTTTTCAATGATTTCTAAAAATTTCTTCTGCTAATTGCCATGTTTGAATTTGGATCGGATTTTGTATTTTTGAGTTATTGAGGAAATGAAAACTAAATTTCAGATTTGTATACTTTCACAACAGTTTGGCCGATTATGCCTATTAACGAACATAAATGTCGCGTTCGGATAGGCAACCTACCCTGAAAATTGCAAGTGGCTATCTCGTTCGCGAGTAATCATGGTTAAGGTGACCCATCCAGATACTGAACTCGACTAACGCTGCTTGGTTTCCAGTATTTCTTCAATAACTCGTATAATATAGATACGACCGTGTCCAAATTTGGAACTTGGCATGTTCTTTGATGAGTTGATTAGTTCTTGTGGGGATAATTGAAAGAATTAGTATGCAGTGATGAAATACAGAATAGCGACCAGTTTCTTGCCAGAATTAAAGGGTGCAATGAAATCAGAAATGACCCAGAAATTATACGATAGTCAGCCATATTTTAAAATATCCTCGCTAATGTATTAACGTTGGTGGACTACATTTTTTGCAAGTTTTTAAATAGTATTATAGCTTTTTTTAGTTTCATCCTCCTATTCTAAATTATGCAATTTCTTAGTATTTAGCTGATTACTAAAAGTTCACTGCAGTAGTGCCGGCGAATAATTCAAAGGCAAAATGCTTTTGATTTTGTATACTTAGAAATTTATGGGTTTTCAGGCAATATGTAACAATACAGAATAATGGTCAGCAACAAATAATTCCGAAAATTTTCGCTCAGTGTCTGACGAAGTTGCTTCTGACAAATATCTAGTGTTTATAACCTAGAAGCAATTCCAAAACAATTAAGATTCTTATTTTATCTTCTTTCATGAGCGCTATCCGGCGAGAAGCAAACCACCCATAAAAATGTGTACACCATAATTCCACCTTGTGAAATAATTCCAAATACACGGAATTCCAAGTAATTCCATGGAATTCCAAGTAATTCCACGGAATTCCACGGAATTCCTAGTCATTTGAGTAGTTCAACTATTTCGATTAACATACATACTAGATATATGTATTAGCTATTTTGTCAGGATCTATGGCGAAAGAGTCGAAATCCACTATGCCGGTTAATTTTGCGCGTATGTTCTGGGGAACATCGCGTTATCATTTTGTCCAAATGTCTGTAACTTTCGAATTTTATGACGAAAATGGTCTCGATTTGGACTCCCCAATAAAAATTTGATTTGATTCTGTCCGGCCGGCCATCCGTTGCCACGATAACTTGAGAACGAAAAGAGCTAGTGACTTGGAATTTTGAGGGTAGGTGGCGCATCCCAATACGACGGACAAGTTCGTTAAATAACCAGAAGACACTTTACTTGGAATTGGAGGGCCATCTAGAAGTGGTTTCTTTGGAATTGGAACATCAAGATCAGGATCATAATATCGAACTCCGAGGAGGCCACGACATTTTTGTAAAAGTTTTTCGTATTATAATTCCTTTTTTCGTTTTTCCTAATAGCACCTTGGCTGGGATTGAAATTGTAACTTGGCTGGGATTGAAATTGCACCTTGGCTGGGATTGAAATTGTACCTTGGTTAAGATTGAAATTGTACCTTGGCTGGAATTGAATTTGTACCGAGGAATCATCCAGATATATCAACTTCCCTTGGAATTGGGAAACCAACGTAGTACTTCCTTTGGATGGGAAAATAACAAGAAGACATTTTACTTCGAATTGGAGTACCATCTAGAAGTGGTTTCTTTGGAATTGGAACATCAAGATCAGGATCATAATATCGAACTCCGAGGATGCCACGACATTGTTTTCTATTAAGTTAAGTAGTATAAGACTGTGTAGAGTGAGAAAGGCTCGACCTATTGTAATTTTTCATTTTAATATATATATATATATATATTATATATATATATATATATATATATATATATTATATATATATATATATATATATATATATATATATATATATATATATAATTTGGTTTGAAGCTAAGGGTGTAACGACTCGATCTTTTGGAGAAATTTAAGTGAAACTATTCATTCTTCGCCAAGCTTTCGAATTTTATTTTAATTCTTCATCAGGGCTTCTGGAATACAATACAATTTCAACCTTTAAACTTAATTTTTTGATAAAATAACTTACTGAATTTTAGGTTATGTTGTGGAAGTTAGCGCAATTTCGAACATCTCTCGTCTATGAGTATAAAATAAAATTTGTATATGGGACATGACATTACATTAACTACATAAACTGTTAAAAACACACTTATAAAATCAATAAATAGGACAAGTCAAAAGTTAAAAGATTTAAAAACAATATTTGTGTCAATTTGGTGTTAGTCTGTTTATCTTATCTTGACATTATGCCATTCTCTGTGTGTTATTTATTCGTCAACCGGACCATCATAGAATAATAAGGTTTCTTTTGATTTTTCTAATAGGTATCCATATATAGAACTTAGTTTATTCGTATCTGTTTTTTTGTTCACTACATTTTCATGCTTGTTTATTTCGATCATTTCCAGAACTAATCTCTTTTGATAATTTTTTTCCGTCTTCAAGACTTTCACCTCTTCGAAATTTACTTTGTGGTCCAAGCTGAAAACGTGGGTTGCTAGAGCGCATCTTTCGGGATGTTTAGTAATATCCGATTTATGCAGTGCCATTCTACTTTTCAACCACTGCGATGTTTGTCCTATATAGCTTTTTCCACATTCTTCACATTTGACTTCATACACTACATTGGTCTTGAGAGGTATCGGAATTGGATCTTTTAATTTTGTGTACAAGTTTCCTACCGTTTTTTGGTTGTATACTGCAATTTTTATATTTTCATGTCGAAAAATATTTTGCAACTTTCCTGTTAATCCATTTATATTTGGGTAAGAAGCGTAATGGGTTTCAGTCGATGTTTGTTCATTTCTTGGTGCTTGAATGTCTGCTGTGTGGCTTGAAAATTTATTCAACAAACCATAGGGATATCCGTTCTGTTTGAAAATTTCCATTAGATTTCTCATTCCTTCTTTTATATGTGTTTCGTGACATATTCTAGTGACTCTATTTTTCATTTGTTTTATTATGTTTATCTTCATGTTAATATTGTGGTTTGAATTATAATGTATCATCTTGTTGGAGTGAGTTTCTTTTCTGTTCCATTTTAATCTTATTGTGTTATCTTGTCTTTGGGCTATTGTATCCAAGAATGGCACGGATTGTTCCATATCTTCAGACTCTAAAGTGAACTGTAGATGTTTTGAATAAGCATTGAAACAATCTAATGTAGTTTGTGTGTCATTTTTTGGTACAGCCATAAATAGGTCATCTACAAACTTCTTTAAAATTGGTACTCTGAATGGTAATTTACTCACACATGATTTCACCAAGTGGTCCATGACATATTGAGCTAGTCTTGGACTTAGTTTGGAACCCATTGCACATCCAAATATTTGACGGATGTGCAATGGGTTCCAAACTAAGTCCAAGACTAGCTCAATATGTCATGGACCACTTGGTGAAATCATGTGTGAGTAAATTACCATTCAGAGTACCAATTTTAAAGAAGTTTGTAGATGACCTATTTATGGCTGTACCAAAAAATGACACACAAACTACATTAGATTGTTTCAATGCTTATTCAAAACATCTACAGTTCACTTTAGAGTCTGAAGATATGGAACAATCCGTGCCATTCTTGGATACAATAGCCCAAAGACAAGATAACACAATAAGATTAAAATGGTACAGAAAAGAAACTCACTCCAACAAGATGATACATTATAATTCAAACCACAATATTAACATGAAGATAAACATAATAAAACAAATGAAAAATAGAGTCACTAGAATATGTCACGAAACACATATAAAAGAAGGAATGAGAAATCTAATGGAAATTTTCAAACAGAACGGATATCCCTATGGTTTGTTGAATAAATTATTGTTTTCAAGCCACACAGCAGACATTCAAGCACCAAGAAATGAACAAACATCGACTGAAACCCATTACGCTTCTTACCCAAATATAAATGGATTAACAGGAAAGTTGCAAAATATTTTTCGACATGAAAATATAAAAATTGCAGTATACAACCAAAAAACGGTAGGAAACTTGTACACAAAATTAAAAGATCCAATTCCGATACCTCTCAAGACCAATGTAGTGTATGAAGTCAAATGTGAAGAATGTGGAAAAAGCTATATAGGACAAACATCGCAATGGTTGAAAAGTAGAATGGCACTGCATAAATCGGATATTACTAAACATCCCGAAAGATGCGCTCTAGCAACCCACGTTTTCAGCTTGGACCACAAAGTAAATTTCGAAGAGGTGATAGTCTTGAAGACGGAAAAAAATTATCAAAAGAGATTAGTTCTGGAAATGATCGAAATAAACAAGCATGAAAATGTAGTGAACAAAAAAACAGATACGAATAAACTAAGTTCTATATATGGATACCTATTAGAAAAATCAAAAGAAACCTTATTATTCTATGATGGTCCGGTTGACGAATAAATAACACACAGAGAATGGCATAATGTCAAGATAAGATAAACAGACTAACACCAAATTGACACAAATATTGTTTTTAAATCTTTTAACTTTTGACTTGTCCTATTTATTGATTTTATAAGTGTGTTTTTAACAGTTTATGTAGTTAATGTAATGTCATGTCCCATATACAAATTTTATTTTATACTCATAGACGAGAGATGTTCGAAATTGCGCTAACTTCCACAACATAACCTAAAATTCAGTAAGTTATTTTATCAAAAAATTAAGTTTAAAGGTTGAAATTGTATTGTATTCCAGAAGCCCTGATGAAGAATTAAAATAAAATTCGAAAGCTTGGCGAAGAATGAATAGTTTCACTTAAATTTCTCCAAAAGATCGAGTCGTTACACCCTTAGCTTCAAACCAAATTATATTAAACAATAGACTCTCAAAATCATAATTCATATATATATATATATATATATATAGAAAAGTATAACGGGTGATTCCGCAAAAGAAGCAGAGAAAATAATTCTGCTGGTACCTGCCGACACGTGTTTCTGCTAGTTGGCTTCTTCAGGACAGGGCAACCAAGAAACCAAAAAAAGGTGAAAAGATAACTGAAAACAGGTGGCACCGCATCAGGAGCGAGCAACCAATTTGTGCCTTGAGCTCTAGGACCTCCAATTCGGTGGTAAACTATGGCATCGGCACGGAGGAAGCATAAGCTACCTGTGCGATGCGACCTCAACCCGAGGATATGTATTAAAGAAAAAGGATAATGCGGATGAGTATATTTATATAGAAAAGTATAACGGGTGATTCCGCAAAAGAAGCAGAGAAAATAATTCTGCTGGTACCTGCCGACACGTGTTTCTGCTAGTTGGCTTCTTCAGGACAGGGCAACCAAGAAACCAAAAAAAGGTGAAAAGATAACTGAAAACAGGTGGCACCGCATCAGGAACGAGCAACCAATTTGTGCCTTCAGCTCTAGGACCTCCAATTCGGTGGTAAACTATGGCATCGGCACGGAGGAAGCATAAGCTACCTGTGCGATGCGACCTCAACCCGAGGATATGTATTAAAGAAAAAGGATAATGCGGATGAGTATATTTATATAGAAAAGTATAACGGGTGATTCCGCAAAAGAAGCAGAGAAAATAATTCTGCTGGTACCTGCCGACACGTGTTTCTGCTAGTTGGCTTCTTCAGGACAGGGCAACCAAGAAACCAAAAAAAGGTGAAAAGATAACTGAAAACAGGTGGCACCGCATCAGGAGCGAGCAACCAATTTGTGCCTTCAGCTCTAGGACCTCCAATTCGGTGGTAAACTATGGCATCGGCACGGAGGAAGCATAAGCTACCTGTGCGATGCGACCTCAACCCGAGGATATGTATTAAAGAAAAAGGATAATGCGGATGAGTATATTTATATAGAAAAGTATAACGGGTGATTCCGCAAAAGAAGTTGTGAAAACCTGGGAAGGAATTTTGTTGCCGAATCAAGCCAGTTTAGCCTCCCACCCCTAGAAAATTAAAAGTAGATTCTCATGCTCAACAACCGTCTATAAGTGGACAATTGGCACGTTACAACAAACAGTGAAATATTAATTGATTTTAACCATCAACAAATATTTCCCGTGAGCCAAGCTGAACTAACGAACTTTCGCATTCGTATGCGCAACCTAACCTTAAAATTGAGAGTCGCTATCTCTTTGCGTTAGAAAGATTTGGATAATTATCGGCCAATCAGCCTTCTTACGTCGTTTTCAAAGATTTTTCGAGAAAGTACTGGGGATGCGTGTGCTTAAATTTCTCCAGAAGCATCAAATTTTATGCAACAAGCAACATGGTTACTCCAGGAACAAAAACACTGAAACCGCCATATTCGAGTTGACACGATCAGTAATTCAATCACTGGAGAATGGTGAAGTTGTAGGTGTTTTCTTGGACCTCTCGAAGGCTTTCGATAGTGTCAATCATGACTTACTTTTGAGACAATTGCATGCCTATGGAATACGAGATTTACAACTTGAAGTTGTTCATAATTTCCTGAAGGACCAGGTCCAGAGGGTAAAAATTGAAGTCGACGGTAATACATACATGTCATACGATGCATTGTTGCACAACGGGGTAGTTCAGGGTAGTATACTCGGTCCGTTACTTTTTTTGATTTATGCAAATGACCTCCCACTTGTGATGCAGGACGACGTATTAGTTATCATGTACGCGGATGATACGAACATAATTGCTTCCGAGGAAAATATTAACGCTGCAATTACATCTGCACACTCAGCAGCAACGGTGGTGTCCGAATGGTGCCAGGAGAATGGTCTGAAAATCAATCCAACCAAAACCGATTGCATGATTTTTTCTGCATCTAGAAGGCCGAACGACCCTACCTGATTGCATTCACTAGATCACAACATTCAGATATCGGCTAACACTAAATATCTCGGAATTACTTTGGATAATTCGTGTGCGTTCACAACAAGTTGATCAGAGCGTCCTGAAAGTCCTTTATTTCGCCAACTTTCAAGTACACATGAATTATGGAATAATAGCTTGGGGAGGCTCTTCTGGTGTTGAACAGATCTTTGTTAAGCAAAAGTTCGTCAGTAGAATTATTTATGGACTACCACATAAGCAATCATGCAGAGGTCTTTTCAAGAAAAATAGAATCTTGACTCTAGCTGGCCTTTACATTTTTAGATGTCTTTCGTTCCTGCATCAAAGAAGACATGATTATTTCAAAGACGAAAATACAAATAAGAACAGACGTAGACTTCCGTTGCATTATCCTGTATACTCGCTTACTCTCACTGAAAGGAATGCATGTGCACAAGTGTTTTCAATAGGATCCTTAAAAAATGGCAGGTTATAGATAGTTTTCACGTATTTGAATCCAGATTGAATCTACTGCTCATAGATATGGAACCCTACACTGTTCAAGAATTCCTTTCAACATAGATGTAAACGTTCATTGCTCATTGTTGATGTGTTATAATATTCTAATCAAGGTAAAATTTCTATGGTTCTTGACGTGTTCTCAATAAATATTTCGTATGATTATGACAATGAATTTCTATTCTGGCTAGACTGAACCACTCGTAAAGTGATTAACATGAATCGTTGCCTGCATCCCCACTGTCAACTGGTCGATTCAAAGGATATACCTTCCACGAACGCAGAGAGGCAGAGATTTGCAAAGTTTGGAATACCAACACCATCAACAAACGTTGGAAATGGCAATAAGGATATTGAGAAGCGAAGACCCGCTTCTGAAATTGGCGGCTCAGCATGAAATCAGGAACCAAGGAGCTTTCCTATTTAGGGCTGGTCAGAGAGCTTTGGAGAAGTTCTGTATAACCGGCATATCCATCGATCATGAGCTAGCAGGAACACCTATCTCACCAACAGACTAAAGAAGAGTTGGCAGAGAGATAAGGCAGGCACAACTGAAGAAACTACTCGAATATCATATGAGTAAACACCTGCACTCTATATACTTCAGGAGTTTGAAAGATCAGGGCCTGTCGGAAGAATTATCCTTCGCCTTTTTGCTTGTTATAGCTTGTCAAGATGGGGTTATACATACCCCCCACAATGTGCAGAGCATGCCAAAGCCAGCAAGAAACTATTATGTACATTCTGTCTACTTGCAGAGTCCATGCTCCATCAGGATATGTGGAAAGACACAATGCGGCACTCCGAATTCTCTACTTCCATCTGAGAGAGGTTTATGGTATAGACAAGGAACCAGTGCTACCATATGTGCCTCTGGAGATTGAAGCAGTTGTTGAAAATATCAGGGCTTCGATCTACTGGAACTATGCGATTTCAACCACTCGGCAAATCCACGCCATAAAGACAGATATACTTCTGCTGGACAAAGAACTCAAGGAATTGTTTGTCGTCGAATTTTCTTCCCCGCAGAACATAACGTGGTGATGAAAGAAGAATAGAAAAGGGAGAAATACAAGGATTTAATGTTTGAACTTGGGATCCTGTATCCAAGGCATAAGGTTAGGATACTCATACTAATTATAGGATGCCTAGGCGGAATGAGAGCGAACTACGTGACCGAATTGAAGATTATTCCGGCCTGCAAATCCCTGGTTGAGGATTTATCTCACAGAATGCAGAAAGCGGTGTTGCTCGGATCACTTCGAGTCATCAGGTCCCATCAGCTATGAAGGCCGCTTGCAGCTCATCTCTTTTGTCAAGAGACAAAAGTAAGGGCAGGACGAAGAACTACTCCAAGGAACGTGCGAGAGGTTTTTTAGTGAGTAACCATCAACATCTGGAGTCTCACACTCCTGAGAGAAGCAGATCCTCTCAGGGCGGGCATATAAAAGGTTTTTCCTCTCGAGCGGAAAAAAAAATTCTATTATTATTATTATTATTTAAGTTATCGCGGCAACGGTCAGCCGGACAGAATTCAATTCAACAAATTCGTCATCAGTGAGTCGAACCTGATCGTTTGAGACCATTTTCGGCAAACACTCCGGAAATTGCAGGCATTTGTCAAAATATTTGTAGCACGCTGTCCCTAGAACATGCACACAAAAAGATTGCATAGAAGAAACCAAATAACCCCCCATAACCAACTCCGTTTTTTCCAATATCCTACTCCTCTTTTTTAATGACTTGGAAAGTTCAGAGTTTCCGATGGTATAAGTTTGATCTTTATTGAACTCGTATACCGGATATCAATAAGGAGCGAAGTTATGAAATTTATACGTGGGGAGCTACAAATGCGAGAACCCTTCGTGAAATCGATAAACTTCGTGAACTGTTTGTCTTGAGCCATACCCCAAGAGATTACCAGATACACATCGAAGAAGATACACAACTGAAAAGGATCGGATTCATTTATTTTAATTTATAAACTTAAAATTAATTATACACCTTGATAAATTATACTTGAGACTCCCTGTATATCTGTACATATTTCATGTCTCTATCCCTTGGAGAACTCGTTGTAGGTTGAGGTGAAGAAGAAGGGTTGCTGCAATAAAAAAAATAACCCTCCTGTGGCGGTAGTGCCCCCGCTAAGACGAGCTAATGCCGGTTCTAAAAAAATTACCCATATTTCATATTATATAAGAAACTTTCTTTATTTTGGGGGTGTACGCCCAAAATGCCATATACAGACAAAACGACAGATTGGCGATATTTAAAAATTAGCGCGGTTTAAACTGTCAAAAATAAGCCAATCAAAAAGCGCCTACATCGGAAATATACACAACGGACGCCATGTTGACATTTGTTTTTCGAGGTTAGAAGGAAATTTGTTAATGGTGGTTCGTTTTTTCTGTTTTGGTAGGTTTTGTTTTGTTATCTTACTGTTTTATATTTTCAAGGATTTTGTATTTGGGGTGATCCTGTAGAATTTGGAACATTATTGTCACTGCAACAAGATGATTCTACGAATCGTAATATTTTTGAGGCTATGTACAAAATGACATACAACCACTAGAACAAAACATAATAGTATGTCATTTTTTCCGTAGAGATGGTGAATAATAAAATTGGTTCAAGCCCTGTGGACAGGAGCTTTGGCACTCTTGTTCAAACTTTGACAAATTATATCTCCGAAAGTATTGTTTTCTCAGAGTTGGGAATGGTATCAGTTTAATCTTACGATAGAACTGCATAATAAAATAAAATAAATTACATAAGGATCCATTGATATCATTCCCAACTCGGAGAAACCAATACTTTCGGACTTATGATGGGCCAAACTTTGAACAAGAGCGCCAAAGCTCCTGTCCACAGGGCTTTCCCACTTTTTCAATTTGTCTTCTGTGCCTCAATTCTCAAGAATGTTCGTAATTAAATTCAAAACGTAGGTCTATGACTCATCTCATGTTGGATTTATATATATCAGGAAATTCTAATCAGAGTATTCTAGAAATCATATAGAATTGAGAATAATTATTGAAATTTTGAAAATCATATCTGTGAAAGTATTAGTTTGTTAAAGTTGAGAATGACGTCAATAGATTCCTATGATAAAACTGTATCTCAAAAAAAAATTCATTTAAAATTTGTAATGTAAAAAAAATTTGTTTTTTGTTACTCCGAAACCAATAGCCCAATAGCCCAATAACGAACTCATCCGAGATATTTATCTCCTAAACCTTCTCTGAACATTTCAACTATCTAGCTCATTCCGTTCGAGAGATATCGTGTTATCGGCCGGACGGACGGACGGACAACCGGACAGAATCGATTTCGACCATGGATTCTTGATCAGTGAGTCGAACCAATTCGTTTAAGAGCATTTTCAGCCAAAAATTCGGAAATTACAGACATTTGGTAATTGATACGCACTCTGTTCCGAGGAACAAAAGCGTCAAAAATATCTAAATCTACGTGAAACTGTTTATTTACAGGATAGCAATATGCTACGGAATTGTAAGAGGACAAGTAATCGACAATCATTGATTCTAGAAGCGATGAAAAAAGCTATTGAATCTGTAAAGGAGAAAAAAATGGGTTGGCTTCTGGCTTCTAACACCTTCAAAGTGCCACAAGCTACACTAAGGTGTCATGCTTTGGAACAAAATAAGACAATTTCACCTGCGGTAAAAGGTTTGGGCCGATTTCAGCTAACATTTTCCCTTGAAATCGCAAGACAATTCGTTCAGCACATCAAGCTAGTTTAAACACGCATATTTGGATTAACGCGTACAATGGTCCAAGAACTTGCTTTCGAATTGGCTGAAAAGATTGGATTTGCGCACAGTTTTAATAAAGATAAGAGTAAACCTGCCCAGCAGTGGCCAGATGGATTTTCAAAATGCTATAAACCTAAGCCTACCTCCGCTGCCAGAGCCCAATCTTTCTTTTAGTAGACCAAAGGTAAAAACGTTTTTGATAACTATCAAGAATACATAGACAAATATCAATTCAACGCAAACCGGATCTACAATGTTGACGAATCGGGAATGTCTACTGTCCAAAGAACTTAAAAAATCCTTGCTACCGCTGGCAGGAAGCAAGTAGGTGCCATTACGAGCGCGCAGCAGGGATCCAGTGTGCTGCATGAACGCAGCTGTGTCGTTCATACCTCCTTTCATGATTTTCCCAAAGGAAAAATATGAAAAACGAGCTCCTGGATGCAGCACCAACTGGCACGGTTTGAGTAGCTCAAAAAAGCGGGTGGATGACCTCGGAAATATTCGTGAAGTAGCTCCAGAATTTTCGAAGCTTTGTTAAAGCTAGTCATGGTGATTAAGTCCTTCTTATTGTCGATGGCCATGCCAGCCATAAGTCATTCGAAGCTTTGAACTTTGCGAAGGAGAATGGAATCGAAATTGTTTGTCTTTCCCCTCACTGCACCCATCTTATGCAGCCTCTTGACGTGTACTTTTATGGACCGCTCAAGACATATTTTAACCAAGAGGTTCCTATGTGGCTAAGAAAACATCCTGGAAGAGTGGTGTCTTGGTGAGTTGTTTAATCAAGCCTATGGAAACACTGCTTCAAAATGCATGCATTGGCTTCAAAACCACTGGACTATGGCCAGTTGATACAGACATATTTCCAGATACCTTTTTTGAACCAGCTGAAACAACAAATATACCAATAACTTCCACAGCTGAAAACCCAGACCAATCCAGGATCAGAACCTTCTTCCATCGTTGCCAATAGAACCTGATGATGCCAAGATTATGGCACAGAAACAGAATAAGGCCCCTGAATCTTCATTTAAGCCATCCATTAGTTGTTGTAAACCATCTAGTTCATCCGATTCTGCAGTCGCAAAAGCAGTCATTATGATATTCATAACACACTGACTGGCCACTCGGATATATCTCAACCATCTACGAGTTCCTTAGCAGTTCCAGTTAATATCATTTCTCCAGTTCCCAGTGGTAAATTCGTAACTGGACAGGGTAAACAGAAGCCGAAGAAACGAACGACAACATACCTATGTACGTCATCACCAAATATGGCAGAATTAAAACTCGAACGAGAGACTGATGCTAGAAAACCAACTCGTTAAACAAGACAGGCAGTTACTAAATATCTGTATAATAATGATGACTCAGATGGAGATTGCCTTTATCAAGAAGACGAAGAAGACGATTGTGCCTGTATTGACTGCAACGATCTCTACTCACGTTCAAAGCCTGGTGAAAAGAGATTGGACATTTTTCAATTTGCCCAATTTTGAGGATTGGAGAACTAGAGGCGATATTATATTTACTTTTAGTGTCCTTTGTGGCCGTTTTGGAGAAGATGCCCGACGTCAATACTCCTCGAACAACAATCACTTGTGAGGTTTCTCGCTCAAGCTTGGAAGAGAGGATTTCCGGACATCTCAGAGGCAACATTTTATCACCAATAGGGTGTTTAATGATTGGAACAGGTTACCCGAGGACCTTGTCAATGCATCATCCATAAATGCTAACTTATTAGATTTACATATTACTGACTAAATAGATTCTGTTCTCAAAAGTTATTTGTGATACTGCAGCAAATTTCATTATAGAACGCTCTGCAGTTATAAGTGCTCAGTTCGATGAAGCAAAAATGAAGAATAAATCAGTTGAGTTGGAGAATATAACCACTCTGGTTAATTGACAGCAATATATAACTACTCTATAATCTTTGATTATGATTATAATTATTCATTCTTTTTGATTTTCAAACTAGTAATAGTGGAATGACAATAAAATGAACAAAACTTTGTCGCTAGTCAGAATCTGCCAAATCGACCCTAGCGCCATCATCGTTCACAGAGTGATGTTTTGACAAATGTATTCCGCTTTCGGAAGAAAATTTTAATGGATATTAGTAGGGAGTGTAGACACCTTGCCATTATGTGCATCTTGGATCTAGATAACAATAGAGAGCCCAAAGTCTCAATCTAAGATGTATAGAAATAAGTAGACTCATAGAACAACACATACATCAAGAAATCTGTAACTTTTATCCTCCCAACCCCATAAAGGGCGGTGCATATCTGTATATTGAACTAAGACTAAGGCTATTCTCCGAAATAATAGACAGCTACAATTTGGAATGTAGATTAGAATCGGCGAACAAACAACAGAAAAATTAAGAAATCTAAAACTTTCCACCACCAACCCTCGAAAATGTGGATGCAGATCTGCGAATGAATCTAGGATACTTCCTGAAGTCTTAGGAAGCTCTTAACAAATTAACAATCAAATGAAATAATATAGTACACTAACTAACAAGTTGTTTTCAAAAGAAGTAAATTTTTTCTGCAAATATTTAGGAAATTCTGGAAATATAGTTGAGACTACCTCATATAACAGACACACCTTCTGCTTTGTATCACACAAAAACGTTTTTCAAAGTCCTTTGAACAGATTCGGTCATTATTCAATTGCTCCCAATCAGCAATCTTCATATTATTAACCCAAAAATTGCACTTCTGCAAATCTTTCGGAAATCTGTGACCAAATAAAACTAAAACCCTATGCCACTGGCATCATGAAGATTTTGATCCAATATAGAGCTTTTTAATAAATGAAAAATTAAGAAAATACAAAAACAAATAATATTATTGGCTTTGAAGAGGTCTAAAATATATCATATTCGCAAGCCAAGGTTCAAAAATATTCACGTTTGAAGATATTTCTTATCATCTGTGGTACATGAAATGAATAATTCAATTAATTACCTGTGAAACGTAATTCCGGCCACCTTTTTAATGCTGTTGCTTTAAGAGCCGTAAGCCGCTCATCCTACCATTATGAATGACGCAGTTTCATAATGAAACAGTCTATAAACGCTCAGATACACTCTAAAAACACAAGTGTACCAAATCGTTTGTTTTCCACCAAACAAATGGCATCTATCACAGTTTTGGTCTCAGATGGCTGGCGTTGCGCAGAATGGCGTGCGGTATCCGCTCTGTTCCATAATCAAATGTTTTGACTTTTAGAACTAGGGCTGGTAGAGAAAGACCATGTAGTTAAGAGCTTGGCTATTTTTGAGATCTGATACATTTTTAACTGTGCCAACATTTTGTGAGTCTTGGCAACCAATTTATATGCAATATTTCTTTGATTTGAATGAAATTATTCACCACATTACATTGTGAATCTAAAAATAAAATTGACCTGTTTGAGCATTTTTCCTCTTTGGACATAATGAGAAATATGTCTTCTATTCCAAACTTTTGGCTCACACTATGTATGTCTCCTATTTGACACCCAAGCTGATGTAAAATAGCAAAGTGGTATTTTCGATTAATATGATCTCGAAATATTTACACTCTTTTATTGTAACATTTAGAATACTGGCATTTTACGAGCGATCGAATGTCATTCACATAGATGAAAGACATCAACAGGGTATTGAAGGATGTTTGAATCGAAAACCCATAAATCAACTTGTTAATCAGAAAGTCTTCTCGACCTACTTGTTTGGTGAATGCTTATCGATCGATAGTTTGACATTAAATCACATCGGATATTCAGCTGCACAGATAAATCATTACCCTTTCTTATCGTTGGTTCTGCAACTTCATAATGAACACACCAAGACTTGCAGTAGTTTATTTCATCTCAAGGAAAAAAGTCGAGTATGAAATGGGACGATAGTTAAAATAAACAAATTGCGTATAGATAATGATACAAATTTTGCACGATCCATTAATTTTCCAGCTAAATTCTCTACCTCACCTCTTCATCTGCACTCATCAATTTTTCTTATTGTCTCCGCAAACGTTTTATAACTTTTTTACAACTGGTCGTGAAAAATTAATTAGTTCTAAAGCATATAATAACAATAATATTTATTTGAAACCTATGTCGTTAGCCTCTATGAGGTGAAATGGTTCTTAGAATTATAATTATTTATTTGAAGTATTAAATGAAATTGTTATAAGGTGTAGTAAAAACAAATCCACTATTTTCGCATGAAATTGAAGGCTTTAATTACCATAGTTAGAATGATCCGATTTGGATCAAATATGCGCCGTTTTGTTTGATAGCTTATTGCCATTTTGGGGGTAATATCATTCTGCCTCTCTCTTAGAAGCCCTCGTCCCTATTCGCAAAAAATCGATACCGTCGATTTCCACAAGCCTCTGTTGAAGCGAATTTTTTAACAGCATTATTGTTCGCCATGGAGAGGAACAGATGGTAATCACTTGGCGCCAGGTCCGGGCTATGAGCTGGATGCATAAGAACCTCCCAGCCAAGCTCTCGGAGCGTCTGACAAGTCACTATCGATGTATGTGGCCTGGCGTTGTCCTAGTGGAACACAATTCCTCTCCTACTGGCCAAAGCAGGTCGCTTCTGGGTGATTGCTTCCTTCAGACGGTCCAGTTGTTGACAGTACAGTTACGAGTTAACAGTTGTGCAGTAAGGGATCAGCTCATAGTAGATAATTCCCTTCCAATCTCACCAAACACAGAGCATAACCTTTCTGCCCATCAATACTAGGTTGGCCACTGTTTCTGCCGGCACACCGCGTTTCGTGATGGCCCAATTGGCCCTCTAGCATATCATATTACTCATGCCATTGAGTTAATCAATCAAGATGTTTATAAATGCTACCTTGAATGGTAGACATAAACACCGTCTCCAAATGGGAGCGGTCAGTCTACCGTCTTCAGTACTCAGACTCAGACAGTGTATCATCGACTCGACGAAAGTTCAGCGATACGTTGTTGGGTTAATTTGCAGTTTAACGGCCACTCACCGATTTCCAAAATATTTTGTATATAGAATCTACATGATGTTGATATACCACAGTTTCAATTTTAGCACTGGCAAATCAGTATTTTTAGAGAAAATTCAAAATGAAAGATTTACGCAAATTATCATTTAAAGCATATCGTATGGACAATAGAACATTCCTGCAAAAGCTCCTGACTTCACGCCAGTGCTTGAGTCAATTGCTTAATATTCTGGTGAAACGATCCTCACAAAATTACTCACTCGTCTTCATATCATTTTTAATATATATCTTCCTCAAAATAATCAAGAGTTCCAGAATAATGATTTATATTGCCAACGTGGCAATAACGCTCTTTGAAATTCGCTGAAGGTACTTCTTCACTTGCCTTGCGCACTAGATTGGCGCATGGCAAGTATGCAAACATCCCTATCGAAGTTTGCGATGTTGCTAGATTATCTGTAAATTCAGCTGCGAACCATGAGATCAATAATATAGATCCCAACAATTTGCAACGATGCAGGTCGATTTCCTGGTTTCATCCCCTCTAGAATCTATGGCAGGAAACATTCCTATTTCTCAGACCGAAGAGAGTTAAAGCCAGTAAATATTTCTGTTCTGTGAACGCCATATTCACAACATACGTAGTGTTATGGTTTTCTGTTCACAAAAAATTATATTGATGAGATTAAATACGTGTTTTGATGTTTATTGAAAGGACCAAAAAGAATGAGATATTGCTCTGCCTTTTGTTAAGAATGATTTGGAATTAATGAAGGGTGGAGTTCCTAAATTCTGTTTTGTTGGGATAACTATTAAGGATTGAATGTAAGTATTGTGCAGTTTGGAAATTGAAAATTAGAATTGTGAAATATCTAGGAACAGCTTAGAAATATCAAAATTATAGTTGTCAAGTTGATAGATTTATTAGAATTGTAAAATTATGCAGTAGTTTATGGAAGAGAAACCGAGGTAACGGGAGAAATAATTGACAGTTTTGAAATTATCGAATATGGTAGAAGTCAGACTTCCAGCAAGATAAGAATATTAAAGGCTCCTAAAGAAATATAGAGTTGAAATTGGTATCAAGTTAAAGAGAATATTATTCCAGACAAAACCATACAAGAAGAAACAAGTTATATAGAGATATCTCAGTTTTTGAAAGGGGGAAGATATCAAGAAAGAAATCGAAGGAGGATACAAGGATTATATTAGATTAAAACCCACATGTTACTGAAACTTTTTTCGAATTCAATCAAATCTTTTTTGCATTAATTTCACTCATTGGATCTCAAGGAATGGAAATAGTGAAGAGACTATATGATTATTTTTTTTTTTAGAAAAAAATGGGTGGCCTTTTAAAAGGACGGTAGTAAAATCAACTGCTATGTGAAACTCAAATATAATTTTTTGCAAAACATAATATGTTTTTAATTATTCAATGTTGTTATATTTTAAATGATAATTTCCAAAGCATGCCTTGGGATGCAATGGAAAATCACATTTTTCACTGCAAAACTGTACTCTTTTCTTGCAAAATCCACACCTAAGTTGATGCTCCTGGTATCTATTATGTGGTTCACACCATCCTATCGTGTAATGATCAACAAATTCAACTAAACTGAGCCGGTTGTACCTGCCTTATCTCTCTGCCTATACTCTTGTTTAATCTGTCGGCGGGGTAGGTGTCCTGCTAGCTCATGATCGATGGATATAACAGTTATACTGAGCTTCTCCAAGGCTCGCTGTCGAGCCCTATACAGGGTCTTTCACGAGGAACCTCACCCATATTTATACGGGAAACTACTGAACGTATTTTCATGAAATTCAGCACTTATGAGTATTTCACGATGCTGATGGAATCTAAAATATTTTCAAGGCATGAGCACCTCCGGTTTTTCCGGAAATGACGTCAACTTCCGTTTTTCAAGTTAGAACACCATTTTTTTATTGCAGAAATAGATTCCTTAGAAAATTTCAAGTTATTTTGATGTAACATTTTTCAGTTTTGGTTGGAAAATTCTCTCTGAGCGGGAAAATTCGAAAAAAAAAATCGAAAATAGAGCTCCGCTGAAACAAGAATAACTTCGAGGTTTTTGGATGGAAAATTTTCATTTTTGGGATTTTTCAAGATGTAAGATTGGTGTATTCACTTCAAAAATCGAAATCGCGATTCATGATACAGGGGGTGAAAAAATCGCTTTCAATTTGAAAAATCAATTTTTTCAAATTAGAACCCCATTTTTTTATGGCAGATATTGAATCTACGTTAAAAAATAATGTGAGTGAATGCATTACACCCTTGCCCTAAAATGGATATTTTCTGAGTAATTCACAAAAAACTGTTTTTCGTCTTGAATTTTCAGCTATTTCTTTTCCCTTCACGCCAAAAAGATGAAATTTTCAGGAACTGTTATTTGCTGTAGATTTTTCACCCCTTCTTGAAACCGACTTCAAGTTACTATTAGGAGAACCATGGCAAACTCTCGCAGTTATAACTAGAGAAGATGCTCAAAGTTTTGACCGTTAATTTCTAGACATTTATTTATACGTCTCAGGAATGCTTCGTGCGTTGCTCTTCTTATTTCATCGGGAGGAAGAGATCTGCAAAAGTGTTTAAAAACCAAATTGAGTTTCAAAACTATGAATCTAAAATCTAAACAAACCGGAACGCATTTCTGACTCGTTCTATGCAGTCCTCTTTATCAGTCAGGGGAGTTGAGTAGACAATATTTTTTATCCTACCCCAAACATAATAGTCTAAAGGAGTTGAATCGGGAGAGCGTGGTGGCCAAAGATGTGGACCATTGTTCGCCAACCATCGATCTTCAAATAGCCTGTAGAGGATATTTGACCCATTGAGTGAATTGTGTGGAGGCGCGCCATCTTGTTGATACCATAAGTCATTATGGTTCTGTACTAGCGGCTCAATTATTTGAGTCAATATGTCAGAATATCTATCTCCTAAGGGAGAACATTCTTTAAATAATGCAAACATGTGTAGTGTTCTATCTTACCAGTTAAAGTCCCATCATAAATGTGAACATCGAGAATTGCATTATTTTTGATGGCGCAAAAATCATTGAAACTCCAGGTCTCTTGAAAGTTCCATTGTCTGAAGTGGTGGTTGTTCTCTTCATCCCAATAATGACTGTTATGCCTATTGAAAGAACCATTCTTTGTGAATTTAGATTCATCTGTCCAAATTATACAGTCCAAAAAGTTTTCATTCTCTTGAAATCGAATCATCATAGCTTCGCAAAACTCTGTTCTCCTGACGAAATCAGTTTCCTTCAAATGCTGTACCCTATTGAATTTATATGGGTGCATTTTATGTTTTTTTAATATTCTCCAAACACTCGATTGAGATAATCCCAGATCAATCTCGGCATCTTTGAGAGAATTTTGAGGATTCACACGAAAATATGCAAGAACTGTAATTTCGTTGTTCTCATCTTCTACTACACTTTTTTCTCTGTGTATAGTTTTCTTAACGAAAGATCCGACATTTCTCAAGTTTGTCATGGTTCTGTTAATGGTATCTCTCGTTGGTCTGGGTCGGTCAGGAAACCACTCAATGAACAGTCGAATCGTTCTATCTACAACTTTATTACATTCTCCATGAAGTAGAATGAGATTTAAATAATCTTCATTGGTAAAACTAGGCATAGTGATCGATTTTATAACTTAATACGAATTATCACCAAATTAATAGTAAACACAAAATGCTACTGAATAAAGAGGAATTTGGCAGATGTAATTAATGATATCTATCATTAAAAAAAAAGAATACAAAACATGGTAAGTTTTTGCATATGGTTTATAAGGAATTATTCATTTATCACTGGAGAGAAAACCGATGGCCGATTAGTTGAAATAAAGAGGTTTCCGATACAAATTCGAATCAAAATTCGCCATCTATTTAGGAACAACCTGTAACTTTTTTCTCTTGAATATTAGGGTAGTAAAATCTAAAACATGGTTTAAGTACCAGTTCCTGAAAATTTCATCTTTTTGGCGTGAAGGGAAAAGGAATAGCTGAAAATTCAAGACGAAAAACAGTTTTTTGTGAATAACTCAGGAAATATCCACTTTAGGGCAAGGGTGTGATGCATACACTCACATTATTTTTTAACGTAGATTCAATAACTGCCATAAAAAAATGGGGTTCTAATTTGAAAAAATTGATATTTCACGATTTTGTCATCCCTAACTTTGAAAGCGATTTTTTCACCCCCTGTATCATGAATCGCGATTTCGATTTTTAAAGTGGATACATCAATCTTACATCTTGAAAAATCTCAAAAATGAAAATTTTCCATCCAAAAACCTCGAAGTTATTCTTGTTTCAGCGGAGCTCTATTTTCGATTTTTTTTTCGAATTTTCCCGCTCAGAGAGAATTTTCCAACCAAAACTGAAAAATGTTACATCAAAATAACTTGAAATTTTCTAAGGAATCTATTTCTGCAATGAAAAAATGGTGTTCTAATTTGAAAAACGGAAGTTGACGTCATTTCCGGAAAAACCGGAGGTGCTCATGCCTTGAAAATATTTTAGATTTCATCAGCATGGTGAAATACTTATAAGTGCTGAATTTCATGAAAATACGTTCTGTAGTTTCCCGTATAAATATGGGTGAGGTTCCTCGTGAAAGACCCTGTATAGGAAAGCTCCTTGATTCCTAATTTCATGATGAGCCTCATTTTCAGAAACGAATTCAACTTTTCAATATCTAAAAACAATAATTAAGGGTATTATTAGTATGGTGGTTCCTTTTTGTCGCATTCATCTCGGCACATCCTGTGATATCAACCTTCATAAACTAGAGCGGGGTGCAATTGCAACCCAGACACGAATTTTGGGGGATATTTTCTAAGATATTTTTTTTTCTTAATTTCCTTTCAGCTTTATTTCTATAATGTATTCCTTATTTAGTATAAAAAAGTTTTAATAAGTTGTTTGTTTTGTATTCAGTGCAATCTGTAGGTATATTAGTGCGTGCAGAACATCAAAAAATATAACAGTTTGTAACAAGTGCGAAAATTCAATTATTATTTAAAAAATCACGGATTCCTGTTTCTTAATCATTTTATTACATTATCAATCCTTACAGCATACTTATAAGTGAATATATATATTTTTTATAACCAGAGAGTATTTATTTTTGATATTCCTCAAATATAATTTAAAAAAAAACTGGGTTCAAGCAATGACGAGAAATCAGGAGCTTTTGTGAGTATGCTCTATTGTCCATTCTCCACGAGAATGGACGTAATTTTATTTTAATTTTTGAAGGGTCCGGTTCTTACAGAATTTCAAATACGTCTTCAAGTCGATATTTTCCAACTAGTCACCAAGCTTCAATTCGACCGAGCATATATTTCTTGAGTTATGGAGGAAATAATATTCCAGGTGGGTATAACTCCGAAACCGTTGGACCGATGATGCCTTAAAACGATTTTAACTTTCCTCAAATGCAACCTACCCTGAAAATTGCAAATCCCTATCTCTTTTCGTTCGAAAGTTATGTAGAGCAGTGTATTTGGATGTTGGGTAATTGTCCTAATTGTGACAAGTGCGAAATTGCAAAAATCGTTGACCCGATCAAAGGTGTCTCTTGCGTTTACGCTTATGTCGGCAGTTACTTAATTCCGAATATGTTTAGGTAGGTATATATAAATATTGTATTGTAGAAAATAACCAGAGTTGAATTAACGATGTCCCAATGATAAGTTCTATTACGATTAACTAATTATACCTAACCATCCACCACAGTTATCTTCAACCATCCATCTACTGATCTCACACAAGGCTGCTCGAATCTCCAACAATATATATCCGATAGTGTTCAAACTTCGAACTTGGCAGTAGAGTTATGTTCTGAAGGCTCCCGCAAAATTTCAGCGATATTGGATCAATAGTTACTAATATATAGAATGATTTTCAATGACTTTTCAAAAATTTTCTAGTTATACGATCCTCACGAAAAATCACGAAACCTCTACAACTAATAACCATGTTTGAACTGGATCGGTTCGGTATTTTTCGAGTTATTGAGGAATTAACAACCAAATTTCAGATGCGTATCACTCCAAAATCGTTTGGCCAATTATGCCTATAAATAATCTCAAATGTCACATTCAGACGCACAACCTAACCTGAAAATTTCAAGTCGCTGTCTCTCTCCGTTTTCAGGATATCGTGATATAAATAATATTTTTTAGTAATTTTTTTTTAATTTACTTGTGATACGATTCTCACTAAATTTCACAAACGTTCTTACGACTACTCACCAAGTTTCAATTCGATCGGATCTGTATAAATTGAAAACAAAATGATTACTAGGAAACCGTTGGGCCGATTATGCCCACTAACGAACTAGTTCTTTGTATTGGAACACACCACCTACCCTGAAAATTTCAAATCACTATCTCGTTTCGCTCTCAAGTTAACGTTAGAACGGACGGCCGACAGGCCAGACAGAATCAAATTTACCTCGAATTGTCCATCAGGGAGTCGAACCCAATCGTTCGAGACCATTTTCGAAAAAATTCGAAAATTACAGACATTTGGGTAAAATGATATCGTGATGTTCCCCAGAACATACGCGCAAAAATAATAATAAACCAAAAAATGTTGCGGTATATTTGCACCCCTCTCGGTGTTTGACCAGTTGTTTATAAAGGTTAAGAGAATCCGTGTTTCGTAAAATATTCGGAGAATCCTAAACAGGTCATGGAAATAGATTGAACGTTCTCGACGGTCGGCAAATAATTAGAAATCCACTCCTCACAACCAATCATTAAAAAATCGAAACCGCACAACCATTCCACCTGGTGACCCAGATCAAAGACATAAATAAGAGTGTAGTGTTATATGATGCTATACTCTCATCGTAGTACGGGCCACCCCGTGCCTCCCACGCGTGCGCTCAGCCCCAATGTCGGCCGCCGCCGTCGTGGCGGCATCAGACGTAGCCCTCCTCGCGACGCACGCGGTCCTAGGAGGCCAAGGACATCATTGTCCAGGGGCCGTCAAGGACGCTGGCGGTTTCGCTGCGCCCCTCAAACCCTCAGCCCATCAGTCGCGATGCACCTTCTATTTACTGTCTTTCTTTTTTATCCCCACAGGAGTCCACGAATTCACCGCTGTTTTATTGATTTCATCTTGAACGTGAAGTAAACTTGAAACTGTTCGGGCTTTGGAGTGTCTTGTTCTTTTCACCACGAACGGACTGTCTCGCAGGTCCTCGAAAGGCTCCACTTCGAACTCGTGTTCAATTTTGAATTGTTAATAGCCATCTAACGTTTGGCAGTAGTCGGTACGGCTTATTTGACGTATCTGGGTTGATTCGGAATCAAATATTCATAGGTTCCACTTGTATATTGCTACTTTAGATTGAGTTGAGGACGGAAATGGATGCAAATTGCTCATGTGGTCAATTCTTGGTTGTTTTTTGATATACAGGGTGAGTCTTTGACCACTGCATTAATTTTAACCAAAGATTCCTCTCATCAAATGAAATACTTTTTTCATTTAACATTTTTCCAAATTCAGCTCAGGTAAAAAGATACAGGCTGTTGTAATTTTAAAAAAAAATCAGTTTTTATTTTGTAGCTTTGACATCCTTTTTTCGAATAAAATGAATGTTGGCGTAAAGTTTCCTATAACTATGATACATATTTTCCAAATATTAGTTATTTTCTACTTCTACTGGTTTTCTAGTTATGGACTCGTGGATTCATAAAACTAAACGAAATTAGCATAAAGAAAGCATATAAAGTTTTTCTTGAGTCATTTTAAGAATATTCCATCGCTTTAGAAAATTATATTATTCATCATCATTTCTCCTTAAACGCACCGTTTTCGAGATATTCTTCATTGAATGTTTTAAAATGGAAAACTCCAGAAATTTCACTACTTTTATGGATCCGTCCCTGAGCGTTGGAATCCCGAATCAAGCTGTAAACCACGTTACCATGCCTTATTCTCGTCCGCCAACAATGTCATAGATAATTTATATGCGGGAGTGTATTAGCACATTGTGAAATCTTTAAACGCTTGTAACTTTTTACCTGAGCCGAATCTGGAAAAATGGTAAATGAAAAAAGTGTTTCATTTGATTAGAGGAATCTTTGGTTAAAATTTATGCAGTGGTCAAAGACTCACCCTGTATTTCGATAGATATAACTTTCAAATGACCTTTGTCGTCGAAGTTACACTTCCTAAACTTTTGTTCGTGGAGCTTCAGCATAGGCGTTCAATGTTCAATATTCTGCGCATCTTGCCAAGATGTCTGCATTTTCGGAATTTTATGCCGAAAATGATCTTGGACGATTGGTTTCGACTCACTGATGAATAATCCGGGGTCAAATACAATTATGTCAGTACATCCGGCCATCCAAGAGCACGATATCTCTCGAACGAAATGATTTAGAGAGCTGAAATTTGCTGGGTAGGTTTGGAGCAAAAATACCTGGGATGATTTCATCAAAGACCAATATCCGCCGATTGCTTTCGGACATTTTGAGGTTAATGTTTTCTATCTGTATGAAATTTAGTACCAGATTGTACCGGATTCCCCACTATAATTTGACCCCCCCTTTAACTTTGTTATGAATGGAGATACAATAAAACATCCGTATAAAAGTTGTACAAAATCAACTGTATTTTTCCAGGACGTTTTCACGAATGGAAATATATACAGGCAACACAAGATATTGAGTTCAACTTAATTTTTTCAAATGAAACACACTATATATTTTTTTGTCGCTAATTTTTATTTAAGATGCAGTTTCACCATTTAAATCCATCGATATCATTTTCAACTCCAACAAGCTAATACTTTCGGAGATATGATTTTTCTAAATTTCAATAATGAATCGTACCAACTTCTATGTTTTCACAGAATGCTATAATTATTCTATCTAAGCTTTTTATATGATCTGTGTTCATACTCGTACATTTCATCCTGTTCTATAAGAAAGAGTCAAATTCATTTCAGCTATTTTAATTTGATTTCTTTCATGGTGCAGTTCTCATTCTCAGATTGCTCATTTAATCTTGATAAATAAACTATTATTTGAATTGAATTTCCTTTATGATGCAGTTCCATCATAAGAATACATTGATATAATTCCCAACACTGAGAAACCAATACTTTCGGAGATATAATTTGTCTGTTTGAACTAGAGCGCCAGAAAGCTCCTGTCCACAGGGCTTGAACCCATTTTTATATATAGCTAGGATTTTCTCTTCTGATTTCAAATATATATGCATGTGTTAGTTTATCTCTCTTATTTTGAGAACTACAGAGTTTTAAATTCTGGGAACAACCCAGAAACTCAGTATAGTCAGTTATCAAGTGGTAAGTTGTGATAAATCAACTAACTGCATTGGTAATGCATTGTTTTCATTGTTATTCACATAAAGTGAAAAGATTGTTACCAATGGAGTGTGTGATATCGTTATCAATGCAGTTAGTTGATTAATCACAGCCTCCCACTTGACAAGTGACTACTGAGTTTATCAGGTGGTCCCCTGAATGTATGACTCTGTAGTTCTCAAAATAAGAGAGATAAACCAACATATGCATATACAGGGTGAGTCTTTAAGTTGTGCATTCATCTTAAGCAGATATTCCTCCCATCAAATAAAACACTTTTTTAATTTACCATTTTTCCAGATTCGGCTCAGGTAAAAAGTTATAAGCGTTTAAAGACTTTACAATGGGCTGATACTCCCCTGAATTTTCTCTGTAGGTGGAGTACAGATTACTTTTAATGTAACTCGTATTGTATATTGACCAAATCTGTATCATCTGATGCTTGAAATTCAACATAACAGTGAGATGCAATAATAGAAATCAGCCGATGTAGGGAAAAACATTGTATTTTACAATACGAGCTACATGTAAAGTAAATTATCATATTTTATTCGTTTTTTCCATGTTATTGAATTATTTTTGACTTATTTAAAGTTTTATAAAGATTAATAGATTATATCTAACAATGGAGATGGCCTATTAGGCGTCCGGTTGTACGAATATTATAAAAATAAATCATTAAATTTCAAAGGTAAGCTATCTGAATCTTAGGAAATAATAATTTATACACATTCTAAAATATGAGAGATAAAAGTAGGTATTTGAAATGGAATCAGGGTTTACTAAGAGCTGATATCAATACTGCAGAATCGATCATATTTTTATTTGTGTAGATAGGTACATCCTGATTTGAATATAAATTTCACATACATATTATTCTTAAGTAAAATATTTTTTTGTACAAAAGAGAATCAAGAGCTTGCTAACAAACGTTATTACCTACATGATTATTAATAGAACTCAATCCTTTGACACCTATTAAATGTTTTATGAAATTTTCAATCCAAATAATAATCTATGAACAATGGCATTGCGGCTTTCAGTTTTGATCAGAGATATGGAGGTATCATATCTCTGGTTTTGATTGAGGGTTCCTTATCCAGGGGCGGATTTATAAATGTAGTGAAATTTCTGGATTTTTCATCAGACTTTATATCGTTCAAAGAAGAATATCTTGAGAACAGTACGTTTTAGGAGAAATGATGAAGAATACTTTATTTTTATAAAATGATTGTGGATTCTTATAATAACTTAGGCTAAACTTAATCTGCTTTCTTTATGCTAATTTCTCATAGTTTTTTAAATTCGCAAGTCTATAACTAGGAAACGAGTGGAAGTAGGAAAAAACTGTTAGTTGGAAATTATGTATCATAGTTATAAAAAACTTCACTCCAAAATTCATTTCATTCGGAATATCCATGTCGAATATAGAAAAGAAAAACTGATTTTTTTTCGAAATTTCAACAGCCTGTATATCTTTACCAGAGCCGAATTTGGAAAAATGGTGAATAAAAAAAAGTGTTTTGTTTGACGAGTGGAACCTTTGGTTGAAATTAATGCACAACCTAAAGACTCACCCTGTATATTCGAAATCAGGTGAGAAAGAACTAGCCAAATATAAAAAATAGTTAGAGTGTTTCATTAAAAAAAATGAAGTCGCACTCAATATCTTGTTCAACCTGTATATATTTTAATTCATGAAAACATCCTGAAAAATTCAATTGATTTCGTACAACTTCTATACAGAACATTTTCTTGTACCTCCATTCGTAACAAAGTTAAAGGGGGGGGTCAAATTATAGTGGGAAACCAGGTACAATAAATTACAAACGTTATATGCATAGAGTTTGGTATTGATAGGATGACTTTAAAAAAAAAATTAAAGATTTGTAAATTTTGTTTTCCTTATAACTCAAAGACTACTGATCTGATCGCATGAAAACTACTGTGTTAAAGGCACAAAATTTCTGGAGAATCGCATGATCTAAAAAGAATTAAAAAAATGTTCAACTACTTTGCTGAAGAATTTGCTTGACATTCCGAAAACACATATCGGATATAGTATAAATTTGACATGAGTGTATAAATTTCATGCAAAACTGACCGTTAGGAGCTTCAAAACAACAAATCTCAATATTAAATTTCAAATATCTACTGGCTTGTTTAAAATGAGAATTTCGTTCAGTCGCGATCGAATAAGTGTAACTACATATATGTGAGTCAAAAAGCGGATGAATAGTGTGTGGCACTTTATTTATCTTTTAATGTTTCAATATGATATACGTGAAATCATTCTTTGGGAGTCCTGAATATGTACAGGAGGGTTTTGCAGAAAGAACGATGTGTGGAATCCATTTTTTTTAATTTTCTGAAGATTGAGGTACTGGGGAGGTCATATTAACAACTCATCTCAATTATGTATATGAGCGTAGTTTCTGATTTGGAGAATCCATAACGTGGTCCTTGGGACAATTTTGTAATTCATGCTGTCATTTTTGGGACTTTTTTCCGTATGCGCATGAACAGACAAAAAGTGATTAAACTGCTGGAGTTTTCGTCTGAAAGGAGTAGGGTTTTGAGGTAGATTATGGTATTTCTCCGTAGAATTCCTTTGATAGGATCCGCGCATGCGTGGATTATAGCTGCTTCCGAGCCACTGGTCTTGGATAATGCGAGTTGTGTGATTTTTGGAGGACTTTCAACGACAAGTGGACTGCTCATGTGCAGAAGATAAGTTGCTGTGTTTTAGGTTGTATGGGTTAGATTGGGAGTGGTTTACATCTAATGATCATGGATCTCATGCTGTGTCGATATTGTGAGGTTTAAAAAGAAAATTAATGGCAACTCTGATCGCTTGCAACTCAATTTAGGGGAAATAGCGTTTTGTTCGTGGTTTTGGGTGCTGGCAAACATCACTATATATGACGATTGAACTGCATATGTGTTGTGTGAGCTAGGATGCAAGTGAATTCCTTTCAGTGGTCATGGGGGTCTGGTGCTGGGCCAACACATGGACTCATTCTTTTGGGAGGAATTTATAAATAAGTAGGTATATGTGGAAGATTAATATTAAATTATATAGATATATAGATTTGAAGAATAGGCAAAACGAATTTCGTTATGGGACGAGGGTCCTCTGACCGCAATCTTCTTTTACTTAGTTCGATCAACGGTAAAACTAATAGGCATAGACGAGACTGTAGTACATATTGATCTGAAAAAATATTAAAAAGCCGTGAATTGAAGTCCACGCTCTTTGGCGCGCTTTATCACGTTAACCAATTTGAATTGAATGATGAGTGCTTCAAGCTCAGTGGATAGAGCAAACCAGAGAGCTAGTCAGCTGGTAGTGGCTGCCGTGCACTGTTGGGGCAAAAATCAACAGGCCTGTACCTGAGCTGGCGTCACGGTACAGTAACACAGCCTACACAGAGCACAATTGACTCGCACAAGCTCCTAGCTTCTGAGGGTTCTCTTTGGGGATGACCTAGGAGGGTCAGTATAGTCATTATTATGTTATTACTAACCGCATCAATGCCAGTATAGTCATTATTATGTTATTACTAAACGCACCAATGCAGAATACCTTCACAATTTGTTAAAACATCACAGACGTGGGTGCTATGGCTACTGACTTCACGTCAATGATTTTTTATATTTCTTTTATAGTGAGTTAATTGTTAAAATAATTAATTCGTTGGCCAATACCTATTCAAATATTACGAATAAATGAGCAATCTACAATGATATTGGGTTGTTGCAACTTACCCTAGGTGCATATTTTCACAAGTCAGAATACCTATAGAAGCTATCTTCGTAATGTCTAGAGCAAAGCTGGGTACGTTTTCCGGACTAATTGGTCCATCGCCAGCAACCTGTAGCTCAGACTTTAATCTCTTTTGGACCAAGGAACACTAGCGGCACAAGATTGGATTCTCTTGAAACTCGTTATCGCGATGTACTATTTATATATAAATATTGTATATTTCCTTATATCGTCAGAAAATTGTTCCAAAATATTGCTAAAAACAAACCTGTCCATAATTCGATAACTTTGCTTTCGACAATGTTTTGTTATCAAAATGACCAATTGTATCCATTGTATCATTAACTTTAAGTTATTAATTAACTGATATCACTAGTGATAAATTACATATGGAATGGAAAAAAACATCTACGAAGACATTATCAAAAAAAAACTATATAGCATAATGTGAAACAACGTTCATTAAAATTATCTGTTGTCTATAACTTCAAATATAGAGCTGCAATGAAATGATCAAAGGATTTCAAAAATTCATTTGGGACGAATCAAATTTGAAATAAAATAATGCATTTCACTATATACAAACACAAAATAAGGAAAATATTTTTTATTTGAAAAGTATCTCTATAAATATAGGGGACAAAATCAAATTCGAAATTCAAGAGAAATGGATTTCACACTGTACAACGTAATGTGAAAAACCATCGTCTACATGAAAATTATCAAACAAATGAAAATTGGATATCATCTACGACAGAAATATTTTCTACATGATTATTTTCAATATATCTTATGTACATTTCAACAGATGAATTATCAGCTGATTTCAAATAATTAATGAAAATATACTCAAACTGAATATGGAATACGCAACAAGAGGAATTGAATGTTGATCGATATGTGGAAAACTTTTTAGGTAAAAATCATCCATTATAAAATAATTTTTCAGTAGATGCGGTAGTTATTTGAAATCTATTAATTGGATTGAACAATTTTATAATTATAATACAGAATTAAGTTATACAATCCAATTATTGAATAATTGAATGCTGTATCATAATGAAGTAATTTGAAGAACATCAGTACAAGGAAGCTTATTAAGGCAGTTTCCATTATCTGTGAGGTTGGTTGTTGGCAGGTATCAAGAATTTCTCGTCAACAGTTGTTATAATAAATGAGGGAATATATCAGTGTGACAAAAATAGATGATTTTGATTAAAATGGAAAGAATAAAGACCTGAAAATTATGAAGGCTATGAAAAAATGTTGATAACATGTATAAGAATTGAAGTTTTACTTCAAATATTAGAAAAAACTGGATCTGAGATCAAAACTATGCGCCTGAAATCGCTAAAATGGCTATAGTGTTGGAGGTCTGACCAGAATTGAGTGAGTTCAGTAGCTGGCTGGGTGACCGTTGCCACTAGAACTTTTGGACGGAAAGACATAGCGACTTGCAATTTTCAGGGTAGATTGCGCATCCGAATTGGACCGTTATGATCATTGTTGGGTATCTGGAATATTTTTTCTCTATTAAAAAAAAACTTGAAGAATGTAAGCCCGATCGAATTAAAACTTGCTAAGGGGTTGTAGAATAGTGACGTTGAGAAGTTTCTGAGATTTTATGAGGATCGTATTACTAGAAATTCAAGAAAAAAATTATTGAAAAATATTATTTATCTCACGATTACTTGAGAACGGAAAAACATAGCAAATTGTAATTTTTAGGGTTGGTTGTGCATCCTAATGTGACATTTGAGTTTTTCAAAAGCCATAATCGGCTAAACGGTTTTGGAGTTAAACCAATCTGAAATTTGGTTATTATTTCCTCCTTAATTCAAAAAATATGAAACCAATCCAACTAAAAAATACGACGTCGATTCAATTCAAACACTATAATTAGTTCTAGAATGCCGACGTCAAAAATATTGGAAAATTTTGTGAAGATCGTATAACTAGAAAGTTTTTAAAAAATCATTGTAAATCAATGAAAAAAATTCTATACATCAGAAAGTATTCGTCCGATATCGCTGAAACGTTGCGAGAACCTTCAAATCCTAATTCTAGATCAAAGTTGCAATTTTGAACACGATCGGATATCTATTGTTGGAGATCCGAGAGAGAGGACTTGGGTGAGTGATATTTTGAAAATATTTTAAATCTAATACTCAGTTGAATAAATACGGCAAGAGTATTTATGAAATATTTTTTTCGTTGTTAGTAGGCATTTAACCAATTTCAATTTCGATAGAATACATATATCAGAATAGAAAATTCTTCGACCTTAGACGATTCTCTCATTACTCTGGTCCTGAAAATGGTACGAAATGTATTCATATCTTATAAAAGCTGAGAAAACGGTCTATATCGACGCCAAATTCGATAAAGAGTGTCAAATTGAGGTGACTGGACAAAAGAACATGCACGCAAAAGCTCCTGACTTCACGTCTGTGCTTGAAATAATTTTTAGTGATATTTTTTATCATTAAATGGTTTCTTTCTGGGTTTTCTCTCCCAAACTCTGAAAAATATCTGTTGAATAAAAACTTATTATTCTGTGAATTGCTTCTGCGTAATCAACACAAGATATTTGTCAGAAGCAATATATCAAACAATGTTGTCCAACAAACAATAACGACACAACATCAACGATGAAACAACTAAATTTCGTAACGTTTCGGAGTCTAAATTATACTCCTTCGTCAGACACTTAACTAAGTTTTACAGAATTATTTTTGGTTGATGTAGCTATTCTTAAATTGGAGAATTGTCACTTTGACAGTATTTGAAAATAATATTAAAGTAGTTTTACTTAGCATAGAAATTTCCAAGTTCCAACTCTTTTTTAATAAATTCAGCCAAAAATGGTCAAATCCAATTGAGCAGTTTGCAAAATTGCATTCTCTGTTCAACAAAATACAAGTTGATTCCTTATGTTTCCTTTTCACGTAATCAGATTCTGTCATCAGAATCTTTGTTCTACTCCAATCCATCATGTGATCTCCTTGGATTGTACATACATGTTCTGCTATTTTCGATTTTTGTATGCTATTTATGCAGTTGTTATGTTCCGACTTTCTTACTTCTAGTGGTCTTGATGTTTCTCCTGTATACGATTTACCACAAATACAAGGAATATTATATACATAGTTTTTTAAGGTCTTTGTTTATAAAGACCTTAGATCATTTGTGTCTTGAAAACGGTTCTTATATTGAACCGATTCTTCTGATTTTTTCAGAAAGGCCACGAACACAAGGGATCACATTCAACAGATTGGGTTGTTTATTTTGTTGATTATTCAGATGTACTTGATTGATTGGTAGTTTTTTAGAAGCTCCTCTATCTAGATTCATGATTGATGTATCTATGAATTGACTCGGATATCCATTACCTCTAAGAAATTTTTTGATAAAATCGATTCCATTATTCCGGATTTTAAGAGTAGAACAAATCAGATAAGCTCTATCGTAAAGTGTTTTAATAACACCTTTTTTTTACGCTAAGTTGATGGTTGGAATAGAAATTCAAATATCTATTTGTATGTGCCTGCTTCCTGAAGACACTGGAAAAAACAGAAAAATCGGTTCTGAATTCAATATAAGAACAGTTTTCAAGACACAAAATGATGTTAGGTCTTTATTAACAAAGACAAAACCCATTAATGAAAAACAAAACTAAAAAACTGTGTATATAATTTTCCTTATATTTATGGTAAATCGTAGAAAAGAGAAACATCGAGACCACTAGAAGTAAAAAAGTCGGAACATAAGAACAACTTGAGAAATAGAGACATACAAAAATAAAAAATAGCAGAACATGTATATACAATCCAAGGAGATCACATGATGGATTGAAGTAAAACAAAGGTTCTGACAACAGAATCTGATTACGTTAAAATGAAACTTGTATTTTATTGAACAGAGAATGCAATTTTGCAAACTGCTCAATTGGAATTGACTATATTTGGCGGAATTTATTGAAAAATCATTCTGAAGATTCTTGTTGAGTGTCTGACGAAGGAGTCTGATTTAGACTCCGAAACGATACGAAATTTAGTTAATTCGAATTTACCATGGTAAATTCGAATTCGAAAATTTGAATTTACCATGGTAAATTCGAATTAAGAGTGTCCAATACAGAAGAATGGACAACATAATTTACCATGGTAAATTCGATTAAGGGTGTCCAATACAGAAGAATGGACAATAGAACAACATACGCGCAAAAGCTTCTGACTTTACGTCAGTGCTTGTTTCATCGTTGATGTGTCGTTATTAGAGAGATATTGGATGGTCGGCAGTAATAAAGTTTCCTTTATTTTGACATGTACGCAAGCGCTCTTGCCACTGAAAATAAGGTATCTTTTAATAAAATACTGGCCTACTTTACTTATTCCGAAGTAAATGGTCCCTTATTTCTTCCTTATTCGGCTTTCGTCTATCATCGTTGATATTCGCAAACTTATCGGATTGTTCGCAAATGGCAAATTATATGATTATTCCGTTTTTGCGCGTACGTTCTGGGGCACATCGCGTTATCATTTTGCCCAAATGTTCCCCGATGAAGAATTCAGGTTCAAATTTGATTCTGTCCGGCCGGCCGGCCGTTACCACGATAACTTGAGAACGGAAAGAGTTAGGGTACCAACCCTTAATAAAAGGAATTTTCCAATATCTCTATATTGTTCGTTAGGCAACATTGTTCAATTTATTGCTTCTGAAAAATATCTTGTGTTCATTACCCAGAAGCAATTCACAAAATAATAAATGTTTATTTAACAGATATTTTTCAGAGTTAGATAGATAGATAGATAAATTTATTCTCATAAACATTGTACATTATGTAAAGAGGGAACGTCAACAAAACCAGCAAATGAAGTTCTGGCCCACAAATACACAAAGAGCGCTCAGATCTGAGACGTGAGGATCTCAAGAATGTTGAATAGGGTTCTTTTTCAATTAAGAATTTTTTTTAGATTCGTTTTGAAACTTCTGAAACTCTTGATTGTTTGAATTTTTTTCGGAATTTTGTTATAAAAAGTGAAATTTATATATTCCGTATTCTTCTCCGTGAGAGTCAGATCATGTTTCGGATAAATCAGTGGGAACATGCGCCTGGTTCTGTTCCTGTTCTCGTATGGACCAAAGTAAACTTCTCTATTTTTATAAAAGAAGAGAAGACACCTATAAATGTACAGACCAGTTACAGTTAATATTTTGTTCCCCCTGAAATAACCTCGACAAGATTGTCTATATGTTAGGTCGTAAATGACTCAAATGGCCGATTTTTGAATTCGAAAAATTTGGTCCACCACAGAACAACCTCCCCAAGCAATTATCCCGTATGTTAAAAGTCCTTGAAAATTAGAAAAATAAAGAATCTCCAGTATATTACGGTCGACTTGTTTAGACATCACTCTCAAGGAATACAAAACGGAGAGAAGCTTTTGTCTGATATGCGATAAATGTTCACTCCATGACACATTTGAATCTACAATGATCCCCAAAAATTTGATACTAGATAAAACCTGAATAGTTTGATCCAGTAGGTTGATCGATTTAGGATAATTCGTTGGCCCTTTTGATGCGGAAAAAAAACATGCATTCGGTTTTCGTAGAATTCAATATTAGGCTATTATTTTGACACCACTCATACATAAACTTGGTTGTAAGTTTAGCCGATGAGATGACTGCGTTTAAATCATTTTCTCGGATAATGAAGCTTGTATCATCCGCAAATTTTACCGTGGAGATTAGATCATTTATATACACTTCTCGCAAAAATTAAAGGAAAAAAAAATTTTCGAAATTTTTTGGCAATTTTCAACAGGCTGTATTTCAGTGAAAAATGGCCGTACAGAAAATAAAAAAACATAGCTTTTCAAGCTTGAAGACTCTACTTTACGAATTTCTTGGTTAAACATTTTTTGGAGCCCCGGTAATCATGCGATTCTTGGATAAAGCACAAAGAAAAAATTTTCTAAATTTTTTACATTTTTTTTTCGCTCTACGGACATGGAAAATTTTTTTCGACCTAGACCAATGCATAGGTCGTATAGCCTGTTCATTCAGCTTCAATATGCTTTCTACAAGAGTCAAATTCGACCATTTGTCTTCGAGATATCGAATTTTGAATGCAAGAAAATTTCCGATAAAAAAGTTCGTCATGGTTGGTTGGAAAAAATTTTTTTCCACTTGAAACGTTAACGTGAAAAAAGAGCAAAAAAATGCCATTTTCCCTTTTTTTGGTTAATCGACTGTATTTTCGACAATATTAGGGAAAATGCTTAGGTTAGAAGAAAATTTTACTGTCTAATGTACCCCAAAGGCCCCCCTAAATCGGTAGATCGATCGGTTCAGCGGTTTCCTTGGACCGATTGATTGAAATTTTGAAAATATCAAGGGAACAAGATTTTTGTTCCTTAAACTTGACCTGATCTTATCAAAAATCAATAATTACATTTTTTTTACAATTTACTCAATTATGAGTCTTCTAAAGATTGATTAGCAAAAAAAAATCCTTGGACCGATAGTTTGAAATTTTGAAAAAATTAAGGGAACAAGATTTTTGTTCCTTAAACTTGACCTAATCTTATCAAAAATCAATAATTTCATTTTTTTTTACATTTTACTCAATTTTGAGTCATGTAAAGATTGATTAGCAAAAAAAAACCAAAAAAATTAATTTGAAAATTTCCAAAAGAATTTTTTTTTAATTTAAAAAATGTTTTTGTTTTTATTTTTAAGAAAATCAAAGTTTCTGACAAAAATTTCCATTGATAACTGATTCACCGCCGGCATTAGCGTTATCCAAAGCATACCACGTGGAGGTTGCAGGGTCGGATTTACGCTTCTTTTGTGCTTACGCACATGTGTTATGATTCTTTTTGGATTTTTTTTTGCTAATCAATCTTTAGAAGACTCATAATTGAGTAAATTGTAAAAAAAAATGAAATTATTGATTTTTGAAAAGATTAGGTCAAGTTTAAGGAACAAAAATCTTGTTCCCTTAATTTTTTCAAAATTTCAATCAATCGGTCCAAGGAAACCGCTGAACCGATCGATCTACCGATTTAGGGGGGCCTTTGGGGTACATTAGACAGTGAAATTTTCTTCTAACCTAAGCATTTCCCCTAATAATGTCGAAAATACAGTCGATTAACCAAAAAAAGGGAAAATGGCATTTTTTTGCTCTTTTTTCACGTTAACGTTTCAAGTGGACAAAAAATTTTTCCAACCAACCATGACAAACTTTTTTATCGGAAATTTTCTGCAGAAAACGAAACTCCCTGTCCGCTTGCTGGGCGACCAGTAGTTTCAGAGATATCGGCAGTTGAGTGAAAAAGGATCCTTTTGCATTCAAAATTCGATATCTCAAAGACAAATGGTCGATTTTGACTCTTGCAAAAAGCAAATTGAAGCTGAATGAACAGGCTATACGACCTATGCATTGGTCTAGGTCGAAAAAAATTTTCCATGTCCGTAGAGCGAAAAAAAAATGTAAAAAATTTAGAAAATTTTTTCTTTGTGCTTTATCCAAGAATCGCATGATAACCGGGGATCCAAAAAATGTTTAACCAAGAAATTCGTAAACTAGGGTCTTCAAGCTTGAAAAGCTATGTTTTTTTATTTTCTGTACGGCCATTTTTCACTGAAATACAGCCTGTTGAAAATTGCCAAAAAATTTCGAAAATTTTTTTGTTCCTTTAATTTTTGCGAGAAGTATATATTAAAAAGAGTATTGGACCAAGCACGCTACCCTGGATTACACCCCTTTCCAAAAACTCGTCATGCGATACATACGTTTATCCTTCAATTTCAATGGCCACTCTTTGAACCCTTCCCTTTAAAAAATTACGGAAGAGATCATGTTGTTTATCCCTTATACCGTAAGAATTTAACATTTCCAGCAGTGTCCGGTGGTCAGCCATGTCAAAAGCTTTGGAGAGGTCCAGAAAAATTCCGAAAGGGAACTGTCCTCCTTCCAAGGCGTATATAATAGTTCAAGTTAACTCAAAAATTGCAGTTTCTATGCTTTTTTCCTTCAAGTAGCCATGCTGATTTTTTTCTATGACATTGAAGTCATAGTCATGAGTTTGGGAGAGAAAGCCCAGAAAGAAACCATTTAATTAATGATGATTTGTATGTTTCAATGTTTTATGTGTAACCTTAAGGCTTTTTCTATTCGGTTCGTTGATGTGCATTAGTCTGGCCCAAGCGCTTTAGTGGCAGCTTAACTGTCGCTATACTCCTTCCTATTACTCCCATAACTCGATTAATTCTTTCGAAACTTCTCCGCAACCGCCCCTGACTTCCGCCAAATGTCCGTGGAATACGTAAATCAATCCGGACAATATGAACGCCGATTCCACGTTTTCGGGACCGAAGAAACTTTTTTCCACCCGTTACGAATTCACTGCGTCGCGTCATTTTCATCGGAAAGTTTCCCATACGGCCCGAATCGAATTATTCGCCCAACAATGTGACAAAAGTACCGGCAGTTTCGGGGCCCTTTTGATGTTCACCTGAAGGATTTACACGATAAAAATTCTCCCCGGACCCTTACGGCTATCGCGCTCGATGCTAAATGTACACCGAGGCCATCCAGGTCACGTCCCCGGTTATGAAAAGAGTCAAATCGTTGCGGGAACGTCCGAGGTTCAGTTGGTCGATTTTGTTCGTCAAAAAAAGTGCTCTTCGTATGCCGGAAAAATGTTGCAAATCTTTTAATTACCTTAACGTCCGTCCCTGCTCTCCCTATTTCAGTTCAATTTCAATCCGTGAGCAGGAATAATGCGAATATAGCAAGAGTGTTTATTATTTCCGCTTCAGAATGCACCAATTCTTAGTGCTGGTACCAGAGCGCTAGAAAGTAGAAATATTCCAACAGAGCTTTTTGGGGATATCGTTGGGGAGGTAGTCCGCAGGGGAGTGTTCTGTCTCCTGTGGAGCCTTGTGGCGGATGACCTCATCGAGACTCGAGAGTCTGAATAGGGCTTCACGCGAAAGCGAGATTTTTCTCGATTCGTCTCGGAAAAGCGATACGAGACGTTTTGAAAAATAAAGTCAGGAGCTTTTGCGCGTATGTTCTATTGTCCATTCTCCTGTATTGGAAACTCTTAATCGAATTCACCATGGTAAATTCGATTAAGAGTGTTCAATACAGGAGAATGGACAATTGAACATACGCGCAAAAGCTCCTGACTTCACGTCAGTGCTTGAACCAATTTTTTTTCGTGAATTCAGGAGCTTTTGCGCGTATGTTCAATTGTCCATTCTCCTGTATTGAACACTCTTAATCGAATTTACCATGGTGAATTCGATTAAGAGTGTCCAATACAGGAGAATGGACAATAGAACATACGCGCAAAAGCTCCTGAATTCACGTCAGTGCTTGAACCAATTTTTTTTCGTGAAGTCAGGATAGAAAGCAATGATGAAAAAATTAACACATTATTGTCTACCTTCAATTCTTCTTTAGGAGAAGAATACATAATTATTCTTGAAAAATATTACTGGAATTAATGTGATATTTAAATAATCAAAGTAAAGAAAATTATAAGTTCAGTTACTAACATATTGAATGAAATTCAATTCAAAGTAATATTCAATTACTTATTCTTAACCAATAAATGTCCATTGATAGATCTAAAGGTGATGAGGTGAAACATAAAGATATATTCTCATTAGTGATAGAAAAACTGGCCTAAAATTCCTCTCTACCTATCACGAGATTTAATATCCACAAATGAGCCTCTCACCTTACACGATCAGAAAGAAGCCTTCAACAAAATTTCAGCGATATCATATTAAAAATAATACATAACCTTTCAAAAGTCCCCTCTCACAAATAAACTCCTCTGAAGGCACATGGATCTCTTGAAGAAGAATCATCGTCTCTATTTCTCAAAGATATTCACTCTTGTTCATAGAAATCCCTTCAATATTTAGTTGCCTCCTCCTAAGGAGGATCTCTTTCAAAACCAGGTCTGACCACTAATGTAGGGCTATCATTTCCCGTAGATTTGTGATGAAATAACACGATTTTCCCATAACATACGCGTAAAAGATATGTCATCATGACATTCATATTTTTATTTTTGAAGGTTCTCCCAAAAATACGACCATAGACAACATATCATACGACGATTCGCATCCGCTACCGGCGCTACGCGAAGCGGTAGCGCCGCTACCGAACTCACAAAAGGCTGCGCGGTTCTCCAACAATATAGATCCGACCGTGTTCAAACTTGGAATTCTGCAGAAGAGTTAGGTTCTGAAGGCTCTTCCAAAATTTCAGCCATGCCGGACGAATAGTTTATGATATATAGATTTTGTTTCAATAATTTTTAATTATTTTTTTTTTAATTTTCTAGTTATACCATCCTCACGAAATTCTGCAAGAATTTTTGCGTTGGCATTCTACAACTAATAACCATGTTTGAATTCAATCGGTTTTGTATTCTTCGAGTTAATGAGGAACAAAAAACAACCAAATTTCAGAAAATTTCAGATGGCTATAACTCTAAAACCGTTTGGACGATTCTGCTCATAAACAAACTCAAATGTCACATTCAGGTGCACAACCTAACCTGAAATTTTCAAGCCTCTATCTCTTTCCATTCTCAGGTTATCGTGACAACAAATGTATTTTTTAATAATTTTCTAGCGATACGATTCTCACAAAAACTCACAAACGTGCTCAGGTCTATATTCTATAACTATTCACCAAGTTTAAATTCGATCGGATTTATTTTGGTCGAAAACAATATTATTACTCGGAAACCATTGGGCCGATTATACCCATTAACGAACTTGTCCGTCGTATTGGGATGCGCCACCTACCCTGATAATTTCAAGTCGCTAGCTCTTTCCGTTCTCAAGTTATCGTGGCAACGGCCGGACGGCCGTACGGCACCACAGAATTAAATTTCATATTTGGGCAAAACTATAACGCGATGTTCCCCAGAACATACGCGCAAAAATGATATAGGTGATACCGAGACCACATACAGCGCAACCCGAAAGTCTCGTTTATGGTCTCGTAAATTTTTTTTTATGAAGTTTTCATTCGAAGAATTAGTAAAGATCTACATAGAGAACAATATATTCTACAAAATATCAACTAAGTATTTGTACAGCAACCTTCGACTGCTTGGAGATGAGATCCGTCCGACCAGAGCACTTGCCAACAACACTTTGAGAATACCACAACATTTTACCAATGTTAGTTTTAACGATTTTTCTGTAAGATTTCCACAGTTTTGGAATCGTATCCCTAGGTCGATAATTCAGGCACCATCAGTCATGTCTTTCAAAGTGCGCCTCAAGAAGTACATCAGTGAAACTTCTTCTACTTTTTAATCGTCCTTGTATTATATTCAAGATCGCCTTTCCTTCCTTTCCCTTTCCTTTTCTATATTTCGTCTAATCAGAAGAGCCTCGATATTTAATTTAATAATCTGTTGTACTCTGGAGGAAAAATATTTTTTAGTTCAAAATAAGTTAGGTTGGCAGGAAGATATCGCTTGGCGATATGCCCACCTATTGCACATTATATAAAACATCATGTACTTTCTTTAGTTCAAGCAATAAAGAGTTCTAATATTGCGACTATCTGTGAAATATTTCTGTTCTTAGTAGCGTATCTCTTATCATAAATATGTATCCTTGCAGATTTTTATATTTTTGGTTTGCATGTATTTTTTCTAGATAGATCTTTTACTCTGGGTTGAGTATAAACGTGTATACATACCAGGGATGTTGCGAATATTCGCATCCGCATCCGCAAATGCGGAACTTCCGCATAGATTTGGACATCTGCATCTGCATCCGCATCCGCATTAATCAATGTGGATGTTCATGCGGATGCGAATATCATGCAAGTAGCGCTAGCGACAAGAAATAATTTGGGCGGGTCCTACTGTTTATTAAGTATAATGCTCCTATTTTTAATTTCACTTACTAATATAAGAACCAGTAGGTGTTTAATATAAAATTGGTTCAAGCACTGACGTGAAGTCAGAAGCTTTTGCGCGTATGTTCTCTTGTCCATTCTCCTTTATTGGACACTCTTAATCGAATTCACCATGGTAAATTCGATTAAGAGTGTCTAATAAAGGAGAATGGACAAGAGAACATACTCGCTAAAGATTCTGACTTCACGTTAGTGCTTGAACTAATTTTTGTTTTCAATTATATTTTACAAATTTTCTAGTACTCTGATCCTACCGAAATTTTGCAAGAATTTTCGCGTTGGCATTCTACAACTAAAACCATATTTGAATTGGATCGGATTTGTATTTTTTGAGTTATTGATGAGGAAATAACAACCCAATTTCAGATTGATATAACTCCAAAACACTTTGGCCGATTATGCGAGTTAAAGAACTTAAGAAATGTCGTATTCAGATGTGTAATCTACCCTGAAAACTGCAAGTCGCTATTTCTTTTCGTTCTCAAGGAATCATGAGCTAAATAATATTTTTCGTAATTTTTTGAAAATTTTCTAGGGGTACAGTCCCTACAAAATTTGACACACGTCTTCATGTCGATATTCTACAACTAGTTACCAAGCTTCAATTCGATCGAGTGTATATTTTTTGAGTTATCGAGGAAATAATATTCCAGATGGGTATATAACTCCGAAACTGTTGGACCGATTATGGCCAACAGCGAACTTAACTCTTCCATTCAGATGTGCAACTTATCCTGTAAATTGGAAGTCCCTATCTCCTTTCTTTCGAGAGTTGTCGAGGCAACGCTCACCCATCCAGCTACTGAACTCACACAAGGCTGCTCGGATCTCCAACAAAATAGATCCGATCATGTTCAAACGTGGAACTTGGTAGTAGAGTTAGGTTCTGAAGGCTCTCGCCTTTCAGCGATATCGAACAAATAGTTTCTGATATATAGAGTTTTTTCAATAATTTTCAATGATTTTTTAAAAATTTTCTAGTTATACGATCCTCAAGAATTTGCAAGAATTTTCGCGTTGCCATTCTACAACTAATAACCATGTTTGAATTGGATAAATTTTGTATTTTTCGAGTTATTCAGGAAATATCAACCAAATTTCAGATGGTTATAACTCCAAAACTGTTTTGCTTATAACTCCAAAACTCTTTCCGTTATTAGGTTATCGAGACGTAAATAATATTTTTTAATAATTTTTTTAAAATTTTCTAGCAATACGATGTTCACAAAATTTCACAAACGTCCATAGGTTTTTTTTCTACAACTACTCACCAAGTTTCAATTCGATCGTATTAGTATTGGTCGTAGACAAAATTATTACTCGGAAACCGTTGGCCGATTATACCCATTTACGAACTTGTCCGTCCTATTGGAATGCGCCACCTACCCTGAAAATTTCAAGTCGCTATCTTTTTCCGTTCTTAAGTTATCGTGGCAACGGCCGGCCGGCCGGAATCAGATATGACCTGGAATTCTTGATCAGGGAGTCAAACTCAATCGTGTGAGACCATTTCCGCCGAAAAATTCGAAAATTACAAACATTTGGGCAAAATGATAACGCGATGTTTCCCAGAACATACGCGTAAAAATAGATACTTATGTTTGATTTGATTACAATAAAAATGTTAATAATTAAGTTATCATTGTTTTAATTCTTCATTAATAGACTTTATTTACATAATATCATAAACATCCGCATCCGCGGATGTGAGCTTTCAAAACTCCGCATCCGCATCCGCATCCGCGGATGTGAAAAAATCGACATCCGCAACATCCCTGACATACTATTGAAAGGGTTTGTTTGGCTCGAAATTTCTTGCCTGGAAGATCGTCTCATTTACTACAGATACATACAGGAAACTTTTCTTATACAGGGTGAGTCTTTGACCACTGCATTAATTTTAACCAAAGATTCCTCTCATCGAATGAAACACTTTTTTCATTAATCATTTTACCAAATTCAGCTCAGGTAAAAATATACAGGCTGTTGAAATTTTGAAAAAAAATCAGTTTTTATTTTGTAGCTTTGACATCCCTTTTTCGAATAGAATGAATGTTGGCGTAAAGTTTCCTATAACTATGATACATATTTTCCAAATATTAGTTATTTTCTACTTCAACTGGTTTTCTAGTTATGGACTCGTGGATTCATAAAACTAAACGAAATTAGCATAAAGAGAGCATATAAAGTTTTTCTTGAGTCATTTCAAGAATATTCCATCGTTTTAGAACATATATTATTCTTCATCATTTCTCCTTAAACGCACCGTTTTCGAGATATTCTTCATTGAATGTTTTAAAATGGAAAACTCCAGAAATTTCACTACTTTTATGGATCCGTCCCTGAGCGTTAGAATCCCGAATCAAGCTGTAAACCACGTTACCATGCCTTATCCTCGTCCGCCAACAATGTCATAGATAATTTATATGAGGGAGTGTAAGTTTTTACCTGAACCGAATCTGGAAAACTGGTGAATGAAATAAGTGTTTCATTTGATGAGAGGAATCTTTGGTTGAAATTATTGCAGTGGTCAAAGACTCACCCTGTATAATTTCAGGATACGAGTTTCACGGAATTCCGCGAGAATTCGCGTGTTGGCATTCTACAAGTATTTATCGAGTTTCAATTGAGTATATTTTGAGTTATAGAATAAATAAAAACGAAATTTAAGATAAGTATAACTCAATAACAATTAGGCCGATTATGCCAATCAACGAACTTAATTGTCGCATTTTGATGCGCAACCTACACTGAAAATTGCAAGTCGCTATCTCTTTCCGTTCTCAAGTTCTCGTGAGATACGTAATATTTTTTCGTTTGTTTTTTTTTAATTTCTAGTGGTATGATCCTCACAAAATCTCACACACGAGTTACGAAGCTTCAATTTGATCGGTTCGGTATTTTTTGACTTATCGGGAAACGAATATTCCAGATGGGTATAATTCCGAAACCGTTGGGCCCATTATGCCTCACAAAGAACTCAACTCTCTCAATCGGATGTGCAATCTACCCTGAAAATTTCATGCACCTATCTCTTGTCGTTCGAAAGTTATCGAGGCAACAGTCACCCATCCAGCTACTGAACTCACCCAAGGCTCTCCAACAACGTGGATCCGATCGTGTTCAAACTTGGAACTTGGCAATAGAGTTTTTTGGCAAAATTTCGCCGATGTCAGATGGATAGTTTCTGATATATAGAATTTTTTTCAATGATTTTTTAAAAATTTTCTAGTGATATGATCCTCACGAAATTTTGCAAGAATTTTAGCGTTGGCATTTTACAACTCGGTTCGGTATTTTCAGAATTATTGAGGAAATAACAACCAAATTCCAGATGGGTATAACTCCAAAACCGTTTGGCCTATTATGCCTATTAACGAACTCAAATGTCGCATTCCGATGGACAACCGAACCTAAAAATTGCAAGTCGCTATCTCTTTCCATCCTCAGGTTATCGGAACATGAATAATATTCTTTTATAATTTTTTTAAAATTATCTCTTTTACAGATAAGATTTTCACAAAATTCCTTCTTCAGTAGTCATTAGGTTTGTATTCTACAACAACTCACCAAGTTTCAATTCGATCGGATTTGTATTGATTGAATACAACATTATTATTACTCGGAAACCATTGGGCCAATTATGCCCATTAAAGAACGTCGTATTGGGACGCACCACCTACCCTGAAAATTTATCGTGGCAACGGCCAGCCGAACAGAATCAAATTTTACTTCGAATTCTTCATCAGACAGAAGAACCAAATCGTTTGAGACTATGTTCGGTAAAAATTCGAAAATTACAGGTATTTGGGCAAAATGATAACGTGATGTTCCCCAGAACACGCGCACAAAAATGACTGTTACATCTATTCCGAGTAATTATTACGAATTTCAGCTTCTAATCTTGATCCTGAAAAACTTTAGATATTCTGTCTACCACAACATCCATATGGAAGATTGAGGATGTAGACGCGGAAGTCGATTTCTCAGTGCAACAAATGGCCTGATCGTTATTGGAATATCCAGCATTCGAGGCACAGCTAGGGTGGAAAGCTTTGTTGCATTTCGAACAGGTAACCGGGTTTATAACTTTCCTCCTGCAACACTAATACTTCAGATCCTCCTACCGTATGAGAAACCACACTCGGTGAGATTCAATTAAGAGACAACCTGTTTTGTATGTAAACCTATGAACAAGTGTAAAGTGGGCGTGCAAAAAACAATTCCAACTTATAAGGGATGATCACCTGTTTCACGAAGTACACGAATTTCAGCGAGCAATACTCGAAATATTTTGAGTTTACACAATATATTTGTATGTCTAATCTTCTTCTCCCTCTTAAGCGGCCCCACCACTGGCTCCCTTCCTGAGGTTCTTCCTCTTGACACGTCCTGGACGGCCGCCACCGAATGGCGATTTCAAACTGAATCCAATTTGAGCATAGGTATATCACAACAAAGGCACTAGTTGATGTTTATAAAACGTTAATTGAGCTACATTCCTGCTACGTTAAGAGACGTTCCTGGCCTTTCTGAAAAAATCAGAAGAATCGATTATAAGTTTAATACAGGGTGTTCCATTTAAAAGTGTCCACCCTCAATAACTCAACAACGAATCAGAATTTGTGAAAACACTCAGACAGTTCGATTTTTTTATGACAGGGGGACATGATCTGGGATACAAAGCTTGTTTCTACTAGCAACCCCCTGGAGAGGGTTGACACCATCAGGAATTTGAATAGGGAAAGTGAGAAGTTTAGTAGGACAAATGTATGCATTCATTGAAATTTGTATGAACCTGCAGTTTGTGTTCTTCTAAAGTGAATATTCACAAAGTTACAGCGTGTTTTTTATGGAATTATGGATACAACTGAGTGAAACAGAGATGTTCTAATTGATCATATAATTTTTATTGAAAGGAATTTTTTTTAACAGACAGTTCAGTATACATTTACCGCAAATGCCCCAATTCGTGCTCCAAGGTAGTCTAAATCTGCAACCCTGGTGTTATAAACTTGTGATTTCAAGTGGCCTCAGAGAAGAAAATCTAGCGGTGTTTGATCCGGTGATCGTTCCTCCAACGTGTGAACCATTATGTAATTTGTATTAGGAACTGCACCTCTAATAATTCTGCAATACAGAAACTGAAACGAAATTTTCTGAAAGCAATAATTTCAGATTCTGATAAGCATGAAGAGAAAACAAGAGCGCCAAAAGATATTTAACTCTTCTTTATCACCTTATTGTTAGTTTTTGTTTCGTCTTCGAACAAAAGATAATCACAGTTTTATCGCTGCATGCAATCCTATGGTGAGAAATTTGAGGATTATTTGTAGATTTTTACTAATACTGTTTGTTAAAAATATGTTTCTTTCAATAGAAATTATACGATCAATTAGAACACCTCTGTTTCATTTAGTTTTATCGGTCCCATAATTCCATAAAAAAACCCTGTAACTTTGTGAATATTCACTTTATAGGAACACAAAATGCAGGTTCATACAAATTTGAATCGGTGCATACATTTGTGCTATAAAACTACCCACTTTCCCTATTCAAATTTCTTATGGGGTTGCAACCATCTCCAGTAAAGTATTGGAGTGATATGAAGATTCTGATGACAGAATCTTATTACATTGAAAGGGAACTTAAGGGTCAACATTTATTTTGTTGAACAGAGAATGCAATTTTGCAACTTGCTCAATTGGAAATGACCATATTTGGCTGAATATATTAAAGAAGCGTCACTATGATTTTCAAATATTGTCAATGTGACAATTCTCGAATTTCAGAATAGCTATCAACAAAAAATTACCCTGAAGATTTTTCGTCCGAAACGTTACGAAATAGTTCTTTCATCGTTGATGTGGTTTCGTTATTGTCGTTAGGCAACATTGTTCGATAGATTGCTACTGACAAATATCTTTGTGTTTATTGTGCAATTCACAGAATAATACATTTTTGCGCGCATGTTCTAGGATACATCGCGTTATCATTTTGCCCAAATGTTTGTAATTTTCGAATTTTTTGCCGAATATGATCTCAAAAGATTGGGATCGGCTCTGTGATGAAGAATTAGAGGGCGAATTCGATTCTGTCTGGTCGTCCGTTGCCACGGTAACTTGAGAACGGAAAGAGGTAACGACTTGAAATTTTCAGGGTAGGCGTCGCATCCTAATACGACGGACAAGTTCGTTAATGTGCATAATCGGCCCAGTGGTTTCCGAGCAATAATTTTCTTTTCAATCAATACAAATCCAATTGAATTGAAATTTGGTGAGTTTTTGTAGAATACAAACCTAAATACGACTGACGAAGAAATTTTGTGAAAATATTATCTCTATAGAAGAGATCATTTAAAACATTATTAAACAAGCACTGACGAGAAGTCAGGAGCTTTTGCGCGTATGTTGTGTTGTCCATTCTCCTGTATTGGACTCTCTTAATCGAATTTACCAAGGTGAATTTTATTGTCCGTTCTCCTGTATTGGACACTCTCTTAATCGAATTTACCATGGTAAATTCGATTAAGAGTTTCGTTCGGGAGTTATCGAGGCAACGGTCACCCATCCAGCTACTGAACTCACACAAGGCTGCTCAGATCTCCAACAATATAGATCCGATCATGTTCAAACTTGGAACTTGGTAGTAGCTTTCGCGAAATATCTAGCATGTCGGATGAATAGTTTCTGATATATAGAATTTTTGATTGATGATTTTCAATGATTTTTAAAAAAATTTCTAGTTATACGATCCTCACAAAATTTCGCAAGAATTTCCGTGTTTGCATTCTTCATTTAATAACCATATTTAAATTGGATCAGTTTGGTATTTTTCGAGTTATCAAGGAAATAACAACCTAATTTCAGATGGGGATAACTCCAAAACCGTTTGGCCGTTTATGCTTATAAACAAATTCAAATGTCACCGTTGCCTCGATAACCTACGAAAGTACAGAGATAGGGACAAGAGACGATTATCAGTGTAGGTTGCGCATCCGAATGGGGAGATAAGTTCGTTTTGGGACATAATCGGCTCAAGTGTTTCGGAGATATACCCATCTGGACTATTATTTCCTCGACAATTAAAAAATACAGACCCGATCGAATTGTAGATTGGCAACTATAAAACAACTGTAGAATAATGACATAAAAACGTTTGTGCAATTTTGTAAGAACCATAGACTAGACAATTAAAAAAAAACTGCGGAAAAATATTTTGTATCTCACGATAACCAGAGAACGAAAAAACATAGCGACTAGCAATTTTCAGGGTAGGTTGCACATCCGAATGTGATTTTAAGTTTGTTTATTGGCATAAGTGGTCAAATTGTTTTGGATTTATACTCATCTGAAATTTTGTTGTTACTAATTTCATCTATAATTCAAAATATACAAATCTAATCCAATTAAAACTCGGTGATAACTTGTAGAATGCCGACAAACTAATTTTTGCTGAATTTCGTGAATATCGTATCCTGGAGTTGCTTGACGTTTTCAATTCCAATAGAATAAATCTTCGAATTAAAAATTCTGTGATCATGGACGATTCTCTACTGAAGTATGTCCTTAAAATGGTATGAAATGTATTCATATATTATAGAAGCTGAGAAAACGGTATGTATCGATGCTAAATTCGTAGTAGGGTGATTTTTATCGTTGGCTACCATCACATATTGAAGTGGTTGAAATGTGGATATAAAGCTGCCCAAGCTACTATAGGTAGGTAAATATATTTAAGATTCATTTTCAAATTTTCCAGTTCGTGGATGCGTGAGTCTATTTCAAACAATGAAATATATATCTTAGTTTGAAATAGACACATGCTTCAATGAAGTAAAAAATTGTAAAATTAATTTGAAATATATTCCGCCGCATTCAAAGAGCATTCAATCTCCGTTAAGTCCTAACTGAGGTCCTCAGTTAAGGATAAATAAGAATCGCAACCTCAGTTAACGTGAAAATTAACGAGAAACATGCTCGTTTCATCTCCCTTAAATACGTTAACTGAGGTTGCGATTCAAATTTATCCTTAACTGAGGACCTCAGTTAGGACTTAACGGCAATTGAATGCTTTGTGAATACGGCAGAATCCGCAGTATTCAACAACTTGGCGCAGAGCATTTTGCAGCAACTTGCGAAAACGACATAATGCACTATAGTGTATGATGTTGTTTTCGCACGTTGCTGCAAAATGGCGAATGCGCAAAGTTGTTGAATACGGCGGATTCTGCCGTATTCACAAAGCATTCAATTGCCAGGGATCACCCATTAGTTTCATTGAGGGTCCGTTAAAAAAATATATACATCTGTCGCGGTCCTGTTGGTAGATTATGACTAGCCAGATTTATATTTATAATATCAATTTGAATATAACAAAGTAAGTATTAATGCGAAAAGTAACATTATCACATGGCTATCCGATGATCGGAAGAGACAACACGAAGCGCAGGTTATATTCAATGACCAAAAATGTTTACATTGATATTCTTCAAATTCTTCTGGTTTCGCACAAAATTGGTCGGTGGTCCGTATCCGGCTCGAGGTCCGCCATTTGGTGACCCCTGCACTAGGCTATCAGAACAAATACCGGGGGGCCCACTACAGATGCGGAGCTCGTTTTGAGGGAGTACATGAAGATATTTTGGGAAAATTTTTATGATATGTGTAGGGTGTTCAAAGGCACAATTTAAAATTATTTTCATATATACAGGCTGTTCGAAACAAAGATATAGACCAAAGTGACATTTTTTCAAATGTAACACCCTCACTCAATATTCACTCAAAGGTGAATATGAACGAATTTCATTAATTAAGAGCCTTCAATATCCTTCTTCGGGTTTCTTATATCAGAAAAATATCATAATGTCACAAATTATTCGACGGTTTTTATCCCTCATCTTCACTTTTTGCCAAGTTTCCCGTTCAAAAACGGTCCGAGAAGGCATATTTTGCGTAAACAAGTTTGAAACTCGTCCATTTTAATCTGACCTGACAGATGTTGAATTTTTTGATTGGTCGAAAGAAATCGAAATTCTACCGAAAAATATCAACTTTTGTTGAGTCATTTTCCAACATAAATGTTTCGAAACGGAAAACCCCACACAATTTATCAAGTAGATTGAGCATCAAGATGGTCACGATTCGGGGTCCGGACGTGAATAAATTTCTTTCGCAAATCCTTCGAAAACGGTGAAAGCCATTTAAATTTCTTCTTCAGATTTCACTTTTGACTGTCACAAACTTTCAGTAGCGCGTAGCGACAGCTCTCGAAACATCCCATAATTTTTTAAAATTTCACAAAATTTCCGATTTAAAAATAACTTCGTAATTTTTCCAGAAGTCGCCACTATAGCCTTAGTAATAATTTAAAGCATCCCCTTTCACCCGTAACCTCAACAATCAAATTCTTCATCAGTGACTCGAATCGACTCGTTTGAGACCATTTTCAGTCAAAATTATAGAAAGTTGTTACTTACTACATGCGTACTGCAACAAATGGCCGATACCGTTTCTAATAAATCTACAAGTCAGGTCGTTCTGTCAATAGGTTCCAGTGGAATGGATTCGTAAAACCTATACGAATCAACAATTAGGAGACTTCATTGATTTGCCAATAGTAAGAACAGACGAGTTTCAGACTTCTTTGCTTCTCCATTGTTCTTTAGCTCTCGCTGAGTTCAACTAAACTGAGCCAAGGAACTCAACCTTCCCACTTAACCCATCCCCCAAATATTTTGAGTGCTGAAATGTATTAATTTGTCCGAACACGTAAGTCCTCCTTAACAAATAACGATATTATCTATAATTTTCTTCATTGTTTTTAGGAGAAATGAGGTGAGATATATCGGTCCATAATTTTCTGAGGATACATTTACCATGTACATTATCTAACAGCTCGTTCAAACACCTGTATACTTCGTCAAATAATCATCAAGTTTAAGTCAGTGAAATGATTTATTCAGAACTTGTTGATTTTCATTAATAGTACGTGAACCAGCAACGAAATAGCATACAGTTGATTTTATCGAAAGTGTAAATAATAAAGTGTTAGATTGTTCACCGAATAGTTTCTAATTCAATCCCCCTCAAGCATTTACACAATCTATTTTCTCATTTCCTATTTTCGCTTAAACTCGCATCTATTTCGTAGATTCCAGCTCCTGACCTCTCTTAGGTGTTTCTATAATTTTTGTTTAAATTAATGCACAACTAATAATTATCATCATCATATAATCAAAGTTGTTAATGAAATCTGAATCAAATTTCATTTCATATGAACTCAATTGAAATAACTGACAAAAATGTAACAAAATTAACCTTCGCGGTGTTAATTTACTCCCTTCATGGCTCTCCTGTTATTTCAATCGTAAGAACAGGCCTTGATTGTCTCTCACTACAGTTACCCCAATCCCGTTTTATGTTTAGACTGGAACGTTAGAGGAAAAATAACTATTTTTGTCATTAGAACTGTTTCAGTACAATTTGAATCCTTTCGTATGAAAACGTGACTAGCTTGGTCCTATGCACATTCAGTAGAACCAAACGCTTTATCGGTGGAAAAATTTTCCATTATGAACAAATTTGAATTATTATTATTATTATTATTATTATACCTACTGATCCTCCTGGGTCTTCCACAAGGAGACCCCTCATAAGCTCTAAGAGCTTGACCTGAGTTAGGAGAACCAGTTGTGTTCTGTGTAGGCTTTGTTACTGTGTCCTTACGCCACCTTAGGCACAGTACTGTTAATTTTTAACCCAACAGCGAATGGTGGCGATTACCGTGACTAGAAAATTTCTTTCCTAGCCTTGGAATTGAACTTGGGGCTTCCGCTCCCTAGTCAAATACTCTACCACTGAGCCAACCGCACTAATTGTAATTGTGTGTGGTCTTCGAGATTGCTTTGCAAATAGAAATTCATCAACAAGACTGAGCATTCTTCCAATAGGCTATCGTGGATTGGGTTGGTATAATCTATACATATGCAGAGATTTCAAACTTGAATTAACAAACTGGAGATTTAATTGATTTGCTCTCGACAAATCCAACTAAACTGACCCTTGTTAACCTTCTCTTCCCAACCATTGAAATTCGAACCGTGAAAACATATGCCCCCAATCCAACTGTATTCAATCGAAAAGCGACACCCACAGTGCTCATACATTACATTCCTTGGCATATTATGTTTTCGCGGTTCGAATTTTAATGGTTGGGGAACACTATGGGAAGGTTATCAAGGCTCAGTTTATTAATTCAAGTTGTGTAATCTCTGCATATGTATAGATTATACGAACCCAATCCACGATACCTATTGGAAGAACGCTCACGCCCGGTTTCTGAAAGGCTGATCATCACAAATGTTAACTAATCAGACATCAAATCTCTTGTTAACAATCATTTGAGTTGCGCAAAGGGTGATTATCCGCGTTGACTTGATCATAGAATCAGTTGACACAGCTGTCAAATTTAGCTACAGAAACGTATGTCAAACAGCATTTTGGGTTTCTGAAACGCAAGTTACGCATTGATCATTGATTATTATAGGAGTGTTAAAACGTCTGTCAACTAATTGGCTGTTGTTGGCGAATTAACTATATCGTTATATAAATAAAATTGATTATTTACGTGAATCTACAATTTTTTCGGGAGATATTCCATTCTGAGGTATGTTGGTCACATTTATAACGAAAAAAGTTACATTTTCTGTTATACCTTATTTCTATACAAATAGTGTTGAATTGACAAAATATGTTTTCTGTTGTAGATTCATCATGAGTTGGACATGAGCATTTCTAGCGATGATGAGGAGGAGGTTCAACTGCCTAGAACTTTCAGAACAAGAATGAATCCTTTCGAATTTTATAATGACGAAGAGTTTAAAAACCGATACCGATTGATGAAGGCTGTTATTATGTTAATAGTCAATATGATAGAGCCGAAAATAAAACCCTTCACATCAAGGAATAGATCCATCAGTGCTTTGGAACAAGTATTGTTGGCAATTAGTTTTTATTCAACGTGAGCATTCCAGATTACTGTAGCTGACCATATACGCGTACACAAATCTACTGCTTGTAGAATTGTCAAAAAGGTATCAGCAGCGATTGCAGAGCTACGGTCTCAGTTTGTAACATTGCCCAACAACGAACCAGATCGTAATCTAATCAAAAGCGATTTTTATAATATATGTTCATTCCCAAATGTTATTGGGGTTATCGATTGCACACATATTAAAATACAGTCTCCAGGTGGTATACGGGCTGAACTATACAGAAACCGAAAGGGATACTTTTCCTTAAATGTTCAGGTTATATTTGATGCTAAATTGAAAATACAAGACGTAATCTGTCGATGGCCAAGATCTGTACATGACACAACTATACTTAATGATTCGCATATTATAGGGCTGATTTTGAAAGTGGCATGTATGGCAGTGACTACCTACTAGGCGACAGTGGATATCCAAGCGTATCCTATTTACTGACACCTTTCTTGCGTCCAGCGACAGCAAGTGAAGAAGCATATAATCGAGCTCATATTAAAACCAGGAATACTGTGGAGAGATGCTTTGGTGTCATTAAGAGACGTTTTCCTTGTTTGTCAATGGGTCTACGAGTTAAACTAGAAACGACAATGAATATAATAGTTGCTTGTTGTGTACTGCAAAATTTGGCATTAAATAATAACGATTTTATCGACATAGAAGATATGGATACTACCGTCTCTGAAGATACTCTGCTTATAACTCATTCTAATCAGCCTTGAATTAACGTTTTATTGTATGGTATTAAAAAAATAAGATAATATATGGTAACATGTATATTTTTTTTATTAAAAGTACATTTGTGTAAGTAGTTATAATTTATAAAATCTTTTTACTGGTCCAAGGACTGTTAATGAGAATACTTCTGTGCGGTCATCTCTGCTTATAACTCATTTTAATCAGCCTTGAATTAACGTTTTATTGTATGGTATTGAAAAAATAAGATAATATATGGTAACATGTATATTTTTTTTTATTAAAAATACATTTGTGTAAGTAGTTATAATTTATAAAATCTTTTTATTGGTACTCATTTTCCCTTATCCTCCTTTCTAATTCTAGCTGGCTGACTTTTACCTCCAAATCATATAATTTTTGTTTTTTTAAGCTGATTCTATACTCGACCATTTCACGATTGGCCTCGAGGGTGGCACTTTGCAGTTTTCTTGGATAGTATCGAGTTTTCAATGCTCTGTTGTTATCAACTTTCATCCTTCTCCTTTGATCAGTTTTTTTCCTTCTTGCTTTCCTGGGTCTCTCCTGAGATTGTACAACCGCGGGGGGATCATCATGAGGAACTTCTTGGAGCTGAGGTACAACTGTATCTTCCTCTGATCAATAAATTAGTTACATTAATAATTTAGAAATATCAGTTATAGTTTATGCAATTTAATAGTTTGGTCAGGTAAAGGTAAGTGAACATACCCTTTTGATAGTACCTGGCTGCACTATCGAATGTATTTTTTAGTGGTGTCACTTGGTCGCTCATTGTAGATAGCATTCGGGCACCACTATCGCTAAGCACCGGTGTATAGCTACCACCACCGGTTGCCATGACAACCCTCTGAAAATATTAATATGTAGTGAATGAAATAGATATTTCTATAGTTGTGATATTAAAATCTTACGAACCTTGTCAGCTCTTTGCCCTTTTTTCAATTCTTTCAATAATTCATATTGCAATTCTGCATGCCGTATTGGTGTAATAGTCTGAAAAAAAAAGTTGTCGTGTTCAAAGGTATCCCAATGTAAAAATAGTCATTGGTTAATATAAAGAGGTTTGCTAAACATATACCCCAGCATTTGCACTGGATGCCTGCGATGGCCCTGCAATATCTGCAACGTCAATTACGTTCTGCCCAATATCAATTAATATATTTTCCTGGAAAAAAGGAATATTTGTATTTGCACTATTTGTTTTATTTGAAATAGAGGATACCAGCACTGATGGCCCTGCTTCTTCAACGACAGTAGTACTCGGCTGTTGTTCTAAATATTTCTGTACCTGGAAAAAATAAGGATTTCCATGCACTATTTGTAACAATTTGAGAGATAAGTTTGACATATAATGTAGCAATGTTTTCATATTGTATGTATACCTACATTCTGATCGGCTACCTGCTTCCTGGTGCTTCTTTTTAAATTTAAATATGCAGTGTTTAGCTGTTTCTTCGTGCGGGGTACCTCTGCAGTACTGTTGTATTCTGCCCTCATTGTTTCCCACGCTTCATTTTTCTTTAGTACACTTACCGCATTGGTACATTTATTTTCAATTATATGTTTATACCTGGAAGTAAAACATGGTTTATAACGAAATTAGACAATTAGATATAAAAATGTGTAATAAACAACTTCGGTTAGCAAGCTTCTGTATCTCTTTTCTTTGCGTAAATATTAATGATTGTTCCAACTCACCTTCGAATTAATTCTAGAAGTTTACACTTTTCTCTTTCGGTAAAATTTTTTCCTGTGGGCTCATTTTAATGTACAAAATGTCCTCTTAAATTACCAAACACGACGTAAACGACTTGAAAATCAAATCTTTTGCCGCTCTCTGATGCTCGTAGCCGATTAAATTGGCTACGAAATGTCAAATCAATTTGATCATAGATTACTGAATTTTCTATGATCAACGTTTCAGAAACTCGAACTGATTTCACAGTGTTGTTAACTTAACAGGTCTGTTAGTTGATCAACATTTTGACCAGCCTTTCAGAAACCGGGTGTCAGTCTTGTTGATGAATTTTTATTTGCAATGCAATCTCGAAGACCACACCCACTTCAAATTTGTTCATCGTGGAAAATCTTTCCACCGATAAACTGTTTGGTTCTCCTGAATGTGCATAGGACCAAGCTAGTCACGTTTTCATATGAAAGGATTCAAATTGTACTGAAACCGTTCTAGGGACAAAAATAGTTATTTTTCCACTCACGTTCCCGTCTAAACATAAAACGGGATTGGAGTAACCGTGGTGAGAGACAATCAAGGCCTGTTCTTACGATTGAAATTACAGGAGAGCCATGCAGGGAGTAAATTAACACCGCGAAAATTAATTTTGTTACATTTTTGTCAGTTGTTCCACTTGAGGTCATATGAAACGAAATTTGATTCAGATTTCATTAAAAACTTTGATTACCTATACAGTGTGTTTCAAAAAGTACGCACCAAGAGGAAATTTTCTGGCCTGTTTAGTTTTTTGAAATTTCAGTTTTCGGGAAAGTTTATGCTCAAGAAACGATTATTTTTGACATATACGTCATTGATCGTGTTACTCTGCAAACCTGTAAAAATCGACATTTTTCTAGAAAAATTACCGAAAGACGTAGAAATCAGAACAATATCGAAAAGTTTCTGAAAGAAATGTTGCTCAGAATTTCATTTTATACCAAATTGCCGAACTTCCTTGTGAAATTCCGAAAGTTTTTGATATTATTATTTTGATGAGACCACTCTAGAGGGAGCTTTGGGCTTTGCGGAAATGTGAAGAATATTTGGAATGTAGTTCCAATGAAAGAGACATCATTATAATTCAATTAAAGTTTATATTAATTTAATATTCCCCATAAATTATGATTTCTATAGTGAAAACCTCACAATCTTGGTGCCAACCGAATAAAACTCGAGACATTAAATGCGCAAAGAGCTAATATCTTGCTAATTATTCTTGGAAAATAATTCTCCAATCCTCAAATCCCGAACTCAAATACCACTAAAAACACAATACAGATCGCATCTAAAATAAAGTTACCTGTGAAAATCAAATCGAATTGACAGGCGCATTAAGTGTATTATTCTATGCGCCTGTTAAATCGATTTCATTTTATTATTTTCACAGGTATCTTTGCTTTAGATGAGGTCTGTATTGCGGTTTTAGTGGTATTTGAGTAAATATATTCAAAAGCGATTTTAGAGGGTTGGAGAATTATTCTTCAGATGTGATATCAAAGAATTTATTTTCTTATGATATTCCAACAATAATTAGCTAGATATTAGTTCTTGGCGCATAATTTGGTTTGCACCAAGATTGTGAGGTTTTCACTTTAGAAATCATAATTTACGAGGAACATTAAATTAATATTGAGAACCTCATAGAATCCAAGAAGTTACGAGCTCGATTCATAATAAAAGAAAGCAAAAAGAGCTCTTGGAAAACCTATGTTTCCTCTATTACTCCCGGCACCAATGCATCTGAGGTCTGGAATAAAGTTAATCAACTAAGAGGCAAAGCTGTCTCCCATGACATCTCCTATATAAAAGCCGACGATAAAAAAATTTCCAATAAAGAAGAAATGGTGGAAAAATTTGCGGACATCTATGAAAGTAACTCTAGGGATATCAATCACGGAGACAAATTTTTAAATCATAAACGAAAGGAGGAACTTCTATCACATACATTGGAAAACGATGAGGAGAACCAACTGAACTAGCAAATCACATACGAGGAACTATAATAGACACTATAAGACAAACTCCTGATTTCATTCCAGGACACGATAATTTACCATATGCTTTCATAAGAAATTTGCCGAGATCAGGACTGTTGATTTTGATAGGTATCTAATATCTATAATAAAATTTTGAAAGAGAAAGTGTTCCCAACAACTTGGAGAAAAGCTACAATAATCCAATTCTAAAACCGAACAAGAACAGAAATGATCCTAAATCATACAGGCCGATTTCGCTAACTTGCACTATGTGCAAAATACTAGAAAGAATCATAAATAAACGTCTACAGTGGTACATAGAGAAAAACGATTTGGTATCCGCAATCCAGAATGGATTTAGGAAAAGAAGATCAACGTTGGATAATATTGTTTATTTGGAATCTGAGATACATGAAGCTTTCGCAAACAAACATATTCTGGTAGCTGTTTTCATGGATCTACACCGAGCATTCGAAATGGTTTGGAAGCACAACATAATAGCAACACTGTGTAAATGGAAAATAACTGGTAACATTCTGCATTTCATTAAGAACTTTTTAAAAGACCGTATATTCAGAGTGCGTTGTGGTGATCATAAGTCATCTTCGAGGGTACAGACAAATGGTGTTCCCCAAGGTAGCGTTCTCAGCACGACCCTTTTTTTGATAGCAGTCAATGATATAAGGGCCTGCTTCAATCCCCTTGTCAAAGCGTTGATTTTTGCAGATGACCTATAGTCTTCTTTTCTAAAGGATCTAATATAAAACTCCTTACTAAATTCCTGCAAGAATCTCTAGACTCCCTTCTTTCATGGACGGAAAAAAGTGGCTTCCAGTTTTCACCTGAAAAAAGTAGATGCATAGTATTCGCTCGAAAAACCATCCCCTACCCAATTCTCACTCTAGGTGTAAACGAACTACAATTTACCGACAATATTAAATACCTGGGTATCCATTTTGATAGCAAGCTGAATTGGAAGAAACACTTTATAAATCTGAAGAATAATTGTAATAAAGACTTAAACTTACTGAGAATCCTGGGAAAACAACAATGGGGAGCTGACCTCAACTGCCTCTTAAGGATTTACAGATGTTTAATCCGAACAAAAATCGAATTCGGAATATTGGCCCACTCTACTTCAAGGAAAAGTTATTTCAAAACTCTCGAGGTAATACAGAGCAAAGCTTTGAGAGTAGTAATAGGAGCCTTCCCAACCACCCCTACCGTCACTCTTTACGCTCTACTTGATGAACTGCCCATACAATACAGGATACAAATAGCCTCTATTGTCTATGCAGCGAAGATATTATCTATCCATAATCATTGTAATATAAATATCGTACAGTCAACACGTTTTTCATCAATATACGCTTCCAATCCGAACATAATCCCTCCATTTTACGAACGACTAAATCGAAATTTAACAAGGTTAGCATACAGAATCCCGAACATAATGAGGTTGATTCCTTCTTTAGCACCTTGGACTATGAGCAGCCCTACAGTCGAACTAAAGCTTTCCGAGTACAATAAGGGGGAAGTCCACCCCTCTATAATACGAAAAACATTCGCAGGAATTTTAGACAGATATAAGGACAATACTTTCATATATACTGATGCTTCGAAAAATGAAGTTGAAAATAAAATTGGAATATCAGTAGTTACTCCAGCTATTATAAGCATGTACTGTATGGACGAGTCTTCGATATTCACTGGTGAACTGATGGCCATATATCAAGCACTACTGTATGTTTTGGATGTAAAGTCTCTGGCAAGGAAGTTCTGTATCCGCACAGATTCTCCGAAAGTTTTGGTTTCTCATAGTTGGGAATAATATCAATTGATGACTATGAACTACATCATGAAAGAAATTGAAATCCCTTTGAATCTCATCTTTATAAGACGGTCCAATTTTGGCTACAAGTGTTTCAAAACTATTAGGATTCATTCTGAAAAACTGAGTGAATGAAATACCCAGTTTGATTCATGAAACAAATTTAATGAAATCAGTCCAGAGAGAACTCAAACCAGTATACTTATGTGGGTAATCTTAAATAGTGTTACTAAGGAACAACTACCTGTATATTAATTGGAAATCCCGTTCTGAATCTTCCATAATTAAAGAATGACAGGTAAATTATACTAGACTTTCTTGCAACATTCATATTCTTTGACTCACTAACCAAAAAAACTCTGCGTTTGAACTTAGCGAATCCAAATTTCAAATTTTTAATAGGCTTACATCAACCAAACTCTCCAGAAATACACTTTCAGTTTCGTTTGACATTAATGACGTTTATCTTTCAAACTGAACCAAACGCCAGCTACTGCAAACATATAGAACATAGACAGATATAATTCGCATTCTGTGAAAACATGGAAGTACGATGTATTATTGAAATTTTGAAAAATCATATCTCCAAAAGTATCAGCTTGTTAGAGTTGAGAATAATACCATGGATTTCCATGATGAAATTGCATCTGAACAAATAATTGAATTCGAAATTTATAACGTGAAAAAAAAATTTTTTTTGTTTCTCTGAAACCATCTGGCCGATTTTGGCCAATAACGAACTTAACCAAGAAATTTATGTCCTAAACTTACTCTGAAAATTTCAATTGTCTAGCTCATTCCGTTCGAGAGTTATCGTGTTAACGGCCGGACAGAATCGATTTCGACCTCAGATTCTTGATCAGTGAGTCGAACCAAATCGTTTAATACCATTTTCCGCCGAAAATTCGAAAATTACAGATATTTGGGCAAATTGATAATCACTCTGTTCCGAGGAACAAGAGCGCCAAAAAGTCAGGTCAGGAGCTGGAAACTACGAAATAGATGCCAGTTTAAGTGAAAATAGGAAATGGGAAGATAGATTGTGTGAATACTTGATGGGGATTGAATTAGAAACTATTCGGTGCACAATCTAACACTTCACTATTTAAATTTAGGATAGAATCAACTGTATGTGATTTCGTTGCTGGTTCACTAATTATTAAGGAATATCAAGAAGTTCTGAATAAATAATTTGATTGACTTAATCTTGATGATTATTTGAAGAAGTATACAGGTGTTTGAACGAACTATTAGAGAATGTACATGGTGAATTTATCTCCAGAAAATTATTGACCGATATATCTTACCTCATTTCTCCTAAGAAGAATGTAGAAAATTATAGATAATATCGTGATTTGTTAAGGAGGAATTACATATTCGAACAAATTAATACATTTCAGCACTCAAAATATTTGGATTTGGATAATTCTTCTCGATAAAAATTGGTTGTAGCACTGACGTGAAATCAGATGCATGTTCTATTGTCTAATCAACTCTATTGGACACTCTACTACGAATTAAGCATCGATATATACCATTTTGACAGCTTTTATAATATATGAATACATTTCATACCATTTTAATCACATACTTCAGTGACGTCTGACATCACAAAATTTTTAATTCTACTGGAATTAAAATACGACAAAACCGACGCCTCAAAATTCCACGAAAATTAATGGGTCGGCATTCTACATGTAATCACAGAGTCTTACTTGGATCAGATATGTTTATTTTGAGTTATAGAGGATATAACAACAACATTTCAGATAAGTATTACTCCAAAACAGTTTGGCCGATTATGTCAATTAACGAACTTAAATGCCACATATGGATGCGTAACCTACCCTGAAAATTGCAAGTCGCTATCTCTTTCCGTTCTCAAGGTATCGTGAGATACGCAATATTTTTTCGTATTTTTTTTTTTGATTTGCTAGTGGTACGGTCCTCACTGAATTTTACACACGTCTTTATGACGATATTCTACAACTAGTAACCAAGCTTCAACTCGATCGAGTCTATATTTTTTGAGTTATCGAGGAATTAATATTCCACATAGATATAACTCCGAATCCGTTGGGCCGATTATACCCAAGAACGAACTTAACTCTCCCATTCGGATGCACAACCTACCGCTATCTCCTTTCGTTCGAATGTTATCGAGGCAACGGTCACGCATTCAGCTACAGAACTCACACAAGGCTGCTCGGATCTCCAACAATATAGATCCGATCATGTTCAAACTTGGAACTTCGTAGTAGAGTTAGGTTTTGAAGATTTCGCAAAATTTTAACGATGTCGGACGAATAGTTTCTGATATACACAGACCACAACTGGTTCTCCTTACTCGCTCAAGCTCTTCGAGAGCTTATGAGTGGTGTCCTTGGGGAAGACCTAGGATGATCAGTATAATAATATACAATAATAATATAGAATTGTTTTCAATTACTTTTTTTAAACTTTTCTAGTGATACGATCCTCACAAAATTACGTAAGAATTTTCGCGTGGGCATTCTACAACTAATAATCATGATTCAATTAGATTGGTCCGTTTTTTTCGGGTTATTCAGGAGACAAAAACCAAATTTCAGATGGGTATAACTCCAAAACCGTTTGGCTGATAACGGCTATAAACAAACTCACTTGTTGCATTTAGAGACACAACCTATCCTAAAAATTCCAAGTCGCTATCTCTTTCCGTTCTTAGGTTATCATGATATAAATATTATTTTTCAATTATATTTTTAAAATTTTCTAGTTATACGATTCTCACAGAATTTCACAAACGTCTGTATATTTGTATTCTACAACTACTCAACAAGTTTCAATTCGATCGGATTTCTATTGGTGGAAAACAAAATTATTACTCGGAAACCATTGGGCCGATTACTCGGCCGATTAGGCCCATTAACGAACTTGTCTGTCGTTCTGGTAGGCGCACCTACCCTGAAAATTTCAAGTCGCTATCTCTAACCGTTCTCAAATTATCGTGGTCGTCCGAACATAATCAAATTTGACCACATATTCTTCATCAGGTAGTTGAACTCAATCGTTTGAGACCATTTTTGGCAAAAAAAATGAAAATTACAGACATTTGGGTAAAATGGTAACGCGATGTTCCTTAGAATATGCGTGCAAAAAGTGATACGAAGATTTATCTCAATTTAGAAGAAAAATAATGTAACATAAATATTCTACCACTGAAGTGACATATAGAATGTGAAAGGCAAGGAATATAAAATTATTGATGTGTAATCCTTTGTGTGAAGAGGTCCCAATAGGATATAACTAGTGGCCAGCAGTCCATATTTTGGGATTCAGATGAGCCAGCAGATCTACCTAGCAATAGATCCACATTTTTCTGGGAGATCTACATTTTTACGGTAGATCTACATTTTTCCGGTAGATCTGTATTTTTCCGTAGATCTACATTTTTTCGGTAGATCTACATTTTTCCAGTAGATCTACATTTTTTCGGTAGATCTACATTTTTCCGGTAGATCTACTTTTTTCCGGTAGATCTGCATTTTTCCATGAGATCTAAATTTTTTCAGTAGATCAATATAATCGGTAGATCAATTGAACCGGTTGTTCAATGACATCTAACAGGTTCTGTTGTGATTCTGAGAATGATTCACACGTTTTTGAGTTACTTAAAACCAAATATAGCGCCACCTACCGAATCGTATTGTAAACCTAAGGCCTTCCGAAACACAATCACAAAGATTCACCAAAATCGGTATAGCCATTTTTGAGTTCGTGTAAACCGATTGTAGTACCACCTACCGGGGAATATTGTGGATCTGAAACCTACTCAGATACATACACAAAGTTTCATCGAAATCGGTCCAGTCATTCTTGAGTCTTCATAAACCGAATGCAGTGCCACCTAACGGGTTTCTATTGTGACCCTTAGAGCCACTCAAACACGCACACAATGTTTCATCAAAATCGGTCGAGGCACTTCTGTGTTCTTACAGACGGATTGCAGCGCCACCTACCGGGGTGTATTGCGGACCTGACACAACCTCAGATACACACACAAAGTTTCATCGAAATCGGTTCAGCCGTTCTTGAGTTTCTATGAAACGAATACAGCGCCATCTAACGGTTACCTATTGTGACCCTGAGACACGCCGAAACACACACACACACAAAGTTTCATCAAAATCGGTCAAGTCGTTTCGGAGTTGAAATGTTTTTAGAAACACCCCGTATAGCAGCGGTTATCTTTTCGTAGCAGTTTTACAGTGTTGAGAATTCTCTTTACGATAGATCTCTTGTGGTGACATTTTACTTGAAACACCCTGTATAGCAGGGGTTTTTCATTATATTTAATTTTAATGCAAAAATCCGTCCGATCGAACGGATATTCTTTATAGATTTCGTGACTTAACGAAAAGATCCAAATCCCAAAATACGTTCACCGGAGAACGCTCCTCTGAGTTTTCCATTGGGTAAAAATGAAAAAATTAATAAGTTAGCTATTTCGGACGCACCGAGGATTCGAACCCGCCGCCCTGCGAGGCTCTGGCCTATGAACCCAACGGCTAGTCCGCTCGGCCACCGACGTCTACGTGAATCGACCCCGATTATGTACCACATAAAGATTTTAAGTACTCGGATGATTTCCGTCTTTCGATTTTCAGAATATCGTCAATCCTGTCGAGCGATCGATCGAAATCGGTTACTCGTTCATATTTCTCGCGGTTTTTCTAGACGATTCGAAGGTTTTCGACCGATTCAGTTCGAAATTCAAATTCGATTTGACATTTCTAATCGCTCGTTCTGACCGAAAACGTCGACCGTGAAGGAGCCGCGTTAAAATTCGCCACAGAAATACGTGAAACGTCAGAAGTTCGTCGATTTTCGCCGAAAAGTCACATTTTCCTATCGTTCTTCCGGGAAAACGAAAGAGTGAATCGAAAAAAGGGCTCAGCTACGGACTAATTTCGAATCTCGTCTTCGCGTTCCCGCAAATACCGTCGTTCCGAACGCCACCCGTCCTCCGATCTCCTTTCCTTCATTTCGTACCTTTCGCCAAAATCGGCGTTTTTTCGCCTTTTCGCGATTTTTTTAAAAATACACCCCCTTCCTTTCGCTCCGAAAACGCGAAACCCTACGAAACTTCCGTCTTTTTCCTCGCGAAACCCCTCGGAAATTTCCCTCCTCCCCCCCTCATAACCGAAAAATCTTCACGTTCGTAGTAACATTTTCAAAAAAGTTTTTTTGTTCCTTTTCTATAGAACCCATCTTCATTTTAGTAATAGTGACTAGTGGCCCGCAGTCTATTGTTGGAGGCTTCGATTAGTCAGTAGTTTTTATTCATAGATAAAATTGAATAAAAAAAAAATTAAAAAAAAAATTGATAAAAATATTGAAAAAAATTAAAAAAAAAATTCTAAATCAAAAGTTTTGAAAATTTTAAAATTGAAGAAAAAAAAATTATTAAAAAAATTGTAACTATAAAAAAAATTTAAATTATAAATAAAATGGAATTATGAAAAAGAGAAACACCCTGTATACACATTTCTGAAAAATATATTATGAGAATCCATCCAAGGTTCCTATTCAGATAACGCTTTGTTTGAGGCAAAAATCAAATCAATCGCGTAATATTGTGCCGATAGAAAAAGAACACCCTGTATAGTAATGGTTTATTTTCAACGATGTAGGTCCCGACAGTATATCATTTACAATTGAATACAATAGTACGATTTGTCGTGTTAAGCAGCAAGTTGCGATTGACGTTAAAAGAATAACATCCTGAATGGAGTTTTCTGAAAAATATATTATAAGAATCCATCCAAAGTTCCTATTTGAATAACGCTTTGAGTGTGGCAAAAATTAATTCAATCGCGTAATATTGTGCCGATAGAAAAAGAACACCCTATATAGTAATGGTTTATTGTCAACGATGTAGGTCCCGAAAGCATTTCTTTTATCACAATTGAATACAATAGTACGATTCTTCGTGAAAAGCAGCAAGTTGTGATTGCTTGATTAAAAGAAAAACACCCTGTATAGAGATTTCTGAAATATCTTAATATATATATTTCTTGGTGCGTGTGTATGTGACTGAACTCCTCCTAAACGACTGGACCGATTTTGATGAAATTTTTTGTGTGTGTTCGTGGAGATTCGAGAATGGTTTAGATTTACTAAAAAACCAAAGTTTTCATTGCTCATCATAATTATCCTTTCTTTGATGGTATACCTGGCACCTCCGCCAATTTGCAACGCGATGTGTAACTTCGACTAGACCGATTTTGATGAAATTTTTTGTGTGTGTTCGTGGAGATTCGAGAATGGTTTAGATTTACAATTTGGTCTACTGGAAAATGTTTTTTCAATTAATTTCTTATTTATAAGGAGTTGTTGATTTTGGAATGTTTTACATTAGATCCGGCGGACGGCGCTATCATCGCATTCAATTTTAGTTTGTCCCGACAGATGGTGCTACGATTAATTTGTTATTCAATTCATGTGCTGATTAAAATATTAAATGTAATTGTTTTTTAAAGAGTTTTGAAGTGTGTATAAATAATTTTGTGAATTCAGATGTTTTTTTTTTTGTAAGGAGTTTTTGATTTTAGAATGTTTTACATCAGATTCGACGGATGGCGCTATCATCGCATTCAATATTATTCTATTTTAATTTTAGTTTGTCCCGACAGATAGTGCTACGATCAATTTGAATTGGAATTGGCGTTAGGGTTGGAGTTGTCGTTGGCGTTGAGGTTTGCATTGACGTTGGAGTTGGAGTTCACGTTGGAGTTGGAGTTCGAGTTGGAGTTGGAGTTGGAGTTTGAGTTGGAGTTGGAGTTGGAGTTGGAGTTGGAGTTGGAGTTGGAGTTGGAGTTGGAGTTGGAGTTGGAGTTGGAGTTGGAGTTCGAGTTCGAGTTCGAGTTCGAGTTGGAGTTGGAGTTGGAGTTGGAGTTGGAGTTGGAGTTGGAGTTGGAGTTGGAGTTGGAGTTGGAGTTGGAGTTGGAGTTGGAGTTGGAGTTGGAGTTGGAGTTGGAGTTGGAGTTGGAGTTGAAGTTGGAGTTGGAGTTGGAGTTGGAGTTGGAGTTGGAGTTGGAGTTGGAGTTGGAGTTGGAGTTGGAGTTGGAGTTGGAGTTGGAGTTGGAGTTGGAGTTGGAGTTGGAGTTGGAGTTGGAGTTGGAGTTGGAGTTGGAGTTGGAGTTGGAGTTGGAGTTGGAGTTGGAGTTGGAGTTGGAGTTGGAGTTGGAGTTGGAGTTGGAGTTGGAGTTGGAGTTGGAGTTGGAGTTGGAGTTGGAGTTGGAGTTGGAGTTGGAGTTGGAGTTGGAGTTGGAGTTGGAGTTGGAGTTGGAGTTGGAGTTGGAGTTGGAGTTGGAGTTGGAGTTGGAGTTGGAGTTGGAGTTGGAGTTGGAGTTGGAGTTGGAGTTGGAGTTGGAGTTGGAGTTGGAGTTGGAGTTGGAGTTGGAGTTGGAGTTGGAGTTGGAGTTGGAGTTGGAGTTGGAGTTGGAGTTGGAGTTGGAGTTGGAGTTGGAGTTGGAGTTGGAGTTGGAGTTGGAGTTGGAGTTGGAGTTGGAGTTGGAGTTGGAGTTGGAGTTGGAGTTGGAGTTGGAGTTGGAGTTGGAGTTGGAGTTGGAGTTGGAGTTGGAGTTGGAGTTGGAGTTGGAGTTGGAGTTGGAGTTGGAGTTGGAGTTGGAGTTGGAGTTGGAGTTGGAGTTGGAGTTGGAGTTGGAGTTGGAGTTGGAGTTGGAGTTGGAGTTGGAGTTGGAGTTGGAGTTGGAGTTGGAGTTGGAGTTGGAGTTGGAGTTGGAGTTGGAGTTGGAGTTGGAGTTGGAGTTGGAGTTGGAGTTGGAGTTGGAGTTGGAGTTGGAGTTGGAGTTGGAGTTGGAGTTGGAGTTGGAGTTGGAGTTGGAGTTGGAGTTGGAGTTGGAGTTGGAGTTGGAGTTGGAGTTGGAGTTGGAGTTGGAGTTGGAGTTGGAGTTGGAGTTGGAGTTGGAGTTGGAGTTGGAGTTGGAGTTGGAGTTGGAGTTGGAGTTGGAGTTGGAGTTGGAGTTGGAGTTGGAGTTGGAGTTGGAGTTGGAGTTGGAGTTGGAGTTGGAGTTGGAGTTGGAGTTGGAGTTGGAGTTGGAGTTGGAGTTGGAGTTGGAGTTGGAGTTGGAGTTGGAGTTGGAGTTGGAGTTGGAGTTGGAGTTGGAGTTGGAGTTGGAGTTGGAGTTGGAGTTGGAGTTGGAGTTGGAGTTGGAGTTGGAGTTGGAGTTGGAGTTGGAGTTGGAGTTGGAGTTGGAGTTGGAGTTGGAGGGCAGTACGAAGTCTGCCGGGCCAGCTAGTATATTATAAGAATCCATCCAAGGTTCCTATTTGAATAACGCTTTGTTTGTTGCACAAATCAAATCAATCGCGTAATATTGTGCCGATAGAAAAACAACACCCTGTATAGTAATGGTTTATTTTCAACGATGTAGGTCCCGAAAGTTTATCTTTTATCATAATTGAATACAATAGTACGATTTGTCGTGAAAAGCGGCAAGTTGCGATTGGCGTTAAAAGAAAAACACCCTGTATAGATATTCCACAAAAATACATTATAAGAATCCATCCAAGATTCCTATTTAGATAACGGTTTGTTTGTGGCACGAATCAATTCAATCGTGTAATTTTGCCGTGATAAAAACAACACCCCGTATAGTAATGGTTTATTTTCAACGATATACACAACACAACACAAAGTTTCATCGAAATTGGTCGAGCCGTTTTAGAGTAACCATAAATCGATCGGGGTGTCCCCTACAGTATGCTATTGTGAATCAGAGACGCGCCGAATCAATAACACGAAGGTCCCATCGCAATATGTTAGAAGTTTTTGAGTTACTAAAAACCGAATATGGCGTCACGTAGCGAATCGTATTGAGAACCAAAGGCCTTCCGAAACACAATCACAAACATTCATCAAAATCGGTATAGCCATTTTTGGATTCCTATGAACCGATTATAGTGCCACCTACCGGGGAATATTGTGGATCTGAAACCTACTCTCAGATACACACACAAAGTTTCATCGAAATTGTTCCAGTCGTTTTTGAGTTGTTATAAACCGAACTCAGCGCCACCTAACGGGTGCACACAAAGTTTCATCGAAATGGGTAAAGCCGTTTCGGAGTTGACATTTATTTAAAAACACCCTGTATAACAGCGGTTATCTTTTCGTAACGGATTTACAATGAAGAGAATTCTCTTCACGATAATTCTCGTGCAGTGATATCTCACTTAAGACCCTGTGTAGCAATGGTTTTTCATTTTCGACCGTTAATTTTCTACTTAAATGGTTGAATATTTTGTGTAATTTCAATGCAAAACATTCAAAATTATACGTTCATTTTTGGATCAAAAATAATCAAGGCTGTGTCCTTGGTTGTGTAAGGTACCTATTCATATACATACATTCACGGTTGGATAAAAAATAAACAATGCATTGAACGCGGTGGCGTAGGTTCATATTCAAATACATACATTCACAATTGGATCAAAAATATTCAATGCTGTGTCTTTGGTTAAGTAAGGTCCTTGTTCAAATACATACACTCACAGTTGGATAAAAAATAAACAATGCAATGAACGCGGTGGCGTAGGTTCCTATTCAAATACATACAAAAATCCGTCTGATTGAACCATTGATTATAGATATCGTAACTTGACGAATAGATCCAAATCCCGTTTTCGACAGTTAATTATCTGCTTAAAGTTTGAATATTTCGATTAATTTAAAAGAAGAATTTTCAAACAAACGAAAATTCAATATAGATTTCGTAATTTGACGAAAAGATCAATAGCCCATGATGAGTTTACACGGGAATAACACACTCAGAAGTTTTCATTCTATAAAAATGAAGAAAAATTATAACGTCAACGATTGCCGGCCACTCCGAGATTCGATCCAGCTGCCCCGCGATGATACCGTTAATCCTAGGACGCTTCCCTCCCGGCCACTTTCGCTATAGATAAATGTAGGAATTATGCTCTATATAAAGGTTTTATAGCACTGGGATGATTTCCGTCCTTCGATTTCCAGAATATCGTCAATTCTGTCAAGCGAACGCTCGAAATTGGCGACTTGTTCATATTTCTCGCAATTTTTCTTGACGATTTCGAGATTTTCGACTAATTCCGTTGGAAGCTAGAATTCTATTTGACAATTCGACCCTCATTCGGACTGAACACTATGACGTTGAAGGAATCGCGAAAAGATTTCGCACAGAATTACGATACGATTTCTACAACGATATCATTTGAAAATACTCACGTTTCGTAAAAGATTCCAAAATTCGACGTTAAGATTAAATTCAGGCGATATCCCATCATACTTCATACACCTGTCAACAACTAAAAAATGTTTCCTTAGGATACATTCGATTGAATTTTGAATTCGTATATAAATGTCTGCAAGTAAAAATCGGCAATATCGTCAAAAGTGTAGATCGATAATTACCTTATTTTACGTTCTCCACTTTCGGACCGTTTCATCAAAATTCTTTCCTCGAAGATACCTACCAGTCATTTCAACTTAGAATTTGATAGAACACATTATTTCTCAAATATCCAAAATTCTGCCATGCGATCGCTCCAAATCGGCGACTCTATCATATTTCTTCTTATTTCTAGCAATGTATCTTCACGATTCGAGATTTTCGACAAATTCCGTTCGAAATTCTAATTCTATTTGACGTTTATCGCTACTCATTCGCGATAAATTCAAACTGACAGAAGTTCCTTTCATCTTTGATCGAAGTAAATCATCCACGTCTTATCTTCTATAGCAGGACCCGAAGTCGGTCGAGCGAAGCCGAACCGGTCAAAACGTCACATTTCACCAAGGTTTTCAAAATATGTCAAAGTTTGCGATCTTTTTACGGAAAAAGAGAAGGTTTTATCAAAAATCGAGATCCGTTACGGACTACCTACGAATCTCGTCTTTCGGACCCCGACGAAATACCTTTTCGAGCGTCGCGTCCTCGCCAGATCTCTCCCATACCGATTCGCACCTTTAACCGAGAAGGCCGTTTTCGCCCGAATTTACGATTTATTTAAAAATACTCCCCACGTTTTCTCTCGTCAAAGACGGATACCCGGAGAACATTTCGTCTTTTCTCTTTCCCTTTTCCACCTCGAATCCCCCCTCGCCCCTCGAATAACCGACGAAAAAATCGAAAATATCGACCTCCTCGGGGAAAAAATCTTTTTTGACTTCTCTCTGTGATCCCGAGATCTTGGCGTTAGTAATATATGTAAACTAGTTGGCCCGCAGATCTACCTAGCCAGTAGATCTACATTTTTCCGGCAGATCTACATTTTTCCGGTAGATCTACATTTTTCCAGTAGATTTACATTTTTCGAACTTGAAAGTTCGAAATCGTTCGAGCCATATCTGAATTTCCATAGACCTACTGCAACCTGACACATACTCACATATACACACCAAGTTTCATCGAAATCGGTGCAGCCGTTCTTGAGTTTCTATAGACCGAATACAGCGCCACCTACCGGTCACCTATTGTGACCCTGAGACACACTCAAACACGCACACAATGTTTCATTAAAATCGGCCAAGCCATTTCTGAGTTTCTATAGACCGATTGCAGCACCACCTGCCGGGGTATATTAGCAGACCCGACACACCTACTCAGATACACACATAAACTTTCATCAAAATCGGTCGAGCCATTTCACCTACCGGATGCTATTGTGAAGCCGTTTCGGAAAACAGCCTGTATAACAGCGGTTATCCTTTCGGAACAATTTTACAATGTTGAAAATACTGTTCATGTTAAATTGTTATCATGAGGTGGCAACTGGGCCAATTTGCCTATCAGAGAATTATGGAACTCTCCCCACGCTTCCAAGATTTTTGACCATTTCCGTTGGAAGCTCGAATTCTATTTGACAATACGATACGATTTCTACAACGACAACATTCGAAAATACTCACGTTTCGTAAAAGATTCCAAAATTCGACAGAAAGATTAAATTCAGTCGATATCCCATCATACTTCATACAACCAACTGTCAACAACTTAAAAATGTTTCCTTAGAATACATTCGATAGGATTTCGAATTCGTATATAAATGCCTGCAAGTGAAAATCGGTAATATCGTCGAAAGTATAGATCGATAATTACCTTATTTTACGACCTCCAACTCCGGCCCGTTTCATCAAAAATCTTTCCTCGAAGATAGGTATCTACCAGTCATTTCAACTTAGAATTTGATAGAATATATTATTTCTCAAATATCGAAAATTCTGCCATGCGATCGCTCTAAATCGGCGACTCTATCATATTTCTTCTTATTTCTAGCAATGTATCTTCACGATTCAAGATTTTCGACAAATTCCAGCCGAAATTCTAATTTTATTTGACATTTATCGCCACTCATTCGCAAAGAAAACGTCGATAAATTCAAACTGACAGATGTTTCTATCATCTGTGATCGAAGTAAATCATCCACGTATTATCTTCTATAGCAGGACCCGAAGTCGGTCGAGCGAAGCCGAACCGGTCTAAACGTCACATTTCACCGAGGTTTTCAAAATATGTCAAAGTTTGCGATCTTTTTCCGGAAAAAGAGTAGGTTTTATCGAAAATCGGGCTGCGTTACAAACTACCTACGAATCTCGTCTTCCGGCCCCCGACGAAATAACTTTCCGAGCGTCGCCTCCTCGCGAGATTTCTATCGCCTCCGATTTGCGCCTTTAGCGAAAAACGGAGATTTCACCCGATTTCACGATTTTTTTTTAAATACTCCCCACGTTTTTTCTCGTCAAAGACGGATACCCGGAGAAAATTTCGTCTTTTCTCTTTCCCGTTTACATCTCGAATCCCCTCTCGCCCCTCGAATAACCGACGAAAAAATCGAAAATATCGACCTCCTAGAGGAAAAAACTTTTTTGACATCTCTCTGTGATCCCGAGATCTTTACATTAGTAGAATAAACCAGTAGATCTACATTTTTCCGGCAGATCTACATTTTTCCGGTAGATCTACATGTTTCCAGTAGATTTACATTTTTCGAACTTGAAAGTTCGAAATCGTTCTAGCCATATCTGAATTTCTATAGACCTACTGCAACCTGACACATAGTCAGATATACACACCAAGTTTCATCGAAATCGGTGCAGCCATTCTGGAGTTTCTATAAACCGAATGCAGCACCACCTACCGGTCACCTATTGTGACCCTGAGACACACTCAAACACGCACACAATGTTTCATTAAAATCGGCCAAGACATTTCTGAGTTTCTATAGACCGATTGCAGCGCCACCTGCCGGGGTATATAGCAGACCTGACACACCTACTCAGATACACACACAAACTTTCATCAAAATCGGTCGAGCCATTTCACCTACCGGATGCTATTGTGAAGCCGTTTCGGAAAACAGCCTGTATAACAGCGGTTATCCTTTCGCAACAATTTTACAATGTTGAAAATACAGTTCATGTTAAATTGTTATATTGAGGTGGCAACTGGGCCAATTTGCCTATCAGAGAATTATGGAACTCTCCCCACGCTTCCGTTGGAAGCTCGAATTCTATTTGACAATTCGACCCTCATTCGGACTGAAAACCATGACGTTGAAGGAATCGCGAAAAGATTTCGTACAGAAATATGATACGATTTCTACAATGATAACATTCGAAAATACTCACGTTTCGTAAAAGATTCCAAAATTCGACAGAAAGATTAAATTCAGTCGATATCCCATCATACTTCATACAACCAACTGTCAACAACTAAAAAATATTTCCTTAGAATACATTCGATAGGATTTCGAATTCGTATATAAATGCCTGCAAGTGAAAATCGGTAATATCGTCGATAGTATAGATCGATAATTACCTTATTTTACTTTTCCACCTCCGGCCCGTTTCATCAAAATTCTTTCCTCGAAGATAGGTATCTTACAGTCATTTCAACTTAGAATTTGATAGAACACATTATTTCTCAAATATCCAAAATTCTGCCATGCGATCGCTCGAAATCGTCGACTCTATCATATTTCTTCTTATTTCTAGCAATGTATCTTCACGATTCAAGATTTTCGACAAATTCCAGCCTAAATTCTAATTTTATTTGACATTTATCGCCACTCATTCGCAAAGAAAACGTCGATAAATTCAAACTGACAGAAGTTTCTATCATCTGTGATCGAAGTAAATCATCCACGTATTATCTTCTATAGCAGGACCCGAAGTCGGTCGAGCGAAGCCGAACCGGTCTAAACGTCACATTTCACCGAGGTTTTCGAAATATGTCAAAGTTTGCGATCTTTTTCCGGAAAAAGAGTAGGTTTTATCGAAAATCGGGCTGCGTTACAAACTACCTACGAATCTCGTCTTCCGGCCCCCGACGAAATAACTTTCCGAGCGTCGCCTCCTCGCGAGATTTCTATCGCCTCCGATTTGCGCCTTTAGCGGAAAACGGAGTTTCCACTCGATTTCACGATTTTTTTTTAAATACTCACCACGTTTTCTCTCGTCAAAGACGGATACCCGGAGAAAATTTCGTCTTTTCTCTTTCCCGTTTACACCTCGAATCCCCCCTCGCCCCTCGAATAACCGACGAAAAAATCGAAAATATCGACCTCCTCGAGGAAAAAACTTTTTTGACCTCTCTCTGTGATCCCGAGATCTTTACATTAGTAGAATAAATGATAATTCGTGTATCGAGAATAAATCATACAAATCTCCTTTGTCGGTGTTGATATGTCAGAAATATTTCACGATTTTGTGATCAATTTGTCGAAAATTATGATCCTGCATTAACTGCATGAACGAACACAAAACAATATATTATGTTGAGTTACTCAGTCTTGCCGTATACGCTCACCTGGGTTGTGTTCGAATATTAACTCCGTAGATTAATCTATATATATAAAAGAAAGTCGTGTTAGTTACTCCACTTATAACTCAAGAACGGCTATACCGATTTGGCTCAAAATTGGTGGGGAGGTAGCTTAGAACCAGGAGACGGACATAGGATACTTTTTTGTGTTATACAGGGTGTTTTTCTTTTAACATCAATTAAAACTTGCTGTTTTTCCTGCCATAATCGTAGGTACAATTTTAGTCATGTGTGTTTAAAAATAAACTTTCGAGGCATACACCATTGAAAATAAAGCATTACTATACAGGGTGTCCTTTTTCTCATGGCACAATTGTACGTGATTGAAGTGATTTGTGTCACAAACATAAAGCATTAACTAAATAGGTACCTTGGATGGATTCTCATAATGTATTCGTCCGATATCTCCATACAGGGTGTTCTTCTTTTAACGTCAATTGCAACTTGCTGTTTTCCATGCCACAATCATACAATTTCATTCATTTGTGTTAAAAAATAAACTTTAGAGGGATACATCATTGAAAATAAATCATTACTGTACAGGGTGTTTTACTTTCTAATTGCACAATTGTACGCGATTGAAGTGATTTGTACCACAAACAAAACATTAACTTAATAGGTACCTCAGATAGATTCTCATAATGTATTTGAATAGGCACCTTATGCGACCGCAGAAGCGGCGTCGATTATCTTGGAATGTTGCAATATGATATATGATTAATTGGACGGAGTTAAGCAGAAATATATGATTATATATATATATAAACTATCTATATTTTATGACAAACGTGTATAATAAAATCTAAAATCTGCATATTTATTGACTCTAAGGCGGAACAGAGTTCGCTGGGTCAGCTAGTATTTACTAAATTGCGTTCGAAAACTGAAAGGTTGGGTAAATTTTACTCCATGACTGTCGTTCAAAATGTCAGAGTATTCGACTCATTCGAGTTCATTTTAATCCTGTCAAAATTGACCTAACTCATGGGACGGAAAATCTCGTATCTTTGTCACACTGTTTTATGAACGTTCTGTGAGGTAATTTAATAATTTTAATGCTGCTTACAATATATATTTATGATTAGAGTTAGATATATGTGAAGAAAACGACAATAATACGTTCTTTCTTAAACCAACATAACCTATATTCCGATATTGGCACCTTCTGCCACTGTCAGAGTAAACTCCAGAGTAAATCTGTCAAACTTTCAAAAACTGTACTCTACTCCGTGGAGTTAATATTCGAACACAACCCAGTATGATAAAACTTGCATAATCCCTTTATCATAGAATCTTAGAACATATCGATTTGTTCTATGATTTGTTGTGCAAACTTTTTCCTTCCGTCGAGTATGATATTCATGATACTGTAAGTATTTCCTGGGGGACTGAACATTTTCTCGAGTGTGCAGCAAGCGATTTAAAATATAAATAGGAACAAAATTTAATATTCTATAAATAGCAGCTTACACGACTCCTAAGAAGATAAAGTGGATAATTCTCTTTTGGATTACAAAAACTGCATTACTGCTTGACGATCCTTCCCGCAGAGGGCACTAATATATAGTGCATATAGCGTAGACCTACATGAGATAAAAGTAAACGGCACTTTGTGATTTCCAGAATAAAACAAGTTTCAGGAGTTTCATAGCAAAAAACGTACTGTTTAAACGTTACGAGATGAGTATGATTCTGCTAATTTTAATGTACCGTGTTTCACACTATAATTTGACCCCCCTTAAAATTCATTACGAATGGAGATACAAGAGAATGTTGTACGAAATGAACTGATTTTTTTCAGGTTGTTTTCACGAATTAAAATATATACAGGGTGAACAAGATATTGAGTGCAACTTCATTTTTTTTAATGAAACACTCTATCCGCCGTATTCACCAAACATTCAATCTCCGTTAAGTCCTAACTAGGGTCAATGAAAAATTATATACGATTTGCACTTATTTATTCAATATTTTGACGCGTTTCGTCGACATAGCGACTTCATCAGACTACATCATACAATATTGAGTAAATAAGTGTAAATCGTATATCATTTTTCATTGAGTTAATATGGATTTGCATCAAGTAAAAGCCACAAGCCTTACATTTTTTTCTAACTGTGGTCCTCAGTTAAGGATAAATTTGTATCGAAACCTCAGTTGACGTATTCATCGGTGGTGAAACAGGTCTGTTTCACGTTGATTTTCACGTTGACTGAGGTTGCGGTTGAAATTAATCCTTAACTGAGGACCTCAGTTAGGACTTAATGGAGATTGAATGCTTTGTGAATACAGCGGTATATATTTTTGTATATTTGGCTAGTTCTTTCTCACTTGATTTCGAATATATATGCATATGTTGGTTTATCTCTCTTATTTTGAGAAATACAGAGTCTTAAATTCTGGGAACCACCTGGCAAACTCAGTAGTCAGTTGTCAAGAGGAAGTCTGTGATTAATCCACTAACTGCATTGGAAACGATATCACACACTCCATTAGTAACAATATTTTCATTTTATGTGAAGAACAATAAAAACAAAGCATTACCAATGCAGTTAGTTGATTTATCACAGCCTGTCACTTGATAACTGACTACTGAGTTTCCAGGTTGTTCCCAGAATTTAAAACCCTGTAGGTCTCAAAATAAGAGAGATAAACAACACATGCATATGTATCCGAAATCAGGAGGCAAAGACCTATCCAAATAAAATAAATATATAGAGTGTTTTATTTGAAAGAATGGAATCGCACTCAATATCTTGTCCACTCTGTATATATTTTAATTCGTGAAAACGTCCTGAAAAAATTCATTCAATTTCGTACAACTTTTAATTATAATATATGGGCATAATCGGCCCAACGGTTTCCAAGCACATACTAATTTTGTTTTCAACCAATAAGAATCCGATTGCATTGAGACTTGGTAAGCAGTTATAGAATACTGACATTAAGAAGTATGTCACATTTTCTGAGGATCGTAGGACTAGAAAATCTTTAAAAAATCCTTAAAAATTTGTATTTATCTCGCGATAACTTGAGAAATTTTGTTGTTATTTCCTCAATATTTCAAAAAATACTAATCTGGTCCAATTCAAACATGGTAGAATTCCAACGGGCAAATTCTTTCGAAATTACGTGAGGATCGTATGACAAGAAAATTTAAAAAGTTTCATTAAAAATCATTTGAAAAAATTCGAAGAAACTGTGCGTCCGATATCGCAGAAATTTTGGGAGATCCTTCAAAACCTAAGTTTACAGCCAAGGTCCAAATTTGAACCCGTTTGGATCTACATCGCTTGAGATCTGAGCAGCATTGGGTGAGTTCAGTAGCTGGATGGGTGACCGTTGCCACGATAACATTCGAAGGGAAAGATATAGCGACTTGCAATTTTCAAGGTAGGTTGCGCATCTGAATGTGACAGTTAAGTTTTTTGTTAGGTATAATCAGCCAAACGGTTTCGAAGTTATACCCATCTCGAATATTGTTTTCTCGATAACTCGAAAAATACAGATCCGGTCGAATTGATACTTGGTAACTAGTTGTAGAATACTGACGCATTGACGTATGTGAAATTTTCTGAGGTAATTACGGAATTTCGTGAATATTGTATCCTGAAATTAGAAGATTGTGCAAATATTTCAAAGGTGCTAATGGCATTACGGGATCGGTCGATTATTCAATAAAATTACTTGATCCGTAAGTTTTTTCGTAGATATATTATTAGAAATTCACGAATTTCAATTCCAATAGAATACAAATGTCAGAATTAAAAATTATGTGATCTTAAACGTCTATATCGATGGTAAATTCGATTCAGAGTGTCCAATAGAGGTGAATAGACAATAGAACATGCGAGCAAAAGCTCCTTACTTCACGTCAATCAAAGTTTGCCGCTCTTGTTCCTCGGAACAGAGTGCTTATGAATTTGCCCAAATATCTGTAATTTTCGATTTTTTTTATGAAAATGGTCTTAAACGATTTGGTTCGACTTAAGTAATCATTAAAGGATACTGTGGGAGGTACACTCATTATTGAAAGGTTTTTTTTTTTTCTGGGTTTTCTCTCCCAAACTATCTATAAAATAAAAATTAATTATTTTGTGATTTGCTTCTGCGTAAGAAACACAGGATATTTGTCAGAAGCAACCAATTGAACAATGTTGCCCAACAAACAACAACGACACAACATCAACGAAGAAACAACTATATCGTAACGTTATAATTACTGTCAATGTGACAATTCTTGAATTTCACAGAATAACTAACAATAAAATACTTCTAACGATTTTCATTGAGCGTCTGACGAAGGAGTCTGATATAGACTCCGAAACGTTACGATATAAATGTTTCTTCGTTGATGTTGTTTCGTTGTTGTTTGTTAGGCAACATTGTTCAATTGATTGCTTCTGACAAATATCCTGTGTTTCTTACGCAGAAGCAAATCAAAAAATAATTAATTTTTATTTTATAGATATTTTTCAGAGTTTTGGAGACACAACCCAGAAAAAAATAAAGAAAAAAAGCAGTATCATGTTGAATACCTTAATATTATTCTGGAACACAAATTTTCCATTACAATAATCTTCATCTAGCTTCTATTTAGTATCAATTCCTGTAGAACGTGATCATAATAAGTGTTTTCCATATAATAAAATGTGTTTGAACTTGGTATGTAGGAAATCTGATATCAATTATTGGAATTAATTGATTTGACAAACAGCCGTCAAATGAGGTAAATAGATTTTTGTGACGATTTTCTGTGACCATAGAACGTCAAAACACGCTGGAATGTGAATTTTAAGCAATATCTTCTGGAATTGAGATCGTATCGAACTGAAATTTTGCACACTCGTGTAGAATGCTTGATTTAATGTCGGTACAAATTTTTTTATTAAAAAATTTTCCAACTGCCCCATCCCAACAATACTTAGATAATATTATATCCATAAATTAAGCATTTCATTATTGCATTTCTTGAAATAGGTACCTTTTCAAGTCGATCAACATCGTCCTTCTTTCGACGTCTAAACTATGACTTGATTCTTTATGTTTATGTCTTTGAATTTGTTTTCGGTGGAATTCAAAGAGTTCATAGAATAATCGATGAAAATACTGAGAGAGACCCAGGAAATTTGACACTTTTTGTCTTATATCTCCAGAAATTGAAATCGTATAGAGCCAAAATTTTGCACAATGTTGCAAAATACTACAATTGACGTAAGTACAAGTTTTTGTTGCAATCTGATGAATAGTTCACGAAAAAAAAATTTTTTTTTCGAAAAAATTAAAAGAAATATTTTTTTAAAAATTACCAACATTTCGATCATAACAGAATTTTGCCAAAAGTTGCGCGTTTATATCCTCGAACTGACTACCAAGTTTCGATTCAACATCTTCTTTAGTTCCTGAAATATCAGGGAAATAACCTCAAAATTTTAAATGTCTATAACTCCTAAACCGTCCGGCCGATTTTGCCCGTTAACGAACTTAACCGTCGCATTTTGATCAGAAGCCTACCCTGAAAGTTTGAAGTCGATAGGACCTTCGGTGCTCCTGTTATCGTGCCTACGGCCGGAAGTACGGCCGGCCTGCCGGCCGGCCGGCCATACGGCACCCAAAATTCTGACACCGGATTCGTGATCAGGGAGTCCGAATTAGTCTATTAGCCAATTTTCAGCTCGAAATTCGAAAATTACAGACATTTGGACGAAATGATAGGACGATGTTCCCCTAGAACATGCGCCCAAAAACCTTTCAATAATTGGTTCGACTTACTGATCAAGAATCCGTGGTCGAAATTGACTCTGTCTGGCCGCCCGGCCGTAGGTACGATACCTCTCGAGCGAAATGACCTAAACAGTGGAAATTTTCGGAGTAGATTATGGAGATAAATATCCCGACTAAGTTCGTTATTGGGGAAAATGGTTTCGGAGTAACAAACAAAAATTCCTTTTACATTACATACCTATTTCAAATTAAATTTTTTTCAAGATGCATTTTCACCATAAGAATCCATTGATATCATTTCTAACTCCAACAAGCTAATACTTTCGGAGATATGATTTTTCAAAATTTTAATGATAAATCGTAATTCTATGTTTTCACATAATGCTATAATTATTCTATCTATGAATTATTATATGATCTGTGTTGACACATACCAACATATTTGCAGCTATCGTAGATTGATGAGGATTATAATATGATAACATACTTTTTGGGTGATATTTCAATGCCCATGGTTAATCCATATGATGATGGGAATGGTAATGGTAAGTTAATAATATTGAGTTCAGAATATCTGCAGTAGAAACAAAACTGGAATATTGGCTAAATTTCAATTGACATAATATAATTTTCAGAGTGATTTGAGGAATGAATATCTCGGATGAGTTCGTTGTTGGATAGAAGTGGTTTGTTGGTTTTGGATTCATAATATTTGGCTCTCTTGTTGAAATTAAATTCTTTTATGATGTTTTAATTTAATTTCTATAATGATAAAGTTGGACGCATTTGGTGGAGTATTTGTGTTCTTTGTTTTACTCAGAAATACTCAATGTCAAAATATTCCCATTCCATTTGCTTCTGCGTAAGAAACACAGGATATTTGTCAGAAGCAATCAATTGAACAATGTTGCCTAACAAACAACAACGGAACAACATCAACGAAGAAACAACTATATCTTAACGTTTCGGAGTCTATATCAGACTCCTTCGTCAGACGCTTAATGAAAATCGTTAGAATTATTTTGTTGATAGTTATTTTGTGAAAATAATGTGACAATTCTTGAATTTCACAAAATAACTATCAACAAAATAATTCTAACGATTTTCATTGAGCGTCTGACGAAGGAGTCTGATATAGACTCCAAAACGTTACGATATAGTTGTTTCTTTGTTGATGTTGTTTCGTTGTTGTTTGTTAGGCAACATTGTTCAATTGATTGCTTCTGACAAATATCCTGTGTTTCTTACGCAGAAGCAAATCACAAAATAATTAATTTTTATTTTATAGATATTTTTCAGAGTTTGGGAGAGAAAACCCAGAAAAAAACCTTTCAATAATGCGTATACCTTCCACAGTATCCTTTAATGATTACCTATTCCCATTCCAGATCGATGCCAGGTTATTTATTCCAAATATTAGCCTCAACCGCCGCACCTCATCTGCTAACATGTTTTCATGTGAGTAAATTACCGTAACAACCATTATAATTCCTGAGTTTATCGAACAAGAAAGCGTTTTCCACACAAGGAGTGAAGCACACACCTACAACAAACTCGGGCCAATTTCTTCGAAGAGAATCGTTCCTCCGGCAACAGACACGTGACAGGTGTTTCGTTTGCAGGCAATTCAACCTACGTCTGCCTAGGTTCAAACGTCCAGATTAATTGTTGGCACGCCACCTGTAAAATAACTCGTCATGCAACTGACAATTTAGTTACAAAAGTTGAGAGTTTAATTTGTACTGATAAGTCCTGTGCGATTAGGGAACGTTCCGGCACGTCAGGTAATGAATTTCAGCCGCGCGCGCGTTTTTGTAACGAACCCTGAAACTTACGTGTGGATATCGACGATGTCGGCGGCACGTTGAAACCGATTCGTGCCGCTGGATTGCGATCGGACTGACGAAAATGCCCTACGGCATAAACTGGATCAATTTATGGAGTTATATTCAAGTGGTCGGGAGGAGAAATATTGAAAAACATTGAAAAAAAATTGATTAAAGCACTGACTTGAAGTCAGGAGCTTTTTCGCAAATGTTCTATTGTCCATTCTCCTGTATTGGACTGTAAATTCGATTAACAGTTTCCAATACTGGAGAAAGGACAATAGAACATACGCGCAAAAGCTCACTGACTTCACATCAGTGCTTGAACCAGTTTTTTTTCATAATTTTTTTTAATTTTCCAGGGGTACGGTTTTTATAAAATTTTAAACACGTCTTAATGTCGATATTCTACAACTAGATACCAAGCTTCAATTCGATCGAGTCCATATTTTTTGAGTTACCGAGGAAATGATATTCCAGGTGGGTATAACTCTGAAACTGTTCGACCGATTATGCCCGTAATCGAACTTTACTCTCTCATTCGACTACGCAACGTACCCTGAAGATTGCAAGTTCCTATCTACTTTCATTCGAAAGTTATTGAGGCAACGGTCACCCCTCCATCTAGTAAACTCACACAAGGCTGCTCGAATCTCTAACAATATATATCCGATTATGTTCAAACTGGAAACTTGGTAGTAGAGTCAGGTTTTGAAGGGTCTCGCAAAATTTTAGCGATGTCGCACGAAAAGTTACTGATATATAGAATTCTATTCAATAATTTTCAATGATTTTTCAAAAATTTTCTACTGATACGATCCTCACAAAATTTTTTAAGAATTTTTGCGTTGGCATTATACAACTAATAACCAAGCTTGAATCTAATCGGTTTTGTATTTACGAGTTATTGAGGAAATAACAAGCACATTTCACATGGTTATAACTCCAAAACCGTTTGGCCGATTATGCCTATATACAAACTCAAATGTTGCATTCAGATGCACAACCTGGAAATTTCCTATCTCTTTCCGTTCTCAGGTTATCGTGACATAAGAAATATTTTATATTCATTTAAATTTTTTAGTGATGCGGTTCTCACAAAATTTCACGAACGTGCTTATGTTCATATTCTTCAACTATTCACCAAGTTTCAATTCGATCGGACTTATATTGGTTGAAAATTAAATTATTACTTCGAAACCATCTGGCCGATTATGCCCATTAACCAACTTGTCCGTCGTATTGGGATGCGCCACCTACCCTGAAAATTTCAAGTCGCTATCTCATTCCGTTCTCCAGTTATCGTGGCAACGGACGGCCGGCTGGCCGGATAAAATCAAATTTGTCCTCGAATTCTTCATCAGCTAGGTAGTCGAATTCAATCGTTTGAGACCATTTTCAGCGAAAAATTCGAAAATTACAGGCATTTGGCCGAAAGATAATACGATGTTCCCCAGACATACGCGCAAAAATAGTGCTTGGAGTCCCTCAGGGCGGAAGAAGTGAATCTTCGTGATGTGGAAATGAAAATAGGAAGGGAAGAAAACTGCGTGCATGCGTTCGAGTGCCACACACTACCCTGAAAATGGCAAGTCCCTTTCCCTTTCCGTCCATCAAAGCAACGTTCACCCATCATGTTGTCCAAATGTCTGTAATATTCGAATTTTTCGCCCAAAATGGTCTCTAACTATCAGGTTCGACTCACCGATGAAGAATCTGAGGTCAAATTTTATTATGTCTGGCCATTGCCACGATTACTCTTGAACAAAGCAGATATCGACTATGAATTTTCAGAGTAGATGGAGCGTCCAAATACGAGTACATACTAATTTTATTTTCAACCAATACAGATCCGATCGAAATGAAACCTGATTAGTTGTATAGTACCGGCATAAAGTCGTATGAGTACCAACATAAAGACGTATAGAAAATTGAAAAAAAATTGGTTCAAGCCCTGTGGACAGGAGCTTTGGCGCTCTTGTTCAAACTTTGACAAATCATATCACCGAAGTACTGCTTTCTCAGAGTTGGGAATGATATCAATGGATTCTTATAATAGAACTGCATCATAAAGGATATTCAATTCAAATAATATTTTATTTATCAAGATTGAATTAGCAATCTATAATGCTTTAATACTTCAAAAATTATCATTAAAAATAATAATTAAAGTATCACCGAATATCTAGAGCAAGGCTGGAGACAATCATAGCAGATTCATAATTTAATAATTCATACCACTAACACATTCATTCTGTATTATGAACCTTAACTAAAGAAACAATATTCGATACACAAATGTAGATCCATAATTCAGCATATTTTTGCTGGCAACATTATGAAAATACTGCATATCTTAAGGAAGTAAAATGTAATATTAACCTCAGTGGTCAACGAGCAATAATTTCTTTTGATGATTCCATTATATCATTAAAATGATCCAATTCTAAATCTTCAAATAATTCATCCCAAATTTATACATAAATTATTCAATATGCAACCAGTCAATATTATTTTCGGTTTCAAAACAGTTTTGTATATATTCACAAATTCAAGAATCGGATACTTGTATTCCCGCAGAAAATATTTTCAAACTACGAATTGGCATGTCTCTAATAGCTAGATGACATTTATGAACAGTGAACACAGACAGATTCGCATTCTGTGAATACATAGAACTACGATGTATTATTGAAATTTTGAAAAATCATATCTCTGAAAGTATTAGCTTGTTAGAGTTGAAAATGATATCAATGGATCCTTATGATGAAATTGCATCTCAAAAAGAAATTTAATCCAAAAGTTGTAATGCAAAAAAAATTTTTTTTTCTTTACTCCAAAACCATCATCCCAAATCTACACTGAAAATTTCAATTGTCTAGCTCATTCCGTTCGGGAATTATCGTGTTAACGGCCTGCCGGACGGCCAGCCGGTCAGAATCGATTTCGACCACGGATTCTTGATCAGTGAGTCGAACCAAATCGTTCAAGACCATTTTCAGCCAAATATTCGAAAATAAAAGACATTTGGGCAAATTGATAATCACTTAGTTCCGAGGAACAAGAGCACCAAAAATAGTACTTAAAATTGGTTCAAGCCCTGTGGACAGGAGCTTTGGCGCTCTTGTTCAAACTTTGACACATCATATCTCCGAATGTATTGGATTCTCAGACTTGGGAATGATATAAATGTAATCTTAGGATCTGCATCATAAAGGAAATTCAATTCAAATAATAGTTTATTTATCAAGATTAAATGGGCAATCTGAGAATGAGAACTGCACCATGGAAGAAATCAAATTAAAATTGCTGAAAATAATTTGACTCTCTCTTATAAAACAGGATGACATGTACGAGTTTGAACACAGATCATATAATAATTCATAGATAGAATAATTATAGCGTTCTGCAAAAACAACGATTCATTAATGAAATTTCGAAAAATCATTTCTCCGAAAGTGTTAGCTTGTTAGAGTAGAAAATGATAACAATGGATTTTTATGGTGATATTGCATCTTAAGCTAAATTGAATCTGAAATTTGTGAGTTAAAAAAATATTTTTGTTTCGTTTCTCCAAAACCATCTGGCCATTTTTACCCAATAACAAACTTAACGGAGATATTTACCTCCCAAACCTACTCTGAAAATTTCAACTGCCTAGCCCGTTCTGTTCGAGAGTTATTGTAGAAACAAAATTTCAAATTTAAAAAAATAATTTTTTTTAGCCTTCGTGGCAACGTGATCAATAAAAAAACTAGGCATGCGTATGAAGGTCATTATTCTACAATTTGATGCTAAATTTCAGGTAGATCGACTGATCGGTTTCGGAAATATTCATACAAAATGTTTTTTCTAAAAACGGCCATTACTCCGAAACCGCTGGGTGGATTTTGCCGGTTAACTTTGCTCCGAGGAACAAGAGCGCCAAAAATTTTATTCATCTGACGATAAGTTGAGAACGGAAACAGGCAGCGATTTGCAATTTTCAGGTTAGGTTGGTCATCCGAATACGACATTTGAGTTTGTTTATATGCATAATCGGCCGAACGGTTTTGAGGTTACCTATACCTATCTGAAATGTTGTTGTTAATTCCTCAATAACTCAAAAAATACGAAACAGATCCGATTCAAACACGGTTACTAATTGTAGAATGCCGAGGCGCAAATTTTTGTGAAATTTCGTGAGGATCCTATCACTCGAAAATTCTCAAAATATCATTGCTAACAATTCTATGTATCAGAATCCATTCGTCCGACATCGCTGAAATTTCGCTAGAGCCTTCAAAACCTATGTAACTTTGCAGCCAATTTTCAAATTTGAACACGATCAACTATATACATACTTGCACTGTTGGCTCCAAATTAAAGGACCCTTTCAGACACATTAAATACATTAAATTAACTGTTGGTTCAAAAATGAACAGTTCTGCGTCTACGGTGGCGTAAGGTCTCCTTAGGCCCGTTCCTGAACAACAAAACTTCTTTTCCGAAATTCAAATTTATCTATTTATATTATTAAAAGAAAGGAGCAAACGACGTACTTAAATTCAATAGAAATAAGAGCTTTTCAATATGCCACTTGACTGAAAGAAACAGCTCAAATTGGTACCAGATGATACTCCAGTCGGCGAAACTGAAACATCGAAAGAGTTTTCTCTCCCAAACTCTGAAACATATCTATAAAATAAAAATTAATTATTTTGTGTTTCGCTTCTGAAAACTATTGAATATTGAATTTACGGCAGCAACAATGTGTACAAAAGGGTACATTCAGTAGTAAATCTGATCTGAAAATATCTGTTTCAATTCATAAAATGTAAATCCCTTGTCAAAATGCCATCACCATAGACAAGACATATCTCATTCTATCTATTTAAACTGCATCATGAAATGCGTTCGACTTCGCGTCAAAAATCAAAACCGTTGACAACTTTGTTGTTCGAGTGTAAAACAGTGGACCAGTGCACTGTAATCGTTAAAATATTTCGATATTTTGCCAATATCTCCTACAATATAGATCCATTCAATTTCAATTCTAGAAATTTGCTGTAAAATTAGGTGTTGAAGGCTCTTGCAAAAATTCAGCGATATCTGACAGATAGTTTTTGAGATACAGAATTTTGTTTCAATATTATAGTCATACGAAATTTTGCGAAAGCTAGGGCTTCACTCGAGACGAGAGTAGTCGAGAGTATAAAAAATCTCGTCTCGCTCTCGCCAATTCCCAAAAAATTAAGTCTCGTTCTCGTCTCGTTATCAGTTGACTCGTCCCGTCTCGCTTAATTCTGAATAACGATAATAAATATTATGATATATAAACGAAATGGTATACAATAATGAATAATTTTATAAAGCTATATTTATTACGCTCTTATACAAAAATATTTGTACACGTACATATTATTCTTAATTTTAAACACTGATAATTTCAACTTTTAAATTACTCGATGACCAAGAATTCAAACATAACCAAGCTTTCTTCACATCAATTTTCAATGATGTACGTGTTTTTGCCATGATCATACCTGCAGTGGAAAAAATAATCTTTCAACAGTTACGGATGTAGCCATTAATAAATCATCGGCCATCTCGGAAAGTGTAGGAACAACTTTTTCATCACTCTCCACCACTGTAAAATATTTTGATTCCTATTTGCTCTGTACAACAGCAAATCTTCTTCAAACTCAGCTTTCCAATATTTCGAATGTTTTGCTGATGTTTTAAATAGGCTATCGATGTCGATACATTTTTTAATAGAATTTAACAATTTTGTATAGTTTTCAAAGAATTCCTTCCCAGTGGGTAGATCATTGAGGGTATTCTTGGCGTATTCCTCATAACACTTTTCGAAACATTGAATAGCTTCATTTCTTTACCAGTTTTACTATACGTAGTTCCACAGATGTATGAAATAATTGTTCACATCTTCACTACAAAGAGCACAAGAGAATACATTTCTTCAGATGTTCAGATAGAGACAAAATGTTCAAAGCATTGGGATTTAGGGGCAATGAAAGTTGTCCGTTAAGTATTGAATTCATAATGGCATCCGTATTTATGGTTGTGAATTCTATTTTTTCTTGAAAAATAATAGCAATTATCGCAAGGTCATAACGAGTTAATAATCTTCTAAAAAATCGTGTATTTCTAGAACGATCGATGCATAATATAGCGAAATATAGCCGGCCCGGTAGCCTAGCAGTTGAAGAGCTAGCTAGGATGCCAGAGTCGCGGGTTCGAATCCCGCTCAGGGCATGGATGTTGGTTGTGATTGTCCGGTATGAATGTTAGAAATTGAACTCTGCTGGTTAATGACGAAAGTCAAAACCATACTTAGGGACTAGGTCCAATATGATTAAAAAAAAAAAAAAAATAGCGAAATATATTGGTAATTATAGTGGAAACTCTTCATATTCAATTGTTTTCTGTGAGTGTTGAAAAAAGTCGAGTCGTATATAAAACTTCATACAAAAAATTTAACGAGACAAAAAACGAGACTATGTGGTCTCGTTATCGCCTATAATATTTTCGAAAACGTCTCGTCGTCTCTTCTCGCTTTTACGAGACGAGACGAGAAGAATCTCGCTCTCGCGTGAAGCCCTAGCAAAAGCCTTCGTGCGAGTATGTAACTACCGCGCTTTAATTCGATCAGATCAGTATTTTTCGAGTTATGGGGTAAACGAAATTATAGATGGCTATAGCTCTGAAACCACTCAGTGGATTTCACCCATTAATGAACTTAGCCGGCGCATTTGGACTCCAACCTCTCCAACTCATTTCGTTGTTGTGTAATCGAGCTGACAGGCGGGATGGAATGGAATTGTTCCATTTAACCACAGTATAGAAAAAAGTGGGAAAGCCCTGTGGACAGGAGCTTTGGCGCTCTTGTTCAAACTTTGACAAATAATATCTCCGAAAGTATTTGTTTCTTACCCCCGGTTTCTGAAAGGCTGGTCAAAGTTAACAGAACTGTTAATGTCAAATCAGTTCGAGTTTTTGCGCTTTGCGCAACTCAGATGAGGGTTAACAAGAGAATGATCACTGATTAGTTAACATTTGTGTTGATCAGCCTTTCAGAAACCGGGGGTTAGAGTTGCGAATTATATCAATGGATTATTATGATAGAACTGCGTCATGAAATAAATTAAATTCCCTTAGCATCTAATCTTTATATGACGGTCCTATTTTGGCTACAAATGTTTCAAAATTATCAGTTCTGAAAAATTGAGTGAATTATTATTTATGTAACAAATAAAAAGGTATAATGTAAACATTCCACAGAGAACTCAAACCAGAATACTTATATAGCAAATCTTAAATACTGTTGCTAAGAAATAACTACCTGTACATTAGTTAGAAATCCCGTTCTAAATCTTCCATAATTAGAAAATAACTCGTAAATTATGCTGGACCTCCTTGCACTTTTCATTTTCGACTCAATAATAAGAAACAGCCTATGAACTTAGCGAATCCAAAATTCAAATTGTTTACAAGCGTACATCAAGCAATCTGTTCAGAAATACACTTACAATTTCGTTTGACGTTCATCTTTCAAACTGGACCAAACCACAGCTACCGCAAACAGTATCCAGTTGAACGAAAGTAAGGCTTATGAGTAACGAAACAGAAATAAATTTGACATGTCTGTTATAGGTAGATAAGATGAAATGTAAGAACAGTGAACACAGATAGAACCCAGGCAGATAGAATTCGCATTCTGTAAAAACATAGAAGTACGATTTATTATTGAAATTTTCATATCTCCGTAAGTATTAGCTTGCTGGAGTTGAAAATTATATAAATGGATTCTTATGATGAATGCATCTTTAAAAGATCATGGAATGTATATTCGCAGGAGACGAAGAAGATATTCTGCACGAAAAGAATATAATTACATAGGGGATACACGGAGGAAGAAGGATTTTCGAACATGAGGCTCTAATGGTACAAAGCCGGATGATATGTCATATGCGGATATGGTCGCAACTCTTAAAAAAGATCTGAAGGATGAAAAAAGCCTCATACGAGACATCACGGGAATCTGAAAAACTAGAGAGGGTCGCCTGTTGCTGGAGGAAGGGAGCCAAGCAGGTATGGGGATCTGTAAAAGAATCAGATCACAATAACACACCCGATTTTGCCAATAAAGAACTTAACCGAGATATTTATCTCCCAAACCTACCCTGAAAATTTCAACTGTCTGGCTCATTCCGTTCGAGAGTTATCGTGTTAACGGACGACCAGCCGGGCCATTTTCAGCCAAAAGTTCGAAAATTACAGACATTTGGGAAAATTTATAAGCACTCTGTTCCAAGGAACAGGAGCGCCAAAAACTACGAGTAAAGGTCGTCTAGGTGTATCTAAGAATTAGAAGCATATTTTTATTATGATAGGATTACCTGTATGAGGGCGGAATCCGCTTCCTTCGTAGGTAGGCTGGATTACGAGTGATCAATACCTTGTATAGTAATAGTAAAGTAAAGTAAAGTTTATTAATCCAAGAGACCATATACAATGGCATAGGACACGTTAGGTCCAGCAAAACAATAGAATGCACCAAAACATAACTATAGGACTCTCGAAATGAACATGCAAACATACAGATAAAGACTTATATAAGCAGATATATATTCGTACATAAGGAAAACTAAATATGATCCGTCAAGTAGCTATCCACGTTATAGTAAGATTTTTCAATGAAAAAAATTGGTTCAAGCCCTGTAGACAGGAGCTTTCTGGCGCTCTGGTTCAAACAGACAAATTATATCTCCTAAAGTATTGGTTTCTGACAGTAGAGAATTATATCAATGTATTCTTATGATAGAACTGCATCATAAAGGAAATTCAATTCAAATAATAGTTTATTTATCAAGATTAAATGAGCAATCTGAGATTGAGAACTGCACCATGGAAGAAACCAAATTAAAATAGCTGAAATGAATTTGACATCATAGAAGAATTTAAATTCAACAAGAGTGCCAAAAATTATCAATCCAAAACCAATAGCCGAATTCTACCCAACAACGAACTCATCCGAGATATTCATTCCTCAATTCTATGCTGAAAGATAATATAAATCTTTCTTCAAATCTACTCCAATACACCAATATTCCAGTTTTGTTTTCAGTGGAGATATTCTGAACTCAATATTATTAATTTACCATTACCATTCCCATCATCATATGGATTGACCATCGGCATGAAAATATCAACCAACAAAAAGTATGACATTATATTATAATTCTCATATTTATACGGTTGCTGGAATGAATGACAATGTTATTAACTTACCATTACCAATCCCATCATCATATGGATTGACCATCGGCATGAAAATATCAACCAACAAAAAGTATGATATTATATTATAATTCTCATATTTATACAATTGCTGGAATGAATGACAATGAGACAACGTCAGGTCTCAGGAATAATAATAGATAAGTTGACATTATAACAATTCATAGAATACCAACAGAATAATTCTATCATTCTGTGAAAACGTAGAAATACGATTTACATTGAAATTTTGAAAAATCATATCTCCGAAAGTATTAGTTTTTTAGAGTTAAAAATGATATGAATGTATTCTTATGGTAAAACTGTTTATTGAAAAAAATTTAATTTGGAATTTGATTTGTAAAAAAAAACTTTGTTTTTGTTACTCCGAAACCATCTGTCCGATTTTGCCCAGTAACAAACTTAGCCGAGATATTTATCCCCCAAACATACTCTGAAAATTTCAACTGTTTAGCTCATTCCGTTCTAGAGTTATCGTGCCTAAGGCCGGACGGCCGGACCGGTCGGACAGAATGAATTTCGACCACGGATTCTTGATCAGTGAGTCGAACCAAATCGTTTAAGACCATTTTCATCGAAAAATTCGAAAATTACAGACATTTGGGCAAATTGATAAGCACTCAGTTCCGAGGAACTAGAGCGCCAAAAATAATACAATTTTCGTCTAGATACAATATTATATCCTCAATATTTCTCAGACCACCAGCTAATTTATTGAATAAATGAATGCCAATATAGCTTGGATTGTTTTCTGTTGTAGATAGTTTCTTCAGTGGAAAAGCATATCGGACCCCACAAACAGTAAGACCTCTATAATGAATAGGCAAGGCACCGTTAGAATTTTCAGTTCTCTAAATATGCTCGCACATGATGCATATCCCCGAGCGCCAGCAATCGTCCTCAGTGCTCTCTTCTGCAATCGAAAAATCCTGACAGCAAAAGAAGAACGACCCCAAAAAAGTATACCGTATTGACTCTAGAGCAAAAATACGCATAGTAAAGCGATAACATAACTTGCCTGTTAGTCAATTTCTTCAGGTTATAAATTGCAAAACACGATGCTGGCAATGCTCCGCATAGAGCGTCAATATGTCCCTCCCAACTTAGGCTACTTTCCAAATGTAGTCCCAGAAATTTGTGTTAGGATAGGTAAATTATGTGTTAGGATAGGCAAATTGTGTGTTAGGATAGGCAAAAAATGCATCTCCCTCATATGATTCTACTTCAGTTAATATGTAGGAACTCCTTGAATATGCTCATTCCAACATGGTCACTCTACAAAAGTTCATTACAGTAAATAATTTGCAAACATATCCGATTGAGTATGTTGGACTATCCTGCTTCACCTCTCTGAGCACGAGTATATTCAATTAGCTACAGAACATTCGCCGCATTCGGAACCCAAGCATCTTACCCTGTTAATTGGTTCCCGGGTCTTATTTGCTACTTGTTGGATTCGGACAGGACATCTCCAGGGAAAGCCTGAACGATTAGGTATAACTAATGGCTAATATTCGGTATCAGGAAACTATTAATGGGGAATGCCAATTTAATTAGTTGCCGGTTTTGTGGTAAGAAGTCTTGATACTGTACCGATCGTCGATGTACAGCGAGAAGGGATTCTTGTGCTTATGACGCTCAGTGCTCGATATTTATGGGTATTGCTTGGACTGGGTAGGATAAACTTGGAATAGTGTTCGGTTCAAATTCCGTGGAGAAGTGTTTACTCCGATAATGAAATTAGTCAAAACTACTACAATTTTTGCGCGTATGTTCTGGGGAACATCGCGTTATCATTTTGACCAAATGTCTGTAGCTTTCGAATTTTTTGACGAAAATGGTCTCAAACGATTTGGTTCGACTCCCCAATGAAGAATTCGAGGTCAAATTTGATTATGTCCGGCCGGCCGTCCGGCCGTTGCCACGAGAACGGAAAGAGCTAGCGACTTGAAATTTTCAGGGTAGGTGGCGCATCCCAATACGACGGACAAGTTCGTTAATGGGCATAATCGGCCCAATGGTTTCCGAGTAATAATTTTGTTTTCAACCAATATGAATCCGATCGAATTGAAACTTGGTGGATAGTTGTAGAATATAAACCTAAGCACGTTTGTGAGAATTATATCGCTAGAAAATTATTAAAATATATTTTTGTTGTCACGATAACCTGAGAACGGAAAGAGATAGCGCCTTGGAGTTTTCAACTTAGGTTGTGCATCTGAATGCGACATTTGAGTTTGTTTATAAGCTTAATCGGCCAAATTGTCTTAGAGTTATAGCCATCTGAAATTTGGTTGTTTTTTTTCCTCATTAACTCGAAAAATACAGAACCGATTGAATTCAAACATGGTTATTAGTTGTAGAATGCCAACGCAAAAATACTTGCAAAATTTCGTGAGGATAGTATTTGTAGAAAATTATAAAGAAATCATTGAGAATTCATTAAAAAATTCTATGTATCAGTAACTATTCGTTTGAAATTGCTGAAATTTTGAAAGAGCCTTTAGAAGCTAACTCTACTGCCAAGTTTTAAGTTTTAACACGATGGGTTAAATATTGTTGGAGAGTCGAGCAGCCTTGTGTGAGTTCAGTAGATGGGTTACCGTTGCCTCGATAACTTTCGAACGAAAGGAGATAGGGACTTGGAATTTTAAGGGTTGGTTGCGTATCCGGAAGGAAGAGTTAAGTTCGTTTTTGGGCATAATCGGTCTAACGGTTTCGGCATACCTCGAATATTATTTCCCCACCTTTATACCCCCCTGGAATATTATTTCCTCGATATCTAAAAAAAAAACACTCTTAATCAAATTCACCATGGTAAATTCGATTATGAATGTCCAATACAGGAGAACAGACAATATAATTCACCATGGTAAATTCGATTAAGAGTGTCCAATACAGGAGAATGGACAATAGAACATACGCGCAAAAGCTCCTGACTTCACGAAAAAAATTGGTTCAAGCACTGATGTGAAGTCAGGAGCTTTTGCGCGTATGTTCTATTGTCCATTCTCCTGTATTGGACACTCTTTATCGAATTTACCATGGTAAATTCGATTGAGAGTATTCAATAAAGGAGAATGGAGAAGAGAACATACGCGCAAAAGCTTCTGACTTCACGTCAGTGCTTGATCCAATTTCTTTATATTTTGCAAATAACAATAATATAATAATAATAAGACGCTGTGAAGTGTCACTGTTGCTCCCCATAATTTCGCCCAAATATCTGTACTTTTCGATTGTTTGGACGATAATGGACTAAAACGTTTATTTTCAACACACTTATGAAGAAGCCGATGTCAAACTTAATGCTGCCCTACCTTAGGCTCGTTAACTTCCACACGAAATGAGTTAGAGAGTTGAGATGTGCAGGGTATTTTAGGGCATTCATATCTCGGTTGAATTCGTAAATGGGCAAAATCCCATAAAATCCGAAATCTTAGAAACTATCAGTTAGATATCACTGAAATATTGCAAGATCCTTCAAAAGCTTATTTTACAGCCAGCTCCTTATTGTTGGGAATATTGGAAAAATATCTTATTTCCCCTGGAATCAGAGCAGCCTTATGTGCTTCACTGACTTTTAAATGGATCAGATTTTTATATTTTGAGTTGATGGGGAAATAACAACAAAATTTCAGATGTGGATAACTCCAAAACCGTTTGGTCGATTATGCCTATTAACGAAGTCAAATGTCGCATTCGGATGCCAAAACCTACCCTGAAGATTGCTATCTCTTTCCGTTCTCAAGTTATCGGGGGATACATAATATTTTTTAAACCTCTTGTTCCTCGGAACAGAACATTTATTTCAAGATGCAGTTTCTTCATAAGAAGATAGATATAATTCTCAACTGTAACAAACTAATACTTTCGGAAATAGGATTTTCCAAATTTTCAATAATTAATTATTTTTAGTTCTATGATTTCATATAATACTCTAATTATACTTAGCTGATGTATTTAAATCGAACATGAGGTGAGCCATAGACCTACGTTTCGAATTTAATTACGAATTCTTGAAAATTGACGCACAGGAGCCAAATTGAAGAAAGATTATAGCACGCGGTGTTCCCAAGCGATCAACCATCCACATACTAACCGCTCCATACACTGCTTGGCTTCATTGTTCGGACGATATTTAGCATATTCAGTGTGGTATGGCCACAAACAATATTTCTTCATCTCTGTAAGTATATTTATTATTTATGATGCAGTTCTATCTTAAGAATCCATTGATATCATTCCCAACTCTGAGGAATGAATATTTTCAGAGATATGATTCGTCAAAGTTTGAACAAGAGCAACAAAGCTCCTGTCCACAGGGCTTTCCCACATTTTTCTACATCGGATGAAATTTTGAATTAATCCCATTTATTCGACTTATAATTATTCCGCAGAAAATGAACAATTCGTTTTTTAGGAAACATACGATAACGAAGAAAACATCGTTAAATTTGATAGAAATGAATTTGCATAATGTGACTTGTAATGATTCCGCACAGTGGAATATTGATGATTAAGTTTTAGAAAAATTATAGCAACAAAAAAAATGGTTTCAAGCCCTCTGGACAGAAGCTTTCTGGCGCTCTAGTTCAAACAGACAAATTATATCTCCGAAAGTATTGGTTTCTCAGAGTTGAGAATTATATCAATGTATTCTTATGATAGAACTGCATCATAAAGGAAATTCAATTCAAATAATAGTTTATTTATCAAGATTAAATGAGCAATCTGAGAATGAGAACTGCACCATGGAAGAAACCAAATTAAAATAGCTGAAATGAATTTGACTCTCTCTTATAGAACAGGATGAAATGTTCGAGTATGAACATAGATCATATAATAAAGTTTAGATAGAATATTTATAGCATTCTGTGAAAACATAGAAGTACGATTCATTATTGAAATTTTGAACTTCATCTTAGCAGAAATTGAATTCAAACATCATAGAAGAATTTAAATTCAACAAGAGTGCACAAAATTATCAATCCAAAACCAATAGACGAATTCTACCCAACTACGAACTCATCCGAGATATTCATTCCTCAATTCTATGATGAACGATAATATATATCTTTCCTCAAATCTACTCCAATACACCAATATTCCAGTTTTGTTTTTAGTGGAGATATTCTGAACTCAATATTATTAACTTACCATTACCATTCCCATCATCAAATGGATTGACCATCGGCATGAAAATATCAACCAACAAAAAGTATGATATTATATTATAATTCTCATATTTATAGGATTGCTGGAATGAATGACAATGACACAACGTCATGTCTCAGGAAAATGAGTTGACATTATAACAATTCCTAGAATACCCACAGAATATTTCTATCAATCTGTGAAAACGTAGAAATACGATTTACATTGAAATTTTGAATAATCATATCTCCGAAAGTATTAGCTTGTTAGAGTTAAAAATAATATGAATGGATTCTTATGGTAAAACTGCTTATTGAAAAAAATTTAATTTGGAATTTGTTTAAAAAAAAATTTTTTTTTTGTTACTCCCAAACCATCTGTCCGATTTTGCCCAATAACGAACTTAGCCGAGATATTTATCCCCCAAACCCACTCTGAAAATTTAAACTCTCTAGCTCATTCCGTTCGAGAGTTATCGTGCCTACGGCCGGCCGGCCGAACCGGCCGGACAGAATGAATTTCGACCACGGATTCTTGATCTTGATCTCAGTTCCGAGGAACTAGAGCGCCAAAAACACTTCGTTACGAGTGCAGATACAAAGAGAAAATAAAATAACTGTATTTTTCTCTAATCACCAAAAAAACTACCTACTTTCCTCAACAAAAGTTCTTGAAACCTGGTTTTCCTAACTATTTCCCCGGACGCTTACCCTTCTACTTACTTCTCGACCGTTCTTTCCGAACACGAATGATACTGAACCATCCTCCAACCTCACCATACTTTTTCAAAACATTTACCCACCTATTGGGTGTACCATCCCATATATTCCTTGTGGCGATATTTTTCCGGTCCTTTCGACTCAAATAATTATCTTCGTACAATTTTGGGCTAACCGAGAAATTAACAGTTTGTTGCCTCACATCGCTTCCGTTCAAATACCACAATGTATCATTATCTCCCAGTGATGAAGGTGATAATAGACCAAATTAAGGATAGACCATCGGTCCGACTAAACACAAAACAATTATGTAATTGCATTTCTGACCCCCCAGGGCGTGGGAAATCACACCTAGTCGTTACAATATAACACTACGTTTCTAGGAATGTGCTAGGAATATCCAACATTCTATTTTGGTTAAATTCAATACGACCCAATATATTGAGTTCATGTAGATACTAATTTTGGTTTATTATTTCTGAAAATGACGAATCCTCAGGATCGAGATGCGGATATTTCTTCAATGTTATCACAAGTTTAGTCCGATCCAAGAATCAATTTCAAGTTAATACCCCCGGACTGAGCTGAGATTATTTATAAGGTACCACTTTCTTTATAAAGATCTTAAATTGAGAGGTACAAATCTCAAGTGGGTTAGTTGGGATTGAATAAAAACAGACAAACGAATTTTTCACTAATGTTAATTAGGTCTTAGAATACAGAACAATATACAGGGTCCGAGGCCGCCACACCGACAAGAGCAAGGAGGTGATGGGGTACCATTAGGGTGTCACACTTCCTGTTGTTAAACTGTCCTCCGTGTCTTCTGATGGATTTTTGGGATGGTTGAAGACAGGGGTGAGTTTCCTTATTTTGCGAGTATTTTAGATACCAGTGGAGATACAACAATAAATTTTGACGGTTTGAGTAAACTGCTCGAGTACTTTGAAACACTGGTGAAATAGGTTTTTGTAATCCCCACTAAAACAAATGGTTGGGGGTGTAGTTACTTTCTAAAATGAATGATTTTTTTTTCCACGGTAGCGTACTAATACTAAATTAGATTCCAGAACTCCGATCTTTTACCTATCATTTGGTGTATATCGTTGACACTTGGGGCTTAAGCGGTTACAAATATGTAATCAAAAGAATGTCAAGAACACACAACATTGTCGATAACGGGGTATAGAGCACTACATACAGATCGGCGTTTTCCAGCTTTCCATTACATTATTGAATTTTTTTCTCTTGCGAGTGTCGTTAGGGACCATAGTCTCCATATTTTCAAGATATTGAGAAGTACCTATACATGGTATTCCGAAAAAGGCTAGTCATCTCACAACTTCCAAATTTTCAATGTGATACCCTGTACACTTGGTCATTTTTGCGCGCGTGTTCCGCAAGGAACAGCGTACTATCATTTCGTCACAATGTCTGTATTTTCCGAATTTGTTTACGAAAATGGTCTCAAACGATTGGGTTCGGCTCCCTGATGAAGAATTCGAGGTCAAATTCAATTCTGTCCGTCCGGCCGGCCAGTGCGGCCGTTAGCATTATAACTCTTGAACGGAACGAGTAAGAGCGTTGAAATTTGCAGGGCATGGTTGGAGCGTAAATATCTCGGACAAGTTAATGGGTACAATCCATCAAGCTGATTCGGAGTTACGGCCATTTTTAGTTAAAACGTTTTTCAAGAATATTTCCGAAACAGATCACTCGATCTATCTAAAATTCAGCATCAAATTGTAGAATCGTGACCTCTATATGCCTGCGGAGTTTTGTATTTATCGGATGGCTGTAAACTAGAGACAAAAAATGTCAAATATTTGAAAATAAAATTGAAATTTTGTTTTCACTATAACTCGAAAAATACTGATCCGATTGAATTAGAGCTGGGTAGATAGATGCGAAATACCAATGAAAACAATTGTGCGAAGTTTCGTGGGGATATATGAGTAGAAAAATTTTTATTTATTAGCGGAATATTTTGCTTGAAATTCCGAAACAAAATATCGGATTGAGTTCAGTTTTGGCACTTCGGTGACGAATTATGACTTCTTGGGGTGTGCAAAATTTCACTGCGGACAGACCACTAGGAGCCTAAAAAAAAATAATAATTATGAACTCCCAAACTGGACATATTATTTCATTTCGAATTCCTGAATAGAATATCTGTAACATCTGGTGACCAGATTTCGTTCGACTTGTCTTTTGCCCGTTTATCTAAATCAAGTCTATATGTACGAGGGCAACTGATTAAAATATGGACCACTTACTAGCATGGCAAATTAATTAATGCGTAAACAATGTGTGGAATTATGAATTGGTTTTCAAAATTTGTCTGAACTGTGAACGACTGGGTGCGTAACTGCCTCTTTTGGTCATTTTTTGTTATTCGCAAAAGCAGACGAGAAATAATTTAACTGCTCGAGTTTTCTTCTGAGAAGATTGGAGTTTTGGGGTGGAGGATGCTATTCCTCCATAGAATCCCTTGGTGCGGGTCTGTGCATGCGTGGATTCAAGATGTGATATCTCCTGAACCACTAGTGTTGGAGAATAGGAGTTTTTTGTGACTGACCGGATGGCCATAAAGTGCCAAAATACTGATCTGATTGAATAGAAACTCAGTAGTTAGATGCAAAAGACCAAAGCAAAAACTTTTGCAAAATTTCGCGAAGATCACGTGACATGAAAAAATTCAAAACATTACTACTGTTTTGTGGAATATTTTGCTTGAAATTCCGAAATCTATTTTTTTTGAAGTTCATGCTGTCATGCAGTCATTTAACTGCTGTAGATTTCGTCAGAGAGGATTGGGGTTTTGGGGTGGCGGATGCTATTACTCAATAGAAATAGCGTTGTTTCCGAGTTGAAGTGTACGTACCGTGGCCGTGGGGCTAATTTTGAAATTGATGTTACCCCTTGCGGGCATTTTCCGTTATGAGCATGAGCAGACGATAAGTGAATTAACTGTTAGAGTTTTCCTCTGAGAGGATTGGAGATTTGAGGTGCCAGATGCTATTTTTTAACAGAATCCCCTTGGGAGTATCCGCGCATTCGTGGATTGAAGGTGCGATCTGTCCTGAACCAATTGTTTTGAGGAATCAGAGTTTTGTGTGCGGTGTGTGATTTTGAGAGGACTTTCGGACACGAGAAGATTGTGCATGCGCAGAGGTGACGTGGCTCTCTTTGGGTTGTAGGGCTTACGTTGGGTGCGGTTTATGTCTAGCAGGTCATGGATTTTGTGCTGAGCCAATATTGTGAGGTTTTAAAAGAAAATTCAAGACAATTGTATGAACGAACAAGTAAGTTTCGAGGAAATAGCGTTGTTTTCGAGTTGATATGTCTGTGTCGTGGCCCTGGGGTCAATTTAAAAATAACTATATTTGGATGATCAATTTTAAATTACTTTCGGATTTGAAGTATAGGCTAAGAAATTGCGTGCCTAATTCGAAATTCATGTAGCCCCTTTCGAAGATATTTCGTTTCACGCATGAGCAGATATGAAGTGATTTCACTGCTGGAGTTTTCGTCTGAGAGGATCGGAGTTTTCAGGTGCAGGATGCTATTCCTCCATAGAATACACTTGGAAGTGTCTGCGAATGCGTGGATTGGAGCAGTGATATCTCCTGAACCAATGGTGGTGAAGAATCAGAATTTTGTGTGAAGTGTTATTTTCAGGGGACTTTGAGCCACGAGTAGACTGCGTATGCGCAGAGGAGACGTTTGGATTGTATGGCTCATGTTGGGAGTGGTTTGAGCCTAGCGGTGATGGATTTGGTGCTGTCAGTTTCGGAGAAATAGCGTTGTTTCCGAGTTGAAATGTCTGTATCGTGGCCCTGATGGGGCGAATTTATAAATAACTATTTTCGGTAGATCTATATTAAATTACGTTCAGATTTGGAGAAGAGGCAATTATGCGTTTCTAACGGAGGTCCCATAACAGCATTTTTTTTTCGATCTACGGTAAAGCAGACAGCCAATCTGTATTGATAGCCTTATTTATTGAAGGAACTTGGAAAAATAAAAAAAGCACTGACGTGAAGTCAGTACTCTTTGGCGCGCGTGTTCACGGTGGCAAATTTGAATTGAATGATGAATACTTCAAGCTCAGTGGATAGAGCGAGCCGGAGATCTACCCAAAGGATAGTGGACATCATTCACTGTCGGTTCAAAAATTAACAATGCTGTATCTAAGCTGCCATAAGGATAGAGTAACAAAGTTGAAAAAGAACACAACTGACTCTCCTTAGTCGCACCAGCTCCTAGAAGATTCTGAGGGATCTCCTTGGAAAAGACTTGGGAGGGTCAGTATAATCATAATCATGTTTAAAGCACGCGCGCCAAATGCAGATTGACTTAACAATGAAAGAAAAAGTGTAAAGAAGCATTGACGTGGGGTCAATCTGCTTTGGTCAATCTGTTTGTACGATGTGCAATGCAAGAAGTAGACCAATTTATCAATAAAAATATAAAAAAAATTGGGTCAAGCCCTGTGGACAGGAGCTTTCTGGCGCTGTTGTTCAAACAGACAAATTATATCTCCGAAAGTATTGGTTTCTCAAAGTTGAGAACTATATAAATGTATTCTTATGATAGAACTGCATCATAAAGGAAATTCAATTCAAATAATAGTTTATTTATCAAGATTTAATGAGCAATCTGAGAATGAGAACTGCACCATGGAAGAAATCAAATTAAAATAGCTACAATGAATTTGACTCTCTCCTATAGAACCTGATGACATGTAAGAGTATGAACACAGATCATAATATAAATCATACATAGAATAATTAAAGCAATCTGTGGAAACAAAGAAGTACGATTCATTATTGAAATTTCGAAAAATCATATCTCCGAAAGTATTAGCTTGTTGGAGTTGAAAATGATATAATGGATTTTTATGGTGAAACTGCTTCTGCAAGCAACTGCAAAAAATAATTTTTAAATTTGTAAGTTTGAAAAAAAAACCATCTGGCCTATTTTGCCCAATAGCGAACTTAACCGAGATATTTATGTGCCTAACCTACTCTGAAAATTTCAACTGCCTAGCTCATTCCGTTCGAGAGTTATTGTAGAAACAAAATTACAAAATTTTCAATTTTTTTTTTTGACATTTTACGGTAACCCGATCCATACAAAACTTCACATGCGTCTAATGGTCATGATTTTACAATTTGATGCTAAATTCCAGATAGATCGAGTGATCGATTTCGGGAATATGCATAAAAATGGCTAAAGAAAAAACCGCTAGATGGATTTTGCTGGTTAACAAACTCGTCCGAGATATTTTCGCTTCAAACATACCCTGCAAATTTCAATCCTCTAACTCCTTTCGTTCGAGAGTTATCGTGTTAACGTACGGACGGCCGGCCGGCCGGACGGCCCGACAGAATCGATTTCGCCACGGGTTCTTGATCAGTGAGTCGAACCAAATCGTTTGATACCATTTTCAGCCAAAAATTCGAAAATTACAGACATTTGGGCAAATTGATAGGCGCTCTGTTCAGAGGAACAAGAGCGCCAAAAGCACTGACGTGAAGTGAGTGCAGCGTGCTTGTTTACGTTGAAGAAATCGAATTGAATGATGAGCTCAGTGGACAGAGCGAACAGGAGATCTAGGCAGACGGTAATGGCCACCATTCACTGTTGGGTCAGTAATCAACAGTGCTGTGTCTAAGCTGGTGTGAGGATTCAGTAATAAAATCTACACAACTACACAACTGACTTTCCTAACTCGTACCCGCTCCTAGGACCTTCTGAGGAGTCTCCTTGAGGAAGAGCTAGGAGGATCAGTATAATCAAAATAATGTAATTTTATCAAGTGCGCCAAATCAGATTGACCCTACATCAATCATTTGTAAAGGTAAACATAACGGAAAGTCAAAATACTAAAATTTTCTTTATCCACGCCTAATTATTTTTTTAGCTAGAGCATGATCATTGCCCCACTGTTCTGATGCATTCCTGATAATAATATTGAAATATAGCCGCACGTATTGTTTCATTCAGCAAATAATACACTTTAGGCTATATATACCAAATTGTTGGAATTGTCAAGTTGGCTGATGTCAGAGTACAATTTTACGTTAGTTGCTCAAATTTTTTGCGCGTATGTTCTGGGGAACATCGTGTCTGTAACTTTCGAATTTTTTGACGAAAATGGTCTCAAACGATTTAGTTCGACTCCCCAATGAAGAATTCGAGGTCAAATTTGATTATGTCCGGCTGGCGATCCGGCCGTCCGGCCTTCGCCACGTTAACTTGAGATCGGAAAGAGCTAGCGACTTAAAATTTTCAAGGTAGGTGGCGCATCCCAATACGACGGACAAGTTCGTTAATGGGCATAATCAGCCCAATGGTTTTTGAGTAATAATTTTGTTTTCAACCAATATAGATCTGATCGAATTGAAACATGGTGAGTAGTTGTAGAATATGAACCTTAGCACGTTTGTGAAATTTTGTGCGAATCGTATGGCTAGAAAATTATAAAAAAATATTTTTGTTGTCACGATAACTTGAGAACGGAAAGAGATAGCGGCTTGAAATTTTCAGGTTAGGATGTGCATCAGATCACGACATTTGAGTTCGTTTATAAGCATAATCGGAATTACCCGTTTTACTTTTCAATTGTTGGAGATTCGAGCAGCCTTGTGTGAGTTCAGTAGATGGGTGACCGTTGCCTCGATAACTTCCGAACAAAAGGAGATAGGGACTTGCAAGTTTCAGGGTAGGTTGCGTATCCCAATGGGACAGTCGAATTTGTCTTTGGGCATAATCGGTTCAACGGTTTCCGAGTTATACCCACCTGGAATATTATTTCCTCTATAACTCAAAAAATTATGATTCGATCGAATTGAAGCTTGGTAACTATTAGTAGAAAATCAACATGAAGACCTGTATACAATTTTTCAAGAACCGTACCCCTAGAAAATTTGAAAAAAATGACGAAAAAAAATTGTTGTAAGAACCGTAATCCGAATTTTCCGTGGTAAATTCGAATTAAGAGAGTCCAATACAGGAGAATGGACAACATAATTTACCAAGGTAAATTCGATTAAGGGTGTCCAATACAGGAGAATGGACAATAGAACATACGCACAAAAACTCCGGACTTCACGTCAGTGCTTGAACTAATTTTTGTGTCTAATTCTTTTCGTTTGACTTAACACAATTTCTGGAAACGTTATTTTTGATTTTAGTGTTTTAAGTGTTGCATACACGGTGTTTCAAAGTTGGTCATTGATAATAATAATTTGACCCAAATACGGACAAGTCTTCTCGTTTTCCAATAAGGTTGGGATCCTTAAATTAGGATAATAAGAAATAGTTTATGATTTGAATAATTTTTTATCATTATCGAAACATCTAGATTTGACCCAAGTTAATACATAATAGCGTTTTATGCGGAAACACCAAATACATTTAGTTTTACTCAATTATTTCTGATATTTACAAGTTCAGAAATCAAATTTTAAAATATTGTTTAACAGATTGTTGTTGTGACTCGAAACCTACTTATTAGTTATTTTAGGGTTGAAACTGGATTCCAATAAAATATAGTTTATTTAGAAGCATCTAGGTATCATACATCTACCCTTACTGCATGCACATTTCCCAACGCGCATGAAATGAGAGAGAGAACGATAGGAGAGAAAGAGGGATTGATGATCGAGGATAATATCCGGCTCGAAGGATCAAATGTTGAATCCTGATTGTTCAATCAGGATGTTATGGTTCGAATGACCAAATGTTGAATCCAGTTGGATAATGTTATTTCTAAGGACTTGAATTTTCGTACCTTGATTGTTTTATCAGGAGCAATGAGTTTTAAGCACCCAGCAGTAATCTCGTTGATAACGACGTAAATTGTTACTTGCAATACGATAGCAATTAAGAATATGAGGATTGGTCAAAGATTCGAAAGCACTTTAAACCAAACAACAAACCTTATTTTCTCGCTTCCGATTTTTCGATAACAAGCTCGAAGTAATTGTTCAATGCAATATTAACCAAATCTAAAATATTCCTTCTATATGAAAATGTATAGCAAACAAGAAGTGACTATACAGGGTATAACTGAATAAGTGTAAATTATTCAGAAAAAAAGATAGGATCTTCCATATAAGGAAACTTCATTGGAGCATCCCTTGTTTAGATACAGCCCCTTAAAGGGGGTAAAAAAAAATTGTTTAATAATTTTCTTCACAAGCACTAAAAAAGTCACAATATTAAAATTTACCTGATATTTTCTAATACCAAAAAGACACTTAGCCAGTAATTTATTTGGTTTTTCCCTTGTTTGTAAGGGGTGGAAAACGCAACCCCTAAAATTTATTTCCAATGTAACGTTTTGTCTAATTATTTGTTTACCATTTTAAAATTTATTTCCGATAACCTGTTCCATTCTAAACAAAAAATGTTTCTTGAATTTTTTGCCCAAAATAAACCAGATCGCAGCAAAACATTATTTTACGAACAACTACAGAGATACATCGTCATAAATGCGATCTGGATTTATTGTTATTTTGTAGCTACTATCTGCATTAAATAATTGAAGGGGAATAAACAAAACTAATTTATTAATAACACTCATAGTAATTACTAACAGTAATTAATAACAATCATAGTAATTAATAATAATCATATTAAATATTTTTTGTTTAGAATGAAACAGGTTATCGGAAATGAATTTTAAAATGGTAAACAAATAATAAGACAAAAAGTTACATTGGAAATACATTTTAGGGGTTGCGTTTTCCACCCCTTACAACCATGGGAAAAATCAAATAAATTACTGGCTAGGTGTCTTTTTGGTATTAGAAAATATCAGGTTAATTTCAATATTGTGACATTTTTAGTGCTTGTGAAAAAAATTATTAAACAAATTTTCAGTACCCAGTTTAAGGGGCTGTATCTTAACAAGGGATGCTCCAATGAAGTTTCTTTATATGAAAGATCCTCTCTTTTTTTCGATGAGGAATCACCCCCTTAAATATTTTACACTTATTTAGTTACACCCTGTATATTTGGTACGAGAACTAAAGAGCTATTAGTTTCGCGACGGATCAAAATAAAGGTGATTTCTCTTGCACTAAGAGAAGTAGTGGAAGCGAATTCTTCCAGTGTAATTTTATATAAAAGACCAGATACAATAGATACTCTTACTGTCGTTTTTGAAACAGAGTGGAAATTTATCCGAAATCTCGGATTAATCACCAATGAATGTACTTCTAGGATGTTTAATCTTAGGCATTTGAAATCTGGAATTTGTACCACTCGCCTGTACTGAGCTTAATTGATGTCTGCATGACTGCTTTGCCTCGTGGGGGCAAGGTTTAGCGCTAGTACGTTTAGACCCTCCGGGGCAGTTGACGGGTCTTGTGAAGCCGCCATGTGCATGCCCTTGAGACCAGGTGGGGGAGTTAGTCCAATATCGTTTGAGGTGTCGGAGTACGGGCACCCGTACCACTAGTATCCGAGATAGCGGGCTGGAAACTGTCTGCAGTTGTTGAACACATAATAGCATTTGTCAGCAAGTCTTTTATAGGAAATAGGCCACAATTCGCTGAAAAGTGGTCGACGTTTTACAAGAAACTGCACTTTCAGAGAAAGCAAAGTATTATTTTCATCGTTAAGACCCCACATGGCAAACTAAAACCCAGTTATCTCTAGGAAAAAATATTTCAGTTTTACAAGCGAGCTCCTTTGTTGGGAAAAACAAATCTACTTTTCTTAAAATGTGATACGTCATGAGACGTTACAAGTACATTGTAAATGTTATTGATACTACCATGTGACCATATGCATGTAAGAAAACCTGCGTTGTTGAAGTGAGATAGATAACCAGGAATTTAACAGTGGTCTTGGGACTGTTCGAGAAAGATAATCCCCAAACGCCAATTCTTCGTGTAAATAAGCACTCTGTCAAAGTGCTTTTCTCTGCAAATAATAAGTTGATCAACGAAACATAATCTAATACGCGGCATGGAGCGTCTAAAAAACGAACGGAAAGAAAAACGACGTTTGCAAACGTCGTTAATTCATTTTCGAACAATGGCGACCAGCCCAATTAGGCCGAAACATCTGCGTCTCGGCCGGTAAAGCAATTAGAAACATTTTAAGGATTTGATAAATGGCGGCGCAAATTCAATTTGTGTTTGTTTCAGGCACCTACTTTTTGCTCTACGACTTCATCGATTACTTCGAGAAAGACGGGCCGAGTTTCTTGCAGCGGGAAAAGTTTCACGATATCATCGATACCATCTTCAAGAACATGACGCATCTGGAGCGGGACGCCATCAAGTTTCAGGTGGGTGTTAACTGTTGTAGCGGTGGAAATTGAACTTGTTTGATAGTAGTTTTTATAAATGGTCAAATAATTTTCCTCTCCAAACTATCATTTATTTCATCTCGTGAAAACTGAATAATCTGAATATGTTCCGCAGAACAACGAAGAATATGTTCTGTTTGATTCATTCGGTGTTCAATTGATGGAAGTTGATTTTCACTGAATAATGATGCAAATTTTAAATGTCCACGGGTTTAACTTGCTATCAAGTATATATATGTAAGATTCCAATTCGGTATTCAATACACTTGATTGCATCTGTAAAAGTGGTTTTATTTGAATAATCGAAATAATGAATACTACATGAATAAATGAACATACCTGTAAAAGTGAAATCGAAAATATATGAATTCGAATAGGAATCAATAAAATTTATATCCACCTGTTAACAATACTAATTTACGACTAACTCTAAATATGAACTGGTCCGACGAATGACAAATGTAATCCAGATGGAAACAAAATATCGATAAGTGAATAATGTTGATATCCGAAGTACGGTGGTATCGTTCTTTACATCCCCACACCCAGAGGCTACCCCGTAGTTACAGAGAAAACTGGATAGAGTTTGGACACGTGGAAATAATTAGACTCGGCTTTGCTAATACCCGACTCAATTTTATAAATAGAATTCGAATATTTTTCCAAAATTTGAAACGGACCAGATCTAATTTCGTCCAATTTATTTCGGTTTAGACTATTTCCATTCGATACGAACACAAAGTCACCCACTGCAAAAGTAGGTGATTTACGAACTTTATCTACTCTAGTTTTATTAAGGTTATGGATTTTTTGAGAATTTTCAAAAGCTTTTTTCCTGTCTGTATCCAGGTTTCTCCAAACTTTACAGTTATCTGGTACAATTTGCACATCGACATTATTTAGTAAATAATTAGGGCTAAACTGAGTTGAAGTGTGAATGGTATTATTATATTCTTCTACACATTTTTCTGCTATGACAGACCATGAACGATTAGAACGAGTGAAGTGTTCATTGATTCTGCATCTGATACGGTTAACCAAAGTTTGATTAAGCCTTTCATTTAATCCGTTAGAAAATGGACAGTCGACAGCAGTAAAAATTAAATTTACATAATTTTTCTTCAAAAACAATTTAAACTCTCTAGAATTAATTCCACTGTATTGATCGGTTAGTAGAGTTCCTATTTTAATATCTTTATTCAGAAGCTTTTTCAGTAGTGTAATAAAATCATGAGCTTTTTGGGTCTTCGATGTATGAATGAATGCATAACGAGTAAAATGGTCGACAAGTATGTGGAGATATCTTTTCGGAGAGTGGTTGCCACCGAAACCACCAACAGTATCTAAAGACATATATTCATAGGGACGTGTAGCTGGACCCAATTGAGAGAGGTGGCCATAAGTAAATGGAATACGTGATTTATTCTTTATGCAAACAGCACAGGAATGACAAAAATCAGTTATCAACTTTCTCAAATTTCTACAAAAATAAAAAGGCGTTATTTTTAGTTCTATTTGTTTTGGACCAATATGGCCAAATTTGTCGTGAATTTGTTTTATTATGATACGACACAATTCTGGCGAAATAATTATTTTATGGTTATTCTTACGTTGAGTGTACAGAACATCGCCTCTTTTTATAACACGGATATTGGATGGTAAATTATCTTTAATATTAGTTTGATCTTTAATTATTTCATTTAATTGGATAAAATTTACAATTTTGAAGTCCTCGGCCAAAGTGGAGGAATCAAGAACAGGATTTCGAGATAAACAATCTGCTTCTGAGTTAGAACTTCCCGGGATATATTTTACTTTGAAATTATATTGTGACAAATAAAACATCATATGTCTGAATTCTTCATCTGTCTGGGAGTGAATATTAAGATTTTCTAATGGTTTATGATCTGTATGAACTTCAAAGTTTATATTCATAAGCCAGTAATGTCCATTTTGTGTTACAAAACCAGTCTTATAATAGTCTTTGCGACGAAGAGGAATTGACCAAAAAGCACTATTTATGTCTAGAACCGAAAACCACTGACATTCTCTAGTTTTCACAATCAAATCACCTATTAGGGGAAAAGGTTGACTTTCTGGTACAACTAATTTATTGAGAGCTGTGAAGTCGATACACAATCTATTTTTTTTATTTTCTCCTCTTTTATAAACAAGAGTTACAGGGGCTGCAAAAGGGGAGGTAGATTCCTCTATAAGATTTGCAGATAATAATTTAGAAATTTGTGAATCTATTTCTTGTTGATCGTCAATAGAAGATCTGTATGGTTTTCGAGAGACGTATTTATGTTCCAGTAATTTTATAGTAGCTTCATGATCTGATACTGTACCGATATCGAATTTATCTTTAGCAAAAACTGCTGCATACTTATTTATAATATTCTCAAGAGCCAACTTTTTATTTTTTTCTAAATGATCTAAATTAGCAGAGAAGTCATCTACGTTGATGAACTCATTAAAATTTACCTGAGCAAAATCCTTCACTTTAATAGTGGCTGAATCTGAAATATTTTTGTTTACGTTAAGGTTTGAAATTTCTACATCTGATTTCGAAGGTTCGGAAATGTTCTGTGAAATTTCAAGTTTCTCGTTCTGACAAAGTCCAAAGGTTTTTACTAAATCAAGGCCGATCAGAAACTCATTATTAAAAGTTCCGCTTTTTACAACAAAAACTAGAATTTTTTTAGTCATATTCATTATTTTTAGGTTAAGTAGAACAACTCCACTAACTTTGCCTATACCACTGACCGTACTAAAATTGCTCTCATTAATGTTCATAATAGGAATTTTGTATTTCTGCAAAAGGTTAAAATTTACCAAAGAAATATTCGATCCGGGATCGTAAACAGCTTTGCAATTGATTTTATCATTAATGAGTATATCGACTTTGATCAGTGGTAACAATATTAGTTTTTTGGATCAGTAATAAACGCGTTCAAGTCAGATTCTAGTTCTACATTATTTACCATTCTCACTGCACTCAATTTTTTGTCTCGAAACCAGCAGGACTTTTCAGGATGGTAACGCACACCATTTCCACTCTTTTCACAAATGGTACAGGGTATCTTCTCTGTAGAAAATTTGATATTGGCAGGTGACTTTTTGAATTTCTCTGAAGGACCGAATGCGGCATCTCTTCTGGTTCCAGCCACCTCAAAATTGGCAATGTGTGCAGGGCTTTCCCCTTCGAATTTCTTCAACTTCTTTATCAAATCTTTAACTGTCAAAACCGCGTTTCGATTTAATGAAATTTGGATTTGAATTGGCAGACCCAATACAATGAGATTCAATTTAATCTTTTCTGGAATGTCGTGATCAAGTTCAAGTAACAATCTTTCCTTCTTCACAACAAAATCTACATAGGAACCATTCAAATATCGAAAGTTATAAGCAAACCGGATTGGTTTCCAGGACAAATCCCCAAAGGTGGAGATCAAATCTTCCTTCCATGAATTCCAGTCTGCTTCCATTCCTAATTTCCTCTGAGCATTTAGGAACCAATCATTCATAGATGAATCGAGACATAAGCGAAACGCTTCTATCATTTTTGGACCCTCCAAAAAAAATCGATTTGTTTCTTTTTCAAAACTATTCACCCAAGCTTCAACATTTCTATTTCGTGTTGAAAATTTTTCTATTATGAAGTGTTTCCTAATCTCTTTTAAAGAAACATCTTTCTCTGCAGTCAATTTATTCAAACAAGCTACGAGTTCAGTATAAACTGTGCTTGCTTCGGACGATTGTATAGAAGGCAATGATTTAACCTCCGGCAACATATATTGATTAAAAACAAAATTACCTGCATCATCTTTATAGATTTTCTCCAGTTCTGATGAGAGAATTACATTAACATTTCGAAACTGTCCTCTTGACTTTATAGAGCCGACTGCAGATTTTACTGACAGAAGATCTGTCAAATTCTTGTGATTACTCAGACCTTGGAATTCATCAGGGAAGCTGTACCAAGTCTCTTCGTCGGCTGCTTTAATTCTCTTCAGCTTCAAAACAGTCGTTTTTTCAGTTGTACTGCTGGCTTCAGCAACTATGAAAAGCTGGTGTTTTGACATATCGAGATATTATGCAATTTATATTTTCGATTTGTAAGATTCCAATTCGGTATTCAATACACTTGATTGCATCTGTAAAAGTGGTTTTATTTGAATAATCGAAATAATGAATACTACATGAATAAATGAACATACCTGTAAAAGTGAAATCGAAAATATATGAATTCGAATAGGAATCAATAAAATTTATATCCACCTGTTAACAATACTAATTTACGACTAACTCTAAATATGAACTGGTGCGACGAATGACAAATGTAATCCAGATGGAAACAAAATATCGATAAGTGAATAATGTTGATATCCGAAGTACGGTGGTATGGTACTTTACATATATATATAAATATTCCTCCAATGAAAATCCGTACTATTTTCAAAATAAAATAAGATATTCTATTCAGATTTGAAAGATACTGCTGCAACTGTGCATGGAATAAAATATCAGTGTTGGGCTTACAAACCTATGAAAAGTACGTGATAAAAATTGGGTTCAAGCCCTGTGGACAGGAGGTTTCTGGCGCTCTAGTTCAAACAGACAAATTATATCTCCGAAAGTATTGGTTTCTCAGAGTTGGGAATTATATCAATGTATTCATATGATAGAACTGCATCATAAAGGAAATTCAATTCAAATAATAGTTCATTTATCAAGATTAAATGAGCAATCATGAGAATGAGAACTGCACCATGGAAGAAATCAAATAAAATCTGGCCAATTTTGCCCAATAACGAACTTAACCGAGATAATCATCTCCCTAACCTACTCTGAAAATTTCAACTACCTACCTCATTCCGTTCGAGAGTTATATCTATGTCTATGAATGAAAAGCAGTCTCACTACTCTCAGATCTCTTACTTCATGTTCCGTTCCGAAATGTAAGACTTTTCTGAGAAAAACTAATTTCGGAGCAAACAACTGAGACTTTTCTCACTTCGCTCACAATTCTTCGATTGATTAGATAATGTCATGTCTCAGGAAAATAAGTTGAATTTATGACAATTCATACATAGAATAATTATATCATTCTGTGACAACGTTGAAATACGATTTATTATTGAAATTTTGGAAAATCATATCTCCGAAAGTATTAGCTTGTTAGAGTTAAAAATGATATCATTGGATTCTTATGGTAAAACTGCTTATTGAAAAAAATTTAATTTGGAATTTGCTTTGTAAAAAAAAATTATTTTTTTTTGTTACTCCGAAACCATCTGTCCGATTTTGCCCAATAACGAATTCTGCCGAGATATTTATCTCCCAAACCTACTCTGAAAATTTCAACTGTCTAGCTCATTCCGTTCGAGAGTTATCATGCCTACGGCCGGCCGGACCGGCCGGACAGAATGAATTTCGACCACGGATTCTTGATCAGTGAGTCGAACCAAATCGTTTAAGACCATTTTCATCGAAAAATTCGAAAATTACAGAATTTGGGCAAATTGATAAGCACTCAGTTCCGAGGAACTAGAGCGCCAAACAGCAGAAAGATTGGAAATCATAATATCTTCCCCCTGGTTATTAGAAGGTGGTTTAGTTAGACGGTGTAATTAGCTTGAAAGTCTAGAAAGTAGATTCCTCTTCGGCTGGCCCCTATGAGACCTGCATTAATGTATAGGACTTGATATATTCAAATCAATCAAGCGATAGAACCTACTCACTAAAAAATACGGAACTATTTTTTCAGGTGCCATTGCAAATGTTGGTGTGTGTTATGAGATGTCACTTCAACATACGATGACTATTTTGTATCAATAGAAGTGCCTTTTGATGCTGAGTTTGTTAGAAGAATGATCACAGTTTGGTTCCTATTTCAAACATATATTACCAAAGTTGTATGAAATAAATTCATAATAATTGTAGGAATTCCCTTTGAATTTTTCAAATAGATTATTTAGACCGATTGGTGTTGTTTCTCATTCAAACAAAAAGGGATTTTCAGAGTTTTTGAATTGTTGTGTTTGAAAAGGGTGAAATTGCTGACCTAGCATATCAGCAACAACAATTTGGTATCACAACAGAATTTTTTAAATTTAATGAAAAAAATTTGATTGAGAGGTTAATAAAATGGGTTCAAGCCCTGTGGACAGGAGCTTTCTGGCGCTCTAGTTCAAACAGACAAATTATATCTCCGAAAGTATTGGTTTCTCAGAGTTGGGAATTATATCAATGTATTCTTATGAAAGAACTGCATCATAAAGGGAATTAAATTCAAATAATAGTTTATTTATGAAGATTGAATGAGCAATCCGAGAATGAGAACTGCACCATGGAAGAAATCAAATTAAAATAGCTGAAATGTATTTGAGTCTTTCTTATAGAACAGGATGAAATATACGAGTATGAACACAGATCATATAATAAAGCTTAGATAGAATAATTATAGCATTCTGTGAAAACTAAGAAGTACGTACGATTCATTATTGAAATTTAAAAAAATCATATCTCCGAAAGTATTAGCTTGTTGGAGTTGAAAATGATATCGATGGAATTTAATGGTGAAACTGCATCTTAAATAAAAATTCATATGCACTCAGATCCGAGGAACTAGAGCACCAAAAACTGTAATTCCCTTTCCGGGATTTGAGCCCGCCTTCTCTCGTTCCGAAACCCGACGGGTCAGACCGACCGGCTATCGGGCTCCTCGAACGATCTTATCGATCTCCGGTATTGGAATAAAACGTCAGTACTTACCTGGGATATATATTCTTAATTTTCACTTTTCGACATAAGATCGCCACATGGGGGTTTATTTGACTGTTTTTTACCCTTATATTCGCTTTTCGTCAACTTTCAGGCCAGAAAACTGTCATGTCTCAGGAAAATAAGTTGAGATTATGACAATTCATACATAGAATAATTATATAATTCTGTGAAAACGTACAAATACGATTTATTATTGAAATTTTGAAAAACCATATCTCCGAAAGTGTTAGCTTGTTAGAGTTAAAAATGATATCATTGTATTCTTATGGTGAAACTGCTTATTGAAAAAAAAATTAATTTGGAATTTGTTACGTAAAAAAAATTTTTTTTTCTGTTATTCCGAAACCATCTTTCCGATTTTGCCCAATAATGAACTTAGCCGAGATATTCATCTCCCAAACCTACTCTGAAAATTTCAACTCTAGCTCATTCCGTTCGAGAGTTATCGTGCCTACGGCTGGCCGGCCGGACGGCCGGAATGAATTTCGACCACGGATTCTTGATCAGTGAGCCGAACCAAATCGTGTAAGACCATTTTCATCGAAAAATTCGAAAATTACAGACATTTGGGCAAATTGATAAGCACTCAGTTCCGAGGAACTAGAGCACCAAAAAATACATGTTTGTAGCAAGCTGCACACACTCATAATTTGTGATACAGTCTTTCAATGCGAAGTATTCTTCCATTTTGCGACTGTTTTCTTTTTTTAAATAATGAAAGAAAACGTTTTCTGTCGCTTCGGTTGAATATTGAGGTATAGGTACTGAGTACTGATTTTCTGTCGTCTATCATTATATGATAGACGATAGAAAATCATTTCAATTATTTCACTCGCATTTTTCACCCAGATGAGATATCACTCGACTCGAGCAAGAATTGAATGAAATGAGTTGAGATACGAGATATTTCCTACTCGTAATTTGTTTGTAAACGTTCTCAATGTTTTGATATTTCGAATGTCATTTGGCGGCACTTTTTCGATCCGACTGGAGGGTGAAGTATGAGTATGAGATATGAAAGGTTTCTTTAACAATCGATAGAATTTATGGCTGCCTTCTGGATTCTGGTCTGGTGCTACCGAAATAATACTCTGCTAGTGAATGATTTTATTATTCATTCCGTTGCAAATTGAGGTATTCATACTTATTGGCACTCTAGTTCCTCGGAACTGAGTGCTTACCAATTTGCCCAAATGTCTGTAATTTTCGAATTTTTCGATGAAAATGGTCTTAAACGGTTTGGTTCGACTCACTGATCAAGAATCCGTGGTCGAAATTCATCCTGTCCGGCCTTCCGGCCGGTCCGGCCGGCCGGCCGTAGGCACGATAACTCTCGAACGGAATGAGCTAGACAGTTGAAATTTTCAGAGTAAGTTTGGAAGATGAATATCTCTGCTAAGTTCGTTATTGGGCAAAATCGGACAGATGGTTTCGGAGTAACAAAAAAAAAATTTTTTTTTACAACGCAAATACCAAATTAAATTTTTTTCAATAAGCAGTTTTACCATGAGAATCCAATGATATCATTTTTAACTCTAACAAGCTAATACTTTCGGAGATATGATTTTTCAAAATTTCAATAATAAATCGTATTTCAACGTTGTCACAGAATGATATAATTATTCTATGTATGAATTGTCATAATGTCAACTTATTTTCCTGAGAAATGACATTATCTAATCAATCGAAGAATTGTGAGCGAAGTGAGAAAAATCTCAGTTGTTTGCTCCGAAATTAGTTTTTCTCAGAAAGGTCTTACATTTCGGAACGGAACATGAAGTAAGAGATCTGAGAGTAGTGAGACTGCTTTTCATCCATAGACATAGATAAAACTCTCGAACGGAATTAGGTAGGTAGTTGAAATTTTCAGAGTAGGTTAGGGAGATGAATATCTCGGTTAAGTTCGTTATTGGGCAAAATTTGCCAGATTTAATTTGATTTCTTCCATGGTGCAGTTCTCATTCTCATGATTACTCATGTAATCTTGATAAATAAACTATTATTTGAATTGAATTTCCTTTATGATGCAGTTCTATCATATGAATACATTGATATAATTCCCAACTCTGAGAAACCAATTCTTTCGGAGATATATTTGTCTGTTTGAACTAGAGCGCCAGAAATCTCCTGTCCACAGCGCTTGAACCCATTTTTTTCTTATTAAGTAGCTATTCGTTCAGAATATTCAGATACCTATATTCCGTTTGTTATTAATTAAGAATCGGAATCGGAGGTTCGTTCAACAATCGATATAGGTATTGCATCATTATTTTTTTTAATATTAGTATAATTGACACTTGATGCTTGTAGATAGCTTAAATTTTCTTACTCACAATTGGTTTTATGCATCTATTGAATTGGCTCAAGTGTTATTTTCAATAATTCAGAAAATAATTAATTGGAGGGATGAGAAAGAAAATAGAAAATACATTCAATCCAGAACGTGTAATATATGATTAAAAATATGTTTCTGCGAAAAACAGAATAAAATAAAGTTAAAAATATAAAAATGGAAAATTTCAGTGAATTTACGTTTCGCTTTTCAGAAAAATTATTTGGTTTATATTTTTTGGCGCTAATATACTATGACGGAGGTTGGATAATTGTTCACATTTCGAAAATACCCTTTCCGACGGAACTGATGTTGCCAGTATTATTGTGTTTAGTGATTATAAAAAGCTAGGTAACTGTGCATTGTTTGAATATCCTGAAAACTAAAATGTGAGTATCGTGCGTATTGTTGTCATTCTGGAATTCATTCTAGGGAACTTTAGGATCATGATTCATTTCATATGCACCATTCCCTTTCGAACAGCTGGAAATAAATATTCAAATATTGGAGCAAAACAAAATAGCATAATATTAAATTATCAAGGGACCAACGGCAACGTAATAAAATAGAGCCATAAAATGTGAAACTCAATACTGTTGTAGGGAGCGGTAGCAATTATATTGAAGATATGGGATAACCGAAGCCGCTGACTCGATGAGAACTGAGAGGAATACCGAATGATCAATATCTCGAATGATCATTCGATTATTGAAATCTCTCGAGAACCTGTCGTGGAATACTGTAACATCTCTGAAAATTTCGGATTTTCAGTTTGTTACACCAAATCAGTCAAAATGACGTTATCTTCATGTGGTATAAATTGTATTGACGTGCACGAGCTCTCTCGTGTTCACATTTTGGCGCTCTTGTTCCTCGGAACTGAGTGCTTATCAATTTGCCCAAATGTCTGTAATTTTCGAATTTTTCGATGAAAATGGTCTTAAAAGATTTGGTTCGACTTACTGATCAAGCATTCATGGTCGAAATTAATTCTTTCCGGCCGGCCGGCCGTAGGCACGATTACTCTCGAACGGCATGAGCTAGACAGTTGAAATTTTCAGGGTAGGTTTGAGGGATGAATATCTCGGCTAAGTTCGTTATTGGGCGAAATCGGACAAATGGTTTCGGAGTAACAAAAACAAAATTTTTTTACATAACAAATTCCAAATTAAATTTTTTTTCAATATGCAGTTTTACCATAAAAATCCCTTGATATCATTTTCATCTCTAACAAGCTAATACTTTCGGAGATATGATTTCTCAAAATTTCAATAAAAAATCGTATTTCTATGTTCTCACAGAATGATATAATTATTCTATCTATGAATTGATTTCTATGTCAACTTATTTTTCTGGGACATGACATTGTCTTAAGGTGAAAATTCATGAGACGATTTTGTCGTCCAAAAGCAACGACACTGTCGTTCAGAATTTCCACGATTTTGTCGTTCAAAAGCAACGACTGTCGTTCAAAATTTCCCTCCCCCTATATTTCATGGAACGACGAAATCGGACGACAGCTTATTTTGAACTGACATAGAAACATAACCTAATTGAATTTAAATATTACAACTAAATACATATATAGGTACAAAATGAGTTCCTTAAGTACTACAGTTATCTCTAATAATTATATAAATGTATTAAAGCGCAAAAGAGAAACAATTGGGTACTTCCAAGACGATGCAATTTCTGGAGTACGTAGGAGCTTCAACTCCTAATTCTAGAATCCTTGTAGAAGGAGAAGAGGTTCTAAATGTAGATCAGGTAATCATGCGTGACAAAACAAATCGTGGTCCCAGTTTTATAGACATTTAGTCCTCATGTTTACGAAGTATTGCCCTTAATTCAGAACCGCATAAAATTGATGGCCCATATTAATGTGGAGAATGGTAAACTTAAAATAAAAAGTATGGTATATTCTTGTAAAGTCGGAGCATGGAGCAGGTGTAAACATATTACTGATGTTTTAATTCAAGTTCAGGTGTAGCTATTCTAGTTCATTTATGAGGATATATAGTGTCTAATTGATCCAGATAAAGCTTTGTTGAAACAGTTATCAATAATTAAAATGATTTTTTCAAGATATGATACATATATATTATGTGAAAATAATTATTAACTATAAGTGTATAATGTTTGAGGTATAATAAAGTTGCTTTTTTTTGTTTTGTTTCCAAGAGTCTTCTATTCAATTGAAAATATCAAAATTGTTTATGCCTGTGAAACTTTTCGAAGCACAGTCACTGTTCAAGATATCACTTTTTGTAGATAACTGGGATGTATCAACGGCACAAGTGTTAGGTGGTCTGGTAACAATGTACACAACTAAGTCTACTACTTGCATTATTATTGCTGTTCAACTAACTCAAGGATGCTTGGGCGATGCTTATTTCTTCTTCCGAATGAGGTTTTTCAGCACAGCAACTCATCGACACATCATTCCTCAGTTCTCTTTCGAGGTACCTCCTTGTACTCTGTTTGAAGATGATGTAGTTTCAAGTTGAGTACTCTTCGGTCTATGAGTTATCCTCCTAACGCAGTTTCAATAATTATATTTAGATTTGGTTTTCCGTTTTCCGTTCTCAAGTTATCATGGCAACGGCCAGCCGGCTGGACAGAATCAAATTTGACCTCGAATTCTTGATCAGGGAGGCGAACCCAATCGTTTGAGACCATTTTCGGCGAAAAATTCGAAAATTACAGACATTTGGGCAAAATGATAACGCGATGTTCCCCAGAAAATGAGTAGCATAAATATCAAATACTCTTTTTTAATAAAAATTAAATAATAACATTAAACCGACATATTTCGACTTCTACAATTCATTGTAAAATTTCTTTTGGAAATAACTTGTCTCTATAGTAAAACTAAGGAGCTCAACGAGCAGGTTTTTCAATCACAGCGCAACAGTGACTGTGGAATTGAAAATGAGTTATACTATGTTATTTAATAAAATAAAAGAAAAATGGAAAAATTCCGACTGATATAGATGATACACAAAGAATCGAGTTAATAATCTTCCGATTTTAAATAAGATCAGATTTTAACTATGGTCAGTACGACCATACTGAAAATATGCCTCTGATACAGGATCCCGGATCCTGATAGGCAAATTATTATTATTATTATTATTTTATTTTATTATACTGATCCTCCTTGGTCTTCCCCAAGGAAACCCCTCATAAGCTCTCGAGAGCTTGAGCGAATATAGAGAACATCTATATTAATCGAACAACAAAGTCCAAGCAAAGATTAACAAAGCACTCACTGAACCAATCACAGTAGAAAGAGATATACGACAAGGAGACGCTCTGAGTCCTTTGCTGTTTAACATGATAATGGACGAAATAATCAGAATGATACGAATGCTGCGGAGACACATTATGGGAAATAAGAAAATAAACTTCTTATACTATTCAGATGACGCTGTATTTATAGCAGAAAATGAGGATAATCTCCAGCGACTTTTGTTCTTGTTTGATAAAGTTTCTAAAATACTAGGGATGACTATATCCTCAGCCGAAACCAAATGCATGACTACATCTAAAACACCTTTAAGATGTAAACTGATGGAAGACGATACTCTAATAGATGCTGGGCATAAAAATATCGCGCTATGATGTGGAATCAGAAGTGAGAGAACAAGCAATAAAGTCAACAAGTGCAGCCGCTCAATTGAACGATACCATTTTCTGAAATACACATCTTGCAATAGAAACAAAAGCCAGAATTTATAAAACTGCAAAAAGGCAAATTCTCGCTTATGCCACTGCCTAAGGCATCAAGAACAGGACAAATAATGGAGACAACCAAGATGAAAATTGTTCGAAGGATAGTTGGGAAAACATTGTGGGACAGATAGAGAAGCAGAGAAGAAGATATCAGATGGACCTGTAAAATCGACAACATAAACGAATGGGTTCTGAAAAGAAAGATAGAATGGAATGAGTAGGTCAAATTAAGCAAGATAGAATAGTGAGAACAGCGAGAGATAAATCATCTTTGGGAAGAAGGAGTATCGGAAGACCTAGGAAGATATGGAGTGACAACTTGGCTAGTGAATGATGAAGTGAAAATGGCGAAATTCCGATGTAGAACAGGCAAAATGCCTATTTAGAAAAAAGAAGAAGAATAAGGGTTCTCTGTTACCCGTTTAAGTATTTCCGTTTCAAAATGAAACACCCTGTATTTTATGCTAACCGACTGACAGAACACCGTTTCCTACAAACTCGTTATAAATCACATGTACCACGAATTAGCCACTAGACCTAAATATTCATAAGAAAAAAAATCATCATAATAGCTGAAGGAAATGAACTAGTACAAAGTAATTGTGTGAAATATGCAGCTTTTTTTATGTTGAGAAATATACAAGAAGTCTAATTAGGACAATTCGTAAACCAAACAATGTTAACGAATTAAAATCATGCGACAATCGCAAAGGAACGATCGAAATATTTGCAAAAAGGTCTTATCGCCTCGGCACAAATCTGAAAATGATGAATTGCCTTGACAGCGTTTGAACCCTTTCCATTACACAAAAACCTTTCTAGTTAATGTTGCAAAATAGAGCCATCAACACGTACCGAGACGTTCAGACTGCGCTATTTATAATTCGTATTTTGCGTGCCGGGTAACCCAACAAAAGCATCTTTAATACTGAGCTAATGGGAATCCATTTTTCTCAATTTTTTTTCCGCATGAAATATTGCACGACATGATTTTTTGTTAGTAATCAGGAGTGTTTTATGGAGAAGAGTAGAATGAGGCCAAACCATAAGTTTTTTTTTAGTCAAAGGATAATTTTATTTCCATTTCTCACAACATACGTATCTCATAGATCTTCCAAATAAAAAATTGTTCAAGCACTGACTTGAAGTCAGGAGCTTTAGCGTGTTCTATTGTCTACTCACCTCTATTGGAGACTCTACTATGAATTTAGTATTGATATATACCGCTTCTATAATATATGAATACATTTGACAGACAGGAATCAGTAGGAATCGTCAATGATCATAGCATTGTTAATTCTGAAATAAGTATTTTACTCCAGGATACGATATTCACAAAATTCCGCGAAAATTAGTGGGTTGGCATTACACAAGTAAGCACCGAGTTTTAATTGGATCAGATTTGTATATTTTGAGTTATAGAGGAAATAACAACAAAATTTCAGATGGGTCTAAACTCCAAAACAATTAGGCCGATTATGCCAATTAGCGAACTTAAATGTCAGATTCGAATGCGCAACCTACCCTGAAAATAGCAAGTGCCTATCTCTTTCCGTTCTCAAGTTATTATGAGATACATAATAATATTTCCTAATTTTTTTGAAATTGTCTAGTGGTAGGTACGGTCCTCACAAAATTTCACACAAGTCTATATGTCGATATTCTATAAACAAGTACCAAGCTCCAATTCGATGGGATCTGTATTGTTTGAGCTCTCGAGACAATAATATTCCAAAACTGTTTGGCCGATTATGCCTATCAACAAACTCAAATGTCGCAGTCAGATGCGCAACCTAACCTAAAAATTTCAAGCCGCTATCTCTTTCTGTTCTCAAGTTATCGTGGCAATGGCCGGACGGACAGAATCAAATTTGACCTCAAACCCTTCATCATAGAGTCGAACCCAATTGTTCGAGACAATTTTCGGCAAAAATTTAAAAAATTATAGAATTTGGGCAAAATGATATTGCCCAGAACATGCGCTCAAAAATGAGCTACTAAATGGTCCGTTCTGGGTCTTCTCTCCCGCTGCTTGAGGGTCCCCGTTGGTTCACAGATGGCTCCGCTACCACCCAAGGGGTGGACCGGAATCAGCGGTTGCGGAATTGCTAGGGGTGAATCCATCCGCCTGGGTAGTTTTGGGGTTGTCTTTCAAGCATTAATTCTTGCAATTGATCCTACTTGAGAAAGGTTGGGTTCGCAGTTCAATCAAGATCCTATCGGATAGCCAATCTGCCTTGAAGGCCTTGACTTCATACAACTGCAAATCCCTGCTTGTGCAGGATTGCCAGAGCACTCTTGCTGAACGTGGAGAGCATTGTAGGCTGCAGCTCTTATGGTTCTCGGGTATAAAGGGTAATGAGATTGTGGACTCATTGGCTGCACTGGGGGCTTCCATGGGGCATTGGACCTAAACCGGTTTGTGGCAGCAGGGAGGGAAAACATCAGATGGTTAGACCAAAAGGCCGAGAAATCTGGAGCAGTATACCTGGACACAGACATGCTCGCTCAACAATTACTGGCCCATGAGCTGAAAGACCCAGACAAAGTCTCAGATCCTCTAGGGTAGACCTGAGAATACTAACAGCTGTATACACGGACCACTGTGGCCTCAGAAACCATCTTACTACCCTAGGGTTGACTGAGGACTGCGAGTACAGACTCTGTCTGGAGGACGACGAGTCTATCGAACATATCAATTGTGACTGCCCCGCAGGGGACATGACCAGATTTGAAGAACTAGGAGTCCACAAACTGAGACTGAGGGAACTGGATAGGTTCTCACCCACCAGACTCATATCCCTTATCAAGTGGCTCGAGCTTGTGGGTGAAGTATAGATTATAGGTGTGCCACAACAGACCGATTCGTCGCAGTGGACGGGTGGGTTTCGTCTGTCCAAAACAATAATATGGGCCTCAAGAATAATACCTTTTGGAACAGAACCCTTCTGTATGCTCGGAAAATTCCATAACAGGGTAGTGGTCCAACAATTAGAACTAAATAACTAAAATACTTAAGGACTTGCAAAGGCAAGAGCTGATCTTTGGGTAATTGTGGGATTGCTGACAAGGCACTGCCACTTGTTCCTGATGGGCAAGTCATTAAACGAAACATGTAGGTTATGTGGATCGGAAAAGAATCCACATATAGTTTGCAAATGTTCACAGCTATCCAGCCCGAGAAATGTGCACATAGGTGAACACTCTAAACCAGGCAATGGCAACCTTTTTTTGCAGAGGACCAAATAGAAGAAATTTTTGTAGACCACGAGCCGAAAATAAATCTGTAACCGTAATAAAATTTATTCACAATAAATAATTCAATTCAAAACATAGGTCTATGACTCTCCTCATATGTTGGATATACATACATCAGCAAATTACTATGAACTCATGAAATTACGAATCATTTTTGAAATTTAAAAAGATCATATCTACGAAAGTATTAGTTTTTTAGAGTTGAGAATGATATCAATGGATTATTATGATAAAACTGCATCTTAAAAAAAATTAAATTTGAAATTTGTAATACAAAAGAATTTTTTTTTCGTTAATCCGAAACCACCAATTCTGCTCAATAACGAGCCTAACCGAGATATATATCTCCCAAACCTACTCTGAAAAACTGTCTAGCTCATTCCGTTCGAGAGTTATTGTGTTAACGGACGGCCGTACCAGAATCGAATTTGACCACGGATTCTTGATCCGTGAGTCGAACCAAATCGTTTGAGACCATTTTCAGCGAAAAATTCGAAAATTACAGACGTTTGGGCCAATTGATTAGCACTCTGTTCCGAGGTACAAGAGCGACAAAAATATAATAAACCTAACATTCTTTACAATAGGAGAAATAAATAAAACTCAAACTAACATAATTCAACAAAAAAACAACTCAAGGACTTTAGTTTTTAACTAATGGGACTCCTGGGGTTGTGTTTTTTTCACAAGAGAATCAATGGGACTGATGTTGCTGCTACGCGTAAGGTATTTTCCAAATTCCAATCCATAATCCTTGATGGGTTCTTAGATTTCGTTTTTCATTTTTGAGATAAATTGCTCACAGCAATGAGTATCTACTACCAAGAAGAGACATAAATCAGCATATGAAATTGGCTAAACATAGAAATTTGTCTTTTGAAACATCTCACATAAAAATCTTGCAAAGATATTCCATGACACAGATTTTTCAGAACATCGTCCGCTTGGAGCCCAATTAATTCCATCTGAATCCACTTGTGCCACATCCAGTTCGAAACGAGACATGAATGAATGGAAGTCCTCAAATCTTGATTTGAATTCAGTATTTAATGAAGACAATTCCTGTGCTAGGGCATGTTTGTCGAAATTTGTCCAAATCCAATCCGTTCAAGTAACTGGTATAAAATCAACCAAAAATGCCAAACTAGATAACCATGTCTCATCTTCCAAAGGCTGGACCATATCTAGTATTCCTTTCTTTTTCATCAACGTTTTTACTTTCTCTCTCAGTTCATAGAATCTCTTCAACATTTTTCCTTTACTGAGCCAGCTAACTTCACAATGATAAATAATATCTCCATATTTTGATTCCAAATACTGAAGGAAATTATATTCGCGGGCCGCATGTCGCCCGTGGGCCATAGGGTATCCATGCCTGCTCTAAACCCTACAAAATCCTCTTGACCTAATATCAAACATCTGAAGTTCTGAATAATCATCGCTAGGACTTGGACCGGTCAGACCTGGTTTTGAAAGAGACCCTCCTGGCCTTACGACCAACATTTTCATTTTTGAATTCAAATATTGAAGGGATTTCAGGAGTGAATATCGTCGAAAACTAGCGGAGGCGATTCTTCTCCACGAGATCCCATTCGCCTACAGAGAAGTATTTTTGTGAGAGGAGACTTTTGAAAGGTTATGTATTATTTTTAATTTGTTTGTTTCCTCCTCTTGTCTTTTCATTTTTCAGGATGAGTTTCGGGTACCTTGGAGAAACCTATCCGTTTTATGACGAGGGAATCCACATTGAAGAAATATATCCCCATCAATATTTTTAAATTTCAGCAAATTTTGTAAACAATAGTTACAAATCAGCACACTCACGGGAAGAAAGGTTTTTTTGCTGAGGTTTTTCCCTAAGCTCTTGTATCATACGTCAAATTGTATTGTACCCCGTTACACCAACCTCTGCTAACACATATACAGCTCTCAGTCAAAAGAATATATATATATATATATTCAAAATGTACTTAAGATTAAATAAGTAGGGTACTAGATCGACTCAGAAGCAATTCTGATAGTACTAATAAATATCTGTTAAGCCTAAACTAATTTGTTGAAATCGATAGAAGTTATCGAATAAGATGTCGTTGTTGGACCTCTGGATATTCAATAGGTCTTATGTATCTGCCACAATGATGGTTCGATGGTCCGTCTAGCTTATCGAAATCTCTGGTCTTGGTTCTTGAGTATCGGGAACATCACCGTTGTATCGAATGAGCGTGGATTAATGTTCGGAATCGCAGAGCCATCTGGTATATTCAAAAGTGGCGATTCGAATTTCGAGCTTTCACTCCACCCTTATATTGAGCTCCTTCATGTGGATTGCAGGAGAATTCGACAATGTACATTTAACTTAGTCGTGGTCTGCTGATAGCCAATATCGGATTCGGAAGTTGTTATGCTGCAAATTGGCGGATGTGCCAGGCATGAAATAATAGGTCATAACTGATGATTTATTTGTGTAAGTATTCTAGAGAATTGTGCTACCATGTCGTCACAATGTCTGTATTTTTCGAATTGTTTTGCGAAAATGGACTCATACGATTGGGTTCGACTCCCTAATGAAGAATTGGAGGTCAAATTCAATTCTGTCCGGCCGGCCGTTAAGTTACTACTCCTTATGCTGCAAATTGGCGGATGTGCCAGGCATGAAATAATAGGTCATAACTGATGATTTATTTGTGTAAATATTCTAGAAAATCATGCTATCATTTCGCCACAATGTCTGTATTTTTCAATTTTTTTGCGAAAATGGTCTCAAACGATTGGGTTCGACTCCTTGATGAAGAATTCTAGATTGTTGAAATTTGCAGGGCATGTTTGGAGCGTAAATATCGCGGACATGTTCGTTAATGGGCAAAATCCAATGAGCCGTTTCAGTCTTATGATCATTTTTATTTAAAACGTTTTTCAAGAATATTTCCGAAACCGATCACTTGATCTATCTGAAATTTAGCATCAAATTGTAGAATCAGGACTTTTATATGCCTGCGAAGTTTTGTATTGATGGGATGGCTATAAACTAAAAAAAACTCAAATATTTGAAAATGAAATTGAAATATTGTTTTCACTATAGCTCGAAAAATACTGATCCGATTGAATTGAAACTCGGTAGTAAGATGCAAAGTACTGACAAAAATTTTTCTGCAAAAGTTTGTAGGGATGGCATGAGTAGGAACAATACAAAAAATTTAACTATTAGCAGAATATTTTGCTTGAAATTCCGAATCCAAATATAGGATTGACTTCTATTTTGGCACTTCGGTGACCAATTATGACTCCTTGCGGTGTGCAAAATTTCACAGAGAACAGACCACTATTAACCTAAAAAATAAATTAATAATTTTGAACTTCCAAACTGGGCAAATTATTTCAGGTATTGCTGGTATATTCAAATGTGGTGATTTGAATTTCGAGCTTTCACTCCACCCTTATATTAAGCTCCTTCATGTGGATTGCAGGTAAATTCGACAATGTACATTTAACTTAGTCATGGTCTGCTGATAGCCAATATCGGATTCGGAAGTTGTAACTCCTTATGCTGCAAATTGGCGGATGAAATAATAGGTCATAACTAATGATTTATTTGTGTAAGTATTCTAGAAAATCCATAATAAAGCAATGTTAACATGCTTGCGAGTCTGATAGCCAAGCAATTAATTTGTTTTTGTTTTAGATGGATAGAGAAATAAGTTGGGAAAGTACTGTCGTAAGGTCAGTATGCTTTGGCGCCCTTGTTCATTATTCATAGGTAGAGCGGTCACCCATCCAGGTACTGAACTTGCCGGAGGGTGCATGTTTTTTTTTAATTAGAAGAAATACCTACTGACTGCTGTGGAGAATATCCCTTTAAACAGGGTGTAAATAAATAGTTGCGAAAAAATTTAAGAGGTGTTTCCTTGTCAAAACATAGGTAGTGTACAAAAGTAAATACACCCTTGTCCACTACAAATTCTGTGGTCTGACATATATGTTTCGGAATCGATATTTCCATCTTCAAAGACGAAGCTTTACTAAGGCCACGTCCGGACAGACAGGTGGCTTGCTTAGCGCCGATAGCCTAGAGGCTTGCATTCTGGCTATACTTGCTAGGATACACGGTGGCCTCACTGGAGGAGGTTTGCGTGATGGGTCGTTAGGTGGCTTGGTCATTTGCTTGTCGGCACGTTGACGAAAGATTTTTACTAACAGAAAAATCATGTTTAAAATATACCATTTCACGGCCTTATCCATAATGTTGGGTTCATGATATAAATAAGTCACGGTCAAGTTATGGGGAATTTAACGTCCTGTAAAAACAATTGCGTGAATTTGACGAGAAATTTCACGAATATTTGCGTATGATCAGAGAAACATTTGATCTACTTCTCACTATAGCTCATTACAAACTAGAGACGTTTTGTTGAATTATTTCAACGGAATTGGATCGATTACAGAATAACTCACTGTCTGAAAACATAATCCAACGCCATAATATACATTCACAGCATCAACGTCTAACTGTAAACAAATTAAATCACTTTTTGCGCGCGTGTTCCGCAAGGAACAGCGTGCTATCATTTCGTCACAATGTCTGTATTTTTCGATATCTTTTCGAAAATGGTCTCAAACGATTGGGTTCGACTCCCTGATGAAGAATTCGAGGTCAAATTCAATTATGTCCGTCCGGTCCGGCCGGCCGTTAGCACGATAACTCTCGAACGGAACGACTTAAAACGTTGAAATTTGCAGGGTAGTTTTGTAGCGTAAATATCTCGGACAAGTTCGTTAACGGGCGAAATCCAAAGAGCGGTTTCGGAGTTAAGGCCGTTTTTAGTCAAAACGTTTTTTATGAATATTTCCGGAACCGATCCCTCGATCTTTCTGAAATTTGGCACCAAATTGTAGAATCATGACCTTTATATGCCTGCGAAGTTTGTTATGACCGGATGGCCCTAAAGTGGCAAAAAAAATTTCAAAAATTTTGAAATTTTGTTTTCACGATAACTCGAAAAATACTGATCTGATTAAATCGAAACTCAGTAGTTAGATGCAAAAGACCAATGCAAACACTTTCGCAAAATTTCGTGAAGATCACGTGACATGAAAAAAATCAAAAAATTACTACTATTTTGCGGAATACTTTGCTTAAAATGCCGAAACCTATTTTTTTGAGGTTCATGCTGCTCTTTCCGGGCATTTTTCGTTGTGCGCATGCGCAGATGAGAAGTCATTTAACTGCTGTAGTTTTCGTCAGAGAGGATTGGGGTTTTGGGGTGGTGGTTGCTATTCCTCCATAGAATCCAGATCCCTGATGAGGGTCTGCGCATGCGTAGATTAAAGATGCGATACCTCCCGAACCACTAGCGTTGGAGAATCGGAATTTTTTGTAAGGTGTGTTATTTTGAGAGGACTTTTAGCCGCGACTAGATTGCGCGTGCGCAGAAGAGAAGTGACTGTTTTTGAATTGGATGGGTTATGTTGGGAGTGCTGAGTCAATATTGTGAGGTTTTAAAAGAATATTCATAGCAATTCAGTGCAAGGACAAGTCAGTTTGGGGGATGTAGCGTTGTTTCCGAGTTAAAATGTTCGTACCGTGGCCCTTGGGCTAATTTTGATGTTACCCCTTACAGGCATTTTTCGTTATGCGCATGAGCAGACCATCAGTGATTTAACTGGTGGTGTTTTCGTCAGAGAGGATTGGGGTTTTGGGGTGGCGGATGCTATTCCTCCATAGAATCCCCTGTTGAGGGTCTGCGCATGCGTGGATTAAAGATGCGATATCTCCTGAACCACTAGTGTTGGAGAATCGGAGTTTTTTGTAAGGTGTGTGATTTTGAGAGGACATTTAGTCGCAAGTAGATTGCGCATGCGCAGAAGAGAAGTGACTGTTTTTGGGTTGTATGGGTTATGTTGGGAGTGCTGAGTCGATATTGTGAGGTTTTAAAAGAATATTCATAGCAATTCAGTGCAAGGACAAGTCAGTTTGGGGGTAATAGCGTTGTTTCCGAGTTGAAATGTGCATACCGTGGCCCTGGGGCCAATTTTGAAATTGATGTTACCCCTTACGGGCATTTTTCGTTATGCGCATGAGCAGACCATCAGTGATTTAACTGCTGAAGTTTTCGTCAGAGAGGATTGGGGTTTTGGGGTGGCGGATGCTATTCCTCTATAGAATCCCCTGGTGAGGGTCTGCGCATGCGTGGATTCGAGATGCGATATCTCCTGAACCACTATTGTTGGAGAATCGGAGTTTTTTGTAAGGTGTGTGATTTTGGGAGGACTTTCAGCCGCAAGTAGGTTGCGCATGCGCAAAAGAGAAGTGACTGTTTTTGGGTTGTATGGGTTATGTCGGGAGTGCTGAGCCAATATTGTGAGGTTTTAAAAGAATATTCATGGCAATTCATTGCACGGACAAGTCAGTTTGGGGGATGTAGCGTTGTTTCCGAATTTAAGTGTTCGTACCGTGGCCCTGGGGCTAATTTTGAAATCGATGTTACCCCTTACGGGCATTTTTCGTTATGCGCATGAGCAGACCATCAGTGATTTAACTGCTGTAGTTTTCGTCAGAGTGGATTGGGATTTTGGGGTGGCGGATGCTATTCCTCCATAGAATCCACTGGTGAGGGTCTGCGCATGTGTGGATTAAAGATGCAATATCTCCTGAACCACTAGTGTTGGAGAATCGAAGTTTTTTGTAAGGTGTGTGATTTTGGGAGGACTTGCAGCTGCAAGTAGATTGCGCATGCGTAGAAGAGAAGTGACTGTTTTTGGGTTGTATGGGTTATGTTGGGAGTGCTGAGCCGATATTGTGAGGTTTTGAAAGAATATTCACGGCAATTCAGTCCAAGGACAAGTCAGTTTGGGGGGATGTAGCGTTGTTTCCGAGTTAAAGTGTCCGTACCGTGGCTCTAGGGCTAATTTCGAAATTGGTGTTACCCCTTACGGGCATTTTCCGTTATGCACATGAGCAGACCATCAGTGATTTAACTGCTGGTGCTTTCGTCAGAGAGGATTGAGGTTTTAGGGTGGCGGATGCTATTCCTCTATAGAATCCCCTGGTGAGGGTCTGCGCATGCGTGGATTCAAGAAGCGATATCTCCTGAATCACTAGTGTTGGAGAATCGGAGTTTTTTGTGAGGTGTATAATTTTGGGAGGACTTGCAGCCACGAGTATATTGCGCATGTGAAGACTAGAAGTGAATGGTTTTGGGTTGTTTGGGTTATGTTGGGAGTAATGAGCCGATATTGTGATGTTTTAAAAGAATATTCATGTGAATTCAGTGCACGGACACAAGTCAGTTTGGGGGAAATAGCGTTGTTTCCGAGTTGAAATATCTGTATGGTAACCCTGAGGCGAATTTATAAATAACTATATTCGGTAGATTTATATTAAAATACGTTCGGATTTGGAGAAGAGGCAATTGCGTTCCTAACGAGGTCCCACAACAGCAATTTTTTTCGATCTACGGTAAAGCTAACAGCCAAACTGTCTTGATAGCTATATTTGTTAAAGGAACTTGAAAAAAAAAAGCACCGACGTGAAGTCAGTACTCTTTGGCGCGCGTGTTCACGGTGGCTAATTTGAATTGAATGATGAGTAGTTCAAGCTCAGTGGATAGAGCGAGCCGAAGATCTACCCAAAGGATAGTGGACACCATTCACTGTCGGTTCAAAAATCAACAGTGCTGTATCTAAGCTGCCATCAGGATAGAGTTAAAAGTTGGAAAAGAACACAACGGACTCTCCTTAGTCGCACAAGCTCCTAGAAGATTTGGGAGGGTCAGTATAATCCTAATCATGGTTATAGCACGCGCGCAAAAGCAGATTGACTTAACAATGAAAGAAACAGTCTAAAAAGTCAATCTGCTTTGGCGCGCGTGCTATAAACATGATTAGGAGATACAGCACTGTTGATTTTTAACCGACAGTGAATGGTGTCCACTATCCTTTGGGTAGATCTTCGGCTCGCTCTATCCACTGAGCTTGAAGTACTCATCATTCAATTCAAATTAGCCACCGTGAACACGCGCGCCTAAGAGTACTGACTTCACATCAGTGTTTTTTTTTTAGTACTTAAAATCATTTCTACTTCGTCTGATACCTCTTCCCATAGTTTCGTTAAGAATGGTGCATATTTATAGAGTTCATTAGGTGGATTCCACCGAGGTTCTCTTTTGAAAACTGATGATGATAATATGTCATCCGATTTTGGCGCTCTTGTTCCTCCGGACGGAGTGCTTATCAATTTGCCCAAATACCTGTAATTTTCGAATATTTGGCTGAAAATGGTCTTGAAAGAATTGGTTCAACTCACTGATCAAGAATCCGTGGTCGAAATTGATTCTGTCCGGTCGTCCGTCCTTCCGGCCGGCCGTTAACATGATAACTCTCGAACGGAATGCACTAGACAATTGAAATTTTCAGAGTAGGTTTGGGACATAATTATCTCGGTTGAGTTCGTTACTGGGCAAAATAGGCGATATGGTTCCGGAGTAACAAAAACAAATTTTTTTTTTACGTTACAAATTTCGAATTTAATTTTTTTTAAATGCACTTTAATCATAAGAATCCATTGATATTATTCTCAACACTAACAAGCTAATACTTTCGGAGATATGATTTCTCAAAATTTCGATAATACATCGTTTTCGCAGAATGCGAATGCTATCTGTCTGTGTTCCATCTGTTTGCGGTAGCTGGTATTTGGTCCAGTTTGAAAGACAAACTTCATTAATATGAAACGAAACTGAAAGTGTATTTTTGGAGAGTTTGGTTGATGTAAGCATGCAGACAATTTGAAATTTGGATTCGCTTAGTTCTCAGCCATAGTTCTTTGATTAGTGAGTCGAAAATGAATGATGCAAAGAAGTCATTCTCTAATTATGGAAGATTTAGAACGGGATTTCCAACTAATGTATAGGTAGTTATTCCTTAGTAACACTATTTAAGATTTCCCACATAAATATCCTGGTTTGAGTTCTCTCTGGACTGATTAGGTACAATAGATTTGTTTCATAAATAAAGCTGGCTATTTCATTTACTCAATTTTTCCGAATGCATCCTGATAGTTTTGAAACATTCGTAGCCAAAATTGGACCGTCATATAAAGATAAGATGCAAAGGGATTTTAATTTCTTTCATGATAAGGTAGAGAACGATTTTGGAAAAATAATATCCTTTTTCAATAATAAACTGCTCACAGTAAATAAAGAAAAGACTAAGTTTATGATGTTCAATAGTTTCGCTCATAAACTTCCAGAATTCACTAAGCTCAGTATAGATCTAGATAATACAATACTAGAAATAAATGTAACAGATACAATAAAATATCTAGGGATACACATAGATAGTCATCTCCAATGGAATACTCACGCAGCTAAACTCACTCAAAAATTAAGATCATTAATCCCAAAGATAAAGTTATGCAGATCATTTTGTAATGACAATCAGATGAAAGTTATCTATAATGCACTTGTGCGGAGTCATCTGGTATACGGTAATATGGCATGGGGAGGGATGTACAGTTGTCACTTAAGAAAAATTGAGATTGCACAAAAATGGATTCTTAAAGTAATGTTTCGGAAGGGTTATCTGTTTCCAACTGATCAACTGTTTGAAGAAAGCGGAGTTTTTGACGTGAGACAACTGTATGCTCTGTCTGTGTGTATTTATCAGTTCAAGCATAGATCAAATTGGTTGGAGATAGAACATTCTCATGGTACACGATATAGAGAACATTGCATTGTTGAACCTAAAATGCATAAAGCGATGAGTCAACGATCTTTCATTTCTTTGGGACCTCGTTTAATCAATGAACTGCCAAAGACTGCTAAAACTTCACATTCAAAAAATATGTTCAAAAAAATTGTTCTTACGTATTTAAATGAGAAAGGCCGAAAAGCTGTCAGACATTTTATAGAAAGAAAATAGAAAAAAAAATATAAAAAAAGTAAAATAGGAATTATATGGTTTAGAAAATAGAAAAAAAAAAAAAACCAGAAAATAAAAATTTTTTGTTAGGTTAATGGGTGTATGAAATTTTGTGTTGGATATGCTTAGAATTAAGGCTTATATTTTGTCCACGCGCGGAAATTTTCCTTGTGGAGGATTATTGTGTTTATTAGCTAAGAGACAATGATGTAACACTTTATGTATGGAAATTTATTGCAATAAACATTATTATTATTATTATTACCATAAAAATCCATCGATATCATTCGCAACTCTGAGAAACTAATACTTTCGGAAATATGATTTGTCAAAGAGATTATTTGGACAAGAGCGCCAAAGCTCCTGCCACAGAGCTTTCCCCGTTTTTGCTCGCGTGTTCCGCAAGGAACAGCGGTCTATCATTTCGCCACAATGTCTGTATTTTTCGATTTTTTTTTCCGAAAATGGTCGCAAATGATTCAGTTCGACTCACTGATGAGTAATCCGGGGTCAGATTGAATTCTGTCCTTCCGGTCCGGCCGGCTGGCCTGTTCGGCCGGCCGTTAGCACGATCACTCTCGAACGGAACGAGTTAGAGCGTTTAAATTTGCAGGGTATGTTTGGAGCGTAAAAAATAGTTCGTTAGTGGGCAAAATCGAACAGACCGTTTCGAAGTTATGGCCATTTTTAGTTAAAACGTTTTTCAAGATTATTTCCGAAACCGATCCCTTGATCTATCTGAAATTTAGCATCAAATTGTAGAATCATAACCACTATATGCGTGCAAAGTTTTGTATTGATCGGATGGATATAAACTAGAAAAAAAGTAAAATATTTGAAATTGAAATTTTGTTTTCACTATAACTCGAAAAATATTGATCCGATTGAATTGAAGCTAGGTAGTCAGATGCAGGGTACCAACGAAAACACTTGTGTAAAATTTCGTAGGGGTAGCATGAGTAGAAAAAATTTAGAAAATGTTTGAATATTAGCGGAATATTTTGCTTGAAATTCCGAAACCAAATAACGGATTGAGTTCAATTTTGGTACTTCTGTGATCAGAGAACAGCTCACTAGCAGCCTAAGAAAAAATTTAACAACTTTGAACTTCCAAACTGGACAAATTATTTCAGTTCGAATGGAATATATATTATCTGGTGAACATATTTTGACGGGTTTTGCGCGTTTATCTGTATCAATGCGATATGTATGAGGGCAACTGATTAAAATATGTACGAGGAACTACTGTGGCAATTGAAGTAATGCGTGAACGATATGTGGAATTTTAAATTGGTTTTTGAACATTTGTCTAAACGGTGAACGACTGGGGGTGTAACTGGAAGGCCATATTAAGAACTCATGTCAATGTGAGTTTACGAGCCAGTTTCGAGGAGACAGCGTAGTGTCCGAGGTAAAGCTTTAATAACATAATCCTTGGGGTCAATATTGAAATTCATAATGCCTCTTTCGGGCATTTTTCGTTATTCTCATGAGCAGAAGAGAAATGATTTAAATCCTGGAGTTTTCGTCTGGGAGGATTGGGGTTTTGAGCTGGAGGATGCTATTTCTCCATAAAATCTACTTGTGAGGATCCGCGCATGTCTGGATTGAACATGCGATATCTCCTGAACTACTGGTGTTGGTGAATCGGAATTTTGTATGAGGTTTGTGATTTTCAGAGGACTGCACATGCGCAGAGAAGAAATGACTGCTTTTGGGATGTATAGGTTATGTTGATAGTGGTTTAGGAATATTTGTGATGGGTCTAGTATTGAGCCGATATTATGGGCTTGTAAAAGAAAATTCATGACAATTCTGTACACGGACAAGTCAGTTTGGACTGTCCTTTCAAGATAACCTAAACATCCCAAAAACAGTAATTTCTACTCTGCGCATGTGCAGACCTCTCAAAATCACAAATCTCACACAAAATTCCGATTCACCAACACCAGTTGTTCAGGAGATATCGCATGTTCAATCCACGCATGCGCGGACCCTCACAAGTAGATTTTATGTGGGAATAGCATCCCCCATATTTTGTTGAGAGTGGTTTAGGAATATTTGTGATGGGTCTAGTGTTGAGCCGATATTGTGAGGTTGTAAAAGAAAATTCATGACAATTCTGTACACAGACAAGTCATTTTAGGGGAAATGACGTTGTTTCCGAGTTCCGAGTGTCTGTACCGTTGCCTTGGGGCTAATTTTGAAATTCATATTACCCTTTTTGGGCATTTTTCTTCATGCGCATGAGAGATAAGGGGTGATTCCACTGCTGGAGTTTTCGTCTGGGAGAATTGGGGATTTGGCGTGGAGGATTCTATTCCCCAAAACAATCCCCTGTAGAGGGTCTGCGCATGCGTGGATTCAAGATGCGATATCTCCTGAACCACTAGTGTTGAATAATCAAGTTTTTTGTGGGATGTGTGATTTTGAGAGTACTTTCAGCCGCGAGTGGATTGCGCATGCAAATAGGTGAAGTGACTGTTTTTGGGTTGTATAGGTTATGTTTGGAGTGGTTCAGGACTATCGGTCATGGCTCTGGTGCTTAGCCAATACTGTGAGGTTTTAAAATAATATTCATGGCAATTCTGTGCACGGACAAGTCAGTTAGGGGGAAAAAGCGTTGTTTGCTAGTTGGAGTGTCCATAACGTGGCCCTGGGGCTAATATTGAAAATCATGTTAGCCTTTACGGGTATTTTCCGTTATGCGCATGAGCAAACGGGAAGTGATTTAACTGCTGGAATTTTCGAATGAGTGCTTTGGAGGTGCAGGATGCATCCTCCATAGAATCCGCTTGGGAGTGTCCGCGCATGCGCGGTTTGAAACTGCGATATCTCTTGAACCAATGGTGTTGAAGAATAAAAGTTTTGTGTGAGGTATGTGATTTTGAGACCACTTTCAGCCACGAGTAGATTGTGCTTGCGCAGAGGTAAAGTGATTCTTTTTCGTTTGTATGGCTCATGTTGGGAATGATTTGCGTCTAGCGATCATGGATTTGGTGCTGAGGCGATATTGTGAGGTTTTAAGAGAAATTCCATGGCAATTCGTTGCACCAACAAGTCATTTTCGAGGAAATAGGGACCAATTTATAAATGACTATATTTGGAAGATCTATATTAAATAACGTTCGGACTTGGAGAATATGCGTAAGCAATTGCGTTCCCAACGGGGGTCCCATAGCCACATTTTCTTGTTTCGATCTACGGTAAAACTAATAGCCAGACTTTATCGATAGCCAGATTTGTTGAAGGGACTCGGAAAATATAAGAAAGCACTGACGATAATTTCTCGTCGTTCGTTTGGTCATTTGAACGACGTTGTTTTAATGCTCGATTCATCAAGCTTTCCTCCGACGATATATAATAACATACTTCTGACAGCAACAAAAATTAAAATTTGTTCCAGCATTGACGTGAAGTCAGGAGCTTTTGCGCCCATATTCTATTGTCCATTCATCTCTATTGGACACTCTTAAGGCCGATTCATATTATACGTCCCGCTCGGCTCAGCTCAGCAAAATGATAATGCGATGATTCCCCAAGAACATGCCCGAGAATGTAGGATGTGCAAAGTAAGCAGGTTTTTTTCAAGCGATGGAATCCGATCTAGAATTTCAGCCCGCAAGTATATTAACCCCAAATTTTCGTTTCATTATATTTTCTTTTTTTGTTAGCAATCATGATTGGAGCTGCTGTGATTGTTTTTCTTTTGAGATTTAATGCATTTTTACAGGGTATTCATTGAATACATGCTAATATTCAAGGGAGTGATTGTTTGACTCATTTCAAGAAAAAAACTTCCTATGTACGTATGTCCTAAAAGTCTTAACTTTTGAGATACAGGGTGATAAAATTTTGGTACTGCGGTATGAAGCAATTTTAAATTTAATTATTTTAATGAAGAACTGAGCATCTGGCAAGAAAATATATTTTTTGGACTCTCATTCAATTTGGAACAAATCTTATCTCTTAATTTGCTTTCAGTCGATGCACAAACGTTTCCACACCGCATCAGATTTTTGAGGAATTGTTCCTGAAGTAAAACGATTTTTATTTTTTAGTGGAAACCGTGAGTCGGACGAAGAAAGCCCATGAGATCAAATTTGCTTGAAAATAAATGGGTATCTCAAGCGTAATTTTCATTTCAAGAGAAAGCAGTGGCGTAGTATTTTTTTCTCCAAGAATATTCAATACAAAACTCGTATGGACGCCACTGCTAGAGAAAATGACAATTTTTGCAAATCACAAAATGCACCTTGATCCATAAAAGACATGTACCAAATTTTATAAAGATGTCTACAATATTATCTCAGTTATTATTAAAAAACTGATTTTTTTTCAAATTTGTATCACCCTGTATCTCAAAAGTTAAGACTATTAGGACATACGTTCATCGGAAGTGTTCTTCTTAAAATAAGTCAAAAAATGGGTTCAAGCCCTGTGGACAGAAGCTTTCTGGCGCTCTAGTTCAAACAGACAAATTATATCTCCGAAAGTATTGGTTTCTCAGAGTTGGGAATTATATCAATGTATTCATACGATAAAACTGCATAATAAAGGTTCAATTCAAATGATAGTTTATTTATCAAGATTAAATGAGCAATCATGAGAATGAGAACTGCACCATGGAAGAAATCAAATTAAAATCTGGCCAATTTTGCCCAATAACGAACTTAACCGAGATATTCATCTCCCTAACCTACTCTGAAAATTTCAACTACCTAGCTCATTCCGTTCGAGAGTTATATCTATGTCTATGGATGAAAAGCAGTCTGACTACTCTCAGATCTTACTTCATGTTCCGTTCCGAAATATAAGACTTTTCTGAGAAAAACTAATTTCGGAGTAAACAACTGAGATTTTTCTCACTTCGCTCACAATTCTTCGATTGATTAGATAATGACATGTCTCAGGAAAATAAGTTGACATTATGACAATTCATACATAGAATAATTATATCATTGTGTGACAACGTTGAAATACGATTTATTATTGAAATTTTGAAAAATCATATCTCCGAAAGTATCAGCTTTTTAGAGTTAAAAATGATATCATTGGATTCTTATGGTAAAATTGCTTATTGAAAAAAATTTAAGTTTGAATTTGTTTTGTAAAAAAAAAAAATTTTTTTTGTTACTCCGAAACCATCTGTCCGATTTTGCCCAATAACGAACTCAGCCGAGATATTTATCTCCCAAACCTACTCTGAAAATTTCAACTGTCTAGCTGATTCCGTTCGAGAGTTATCGTGCCTACGGCGGGACAGAATGATTTTCGACCACGGATTCTTGATCAGTGAGTCGAACCAAATCGCTTAAGACCATTTTCATCGAAAAATTCGAAAATTACAGACATTTGGGCAAATTGATAAGCACTCAGTTCCGAGGAACTAGAGCGCCCAAAAACATCTCCTTAAATATTAGAATGTCTTCAAGGAACACCCTCTATAATTATTAGAGATAACTGTAGTACTTTGCATGTACTACTGATAATATTTTAAATTACGGTATCTATTGCACAAATTGAAATAATGATTATAATCACTCATTTTGTTTATATATTTAGTTGTAATATTAACACTCAATTAGGTTATGTTTTTAGATCAGTTCAAAAGCTGTCGTCCGATTTCGTCGTTCGATGAAAAGGATAGGATGGGAAATTTTTAACGACAGTGTCGTTGCTTTTTAACGACAGTATCGACTTTCTAATTTTCGCCATAATTCGCGATCAATTTCATCGAATCTGTTTATGAATCTCTGGATAACAGTCTATATGTAGCTGGTTCATTGTTTTATCTTTCCTGCTCGTTTGATACTCTCTCTTTTGAGTTCATATCTACATGATAGAACTATGAGTGTCAAATACGATTTAGAAAGATTCCATATAGGTACTGAGGTGCCTCAGGGCTCCATGCCAGGACCACTATTATTTTGATTGTTTACTAATGATTTGTCGTGAGGAGCTCCAGAAGGCTTGCGAAGATATTGTAAGCGAATTTGTTGGATGCTGTCGTTTGAATACCCTGGTAGTTAATGTCGACAAGACAGACAGGATCATAACACCCGATTTTACTAAATTTGTGGGTGTCCAATGTCCATATTGACAAAATTCTGAGTTGGTGTCCTCTGCAAGAGGGTCAACACTGTTTTTTTTGCCATCAGTGGAGAGAGAAATATTTAACCTCTCTGCTCTCTAATACAGATTTATTATAGCCTAGTGTTTAGTCAGCTTTATTATAATATCCTACTCTGGGGTAGCTGTGTGGATGTTTCTACAGCTTTCATTGTTCAAAAGAGTTCGTCAGTTTTTCAACGGTAACCCCCACTCGTTTTGTATACCGATTTTAAAGAAAATAAAATACTATGTTTACCATGTATATTAGGGTGGCCCAAAAAAACGATTTTTTTTTTCGAGTCTCCCATCAAAATATGTAAGTTTATAATGCTTTAGGAGTCCCCTCCAAACGACAAGTCAAAAAAATTTTTTTAAGGGAAACTCCAAATATTTAAAAATTTCCAAAATCGTCAAAAATCGATTTTTTTTTATTATTTTTCTCATTATTTTATTTTTTTCTACAAGAAAAATGATAAAGATCTTGAAACATCTCAAGTCGAAATTTTAATATTTAAAGGTCACTCCAAATTTTTCAAGGTTTCCAAGACTAGTACTTTATATCTTTTCGAGCTACTTCTGAATATGAATATCAACGAACTTGATTTTTTTTTTCTTGTATTTGACAAACCAAAGAATGGAATTAAATAAACGAGAAACAAAAAAAAAATATATGAATTTTTTTTACGATTATAGTGTAATTGTCAAAAAATCATATTTTTTTTTATTCTTAAATTTATTTATTTTTCAAAAATAAACATTTTAATTAAACTTTTATAACTTTTTATCAACTTTGAACACAATAATAGTCAATTATTAGTTATATTCAAATTATTTTTAGTTCAATTTATTGACGTTAGGCGCGTCCGTTAAGTATTAAGCTGTCTTCGTCTTCGATTGTTGTTTTTATTTACTGTCAGCGTTGGCTTATGTAGGTACTGAACGTAACTTATACGTAATTTAACAATTCAAGTTATTTACAAGTGATCAAATTGAAATAAAATCAGGAATATTCATAATTGTTTTTAAAATTACTATCAAAGGTAACTATTTTATTTTTTGCATCTAACAATTTTTCTAACCTAAAAATTTTTTCATGAAATCATTGCATATGCTTAAATATATTGTCAATAATTTAGAGTTTCATTTAAATTCATTTACTTTAATAATCTACCAATTGTTGCTAATAATAATACTAATTAATATACTTTTTTCATAGACAAAAGAAGTTTTAAATATTTGGAATGATAAGAACGTAAAAAAGGATGTTCATGTTAAAGAAAAAATAAATGAGTTATTTACAGTTTGGAAAAGCTTGAAAAAACATCGATTGAGGTGATCTAAGACTCAGAAGCTGAATGAATTCTCTCGAAGAATTATTTGATATTTCACTAAAATGCTTATTGCCTAATAAACAAACTCCTCCAATGAGGCTCCTATGTCAACTGCAGTGACTTTGCACAATAATATTGAATTAAGTAAGCCTCTTTCTCTAAAAAAAATGTATCTCAATCAAGCATATCTTCCCACGAACTTTATGCTTCTCCTCCTAAAAAAAAGCCCCAGTATAAGATTTCTCCAGAGCTGTCATCAATGTTTGATCGTACTAAAACATCTCATCGAAACGGTGTACTTTTGATGTCGGCAGTTTCAGCAGCTTTAGAACGTAAAGTCTCAGATGTCACGGTAAGCAAAGAAACTATTAGACGCACACGACAGAAGCACCGAACTGAGACAGCATCAAGTTTGAAATCATCTTTTTGTCCAAAAGTTCCTCTCACAGTACATTGGGATACAAAAAATTTTAAAGCCTATAAATCTACTGAACCAGAAGACCGTTTAGCAGTGGTAGTATCTGGTCAGGGAGTTTCAAAAGTGCTTGGTGTCATAATAATTGAAAAGTCAGCAGGTTTAAGTCAGTCAAATGGTGTTTACAATTTAATCAAAGAATGGAATCTTGAAAGTAATATCATGTCGATGGGATTTGATACGACTGCAAGTAATACTGGCAATAAAGTTGGAGCTTGTACTTTGCTGGAAAAAAAAACTTCAAAAAAAGTTACTCCATCTTGCTTGTAGACATCACATCTTGGAATTAATTTTAACTACAACATTTGGATTATTGCTAGAACCAGTAGTTAGTGGCCCTAATATTAAACTGTTCGAACGTTTCAAGAATCAGTGGAAAAATTTTAATAAATGTGATTTTGTAAGTGGAGCAGTTGATGATGAATCTGATACGGTTAAATTTAATATCAATCAGCTAAAAACACAACAACCTCGAGATGATAACAGAGAATTTTTGAAATTATCATTGTTGTTCTTCGGAAAAACAACTGATCATAATGACCAAACGATACGAATTAACATTCCCGGAGCTTATCACAGAGCCAGATGGATGGCAAAAATTATTTATTGCCTGAAAATATATTTTTTCCGCAATCAATTCACATTATCGGCAACTGAACTATCAGGCCTTGAGAAATTTAACAAATTTGCAACACAAATGTATTTAAAAGCTTGGTTTTTCTCGTCTAACGCTACATCGGCACCACGAAATGATTTGCAAATGCTAAAAAATTTGGTAAATTATAAAAATCAATATAAATCCGTAGCAGCTGCTGCGTTAAAGGTATTTTCTCGACATCTTTGGTACTTGAATGAACATTTGGTTGTACTGTCTTTCTTCGATGATCAAATTTCCGTTACGACTAAAATAAAAATGATTTCAGCTTTAAACAAAAAATCTTCAGAAAAATCGGTTGAAAACCGATTAATTATTGATCAAAATCAAATACTGGACAAAGATATTAGTGACTTCGTAACGGAAAATACCAAATATTTTTTCGAGTCCCTAAAACTTGATGATTCCTGTTTAAAACTACATCCTCGTTTCTGGAAATCAAATAAAAGTTATTTAGAAGAATTGAAGATTGTTCAGGAGCTACAAGTAGTAAATGATTCAGCTGAACGTGGGATTGCTTTAATGCAATCGTATCATGATACTGTGACTGACGAGAAACAAAAACAATACTTATTGCAAGTGATTGAAGAGAATAGAAACATGTTTCCAAACGCTACAAAAACAAGTTTGATAAATCATTTTGATATAGCTACAAAGTAAAATTAACTATACTTAATATATTTAACAATACTTTAAGATTGTTGAAGTAAATTTTTAATTCTGTTTTTAATTAAATAAAAAATGTTGTTACTCTAAATAATGTTAATAATTGACTATTTTTGTGTTTAAAGTTTATAAATATGTTATGGAAAGTTATAAAAATTTAACTAAAATGTTTATTTTTGAAAAATAAATAAATTTAAAGAATTAAAAAAATTATGATTTTTTGACAATTACACTATAATCGTAAAAAAAATTGATTAAATTTTTTTTTGTTTCTCGTGCTTTAATTCCATTGTTTGGTATGTCAAATGCAAGAAAAAAAATATCAAGTTCGTTGATATTCATATTCAGAAGAATCTCGAAAAGATATAAAGTCTTGGAAACCTTGAAAAATTTGGAGGGACCTTTAAATATTAAAATTTCTACATGAGATTTTCAGGATCTTTATCATTTTTCTTCTAGAAAAAAATAAAATAATGAGAAAAATAATTGAAGAAAAAAAATATCGATTTTTGACGATTTTGGAAATTTTTTAAAATTTGGAGTGACCCTTAAAATTTTTTTTTTGACTTGTCGTTTGGAGGGGACTCTTAAAACATTATAAACTTACATATTTTGGTACGAGACTCGAACAAAAAATTTTTTCATTTTTTTTGGGCCACCCTAATGTATATATATTCTCAGGTGTTTGCTATATTTATTTATTTATTTATTTATTAATCCATGCCAAAGAAACTGAGACAGAGTGGACTAAATTCTCAAGTTACCATGATCATAGGGACTAGGAACTCTCAGATTATGCTGGGGAATAGAACGCAAAAGTTTCAATGCTCACCAGTGTTTCAAGCCATAATGATGTACAACTATCTACCAAAGTCTGTGAAGAAACTTGGTATATTAACTTTCAAGTAAAAGATTAAAATTTTAATGTTATGAAAATATTATTATTCTGTTATGGATTATTATTGTGATTGTTCCCTACTAAATGTAGATGAGGGCTACAATACTTGTATTTTGACTTATCCTAAATACATTATGTTGTCTTAAAGGTTCAATAAATATTTTTTTTTATTCCGCTCGAGAGAAACAACCTTGTGTAGGCATCCTGAGATAGTCTACCCTGAGAGGGCCGCTTCTCTCAGGAGTGTGAGGGTCCAGTTGTTAATTGGTTACTCACTAAAAATCCTGTAGCACTTTCCTTGGATTAGTTATTCGTCCTGCCCTTACAGCGTCCCTGAACAAAAGAGATGAGCTGCAAGCGGCCTTCACAGTTGATGGGATCTGATGACTCGAAGTGATCCGAGCAACACGGCTTTCTGCATTCTATGCGCCAAATCCTCGGCTAGGGATTTACAGGGCGGTATAATCTTCGATTCGGTCACGTAATTCGCTCTCATTCCGCCTAGACATCCTATGATTAGTACGACCATACTATCTTTTTGCCATGGATAGAGGATCACCAGTTGGAGGTGCCAGCTTCTCACTTTCAAGAAATTTTGAAGTTTTATTTTTTGGTTTCTGGGGGTGGACAAATGAAAAAAGGGGTGGACAAACGTGGACCTACGATGGACAAACGATCCTGAAATTTTGAACCAGAAATTCGAATTTGGGGGTGCCAGCTTCACACTTTCCAAAATGTGTTCGATTTCTGAGTTTCTGTGATTGAACTAATGAAAAAAAATGTGGACAAACGTGGACAAACGTTGGACAATCGATTCCATACACTTCAGACATTTTTCAGTGATCTTTGGGTCCCGCTCAGTAAATGCACGGAACATATATAGATAATCCTATCTCTTAAACGGAGCCTAGACAAATGAAAAAAAAGGTGGACAAACGTGGACCTACGATAGACAAACGATCCTGAAATTTTGAACTCAGAATTCGAATTTGGTGCTGCCAGCTTCCCACTTTCCCAAAGTTTCAATGTTCGATTTTTCGGTTTATGTGGGTGGACAAATGAAAAAAAGAGTGGAAAAACGTGGACCTACGATGGACAAACGATCCTGAAATTTTGAACTCAAAATTCGAATTTGGGGGTGCCAGCTTCACACTTTCCCAAATTTTCAATGTTCGATTTTTCGGTTCCTGTGTTGGACAAATGAAAAAAAAAGGTGGACAAACGTGGACCTACGATGGACAAACGATCCTGAAAGTTTGACCTCAAAATTCGAATTTGGGCGTGCTGCTGAGACATCGCTCGAAATATATGTAATACCTATATCTTTTGAACGGAGCCTGGACAAATAAAACGAAAGGGTGGACAAACGTGGACCTACGATGGACAAACGATCCTGAAATTTTGAACCAAAAATTCGCATTTGGGGGTGCCAGCTCCACATAGCTCATTGTTGCGCTAGTATACTTGGTGGTGGTATCGGAGAGAGTACGCGAAGACCGTGGTTGTTCCCAACAGCTTGGCTTGTCATATGCAACAACTTGGCACATCAATTTATTTAAACCCTGTATAGTATACAAAATTCATTAATTTAATAGGTGATATAGGCAAAGTAGTGACCAGGAGATTATTGCGTCACAAATGAATCAATCGAACTAGAAGTTATCGTGATTATCCCATCCCGCTTGTTGTAATTTTTTTTTTCATTAGTTCTGGGGAAAAAGCCTTATTATTTATTCTATCATTATTACTTCATTTATTTAGTTCTATAATTCTATGTTACTCCAAATGTAATCTATGTAAATTTCAGGAAGTTAGGATAATGCTCGCACTGCACTATGGAAACGGTCCGTCATTCGTGAAAATATTAAATCCAGAGCTAACCAAAATCTTTCGATGTTGAAACGAAAAGTATTTCAGTTTGTTAACACATTGGTATATTATTTATAGCTATCTATTAGACCCACTATGATTGATGGATTTGAAAATTATACATTTTATGCTATCGCCGCACACCAGTTTTGGGTTATGTTACATGTAATGGGATTTACAATTGATTCCGTAAAATCGAATTGGTTTTAAATGCCGTCCAAAATATTTCTGTTCCATTATCGATGACAGAAATGAATCCGTTCATTCTGAACTTTTGAATATTGACCATTTCCTCCTATTTTCCGACTATGCATGGGTCGTTAGTCGTACAAATATATTTTGAACTGGAAATTTAGGAAGGTTGTTATACTGATAAATCTGATCTAATGTATGTATTCTATTTTTCTTCCTTGATGCCAAGCAACCTTGGGAGATTTCAATACCTGGATGGGTGACCGCTCTGGCCATAAATTTGAACAAGCACGCCAAAGATCCTGACCTAAGTACTTTTCCAACTAGTTCAAACTTGGATTCGCGAATTAATCAAAATGCATAGTTCAAACAATATTTGAGAAAGCCATTATTTGGCTTACTACATGGGCCATAAATCAGAAATCATATTTTGGCGCATTTTTTCGCCAAATTTTTGGAATTTTCAGCTGAAAATGGTCAAACTTGGAGTTGGAGTTGAATTCGACGCATTCATGATACATGAATTATTCCGGGTGAAATTCAATTCTGTCCGTCTGTCATAAGCACGATAGCTTACTCTCAAACGAAATGAATAAGAGAATTGAAAAATTGGTTCAAGCACTGACGTGAAGTCAGGAGCTTTAGCGCGTATGTTCTATTGTCCATTCTCCTGTATTGAACACTCTTAATCGAATTTATCATGGTGAATTCTATTGTCTGTTCTCCTGTATTAGACACTCTTAATCGAATTTACCATGGTGAATTCGATTAAGGCTGTCCAATACAGGAGAATAGACAATAGAATTCACCATGGTAAATTCGATTAAAAGTGTCCAATACAGGAGAATGGACAATAGAACATACGCGCAAAAGCTCCTGACTTCACGTCAGTGCTTGAACCAATTTTTTTTTCGTGAAGTCAGGATAGAAAGCAATGATGAAAAAATTAACACATTATTGTCTACCTTCAATTCTTCTTTAGGAGAAGAATACATAATTATTCTTGAAAAATATTACTGGAATTAATGTCATATTTAAATAATCAAAGTAAAGAAAATTATAAGTTTAGTTACTAACATATTGAATGAAATTCAATTGAATTCCAGTAATATTCAATTACTTATTCTTAACCAATAAATCTCTATTGATAGATCTAAAGGTGATGAGGTGAAACATAAAAATATATTCTCATTAGTGATAGAAAAACTGGCCTAAAATTCCTCTCTACCCATCACGAGATTTAATATCCACAAATGAGCCCCTCACCTTACAAGATCAGAAGCCTTCAGCAAAATTCAAAAGTCCCCTCTCGCAAATATACTCCTCTGAAGGCACATGGATCTCTTGAAGAAGAATCGCCTTCTCTGTTTCTCAAAGATATTCACTCTTGTTCATAGAAATCCCTTCAATATTTAGTTGCCTCCTCCTAAGGATGATCTCTTTCAAAACCAGGTATGACCGTTAATGTAGGGCTAACATATCCCATAGATTTGTGATGAAATAACACGATTTTCCCATAACATACGCGCAAAAATATGTCATCATGACATTTATATTTATTATTTGAAGGTTCTAGCAAAAATACGACCATAGACGACTTATCATACGACGATTCGCATCCAGCTACCGAACTCACAAAAGGCAGCTCGGTTCTCCAACAATATAGATCCGATCGTGTTCAAACTTGAAACTCTGCAGTAGAGTTAGGTTCTGAAGGCTCTTCCAAAATTTCAGCCATGCCGAACGAATAGTTTATGATATATGGAATTTTTTTCAATTATTTTTAATTATTTTTTTTTTAATTTTCTAGTTATCCTCACGAAATTCTGCAAAAATTTTTGCGTTGGCATTCTACAACTAATAACCATGTTTGAATTCAATCGGATTTGTATTCTTCGAGTTAATGAGGAACAAAAACAACCAAATTTCAGAAAATTTCAGATGGCTATAACTCTAAAACCGTTTGGACGATTATGCTCATAAACAAACTCAAATGTCGCATTCAGATGCACAATCTAACCTGAAATTTTCAAGCCGCTATCTTTTTCTGTTCTCAGGTTATCGTGACAACAAAAATATTTTTTAATGATTTTTTAATAATTTTCTAGCGATACGATTCTCACAAAATTTCACAAACGTGCTTAGGTCTATATTCTACAACTATTCACTGAGTTTAAATTCGATCGGATTTATTTTGGTTGAAAGAAAATTATTACTCGGATCCCTTTAGGCCGATTAAACCCATTAACGAACTTGTCCGTCGTATTGGAATGCGCCACCTACCCTGAAAATTTCAAGTCGCTAGCTCTTTCCGTTCTCAAGTTATCGTGGCAACGGCCGGACGGCACCACAGAATTAAATTTCACATTTAGGCAAAACTATAACGCGATGTTCCCCAGAACATACGCGCAAAAATGCAGAGTAGGTTCGGGTCATCAATATCTTAGGTACTTCCGTTAAAGGCCAAAATCTGCCGAGTGGTGTCGGAGGTATAGCACTTTGAAATTTTGTTGTCCCAATATCTCAAAAACTACTGATCGATCATCGAATTGAACAAGTTGAAACAGAATTGTGGCCAGGAGCTTTGGCGAGCTTATAGCCAGAGCAGTTACTCATCCAGATACAGAATTCGTGTAAGGCTGCTTAGCTCCAGGAAAAATATTCCCGGTACCACGTGCTGTGAATCTGATATCAAATGTTCAAATGAAAATATTCAAATGTCGAACTTACGTCGAATGTTACGTGTATATTAGTTTATAGTTTATCGAAAATTCGAATATCGATATGATTTTTTGCAGAACCCGCTATTATCAGGCAATCCAACGTTCGAGCAGGACATCGTCTGTCGGGACCGCTAGGTCTATTATGGATTCATAATTTTGAAAATTATGTATATAAAAATGTGTACACTAGTTGATAGCATTGTTTTCTTTTGCAGTACACTGACTGGGAACACGTAAACGATGGATATTTGAACCAGAAAATGGTTGGTGATGTCGTCGGAGATTACTTTTTTGTGTGTCCAACGAATGACTTCGCAGAACTTGCCGCTGAAAAGGGAATGAAAGTCTACTACTACTTCTTTACACATGTGAGTAGAAATATAGAGTCCAACGCAAATTTTTAAGTAACACATAAAAAACTAATAATCTACAGTTGCAGATAACATCAGAATTTAATCAGAACTAAATATCCTACCTGTACATCTGCGCATATCTATTTATTTCTTACATAAGATCCTAGCAATGGTTTCATTGTTAATGATGAGTAGAAATTCTTCAGCTCGTTCTCCGCCATTTTAAGTATACATCACATTCCCCTTCTACACATATGCGAATGTAATATTCCTTTATCATTCAAGGATTACTTTCATGCTTTACCATTATAACTACCTTTTTCAAAGTCAAATGTTGAAGACGTTTTTTTGACGTAAACTTTCAAGTGTTCTACATAGTTAATTTCTTTCGTTTTCTCTGAAGAACGAGGCGATGTATTCAACTGGTTTTGCAGTTCAGGTAAACCGGTTTAGCGGATAAAATTAGAGAAATCGTTTAGAAACCGGTCTCGTTGATGCAATGTTCATCCCTATACCTCAGTGTGTGTCCGCCTGAATGGTATGTAGACCAGGGTCGATAATTTTTGAAACTGAAAAAAATTATAGTAGAATGAAACCCATTGTAAAAGGAAGAGAATATAACAAAAATTTTACGGGCGATCTGAGGTCGATAAGGGGAAGGGTGTGAGTAAAAAACGGTTTATCTCGATCTCCGGCAAAACTACAAGTCCTATGGAAAAAAGTTGAATGGCAAAGTTGTAGGTTTTACACTTTTTTCACATAACCTCAAAATGTATGTGAAAAATTCAAATAACCACGTTTTTGGTTTTTAATTTTATCTTTTGCAAAAAAATTTTTTTTTTACCAAATTTGGTGAAAACCTACGTTTTTTTTTTCTTCTTTAAAATACCAATAAGTAGGCATCTACACATATAATTTGGAGAAAATTCTACAACTTTCTCAAAATATTGTGGATGTCTTATTAAATATTAACTTAGCATTTTCCAAGAAAATTTACCATAGTAATGTATATTTTTTTTCACCACCAGAAAGTAGAGACTCCAATGAACAAAAAGCCCACCTACTTTATTAAAAACGCAGATATTTTGATGTGAGAATTTTCGATTCAAAATTTGGGTGTTTTGAAAAAAATGTTTTTGTGAGAGATAAAAATTAAACACCAAATACGTGGTTATTTGAATTTTTCACTTAAATTTTGAGGTTATGTGAGAAAAGTGTGCATAAAAGAGTTGTAGATCTTTTTATTACCTAAAACTTTGCTATTTAACTTTTTTCCGTAGGACATGTAGTTTTGCCGGAAATCGAGATAAACCGTTGTTTACCTTTAAAAACTCACTACCTTTGACTTCCCGAACTCAGTCCGCCGGTAAATTATTTTTCCTATCATTTTTGTTATATTCTCTTCCTTTTCCAATGGGTTTTGTTCTGCTATAATTTTTTTTCACTTTTTACCATTTCTAAAGGCTTCGACCCTGGTCTAATATGTTCCTTATGGAACTACCATATTCAAAAATACTTATTTCATTTTAGGATAGAACCTCGCAGATTGGGTTGTTACAATGTATAACTCTCACTTCTCGAAATACCTACAAAAGGTATCATCTAACTATCAAGAGCAAGGCTGGATATGTGTTTCGGTCTAATTTTGGACACGTTAGTAACATATAATATGTTGTCTATGGTTAGCAACTGGTAGCTCAGACTTTTAACTAAATCAGGCTCCCTATCTGCTCTCAAGTGCCGTATGCCGTATGAAAATCGGCAACGCAATCTACGTGGGAAGATATGAAACCAAGCGTTCTCGGATGCAGGTTTCCCAGACATGAAAACACTATTCATAATCTACACTGCCTAGCATAAAATTAGGGTCACCTTGTAACTTGAAGTTTTCGTGAAATAATCTATTTTTCGTACTTCCGGGCCTAAAGTGACAACTTCACTCCCTTGTGACAGGTACTAAAGTGTCACATTTAATCCCTCCGGGATTAAATATTGACGAAACTCCCGGAGCGATTAAATCACAAACAAACGATATCTTCTCTAATGTTAATAACCGATTTCAGCATTGAGTAATGTGCCCAGAGAGTTGAGGCACAAACCGCTTTTGATTTATCATTGAAGTAGACTAACAGCGCATTTTCAGTAGGTTGTCTCACATTTTTTAAGCGGCACCACTTTTTAAAAGCATCGTACTGCTGCTCGTATAGTTTTCTAGATTTCGGTGGTAACAATTCTTCACCTACTTCGGCTGCTCTTTTATCAATATCAGATACACCTTCTTCACTCATGATACCAATAATTATCAATAACAATGTTTCTTTACAATGACACTAGTAATGACAATGTTTCTAAATTATAATTGTCACAACGCAATGTTACTATGGTAACTTATTTTAAAGACAGTTTATTAAATGAGTTGAAGAGAGAAAAAACTGATTGAAATTATTGAAATAATTAATAAAATCATACCGGAAGTACGAAAAGTATCGTATATACCTTGCGACTGAAGTACATTTAATCCTTCAGGTAAATTATGGCCCGACCGCAGTCCCGCGGTATATAATATACTATTTTTTTTGAGTTGCACTTGTAACTAAGGTAAAAAACTGTAAACAATGATTATGTCGTGATTGATTGAAAGAAATAAAGTTTTTGCCGTTTTGTTCAAAATTTATTGAAACAATTTTAATTATTCGATTATAATTTGAAAAGATGTTCGTTCAAACAAGAAAATTTTGATATGTCAGTACGGTGTATTTCCTTCTTTGACAGTGATAAGAGCATACAAACGACGAGGCATGCTTCGGATAAGATATTGGATCACATTCTGCGGAAGATTGTCCCATTCTTGCACGACTATGTCGCGAAGCTCCCTAGAATTTCTGGGGGTTGGTACATGTCTCCACAAACGTTTTCCCATTTCGTCCCAAACATGTTAAATCGGATTCAAATCTGAACTGCGAGCAGGCCAATCAAATCAGGCGATTTGAACCTCGTCAAGAAACTTAGTAACTATCCGAGCAGTGTGGGGACGTGCATCATCATGCATAAAAGTGGCATCGTCTCCAAGAATAACCATAAACGGTACAACATGGTCTTCTAGAACATCAGTCAGGTAACTATGCGCTGTCAGAGTACCATTCTTGATGAACACTAACTCTGTGTGAGCTTCGAAAGATATGCCTCACCACGCCATAACGGATCGCGTATTGGCATTGTTTACTATGCTGCAACGCATACATGTTGTTGCAACGCGGTAAAGAATGACTGAAATAATACTCTCTCTACCCAGACATATCTTACCACGACTCAGCACAGGCAAGGGTTCAGACGTAGTAACTATTGTATTATTGATACGCTGCCATTCTCAAGACATTGTTTACCGCGTTTCAGCTCAACATTGCGCGTGACTTGGTGGATTTCGTTGCCCATATGTTTTCGAGCCCTATCAAAGACGACACTTGCTGTCATTAGCTAAAAAGAAATACTGTTTAGAAAAATGTCGCCTTCTGCTAATGTCTCTGTTCAAAGAATCGACAAAGATACATTCTCTTCCTCACATAAAAACCATTATCTTCCTTACATAAAAAATCGTGCTATTCCTCTTGACATAAAAATCGTGCTGGCATAAAAACTCGTGCTACCATAAAAACTCGTGCTACCATAAAAACTCGTGCTACCATAAAAACTCGTGCTACCATAAAAACCCCTGATGTTCGGGGTTGTCCTGCACACGTTTGCTTCGAAACCAAACCTGGCCGTGCCTCCACCAAATAATTCTTCAAGCACACAGCGATATTCTGTCAAAGTCGCCAAGATCGTTCACGTGGTCAACTCTTGGATTTGCAAAAAGGTCCTTATATCCTCTTTCGAGACGAGCGCAAGTTACCTGTTATCTTCCCAAATCAAACCAATGTAACCCTCACTCCTAATTCGATTTTCGAAACTATATCCAACTAAGAAGAAATCAACAATTCTTACTAAGTTCCGAAAATACGCCTAACCTATTGCTCCTCCGTCGAATCTTCACAAAATGGACGACCTCATCTCCCTGACTGGCGCAGACTCTCACAAACTTTCAGATTGTCACAATGCAACAATATTGCCAACTCATTCGGCTCTCCGAATACAACAATTATTTAGCGTCGATTGGTACCACTGAGATCCAACCTCAAATTCGATGTCAACATAAACGACACTCGCGCAAACCAAATGTAAACAAACCCCTGCCCGGGTTAAAAAGAAACGTTACAAATTCCCAACTCTCAGAAACCAATACTTTCGGAGACTTGATTTTTTTTTTTCAAATTTTCAATAATAAATCGTATTTCAACGTTTTCACAGAATTATATAATTATTCTATGTATGCATTGTCATAATGTCAACTTATTTTCCTGAGACATGACATTGTCTAATTCCTTGCTAATAGTTGGTTCGAGAAACGTCAAAATCGACTTAGAGAGACAAGGGTAAAAAACCGTCAAATAAACCCCCATGTGGCGATTTTATGTCGAAAAGTGAAAATTTAGAATATATATCCCAGGTAAGTACTGACGTTTGATTCTAATACCGGAGATCGACAAGATCGTACGTGGAGCCCGATAGCCGGTTCGTCTAGTCAGTCGGTTTTCGGTTTCGGAACGAGAGAAGGCGGGCTCAAATCCCGGAAAGGGAATTACGAGTTTTGGCGCTCTAGATCCTCGGAACTGAGTGCTTATCAATTTGCCCAAATTCTGTAATTTTTATTTAAGATGCAGTTTCACCATTAAAATCCATCGATATCATTTTCAACTCCAACAAGCTAATACTTTCGGAGATAATGAATCGTACGTACTTCTATGTTTTCAAAGAATGCTATAATTATTCTATCTAAGCTTTATTATATGATCTGTGTTCATACTCGTACATTTCATCCTGTTTTATAAGAAAGAGTCAAATTCATTTCAGCTATTTTAATTTGATTTCTTCCATGGTGCAGGTCTCATTCTCAGATTGCTCATTTAATCTTGATAAATAAACTATTATTTGAATTTAATTTCCTTTATGATGCAGTTCTTTCATAAGAATACATTGATTTAATTCCCAACTCTGAGAAACCAATACTTTCGGAGATATAATTTGTCTGTTTGAACTAGAGCGCCAGAAAGCTCCTGTCCACAGGTTTTGAACCCATTTTTATTCAAGGAATCACACAAAGATCATTGTATACAGCTGTTTGCGTTGATAACAATAAAGAAACTTCCGGAAACATTGAATAGTTCTTAGATAAATAGGAATCACGAGGTGACCCTAATTTTATGCTCGGCAGTGTATATAAAAATCGAGAAGAGATTCTAGCAGTGCTCGATGATATCATTTTGTCAGCCATAAACACATTTTATTCATTTTATATGGAAACTGAATGATCTGAAAGTGTTTCACAGAACACTTTAAGCTTGGTTGAGTAATTGAAGGTATAAGAAATTAATGCTGAAAGTCATACCTTCTCGTGCCAAGATATTGAATTAACAGAGTACCAGAGCTAGTATGAATGAGACTCTACTTGGTAGCTTTAACATCCCTGAATAATATGATTTATAGTTTACTAAAGAATACACACGCTGAAATATTCATTGATTTTAACCATCAACAAATATTTTGCGTGAGCTGAGCTAGGTCACCACATCGCTCAATATTCCTCCAAAGAGGAAAGCGTCATTCAAGGGAAGACAGGAACCGCGGTTTCATCGTTGTTACCAATCATCAGCATGACTTAGCACCATGAATGAATAACCGAAGGAGTTCAAGGAAACTTAATTCCATCAGTTGCGAACTGGAAGGAAAAGAATCCCACCAGCCGCACCTATAAAAATTCTTACGAACTCCGACCCTCTGCGATGGAGAAAACTTGAGTCATCTTCAGCGACGTTCATTCTTTTGCCGTAAGAGGGACAGGGACTGTAAAGCCGTCAACCGATATAAGACCTTTTCGGACTAAAAACACCCGGTTTCGTGTGGTTAGATAAACCACCAACCAGTGAACATTCAAGGAGGTGAAATGTGGCTTATTGGCAATAACTACAGAAGACACACGGTGAAATATTCATTGATTTTATCAAAAGCAAAATCAATGAATATTTCACCGTATATCTTCTTTAGTTATTAGCAATTAGACACAGGTCACCTGATTGAATGTTTATAGTTTACTGTTCCATATCTCATTTTCAATACTTTAAAACTTCACGAATGAATATCTTGGAAACGCAACATACAAAGATAACGAAACTTTCGTATATTATGACCAACATATTCAGAATAGAGTGAGTAAAATGAGCTCCAAATAAACGAGACAGTTTTTGAGAATTTCAATAAAAACATTGTAAATGATCTGGAAAAAAAATATGCGCCGCTTGTATCGTATAGAAAGGTAATATTGAAACAGTAAATTCATCATTAAGTTACCTCAGCTTTTCTTCATCAATATAATTGATTAATTAGCCTCTTTGTGATTTAAAACAATATGTATTTTTTTTTAAATAGGGGTAAATACAAAATTTCAAAAATTCAAATTTCAAATAAAGGAGGTCTGCAAGAATCAAAACACATTTTTGTCGCCTACAATAGACTGAAACTATAATATCTCACCAAAATGTAACTTGTTGTTTTGGAAAAAATTCGAAAAATGACTTTTTAATAAGATTATATTTGGAAATGTTTATGGGTTCCGATTAGTAAGTTTTCATGCATACTTTGTCTTAATTGGACTAAAAAAACAGGTTTTTGGCGCGCCTGACTCAAACGATTGGTTTCACCTAATGTTTGGCGTCTAAATGCGCCGGTTAACCTGCGTAGTGGTTTCGGATTTTTAGCCATCTGAAAATATATTTAATATATATATATATACACATAAGTATCTGTGAGATATCGTTGAAATTTTGACACCACCGGAGCGAGCAACCGAGCATGGGCAAGGAGGAAGCATAAGCATCCTGCATTCAGTTTTCTTTTCATCTTTACTTATTCTCTTGGTTGCGCTATCCTGAAGAAGCCAATTAGCCGAAACACGTGTTGGCAGGTACCATCGAAATGATTTTTGTCGGATCCTTATTGCGGAATTGCCCGTAACACTTTTCCATTTTTTTATTTATTGATCAATATAAACAAACTAATAAACAATTTTTCATTAAATATTCATTAAAATCCATTCAATATTGACAATTATATTAATATAATATAAGAATACTATTGTTGTCGATCTTGAACGAATTTTAATCAATATATATATATATTTATACTTATAATTGGCATTGAAGTGTGAACGTCACATGGATGCTTTTAAAAATATTTTAAACACGCTTATGTAAGCTGTATGCTTTCTTGCTTGTTTGTAACCGACATCTCTGAACGCGATATAGACCCACTTTAGACGATCAGATTTTATTTCAACTCTGCAGCCTTTTCGGGAGCTGTCGATATTACAATATTTTGATATGAGTATCCCATTATCCTGACTAGAATCGCCAGGATTACTAAATTTCATTAGGAATCCTCTGCATGAGAGTAAGAGAGTGAGAACTAGCACACGATCTGCGCATGCAAGAAATCTAAATCTAAAAACAAGAAAAAAAATAATAGTTCAAAAAAACTAACAAAACGCACTTTAATGATAAATTGAATTAAAAAGTATGAAATAAATTTTGAGCATTTAAACAAAATGATGGATGAAAATTGTAAGTATTATTTTGTTTTAGTTAGTTCTTGGAAATATTCGATCGGTACAATCAGTGAAAAAATAGTTGAGAAATCCAAAATTGTGCGATTCATAAAATATAAAAAAAAATGGGTTCAAGCCCTGTGGACAGGAGCTTTCTGGCGCTCTAGTTCAAATAGATAAATTATATCTCCAAAAGTATTGGTTTCTCAGAGTTGAGAATTATATCAATGTATTCTTATGATAGAACTGCATCATAAAGGAAATTCAATTCAAATAATATTTTATTTATCAAGATTAAATGAGCAATCTGAGAATGAGAACTGCACCATGGAAGAAACCAAATTAAAATAGCTGAAATGAATTTGACTCTCTCTTATAGAACAGGATGAAATGTACGAGTATGAACACAGATCATATAATAAAGCTTAGATAGAATATTTATAGCATTCTGTGAAAACATAGAAGTACGATTCATTATTGAAATTAAGAACTTCATCTTAGCAGAAATTGAATTCAAACATCATAGAAGAATTTAAATTCAACAAGAGTGCCAAAATTTATCAATCCGAAACCAATAGACGAATTCTACCCAACAACGAACTCATCCGAGATATTCATTCCTCAATTCTATGATGAACGATAATATATATATCTTTCCTCGAATCTACTCCAATACACCAATATTCCAGTTTTGTTTTTAGTGGAGATATTCTGAACTCAATATTATTAACTTACCATTACCATTCCCATCATCAATGGATTGTCCATCGGCATGAAAATATCAACCAACACAAAGTATGATATTAAATTAGAATTCTCATATATAGGATTGCTGGAAGGAATGACAATGAGACAACGTCATGTCTCACGAAAATAATTTGACATTATAACAATTCATAGAATACCCACAGAATAATTCTATCATTGTGTGAAAACGTAGAAATACGATTTACATTGAAATTTTGAAAAATCATATCTCCGAAAGTATTAGCTTGTTGGAGTTAAAAATAATATGAATGGATTCTTATGGTAAAACTGCTTATTGAAAAAAAATTAATTTCGAATTTGTTGTGTAAAAAAAAAATTTTTTTTTAGTTACTCCGAAACCATCTGTCCGATTTTGCCCAATAACGAACTTAGCCGAGATATTTATCCCCCAAACCTACTCTGAAAATTTCAACTGTCTATCTCATTCCGTTCGAGAGTTATCGTGCCTACGGCCGGCCGGACGGCCGGACCGGCCGGACAGAATGAATTTCTACCACGGATTCTTGATCGGTGAGTCAAACCAAATCGTTTAAGACAATTTTCATCGAAAAATTCGAAAGTTACAGACATTTGGGCAAATTGATAAGCACTCAGTTCCGAGGAACTAGAGCGCCAAAAAGTCATGCGAAAGGCATAAAAAAATATGGTACAGAGCACCCCTCGATTTTCTCTAAGTAATACTTACATTGTTCGTCCATCATTCTGTTTGAATGCTCAAAATTAGTTTATAATTTTTAGTTCGATTTATCATTAAGGCGAGTTTTTTGAAACTATTATTTGTATTCCTTTGCTCAAACTACTGCCAAATTACCCACTTATCTATTTTCACGGTTTCCAAAACCTTCTCCCTAACTTCGTTTACATAAATTCCACGAATTCAGAGGCCATAGAACGTAAAACTGAAACCCAACCATATAATATACAGTGATGAAAATCTTACCCAGGTTTATGTACTTCCTTTTTGAAATTCAGGAGTGCCGAGGGCGTGTTCCATAGCCCTCACTTCCAGCCGTATAAGAGGGATGTAGTTGCTCCCTGGATGGTCTAGAATGTTAATGACGTTATCATGAACGTTGCAGACGGTTCATCAGGTGGCGATGAAAATATTTTGAACGTTTTGTGTGAGGAAAGTATAATAATGAGATTCTGAAATATTCAGGGGACCGCCGTGGGATTTCATCCACGAAGGTTTGAGCATAAATTATTTTCTCAAGTAATTATATTTTTTACACAAGATAAACATTACCTCTCGTAATGATTCTTTTGTCTGCCCAAAGAACGTTGTGCTCGACGCATCTTTTACGATGTTCGTTCAATATGATCGTCTAACGTTCATCGTTTTGTAATCCCAGGCAACAAAGAGAGCCACCAGAGATCTCAGAGAATTCTAGCTGGGAAAATGTGAAGACTTACGTTACGTCTCTGGGAGGGCGAACAGAGCCCTATTTCTCGTCCAAATGCCTCGGATGAACTCGGCGAGTTCTCTGCGATATCCCATGTGTAAATTGTAATGTCTGCCTGATGACCTTTTTTCTCGACGCGTCTTTCAAGATGCTCGTTAAATATAATCGTCTAACGTTGATCATTGAGTACTACCGGGCAAGACAGAGAACTTCCAAAGCTTTCTCAGAGAATTCTTGCCGGGAAAATATCAGAGGTTTTGTTACCTCTCTGGAAGATTGAAGAGAGCTTTATTTCTCGTCCAAATGCCTGATATATCTCAGAGAATTCTTGCTGTGAACATTTTTTCTCGACGCGCCTTTTACGATTCTCGTTCAATATAATCGTCTAACGTTGATCATTGAGAACTACCGGGCAAGACAGAGAACTTCCACAGTTATCTCAGAGAGAATTCTTGCCGGGATAATATCAGGGTTTTTTTTACCTCTCTGGAAGATTGAAAAGAGCTTTATTTATCGTCCAAATGCCTGATATATCTCAGAGAATTCTTGCTGAGAATATTTTTTCTCGATGTGTCTTTTAAGATGCTCGTTCAATATAATGGTTTAACGTTGATCATTGTGTACTACTGGGCAAGACATAAAACTTCCACAGATTTATCTGAGAAATCTTGCCAGGAAAATATCAGGGTTTTTGTTAACTCTCTGGAAGATTGAAGAGAGCTTTATTTGTCGTCCAAATGCCAGAGATATCTCAGAGAATTCTTGCTGAGGTTATTTTTTCTTGACTCGTCTTGTAAGATGCTCGTTCAATATAATCGTCTGACGTTGATCATTGAGTACTATCGGACAAGAAAGATAACTTCCACAGCTATCTCAGAGATTTCTTGCCGAGAAAATATCAGGGTTTTTGTTACCTCTCTGGAAGCTTGAAGAGAGCTCTATTTCTGGTCCAAATACCTGATGTATCTCAGAGCATTCTTGCTGAGAATATTTTTTCTCGACGCGTCTTTTCAGATGCTCGTTCAATATAATCGTGTAACGTTGATCATTCAGTACCACCAGGAAAGACAGAGAACTTCCACAGATATCTCAGAGAATTCTTGCCGGGAAAATATCAAGGTTTTTGTTACCTCTCTGGAAGGTTGAAGAGAGCTTTATTTCTCGTCCAAATGCCTGATATATTTCAGAGAATTCTTGCTGAGAATACTTTTTCTCGACGCGTCATTTCAGATGCTCGTTCAATATGATCGTCTAACGTTGATCATTGAGTACTACCAGGCAAGACAGAGAACTTCCACAGATATCTCAGAGAATTCTTGCCGGGAAAATATCTGGGTTTTTTTTACCTCTCTGGAAGATTGAAGAGAGCTTTATTTCTCGTCCGAATGCCTGATATACCTCAGAGAATTCTTGCTGAGAATATTTTTTCTCGACGCGTCTTTTAAGATGCTCGTTCAATATAATCGTCTAACGTTGATCATTGAGTACTACCGGGCAAGTCAGAGAACTTCCACAGATATCTCAGAGAATTCTTGCCGGGAAAATATCAGGATTTTTGTTACGTCTCTGGAAGATTGAAGAGAGCTTCATTTCTCGTCCAAATGCCAGAGATTTCTCAGAGAATTCTTGCTGAGAATATTGATACCTGACGCGTCTTTTAAGATGCTCGTTCAATATCGTCCAACGTTGATCATTGAGTACTACCGGGCAAGACAGAGAACTTCCACAGATATATAAGAGAAATCCTGCCAGGAAAATATCAGGGTTTTTGTTACCTCTCTGGAAGATTGAAGAGAGCTTTCTTTCTCGTCCAAATGCCGGAGATATCTCAGAGAATTCTTGCTGAGGATATTTTTTCTTGACTCGTCTTTTAAGATTCTCGTTCAATATAATCGTCTAACGTTAATCATTGAGTACTACCGGGCAAGACAGAGAACTTCCACAGATATCTCAGAGAATTCTTGCCGGGAAAATATCAAGGATTTTGTTACCTCTCTGGAAGATTGAGGAGAGCTTCATTTCTCGTCGAAATGCCTGATATATCTCAGAGAATTCTCGCTGAGAATATTTTTCTCGACGCGTCTTTTAGGATGCTCGTTAAATATAATCGTCTAACGTTGATCGTTGAGTACTACCGGGCAAGAGAGAGAACTTCCACAGATATCTCAGAGAATTATTGCCGGGGAAATATCAGGGTTTTTCTTTCCTCTCTGGAAGATTGAAGAGAGCTATATTTCTCGTCCAAATGCCTGATATATCTTAGATAATTCTTCCTGAGGATATTTTTTCTCGACGCGTCTTTTAAGATGCTCGTCAATATAATCGTCTTACGTTGATCATTGAGTACTACCGAGCAAGACAGAGAACTTCCACAGCTATCTCAGAGAATTCTTGCCGGGAAAATATCAGGACTTTTTTTACCTCTCTGGAAGATTGAAGAGAGCTTCATTTCTCGCTCAAATGCCTGAGATATCTCAGAGAATTCTTGCTGTGGATATTTTTCTCGACGCGTCTTTTAAGATGCTCGTTCAATATAATCGTCTTACGTTGATCATTGAGTACTATCGAGCAAGACAGAGAACTTCCACAGCTATCTCAGAGAATTCTTTCCGGGAATATATCAGGACTTTTGTTTCCTCTATGGAAGATTGAAGAGAGCTTTATTTCTCGTCCAAATGCCTGAGATATCTCAGATAATTCTTGCTGGGGATATTTTTTCTCGACGCGTCTTTTAAGATGCTCGTTCAATATAATCGTCTTATGTTGATCATTGAGTACTACCAGGCAAGACAGAGAACTTCCACAGATATATCGGAGTAATGTTGCCAGGAAAATATCAGGGTTTTTGTTACCTCTCTGGAAGATTGAAGAGAGCTTTATTTCTAGTCCAAATGCCTGAGATATCTCAGAGAATTCTTGCTGAGGATATTTTTGCTCGACGCGTCTTTTAACATGCTCGTTTAATATAATCGTCTAACGTTTATCATTGAGTACTACCGGGCAAGACAGGGAATTTCCACATCTATCTCAGAGAATTCTTGCCGGGAAAACATCAGGACTTTTGTTACCTCTCTAGAAGATTGAAGAGAGCTTTATTTATTGTCCAAGTGCCTGAGATATCTCAGAGAGTTCTTTCTGAGGAAATGTATTCTCGACGCGTCATAATTTTTTTCCAATATAATCGTCTAACTAATCATTAAAGGATACTGTGGAAGGTATACTCATTATTAAAAGGTTTTTTTCTGGGTTTTCTCTCCCAAACTCTGAAAAATATCTATAAAATAAAAATTAATTATTTTGTGATTTGCTTCTGCGTAAGAAACACAAGACTTTTGTCAGAAGCTATCAATTGAACAATGTTGCCTAACAAACAACAACGAAACAACATCAACGAAGAAACAACTATATCGTAACATTTCAGAGTCTAATTAAATACTCAATTAATTAATTTTTATTTTATAGATATTTTTCAGAGTTTGGGAGAGAAAGCCCAGAAAAAACCTTTTGATAATCGTCTAACATTGATCATTGATTACTACGCGGCAAGACAGAGAACCTCCACAGATATCTCAGAAAATTCTTGCCGGGAAAATATCTGGACTTTTGTTACCTCTCTGGAAGATTGAAGAGAGCTTCATTTCTCGTCCAAATGCCTGAGATATCTCGGAGAAATCTTGCCGGGTAAATGTGAGGACTTTTGTTACCTCTCTGGGAGATTGAAGATACCTTCCTTTCTCGTCCAACTGCATGGAACAAGCTAAGCGAGTTATCAGCGATAGTCCATGTGAAAATTGTAATGTCTACCTGAGGACCTCTTTTCTGGTCACATCTTTCAAGATGATCATTCAATATGATCGTCTTACGTTGATCGTTGAGTACTACCGGGTAAAGCTGAAAGCCACCAATGATATCTTATAGAATTCTTGCCTGGAAAATGTGAAGACTTTTGTTACCTCTCTGGGAGATTGAAGAGAGCTCCATTTCTCGTCCAAATTCCTGGGATGAGCTGAAGGAGTTCTCTGCGATATTCCATGTGGACATTGTAATTTCTGCCTGAGGACCAATTTTCTCGACGCATTTTTCAAGATACTCATTCAATATGATCGTCTAACATTGATCGTTGAGAACTACCGGGCAAATATATCGGAGAATTATTGCCGGGAAAATGTGAGAACATTTGTTAACGTTCTGGTTGATTGAAGAGAGCTCTATTTATCGCCCAAATGCCTGAAATGTGCTGAGCGAGTTCTCTGCAATATCCCATGTGGAAATTAATGTATGCCTGAGAACCTGAAATGCTCGTTCAATATGATCGTCTAAAGTTTATCGTTGAGGACTACCGGGCAACATAGAGAGTTCCCAGAGATATCTCAGAGAATTTTCGCCGGGAAAATGTGAGGACATTTGTTACCTCTCTGGGAGGCTAAGTAGAGCTTTATTCATCGTCCAAATGCCTGGTATGAGTTCAGCGAGTTCTCTGTGATATTCCATGTGTCAATTCTCAAATATCTCACATTCCGCCGTATTCACAAAGCATTCAATCTCCGTTGAGTCCTAACTGTGGTCCTCAGTTAAGGATAAGTATGAATCATAATTTCAGTTTACGTATTTAACGGTGGTGAAACAGTCCTATTTCACGTTATTTTTCACGTTTACTGAGGTTGGGATTCATATTTATCCTTTACTGAGGACCTCTGTTAGTACTTAACGGAGATTGAAGGCTTTGTGAATACGGCCGATTGTGTACCAAATGGGTACATTCGCATTTCACGCTCATAGTGAGGTCTCTGCGATCACTGTCTATGGCGCGCTACTTGGGAAATTCTCATGCACCTCTGATAGTGGACTCTTTGAAGATCCCAAATAAAGTGATAATTGATTTATTCGCTATAATTGCTCATGGTGATCAAATCAAGATTTTCCCATTTTTTTAATAACATAGGATCATCTCCTTGAGATATATTATTTCAAACATATTAGTGTTCATATTCATATTTCCTGTTTTCTCTTTTTTTGATATGTCAAAATTTAAAATCATATAGGTTCTGAAAGTATTCAGTTAACTTGGAGATATCAAAGATCTAAAGAAGTCACCTCCATAAAGTTAGCAGAGCCACACGAAGATATCAATGAAACCTATTGCATTAATTGTCGAATATTTGTCGAGAATGAAAAAAAATTGTCGCACGCTTGGTTTTTTTATATGAGGTGGCTCTGCTAACTTAATATTAAGTTAGCAGACTTGCAAGAATTTCAATAAAACCTATTGCATTAATTGTCGAATAATTGTCGAGAATTTTGTCGTGAAAGAAACAAGTCAGTTGCGCACTTATTTTTTTAGATGGGGTGGCACTGCTTAATTAATATAAAGATAGCAGAGCCACTTAAGACAATTCTAATGAAACCTATTGCATTAATTGACGAGAATTTGTTGTGAATGAAATAAGTTTGTCGTGCGTTTAGTTTTTTTTTTATATGGGCTAACTTAATATCAGGTTAGAAGAGTTACACACAAATCACGTAACTTGGTTAATTGTATTTTTTTCCATCAGAAATTAACTAAATATTTGTCGACCGATCAAAACTCATTTGCTGTGACAGAAAAAAAAATTGTCGCGCCCTTAGCATTTTATATATGGGGTGGCTCTGCTAACTTAATATAAAGCTAGCCGAGCAAACCATAAATACACACCGAAAGTCATCTTAATGGTTATGAATAATTGTGGAGTATTTGGCGAAGTCCATCTGACGTTAGAAAAATTCAAAAATCCACTATTTATAGCTTATAGGTATAAATAAATAAATGAAATTCCAACTTTTCAGTAATACGCCCAGGTAAATTGGTTGATTGTATATTTTTCAACTAGAAATTTACTAAGTAATAGTCGAATAACCAAAAACGTATTTATCGTGAAAAAATTTGTCACGCACTTGGGTTTTTTTTTTAACTTGTCTGCTACTTAATATTAAGTTAGCAGAGCCACTTGCAAGAACTTCATTGAAACCTATTGCATTAATTGTCGAATATTTGTCAAGAATTTGTCGTGAAATAAAAAAGACTGTCGCGTGCTTCTTTTTTTAAAAGGGTTAATGTAGTATTAGGTTAGCAGGGCCACAAACAAATTACGTAACTTGGTTAATTGGGTTTCTTTTAACCAGAAATCAGTAAATAATTGTTGAACGACTGAAACGTATTTTTTGTAACAGAAAGAAGTTTGTCGCGCGCTTAGTTTTTTTTTATATGGTGTGGCTCTGTTAACTTGATATTAAGTTAGCAGAGCCACTTACAAGAATTTCGATGAAACCTATTGTATTAGTTGTCGAATAATTGTCGAGAATTTGTCGTGAAAGAAAAAAGTTTGTCACGCGCTTAGTTTTTTTTTTATATGGACTAACTTGATATTAGGTTAGCAGAGCCACGCATGTATCACTTAACTTGGTCAATTGTATTTTTTTTTTACCAAAAATTAACTATATATTTGTAGAACGATCAAAACTTATATGTCTTGACAGAAAAAAATTGTTGCACGCTTAGTTTTTTTATATGGGGTGACTCTGCTAAGTTCATCTTAATGGTTATGAATAATTGACGAGAATTTATCGAGGTCCATTTGACGTTAGAAAAATGGAAAAAATCCATTCTTTAAAGCATATATATAGGGTGAGTCTTTAAGATGTACATTCATTTTAACCATGGGCTCCTCTCGTCAAATGGAACTACTTTTTCCTTTACCATTCCAGATTCAGCTCAGGTATTCAAAAGCGTTTAAGAATTTTATTATGTGCAAAGCCAGCCCTGAACTGTCCTCAAGTGTTGAATACAGAAACACTTAAAATTTAGTATCGCATAATTATATGGAAGCTTCATCTTCTAATGCTCGAAATTCAACGAAATTGTCTGAGAAATCTTATTTACTTACTGAAGTCTAATAAAATGGTTTTAAATTATCTTTATGTTGCATTTTCGAAAAAAACTCTTCCTGTATATTGAAACTGACTCCAACTTGATTTTCATCGAATATCCACTATAAGATTATCAACGTTATCTTCTTCGCCTATTCTCACATTCCTCACATATTTTAATTTAATATGAATATAATATCAATATACAACTTTTATTGACATTTATTATAACCTCTAATCTACAGAATCGAGAAAAACAGAATGTGATTCTGTGATTATTATTATGTTCTCTATTTGTTTTGGTTGGAAATAGGGACGGTCCTAGAACCGTTCAAAGTAGTCACACAGTCGTTTATTGTAATTGGGCCTGGGCATCCTGGGCGAAATCTTTCACACGCTACGTTTGTCCCACTCTCTAGAACCGATTCGGAACTGTTCCTACTACGAATCAAAACGGGCCTTATGCAAGTGACGATCTCGTATAGACACAGTATAATAATATTTTATTATACTGTGACAGAAGCAGGCACAGAAATGTAATAATATTAGGTTAGCCACAGAATATATCGTTGGTCTAACCTTAGAATATATGCCGGTGGTTCTTTATTTATTTGTTTACTTAATTCCGTATATCCAGATTAAGAATTCCTCTTCAAGAATAATTGGGATGAATAGGTGGAACGATACTTATAATTGACATTTCCCAGAGGCACTAACCTCTGCTAAATGTAATGAAATGTAATGCTCGAAGTTCAAAAGAATACATATACAGGGTGTAACTAAATAAGTGTAAAATATTTAAGGGGGTGATTCCTCATCGAAAAAAAGATAGGATCTTTCATATAAAGAAACTTCATTGGAGCATCCCTTGTTAAGATACAGCCCCTTAAAGGGGGTACAGAAAATTTGTTTAATAATATTTTTCACAAGCACTAAAAAAGTCACAATATTGAAATTAACCTGATATTTTCTAATAGCAAAAAGACACTTAGCCAGTAATTTATTTGGTTTTTCCCTTGTTTGTAAGGGGTGGAAAACGCAACCCCTAAAATTTATTTCCTATGTAACTTTTTGTCTTATTATTTGTTTACCATTTTAAAATTTATTTCAGATAACCTGTTTCATTCTAAACAAAAAATATTTCTTGAATTTTTTGCCCAAAATAAACCAGATCGCAGCAAAACATTATTTTACGAACAGCTACAGCGATACATCGTTATAAATGCGATCTGAATTTATTGTTATTTTGTAGTTACTACCTGCATTAAATGATTGAAGGGGAATAAACAAAACTAATTTATTAATAACACTCATAGTAATTACTCACAGTAATTAATAATAATAATAGTAATTAATAATGATCATATTAAATGTTCAATATGTCTAACTTCAGACATTACGCATGCGTCTAGACGTCGGCGCATTGAGCCACGTATTCGCTCAAATATTCCTGGAGTCTCTCTAATTACCCTGCACGCATCGATGATGCGGTTTATTAAGTCCTCTACATCGTGAACAGGAGTAGGTTAAACCAAATGTTCTAAATGGCCCCAAATAGAGATATCGAGAGGATTGAGATACGGGGATCGAGCGGGCCAATTCTGTGGTCCTCCTCGACCTATCCACTGATTTGCATATTTTTCAGCTAAATGCTGACGTGTTTCTGCACTTAAATGGGCGGGAGCCCCAACATGCATGAAAAACATATCCATTCTGACGCCCAAAGGAACTTCCTCCATCAGTACTGGACAGCGTCATACCAATTTAATTGACACTGTCGCTAATAGCGGCCTACCTAGATAATTTTGTTTTATGACGATTTGTATCTTTATCGTAAAATAATGTTTTGCTGCGATCTGGTTTATTTTGGGCAAAAAATTCAAGAAACATTTTTTGTTTAGAATAAAACAGGTTATCGGAAATAAATTTTAAAATGGTAAACAAATAATAAGACAAAAAGATACATTGGAAATAAATTTTAGGGGTTGCGTTTTCCACCCCTTACAACCATGGGAAAAATCAAATAAATTACTGGCTAAGTGTCTTTTTGGTATTAGGAATTATCAGGTTAATTTCAATATTGTGACTTTTTTAGTGCTTGTGAAAAAAATTATTAAACACATTTTCTGTACCCCCTTTAAGGGGCTGTTTCTTAACAAGCTCCAATGAAGTTTCTTTATATGAAAGATTCTATCTTTTTCGATGAGGAATCACCCCCTTAAATATTTTACACTTATTTAGTTACACCCTGTATACTCCGAAAATGAAACAATCAAAGGAGGATCGCGAAGAATAAAAGAACTTAATACCCTCTCTGTATTTCTCAATCGCCGAAGCTTATGCCAGCCGACCGCTCCTATCGTCTTCGGCATATCAATTGCCCTCCCGGACTTTCCAACAACCCTAAACAAACATCCGAGCACGACCCTGCTCCCAATCGATGACCCAGTCGTTCTGTCCACTTCACGAAGGTTGCCTTCAGAGACCATATGTCTTCCAGCGTAATGAATGGGCACATTCTCCAGACAATTTAGTCAATAACCTTGTCGTCCTATCGTCTAGGACCCCACCTCATTACCGATCGATCGTAATTGCAGGTAATCGCTTAGTAAGAGCCGTCCTCATCATATGTCACTTTCACGTGATTTTAGGGGTCTTTTTGACAGTATACCAATGTTTATCGATGTGATGGATGCAAGGTGTTTGTGCCCTATCAAAACAGAGGAAGTATGTTTTGGTTCGCATAATTTTATCTAAATATCTGTGATTTCCGAATTTGGGCCAAAATTGATCGATTACCCCGCACGAAACCATATCAGAAAATGACCATATAAAATACTGCATTAACTTTCAAGCCGTCATATGGGGAAAATCGCGTTATCATTTTGCCCAAAAGTCTGTAATTTTCGAATTTTTGCCGAAAATGCTTTCAAACAATTGGGTTCGATTTCGACTCCCTGATGAAGAATTCAAGGTCAAATTTGATTTTCTCGGCCCAATGGTTTCCGAGTAATAATTATGTTTTCAACCAATGCAAATCCGATCGAATTGAAACTTACAAACTCAAAAACGTTTGTGAAATTTTGTCAGAATCGTATCACTGAAAAATTATTATAAAATATTATTTATGTCACGATAACCTGAGAACGGAAAAAGAAAGTGACTTGAAATTTGTAGGTTACGTTGTGCATCTCAATGCAACATTTGGGTTTGTTCATAGAAATCGGCATAACGGTTTCCGATTAATAATTTTATAATAATAATGAAAAATGGCGATACCGTTGTTTATAAATCAACAAGTCCAGAGCGTTCCTGCCAATAGGGTCCTTCATAATGGCTTCGTATAATTAATATACTTATGCATATATTTCACAAGTCAAATAGATCCCAGGGGGTTCATTGATTTGCCGAGAAAGCAAGAGCAGACGCGTTTCTGGCTTCTTGGCCTTCATCAGTAGGTACTCTGTAGCTTCTCAACAAATTCAACTAAACTGACCCCGGTTAAGCCTCTCAGAGCCGGCTTGGTCGATCATACCTAATCGCGCACGCCACCTATGAGACAAAACACGGAAATCAGCCTTTCCCCACCAGTGAATATTTGAAGCGTGAAATCATATGCCACCATTCGCTCGATATTAATCGAGAAACGAGTCCCGCAGAGCTCAGACACAGTATCTTCCTAATGTCTAAGGTCTATTTGACTTGTGAAATATATGCATAAGTATATTAATTATACGAAGCCATTATGAAGGACCCTATTGGCAGGAACGCTCTGGACTTGTTGATTTGATAATTTTATTCTCAACCAATACAGATCAGATGGAATTAAGACTTAGTAGCTAGTTGTAGAATACCAACATGAAGACGTATGTGGTATTTTGTGTATCGTATTACCGGAAAATAAAAAAAAATATCAAAAAATATTATTTATCTCACGATTACTTGAGAATGAGACAGGATAGCCACTTGCCATTTTAGGTTAGGTTGCGCATACGCATTCGAGATTGTTAATAGGCATAATCAGCCAAACAGTTTCGGAGCTAACCTATCTTAAATTTGGATATTATTTCTTCAATAACTCGAGAAATACTAATTCGATCAAAAAAAATGGGTTCAAGCCCTGTGGACAGGAGCTTTCTGGCGCTCTAGTTCAAACAGACAAATTATATCTGGTATTGGATTCTCAGAGTTGGGAATTATATCAATGGATTCATATGATAGGACTGCATTTCAGGAAATTCAATTCAAATAATAGTTCATTTATCAAGATTAAATGAGCAATCATGAGAATGAGAACTGCACCACATTTTCAAATTTTTTTTTTTGACACTTTGCGGTAATCTGGTCAATACAAAACTTCACATGCGTATAAAGGTCATGATTCTACAATTTGATGCTAAATTTCAGATAGATCGAGTGATCGGTTTCGGAAATATTCATAAAAAATATTTTTACTAAAATCGGCCATAACTCCGAAACCCCTTGATGGATTTCGCCCATTTACGAACTTGTCCGAGATATTTACACTCCAAACCACCTTGCAATTTTCAATCCGCTAACTCCTTTCGTTCGAGAGTTATCGTGCCTACGGCCGGTCGGCCGGCCGGACAGAATCGATTTCGCACTCGGATTCTTGATCAGTCGAACCAAATCGTTTGAGACCATTTTCAGCCAAAAATTCCAAAATTACAGACACTCGGGCAAATTGATAAGCACTCTGTTCCGAGGAACTAGAGCGCCCAAAAAACAAGTTTCGTATGACAATTGCCCAAAACAGGTTTAAAGTACCTACAAATAGTAGGTATTCCATAAAACATGTATGAAAGAAGATAAGTAATAATAAAAAATTACCTTGTAATCGATCCAAAATTCCCTGATCTACGTTCACTAAATTTTCTCCTCACTCGAACTACAGAATTATGCTTTCAATATTTACGTAATATTTTCAAACATTTTTGGGTGAGGTCCCCGTTGCATCGCTAAAATACGAGTATTTCAACCCCAATATTTTTGATGTTGCTCCGTTGCCTCGATAACTTTCGAACGAAAGGAGATAGGGACTTGCAATTTTCAGGGTAGGTTGCGTATCCGAAAGGGAGAGTTTAGTTCGTTTTTGGGCATAATCGGTCTAACGGTTTCCGAGTTATATCCACCTGGAATATTATTCCCTTGATAACTCAAAAAATAAATATTCGATTGAATTGAAGCTTGGTAACTAGTAGTAGAAAACCAACGTGAAGACGTGTTTAAAATTTTGTAAGAACCGTACCACTAGAAAATTTGAAAGAAATGACGGAAAAAAAATTTTTAAGAACCGCACCCCTAGAAAATTTTAAAAAAATCACGAAAAAAAAATTGGTTCAAGCACTGACGTGAAGTCAGAAGCTTTTGCGCGTATGTTCTATTGTCCATTCTTCTGTATTGGACACCCTTAATCGAATTTAACATGGTAAATTTTGTTGTCCATTCTCCTGTATTGGACACTCTTAATTTGAATTTACCATGGTAAATTCGAATTAAGTGTCCAATACAGGAGAATGGACAACATAATTTACCATGTTAAATTCGATTAAGGGTGTCCAATACAGAAGAATGGACAATATAACATACGCGCAAAAGCTTCTGACTTCACGTCAGTGCTTGAACCAATTTTTTTTAATTTGGAATTATATATACAGGTTCAGGAAGCATTATGAAACTGCTGAAGACAATTTTCTGCAGGTGCAAAATTATCACCACAATCATGTTTGTGTTTAAGATATCGACTTATTAATAAGATACTTTCATTAGATTACCTGTTATTATTCGTTTGAAAATCCTTGCAAAAATATGTATCTATCAGATAATATTCTACAGGAAAACGTTGACTGTTTCACTGATTTTGCAGGTTATGTTGACTTTCAAGCGGTAGAACATAATAACATGTTTTATAGTAGCTGTAAAGTAGCTAAATTACCACGAAATGCTTGCAACTGATGCAAAATCATTTTATAAGAGAACGCCATTAAACATGGCGGCATTTGTGATGACTCAGAAAAGGGAGTGTTTTAAACACACTAAAAATCGCCTATGTGCAGATATTTCAACCATCCAGAGCATAAAATGACTCAAAAATAATCTGTAGAACAAATTGGCATACATTTTCGAACAACGGATTATTAGACTGACAAGCCATATTTTTGTTTTGTTCAATTTTTTTATGTAAAATAAGGGAGGGCGTTTAAAATATGTCATTTTATTGCTATATTTCACGAAGAAATTTAATTTGCATTGAGAATTTCGTTGTGTGTATCCAGAAATATGTCTGTAAGTGTATATATAAATAAAATGGCTTCGTGTAAACAATACTGACACATGACATCTATATTTTCTCTATGTTGTTATAATTCAGGATTGCCATGTGCAACTTAAAATAAATTAATTTTATAGATATCATTCTATGTAACATTTTTATTTCAGAACGTTCATACGAAAAACCTTATAAAGCCATTACAAAACAGTTTTTTAGATGGCGCCAAAATGTTTATGAAATAGTCTTGTAATGTTTATGAAGAGCTTTATAAAATGTTTCGAATGACAAAATTATTTTATAAAATGTGCCAATTTTGGGTTTATATCTGTTGTATAAACGCATTGAAAACAGTTCAGCGACTAAGAATCTTTTATAAGATTGTGGTTGAAAACGTTTCCACAACTATTACAAATTATAGAATTGCTAGTTGGGCAATAAATAACAATATTTATAAACTACACACTGCGAAATATTCGTCCATTTTAACCCTCAACAAATTCTTGGATAGCCACCTCATCGCTCAGTGTTCCCCCAAAGAGAAAAATGTGATTCAGGGCAGATGCGTACCGGTTTCATGGTTGTTACCAATTATCACCAAAGCTTAGCCACTGAATGTCAAACGAAGGAAACTTAAACCGTATGGTGTCCAAGTATTAGAAAAACATTTTTACCAGTGCCACCTAGGAAGATCCTTGGAATCTTAAAAATATATTGTAAATGTTTGCTTATGGACGGCTTAGAATGCATAACTCCATTTTTATGAAAATTAAAACTTTCAAGTCAGTGGTGGTATAAATCCAATTCTCGAATTTGAGAACAGCTTTCAACAAAAACTAATTCTGAAGATTTTCGTTAAGTGAGAAAATCTATGAATCCGTGATTTTACTTCGTAAGGAAGTCGATTGAAAATCATGTGAACAAAGTTAAATTAATCTCTAATGTAATGATGATCCAATAAAATTTTAATAACAAAATGATTATCTCAGTCTTATACTTCCAGCCCAAATAGCAATTTCATATTTTATAATAGTTGTGTAAACGTTTTCGACCAAAATCATATAAAACATTCTTAGTCGCTTCATTGTTTTAAATACGTTTATACAAGTAACAGATATAAACCCAGAATTGGCACATTTTATAAAATAATTTTGTCATTCGAAACATTTTATAGAGCTCTTCATAAACATTACAAGACTATTTCATGAACATTCTGGCACCATCTGAAAAACTGTTCAGTAATAGCTTTATAAGGTTTTTCTTATAAACGTTCTGAAATAAAAATGATAAATAGAATGATACCTATAAAATTAATGGATTTCAATTTGGAAATGGCAATCCTGAATTATAACAACATAGAGAAAATATAGATGTCATGTGTCATTATTTTTTACACGAAGCCATTTTATTTATATATACTTCTGCACTTACAGACATATTTTTGGATACACCCAACGAAATTCTCAATGCAAATGAAATTTTTCCCTGAAATGTAGCACTAAAATGACATATTTTAAACGCACCCCCTTGTTTCGAATGTTTTACATAAAAAAATTGAACGAAACAAAAATGTGGCTTGTCAGTCTGATAATCATTTGTACGAAAATGTATTCCAATTTGTTCTACAGATTATTCTTGAGTCATTTCATGCTCTTGGACGGTTGAAATATCTACACACTGGTGATTTTTAGTGTGTTTAAAACACTCCCCACTCTGAGTAATCACAAATGCCGCCATGTTTAATAGCGTTCTCTTATAAAATGATTTTGCATCAGTTTCAAGCATTTCGTGGAAATTTACCTACTTTACAACTACTATAAAACATGTTATTATGTTCTACAGCGTGAGAGTCAACATAACCTGCAAATCAGTGAAACAGTTAACGTTTTCCTGTGGAATATCTGATAAATACATATTTTTGCAAGGAAATTCAAAAGAAGAAATAACAGGTAACCTGAAGGAAGTATCTTATTAATATGTCGATATCTTAAACACAAAGATGATTGTGGGGATAATTTTGTACCTTCAATTCAAAATTGTCTTCAGCATCAGCATAATGCTTCCTGAACCTGTATATATAATTCCAATTTATAAAACAACGATACGTTATTATTGTACCTTCAATTCTTGATTAACTGCGAAGTGATAAAATTATGCATAGGTAAGACATTTGTTCTGGAAGCAAAATTGTAACTTAAAGCACTCCTATAAAACTGTTTTATGAGGTTATACAGAACATCTTTGAAATAGTTTTTTAATATATTTAAAGTAAAATTATAAATATCCCCAGAATTTAAAAAGCAACCATTAAAAAAAAAATCAGTTTTATAAGCAGAATTGCTTTATAAGTTAGTTATAAAACTTTTAACAAATGGTTAAGTAACAGTTTTATAACATATTTCATAATTCTGCTGTATAGACGTTTTCACGATAAATTTATAAATTATTTCGATTATCCACAACAGAATGAAGGTTATGTAGCTTTAATATAATGAATTGATATTTCGGAAGCACTAATATGATACTTATGAAATATATTATTCGCGAATCATTGGAGTTATTAGACAACTTTGCTGGTTGTGAGTTTTCACAGTAACAAAATATCAAATAAATAAAGTACTATGAAATTGAAATCATGCTTTTGTGAAACTGTCTCCTGTATTGCACGATAACACAATAAATTATTTATTTCAATGATCATTACTAGTCAATTTTGATTTTGGAAGGATCTTAAAAAACAAATGGTGTTTATTGAGTCATCTGTCAGTACACTCCTTATGCTACAAATATCGCCTGCGGTAGAAAAAGCTCTTTCAGCTTCAACACTCGTTGGCTTCATTGTCAAAAAATAATCATGAAGAACGAGCCGCATAAGACAGTAAACAGGGACCGGATCCATATATTGTACCGGATCCGCCGGATTTCCGGTCCGGTTTCTCCGGATTGCAATCCCTAGTGGCAACGTCGAATAGAATTGAAATTGACCTCGAATTATTCAGTCGTACCTAATCGTTTGAGACCACTTTCAGCAAAAAATTCGGAAATTACAGACACTTGAGCTTAATTTTAGAATTTTCTAGAACATGCGCGGCTTGAAGGTTCATGTAGTATTCCATGGGGGTGTGTGAAAGGTGAGTAGATAATAGAACATGTGCCTTAAAGGTCCTGCCTTTCCGTAAGTGCTTTTCTTGAATTGGATCTATACAGGGTGTTTCATTGGTAAATGAACATACGGCAACCTGAGGTATAGCTATTTTAGACAAGTACAAAAAATCTATGTATGATAGGTCTAATCAGCTCCATAGTCGAGATACGGTGTGATTTATGTATTCGCCCATATTTTCGATTACTTATAACCTTTGAACCACCCTGTAGAATCAGTTGATATTGGGGCATAAGAGATACTTCTCTAGGTCGATCGACTAATCTTTAAACTGGTTAAAAAAACCTGGTGCGTATTAGAAAAATTCAGAACTTTTTATAAGCTGAGGAATATTGGAATTTGATTAGAATTTTTGAAAAAGCAGAAAATTTTCGACGGGAATCAGTAGATTTCACTCTTCCGCACGATATTTGATCCATCAAAATTATTGCCGAAAGATTTTATTAGTTAGTGAAATACCACTTCGAAAATTTTGTACATTAAGATTTAATTCGAAAAATTGTCTGTTCCAGTGATTGAAAATTTGGCGTTCTCCATATTCTAACAAATTAATTATCAGAAAAACATGGATTTTGAATAATTTTTTTTCAAAAAGATCAACATCGGAAAAATAAATAACCAAATGATTAAACAATAGTGCAGGTGGATTTTATTCAGCGCATCCATGCGAATTCCTGAAGAAAATCCACATGCTGTCAGAAACGCGAGAGCCCTGCACACATTTTTGGCGCTCTAGTTCCTCGGCACTGAGTGCTTATCAATTTGCCCAAATGTCTGTAATTTTCGAATTTTTCGATGAAAATGGTCTTAAGCGATTTGGTTCGACTCACTGATCAAGAATCCGTGGTCGAAATTCATTCTGTCCGGCCAGCCGGTCCGGCCGGCCGGCCGTAGGCACGATAACTCTCGAACGGAATGAGCGAGAGGGTTGAAATTTTCAGAGTAGGTTTGGGGGATAAATATCTCGGCTAAGTTCGTTATTGGGCAAAATCGGACAGATGGTTTCGGAGTAACAAAAAAAATTTTTTTTTACAAAACAAATTGCAAATTAAATTTTTTTAATAAGCAGTTTTGTCATAAGAATCCATTCATATCATTTTTAACTCTAACAAGCTAATACTTTTGGAGATATGATTTTTCAAACTTCCAATGTAAATCGTATTTCTACGTTTTCACAGAATGATAGAATTATTATGTGGGTATTCTATGAATTGTTATAATGTCAACTCTTCCTGAGACATGACGTTGTTTCATTCCAGCAATCGTATAAATATGAGAATGAGAATATAATATCATACTTTCTGTTGGTTGATATTTTCATGCCGATGGTCAATCCATATGATGATGGGAATGGTAATGGTAAGTTAATAATATTGAGTTCAGAATATCTCTACTAAAAACAAAACTGGAATATTTGTGTATTGGAGTAGATTTGAGGAAAGATATATATTATCGTTCATCATAGAATTGAGGAATGAATATCTCGGATGAGTTCGTTGTTGGGTAGAATTCGTCTATTGGTTTTGGATTGATAATTTTTGGCACTCTTGTTCAATTTAAATTCTTCTATGATGTTTGAATTCAATTTCTGCTAAGATGAAGTTCTAAATTTCAATAATGAATCGTACTTCTATGTTTTCACAGAATGCTATTATTATTCTATCTAAGCTTTATTATTTGATCTGTGTTCATACTCGTACATTTCATTCTGTTCTATAAGAGAGAGTCTAATTCATTTCAGCTATTTTAATTTGGTTTCTTCCATGGTGCAGTTCTCATTCTCAGATTGCTCCTTTAATCTTGATAAATGAACTATTATTTGAATTGAATTTCCTTTATGATGCAGTTCTATCATAAGAATAAATTGATATAATTCTCAACTCTGAGAAACCAATACTTTCGGAGATATAATTTGTCTGTTTTAACTAGAGCGCCAGAAAGCTCCTGTCCACAGGGCTTGAACCCATTTTTCAATTAAAGTATGGTGTGGAGTTTAAAATAAACGATTGATAGGGCTTCACATTCTACCAAGGCGGCTTACGGGTGATGTTCATTTGGATTTCCTTCAAAATTATCTGTCGGCATTACTCCGTACTCCGAACATTGCAGGATGGGGCTCCACCTCATTTTAGAGTTTCAGGCAGGGACTTCTTGGGTGAGCATTTTTCAAATATGTGGATAGGCAGAGGTGGACCGCATGCCCCCCTAGACCACCAGATTTCAACCCTGTCGATTTAGTCTATGCGTCTGAGATTAGAAGTGCGGATATTCTCTTGCGTATGCAACGTATTGCAACGTAGCTCAATAACATCCGTAATGAACCAGAAGTGATAAAAAAGGTTATAAGACATAATTTGAAAAGAGCAAGAATGTGTTGCTCTTTTCAAATTATGTCTTATAACCTTTTTTATCACATCGAGCAAAACGGTGGCACTTTTGAGTAATTTTTATGATTTCTGTTGCGTCCCATGACTTCACATTTTGGGAAACGTAGATTCAATTTTCTCAACAAAGGAACTCGCTTGTAAAACTTAAATGTTTTGGGTTAACTGCTTTATTTTACCATGTCGGGTCTCACCCTTGAAATTAATACTTCCCACGAAAAGATAATTGCAAGTAAAATATCTTGTAAAACTTCTACCCTTGTAGAAGTATTTATGACCTATTTCCTGTGAAATATTGATAAAATGCATACAACAACTAACACATTGCCAGAGCTGTTAGTCTTTTTGTCTAGACTAGTCGAAGACTCCTAGTCTGTGAAAGTCATTTATCAGCTTTCGCTGATAGATTATATCCAGACAACTAGTGAAAATTAGTCCAAAGGGGGGGAGAACTTCGAGATTTTGAATTTCTAAGATTAAACACGCTAGAACTTCACTGATTGGTGCATTTAGTATGCATTCGGCATTCCTATTTTTTCACAATCGACAAATGAGAGTATTGTTGTAACATATCTGGGGCGGTTTTAAGATCGAACCCCCAATCATTGTTAATATTTCCCCTTTTTTTACCCAGATGAAGGAACCTTCTATATTTCCTTCTATCTGGGCTTTTATATACAATTACACTGTACAACTTCTTTACTATTCTTGATCTGTCGCGAAACAATAACATTGCCTTGTCTTCGTTAGCAACTTAGTAGACACTTCTTCCCTTTTCATATAGAAAGGAGATTTAATATTGTATCAATATTGCATTGTACAATACTTCGTGCTTGTTATCACATTGTCAGTAACAAGAAAATACATTTTGTTGTTGTGTTAAAAGTGCGTTCGAATATTTCACCACTTCCTATCCTCGTAATTGTTATTTTATTACAAGTAACAATTTACGCATTAATCATCGAGATTACTACTGGGTGCTTAAAGTTAAGTATACCCCCTTACTCATCCCCCTGATAAAACAATCAGGGTGTATAATTCTGGTCCTTCGAAAATACATTATATCCTGATAAAAGCATCAGGACTCTACATAAGATCCTTCGAAACCATATTATCCTGATAAACCAATCAAGATTCAACAATTTCTTTCAACTGTTTTACTGGTTTATTTATTTTTTCACAGTTCATCATTTTGAATAAATTAATCAAAATCATATTTTTTTTCAGGAATGCTAGAAATGAAATAGTTTGTTGAAATATCAAAAAATACAAATTTTTGATCTTTGCAACTGACAATTTTTCAAAATCATTATTACTGTACGACATTTCTGAGAATATCACTATCGAATTAAATCAATCGACAAAAATTATCAGCGTTCAAATTTCGTGCGAGACACTGAATTGTATTGATCCCCATCGAGAATTTTCTGCTTTTTCCGAATATTCTAATCAAATTCAATATTCCTTCATACTGAAGATTGAATCTCAGCTTGTGAAAAATGCAGCATATTTCTGATACAGACCAGGATTTTTTAATCAGTTTAAAGATTAATCGATTGACCCATGGAAGTGTATTTTATGTTCCAAATAGTCACTGATTCTACTGGGTGGTTCAAAATCAATTGAAAATATTGGCGAATACATAAATCACCCTGTATCTCGACTATGGAGCTGATTAGAATGATCATATATAGGTTTTTTGGACTCGTCTAGAGTAGGTCTACCTAAAGGTATGTTCATTTGCCAATGAAACACCCTGTATAGATAGATAATTAGACAGATAGATGGTGAGATCTATTAACTTCCACAAATCAAACGAAAATTCGATTGGCACATTCACAAACTGATATCATTCGCAAGCGGAAATGAACTCTTACTGCAATTCAAATATTTTGAGTTCATAATGGAACAAATTAATTATTAGTGTCAACCGCCTATCGGCGTAATTCCTAATGCGAATGAACCAATAATCGATCGAGTGAATATTGAAATGCCTAACAACGCCTGGTTAATCATTTAAATAACCACAGAGAATAGATAATAGTAGGTACAGAAAATGGTGGATGATATCATTCTCCGACGATCATATCTCTGAACATTGCAGTTGACAAACAAAAATGCGGAACTAAACAGAAAACAAAAAAATACATTAACTATGAACGATTGAAATGTGATCTTGGTAAGGAGACGTGGAATGAGGTGTATGAAAATGAGGATGTGAACTGCAAGGCTCAATTATTTATTCAGACAATAACGCACTATATTGGAAAAAATACATCTGTGAGAACAATAAAAAATAAAAATGTAAAACGAAAATTATGGATTACGGATTCATTAGTGAAGCTGATAAATAATAAAAATGAACTTTATTTGAACTTACAAAATGATTCATCTGATGAACTATTGAAAAAACACTATTTGAATTTAAAAAAAATAATACAGAAAAAAATCAAGGTTGCTAAAGCAGAATATATAAAACAAATATCGGAAAAAAGTAAGTCAGAATCCAAAACTGTATGGGATCGAGTGAAGGCAGTTTGTGGTAACTTTCGACCTGAAACATTAATAAGATGCATTAAAACTAATGGAAACATCACTGAAGGCAAGGAAGAAATAGCAAATGCATTCAATCTGCATTATAGCACTTTAGGTCAACAGTATGCAAGTAATATAGAACATGTAGAAGACTTCAATGAGAATGACCCAAATCAAGAAGACACATTTTTTTTGGCCCCAACCGACAAATTCGAAATAGAAAACCTATTGGATACATTGAAGAAGGGAAAAGCACCGGGACATGACGGCATCAGGGCAGAAACGCTTATTGAGATCAAGAAAGAAATTGCTGAGCCGTTGACCCATCTTGTGAACCACTGTTTTGCCACTGGATGTTTTTCAGAGATATTGAAACTAGGGGTAATAAAGCCATTATACAAGAGCGGAGATAAGGTCGAAATAATCAACTATCGACCAATAACGTTGATATCTAATATTGCGAAGATAATAGAGAAGTTGATACACAAACGTATGATGCATTTTCTCCAAAAACAAATTCCATCCCTATGCATATTCATAGATCTTGCAAAAGCATTTGATACCGTCTCGCATATAAAACTTCTTGAAAAACTTGAAAGCTGCGGATTTCGGGGAAAGATCTACGACTTATTGAAGAGCTACCTAATAAACCGTAGACAAGTAGTGGAGATCGGTGGATGCAGAAGCGAGGAAAAATATGTTACTTACGGAATTCCTCAGGGTACAGTGCTGGGACCACTCTTATTCCTGGTCTACATTAACAGGATGTTGAAAATTTGTTGCAATGGAGAAATTATCGGCTTTGCAGATGACACTGTGGTACACTTTCGGGCCAACTCTTGGGATGAACTAAAAGTTAGAGCACAGAATGGTTTCGAAATGATTAGAAAATGGTTACAGCACAATAAGCTAACACTAAATGTTGACAAAACTAGGTGTGTCCCATTTGCTTCATACGAGAGTGGCCTCCCAAACTTTGGAAACATTGTTATAAATCAGCATGCAGTTATACCGTTAGCAAAAAGTGCTAAATACCTTGGTGTAATAATTGACTGTCACCTAAGGTGGGAAGAACATATAAACAATCTGGTGAAAAAATTGAGAGGTTTGATCTATAAATTTAAATCTTTGAAAAAATATTCCATGGAAAACAAGCATTTGGTTATGATATACAATGCTCTAGTGGAAACACTCATTGGCTACGGAATAGTAGGGTGGGGGGGGATCTACGATTGTCATTTGGATCGATTGAATAAAATTCAGAAATGGATATTAAGAACAATTTTCGGCAAGAAGGCAACGTATTCTAGAGAGCCTCTTTTTCAGATGTCTAAGATACTAAACGTGAGGAAACTATTTATTTTCAAATTGACAATAAATGTATTTAAAAAGAAAATCCAATTGAGTAATATGGAACATATTTATAATACAAGAAATAAGAAAAATACTTACATTACCAAGAAGTGCTCAAAGACTATAGGACAAAGGTCTGCTCATTACCTCGCCCCCAGAGTATATTCTGTGATTCCAGCTTGCCTAAAAATAATTAAAAATTATAAAAGTTTCAAAAGGAAGACTAGAGAATGGTTGATAAAATTAGGAAAGGAAGAAATAGATGAACTGATCAATAACTACAGCAAATAAATGATTTATAACTACCAGAAATATAGAGGAAATTAAATATGAAAATAAGAAAAAAATAAACTTACCTATTGCGACGAAAAAAAAAAACCCGATTCATGACAAAGACCCGATTTATGACGAAAACGCAATTGATAAAAAGAACCCGAACATTGAACCCGCACTCAAATTTAAAGGAGTGAAAGGAAATATTTAGTTGGAAGCATGGAAAACAAGCGTTTATTCTAATTGTTAAATTTAGGAATGCCTATACATCGATAAATGGGAACTGTTTTTTTTTTTTAGTTTGGTATTATTGTGCATAGGGTTGAAATTGTGTTTTTTTCCACAGTTACGCACAGATTATTTGAAAAATAATCTCTGTAACTTACTATGTTTATTTTACTATGTGTTTTTACTATGTGTTTTTACTATGTGTTATTATAAAGATAAAGAATTGATAAAGAATGTTTACATTTGTATACTTGGAAATGAATAAACGTTATTATTACTATTATTATATTCAGTTCAAATTCTAAATGACATTTTCAAGGAATAATAATGAAAAATGGCAATACCGTTGTTAATAAATCAACAAGTCTAGAGCGTTCCTGCCAATGGGGTCCTTCATAAATGGCTTCGTATAATTAATATACTTATGCACAAGTCATATAGACCCCAGGGGGTTCATCGCTTTGCCGAGAAAGCAAGAGCAGACGCGTTTCTGGCTTCTTGGCCTTCATCAGTACTCATCAAATTCAACTAAACTGACCCGGGTTAAGCCTCTCAGAGCCGGCTTGGTCGATCATACCTAATCGCCCACGCCACCTATGGGACAAAACACGGAAATCAGCCTCTCCCCACCAGTGGATATTTGAAGCGTGAAATCATATGCCACCATTCACTCGATATTAATCTGCGCTGAGCTCTGAAAGGCTTAACCCGGGTCAGTTTAGTTGAATTTGTTGAGAAGCTACAGAGTACTGATGAAGGCCAAGAAGCCAGAAACGCGTCTGCTCTTGCTTTCTCGGCAAATCGATGAACCCCCTGGGGTCTATTCGACTTGTGAAATATATGCATAAGTATATTAATTATACGAAGCCATTTATGAAGGACCCGATTGGCAGGAACGCTCTGGACTTGTTGATTTTCAAGGAAGTCTGAAGGCTCTCCAAAGGAAAACTATGGAGTCACGGATTCTTTACGGGGGCGTTCGAACCACTTAAGAAGTAAAGATTGATTTTGCTGTATTATCACCCAACTAACAATTTTATATTTTATAATAGTTGTGGAAACGTTTTACACCAAAATCTTACAAAACATTCTTCGTCGCTGAAGTGTTTTCAATATGTTTATGCAACAGATATAAACCCTAAATTGGCAAATTTTATAAAATAATTTTGTCATTCGAAACCTTTTTGAAGGTCTTCATAAACATTAGAAGACTATTTCTTGATTATCTGAAAAACTGTTTTGTAATAACTTTGTAAGGATTTTTATATGAACGCTCTGAAATAAAAATATTACCTAGAATGACATCTATAAAATCGATTGATTTTAAGTTGCAAAAAAAATTGGTTCAAGCACTGACGAGAAGACGAGGAGCTTTTGAGCGTATGTTCTATAGTCCATTCTCCTGCGTTTGACACGCTTTATAGAATTTACCATGGTAAATTACTGTGTCCATTCTCCTGTATTGGACACTCTTAATTCGAAATTACCATAGTAAATTCGAATTAACCCATTTAAGCCCAATGGTGCGTTTTCGAACCACTTATTTGTTCATTTTTTGAACATGTGACACATCTCATATTTTTTCAAATCTTTTCGTCAGTGTGTTTAGCATGAACTGTTCTTTGTTTTAGAAATAAATATTAAATTTTTTTTTGGTTCTTTCACTCTTTATTGGATTTTGAAAACAAGGAAAATTTTACATCATTTTCAATTCGCACTCATTATACAATTTACATGTAAAAAATCTGCGTTCAATAAGGATTGCATTTTTTTTACAAATGTATCATGATACTATTCTCTAAACCACTCTAAGACAATTCGACCCTTTAGGATTTTGAATGTCTAAATGATAGTCAAAATGCACTGGTTCGTTTTCGCACCACTGGTATTTGGAATGAACAATTTTTGTGTTTACATTAGTTTGCGCAGGTGCGACAAGTGAGATAGCCGAGTGCTGAAGAGCATTGAAACATTTCAGTATAGCTTTGATGATAGATTTGTGAATATAACGTTTGTGTTTGGTATTCAAGATGTCATTTCGAAAGTTTCTAACTCAAAAAGAATTAGAGGCAGCTATAGAGGAGGTAGTCAATGAATTGGAGAGCGATCGAGGTATGTTTCAATAATTTTGGCAATAATATACAAGTTGGTAAAGAGTTGATATTTCAGGTATGATTGATGCGGTTTACATTCCACCTCAAGTAGACACTCTCACAGATGAAGAAGATTTCGACGATGAAGTCTGTGCGGAAACAAACAGTGATTTTCGGGAAATCGCGGGAACTTTCGGAATTCATGGGCCAAGAACAAACTGTCAAGCTGTTGATATCACAGAAGAATACGACTCATCTGATGAGGAAACTCTTGCTGCAAATAAATCTAACTCGGATCCTACAGTATCAGTTCCAGTTACATCGAAACCGTCATGGACAAAGGGTGAAATTGAATATACACATTGTCCGGTATCTTGCGAGGCCTCAGATCAACAACATATAATTGATCAGTTGGCTGGTAAAACGCCTTTGGACATATTTTTTTTATTTTTTGACCATGAAGTGATCCATTATATATTAGATTGTTCCCAAAAATATGCTCAACAAAATAACCGTCCTAGTTCCAAGATTGCAAAGGAGGATCTTTTAAAATTTTTGGGAATCATGTTACTGACCGGTTAGTATACTTCCAGCATGTGAATGCATGGAAAATTTACAAATTGGCAAATAAAGCAAAAATGTCGCAGGTTGAATTCAAGTCATATATTGCTTTGCGACTCATAGAGTCTGAGAATGTTTATGTCGATCGAAAGAAATCCCCACCAAAAAAAAAAAAAAGTTAGGAGACGATGTCAAATATGCCACAGCCACACAGTGCACCTATGTAAAAAGTGTAAAGTGCATTTATACGTTTCTTGCTTTGCAGAGTACCACAAAAAGTAAGAAGAATGCTATCCCAATTTTACCAAAGGTTCGTTTTCGCACCATTCTGTAAAAGCATGTAACGGCATCCTTTCTCTTTAAAATTCCTTTTATTAAGTCTACTCATAATTGAGATTCAATTTGAGAAATGTTTATTGTAGTTTTCAGTAGAAAAAATATATTTTTGTTTGTATTATGTGCCTAATTCCTAATGCCTGATCCCAATGGTTCGTTTTCGAACCAGCATTTTTCATGAAAAACTCTTCACTTTTCAATTATTACGTATCGTAAATATACTATATAAACACTAATCAGTAATAAAATTCAAAGACTTGAGGTTTTTTCTGCATTTCCAATACCTTGGGATTAAATGGGTTAAGTGTTCAATACAGGAGAATGGACAACATAACTTACCATGGTAAATTCGATAAAGGGTGTCCAATGCAGGATAATGGACTATAGAACATACGCGCAAAAGCTCCTGACTTCACGTCAGTGCTTGAACCAATTTTTTTTTCGTAATTTTTTTCAAATTTGCTAGGGGTAGGTACGGTTCTTACAAAATTCTTTTTTTCGTAATTTTTTAAAATTTTCTAGGGGTACGGTTCTTACACAATTTTAAACACGTCTTTATGTTGGTTTTCTACTACTAGTTACCAAGCTTCAATTCGATCGAATCTTCATTTTTTGAGTTATCGAGAAAATAATATTCCCGGTGGGTACTCAGAAACTCGGAAACCATTAGACCGATTATGCCTAAAAGCGAACTTAACTCTCCAATTCGGATACGCAACCTACCCTAAAAATTGCAAGTCCTTATCTACCTTCGTTCGAAAGTTATCGAGGCAACGGTCACACATCTATCGAACTCGCACAAGGCTGCTCGAATCTCCAACAATATTTAACCGATCGTGTTAAAACTTGGCCGTATAGTTAGGTTCTAAGGGCTCTTGCAAAACTTCATCAATTTCAGACGAATAGTTACTGATATATAGTATTTTTTTTTCAATTTTCAATGATTTCTTAAAAAATTATACAAATACTATCCTGACGAAATTTTGCAAGAATTTTCGCGTTGGCAATCTACAAATAATAACCATGTTTCAATTCAATCGGTTTTGTATTTTTCGAGTTAATGAGGAACAAAAAACAACGAAATTTCAGATGGCTATAACTCTAAAACCGTTTAGCCGACTACGCTTATAAACAAACTGAAATGTCACATTCAGATGCACAACCTAACCTGAAAACTTCAAGCCGCTATCTCTTTCCGTTCTCAGGTTATCATGACAACAAAAATATTTTTTAATAATTTTCTAGCAATACGATTCTCACAAATATTTCACAAACGTGCTTAGGTTTATATTCTACAACTATTCACCAAGTTTCAATTCGATCGGATTTATATTGGTTGAAAAGAAAATTATCACTCGGAAACCATTGGGCCGCTAGCTCTTTCCGTTCTCAAGTTATCGTGGCAACGGCCGACTGGCCGGCCGGACAGAATCAAATGTGACATCGAATTCTTCATTGGGGAGTCGAACCAAATCGTTTGAGACCATTTTCGTCAAGTTACAGACATTTGGGCAAAATGATGTTCCCCAGAACATACGCGCAAAAAAGCAATCCCGAAAGTATAAAAACAATGAGAAAATAATAGATGTCGTGTGTCATTATTGTTTAGACGAATCCATTTTATTTATGTATACTTCTTCTGCACTTACAGATATATTTTTCGATACGCACAACGAAATTCTCAATGCAAATGATATTTCTTCATGGAATGTACTACTAAAATGATATACATAATTTAAACGAACAATTGGACAAAACTAAAATGAGGTTTGTCAGTTTAACAATCCTCTGTAGGAAAATATATTCCAATTTTTTCTACAGATTATTTTTGAGCCTTTTTCTGCTCTGGATGGTTGAAATACTTGTACACATTGGCTATTTTTAGGGTGTTTAAAACAATCCCCACTCTGAGACATCACGAATGCCGCCATGTTTAATGGCGTTCTCTTATAAAATCATTTTGCATTAGTTTCAAGCATTTAATAATTTAGTTACTTTACAATTACTATAAAACATGTTATTATGTTCTGCCCTGTGAAAGCCAACATAACCTGCAAAATCAATGAAATTGTTTACGTTTTCATGTGGAATATCTGATAAATACATATTGTTGCATGGAAATTCAAAAGAAGAAATAACAGGTAAGTTGATGAGGGTATCTTTATTAATAAGTCAATATCCTGAACAAAAACATGATCGAGGTGGTAATTTTTCACCTACGAGAAAATTTTTTTCAGTGGTAGCATAATGCTTCCTGGACGTTTATATACAGGGTGAGTCATAACTATAGGGACAAACGCTAAGGGCAGGTTATTTGAGCCAAAATATGGCGATAGGATTAAATATGCCTTAATAAAATATTGCTGTGAAAAAAGATACAGAGCGTCAAAGTTGAATTTTTTTTTTCATTTTTTGCTAATAATTTCACTGTATATTTATCAATTGTTATCAAAATCGGGACATAGGCATATATTATGACAACAAATATTATTTTATTTATTATTCTACATTATTTTACAGGGGGCGCCACGTGAATGATTCCTGATGATGAAATTGAATGGTAACTTTTTTTGAAGAAACATTTTAGTGATTATATAGTTACTCTTGTTTAAACACGATAATTTCACCCGCTTCCGAGAAAAACGCAATTGAACAGTTCAAAGTCTCTGAAAGGGATTATAAATAATAGTGTCCGACCGAAACTGGTATTTCAGCCGAAACCGAAACCGAACTTTCGGCCAGGCTCTCAGTTTCGGCCGAAACCGAAACCGAAACCGAAACTTTATATTTCATACTGAACTATACTGTATTTTTTACAATTTTATTCGCATATACATAAAAATAGTTAAGGAGTGTTAAATAAAATAAATAGATATTTTTTTGAGATCTTCATTTATTATTTCGGTATTAACAAGTTATCAAAATAATCAGTCGAAGTATACAGGGTGATTCCAAAGCAGACGTGAACCTTAGAGGAGGTGTTAGTATGGATCATTTGCTGTGATTTGAGCTATTTTTATTGAGGACCAAAAATCAACGGTTTCCGAGATATTTGAGTACTGGTTCTGTTGAAAGAGAATTAGTATGATTTGAAAGGGGATATAAGAAGGAAATAGAGGAAAATAACGAATTCAATATTTTTTGTTGCAACCAAGCTCGAAATTACATTAGAAAATGTATTCATAAATTATGTTCCATCATTCCATAAGCTAGCACGTGCCGTCTTCCTGATGTCTTCAGTTGTTATTTTCCGCCTGAAATTCACTCACGCTGTCTTTTGATACACATTCACTATTTTAAATGCCGGACATTCAAAAAGTTGCTCATAAAAAATCTGCTGAAACGAAACTAGTTAAGCAATCTAACGAAATCTTTTAGAGAATGAAGAGGGAATTTGGCAAGTTTTTAAAATAATTTTGGCATACAAAATTGTGAAATTCGAAAGTTGCAGACAAATTGATAGTATAGAAATTGATTTTTCATTTATTCATATACCACATTTCAAATCAACGTAATTCTTTTTCAACCTCTTATACAGCATAGTTTTGCTTTTTTCGTACATATCATATTCTTTTCTGTTGAAAATAAGCCAAAATTATCACCAAATTTGGACATCGTAGAAAAAATTGACGAAATATGTACAGATTGTTCAGAAATCTTTCAAAAATCACCCGAACTCCAAAAACTGTTGATGTTCGGTTATTAATAAATATGGATTGAACAACAGCTAATGTCACAATCACAATAACTCGTACTACAATTATGTATACCTACTTATAACTCCTGGCCAAAAGACCAGGATAATTCACGAACATTCAAGTTTCGGTCCGGCCGAAAGTTTCGGCCATTTTCGGCCGAAACCGAAACTAAGGCCGAAACTAGATTTCTTGGCCGAAACTGGCCGAAACCGAACTTTCGGTCGGTCACTAATAAATAATAACTCATTTATGAAAAGTGTGCTTTGTATTGTCAAATAATTGTTGCTGGTAAACGTCAACTCTTGTCAGTAAATTATTTTTAATGTGACATAACAGTTTGTTGTTGATTTTTTTGAACCTTTTTCGATTGAAATGCCGCGTCACAATCAATTTACTAATGAAGAAATGCGGGATATGATTTGTGTATACGCACAAGGAAATTTTTGCGGTCGCTCTGCTGGCAGAAGGTATGAATTGATTTATCCAAATAGAAGGCAACCAAACCACAAAATCTTTGCAAATCTATTTCGTCGTTTGGGTGAAACTGGATCATTTCATAGTAAAAATTACGGTGGTCGTCCGAAAAACATAACACCTAATCAAGAAGATGAAATTTTGGTTCGAGTAGACGAAAATCCAGAAGTAAGTTCACGTCGTCTGTCAGCAGCAACAGGAGTAAGTCAGTCATCTATTATAAGAATTCTAAAAAAAGAAAACTTCCACCCTTATCACTTCACTCCTGTTCAAAATCTGCTACCAAGAGATCTCCCACGACGGTTACAGTTCTGTCAACGTATTCTCAACCAGCATAACGGTGACCAAAATTTTATTAAGAATATTATGTTTACGGATGAAGCGACTTTTACCCGACGAGGGATTTTTAATTGGCGAAACAGTCATTACTGGGAAGAAGAAAACCCGCATGCTTTAAAAGAAAGACATTTTCAACACGAGTTCAAATTGAATATTTGGTGTGGCATTATAGGCGACAAACTACTAGGGCCATATGTTCTTCCTCCAAATTTAAATGGAGGTTCTTATTTATTTTTCTTGCAAAATACTTTAAGTGATATTTTGGATGATCTATCACTTGATATAAGAAGCAAAATGTGGTTTATGCAGGACGGAGCTCCACCTCATTTTCCATTAGTTGTTAGACATCATCTAAGTAGCACATTTCCTCAACGATGGATTGGCAGAGGAAGTGATTTTGAATGGCCACCAAGAAGTCCGGATTACAACCCTCTTGATTTTTATGTTTGGGGGCATTTGAAGTCCTTAGTGTATTCCAATGAAATTAATTCACGAGACGAACTCTGGAGGAAAATACAAAATGCAGCTAATTTTATAAGGGGACAGAATAATATTTTCTTTGACGTCCGAAAGTCCTTTATTAAAAGAATTAGAAAAGGCATAGAAGTCGGAGGAGGCCACATAGAACATTTAATTTAAATTTTCTTTTTGTACGTTAAATTCTTTTTAATTGCGATTTATTGTTGAAAATAAGTTTTTTAAATGTATGTTGTTTGAAATCCACTTCAGAGACTTTGAACTGTTCAATTGCGTTTTTCTCGGAAACGGGTGAAATTATCGTGTTTAAACAAGAGTAACAATATTACGTAGAATTGATGTTTACGTCATATTTTCTAAATAAAATCACTAAAATGTTTCTTCAAAAAAAGTTACCATTCAATTTCATCATCAGGAATCATTCACGTGGCGCCCCCTGTAAAATAATGTAGAATAATAAATAAAATAATATTTGTTGTCAAAATATATGCCTATGTCCCGATTTTGATATCAATTGATAAATATACAGTGAAATTATTAGCAAAAAATGAAAAAAAAAATTCAACTTTGACGCTCTGTATCTTTTTTCACAGCAACATTTTACTAAGGCATATTTAGTCCTATCGCCATATTTTGGCTCAAATAACCTGCCCTTAGCGTTTGTCCCTATAGTTATGACTCACCCTGTATAATTCAAAATTAAAAAATTGGTTCAAGCACTGACGTGAAGTCAGGAGCTTTTGCTTGTATGTTCTAGTGTCCATTACCCTGTATTTGACACTCTTGATCGAAATTAGCATGGTATATTTACCATGTGCACGAGAATGGACAATAGAAGATACGCGCAAAAGCTCCTGACTTCACGTCAGTGCTTGAACCAATTTTAGTTTTCGAAATTTTTTGAAATTTTTTAGGGGCACGGTTATTACAAAATTTTAAACACCTTTTCATGTTGATATTCCACAACCAGTTACCAAGCTTCATTTCGATCGTGTCTATATTATCGAGTTATCGAGGAGATAATATTCCAGGTGGGTATAACTCTGAAACCGTTGGAGCGAATATGCCCGTAAACGAACTTAACTCTCCCATTGGGATACGGAACATACCCTGTAAATTGCAAGACCCTCCTTCCGTTCGAAAGTTATCTAGGCAACGGTCATCCATCCATCTACTGAACTCACACAAGGCTGCTCGGATATCCAACAATATATCTTCGATCGTGTTTAAACTTGGAACTTGGCAGTAGAGGTAGGTTCTGAAGGCTCTAGCAATTTCAGTGGTATTGGATACATACTTTCTGAGATATAGAAGTTTTTTTCAATAATTTTTTAAAATTTCTCTAGTTATACGATTTTCACGAAATTTTGCAAGAATTTGTGCGTAAGCATTATACAACTAACAACCATGTTTGAATTTAATCGGTTCTGTATTTTTTGACTCCAAAACCGTTTGGCCGATTATGCCTATAAACAAACTCAAATGTTGCATTCAGATGCACAACCTAACCTGGAATTTTCAAGTCGCCATCTCTTTTCGTTCTCTGGTTATCGGGACATAAATAATATTTTTTAATGTATTTTAAAATTTTCTAGTGATACGATTCTCACAAAATTTCACAAACGTGCTTAGGTTTATATTCTACAACTATTCATCAAGTTCCAATTCGATCGGATTTATATTGGTTGAAAATAGTTCTTCATCAGGTAGTCGAATTGAATCATTTGAGAACATTTTCTGCAAAAAAATTTTAAAATTACAGACATTTGGGCAAATTGATAAGCACTCTGTTCCGAGGGACAAGAGCGCCAAAAAATTTGAAGATATTTTCCTTCAAAAATGTTATATTTCAGAAATTATTCTTCAGAATCCGCTGAAATATCACTCGGCCGGAAAACACCTCCGAAACACTTCGATGGGACACCGAAAATGAATTGACCAGGGCCCGTATATTCGACGTTCGTAGATGAGTATTCGCATGCGATAACTCCTACAAGAAATCTCATCTCACTTCTCCCTCACTATTTAGTAGTAGAGACGAGTATATCCTAAAACAAGTTGCAGAATGGGCTCCTATTAAAACACGAATGCAGAACTCGAAAACGAGCGACGAAGGAGCGAGTTTTCGAACGCATGAGTGTTGGAATTGCCTTCTGCAACGAATATTAGACGATATTTTCTCTATTTCAGGCAAGTTTTGTAAAATACTGTTGAAATTTAATGAAAAATTCGGATTATACATCCTAGTGACTTTTGTATTGTATCTTGGTAGTTGGTGTGACTGTTACGAAAGTTGACAGATTACAGAATTTGAATTTGAAACGTACGTAGGGCATGGAGATCAGATTTAAAACAGTTTCCTAATAGCATGAATGATTCAAAATTAGCAAGAAGGAAATCTCTAGTACCATATTTTTTAATGAAAATAATGTTTTTCCTCAACAATTTTTTCACTATATCCAGATTATATTGTATTGTCAATTGACGTGTGTTGAAATTTGATAGGATGGAATGTCAGTGCTGACTACCACAAAACGAAAAATATAACTAGAAACAATGCGGGAATGAGTTCATTCCAGCACTGTTTTCAGTGCTGGAATGGACTCATTACGATACTGAAATAGAGAAACACATTTCAACCGACAATTCACATACGGAGTTTGCGCAGAGTCACTGACGTGATAAATCTCGTAGGAGAGATCTCTCTCAACATTTCGTGAATATGGGCCCAGATAGAGCATCTCGCCTCTCATGAGTCTCGGGCACATTATCTATCTGTTCAACATAAAATGATGGTTGTTCTACATTAATGTTTTCTCAAACTGTCAAGAAGGGATATTTTTTCCTTCGATCCCTCTGTACAATAAGAAGCTACAACAGATGTTTAGATACTCGTCAGTTTATTATCTATGCAAACGCATCTGTTTAAAGCAATTGGAATAATTTCCTACCATGCATATTTGAGATTATTTATATAAATGAACAGCCTAACTGAAAATTACGAATAACCTCTTTGGATTTCCGGAATATAAGTATCCCGTTCAACATTAACTGAATGAAACCGAGATTATACTATTATTATATTCAATATTAATGATCTAAATGATATTCGACTTTTTGGCGCTCTTGTTCCTCGGAACAGAGTGCTTATCCATTTGGCCAAATATCTTGAATATTCGAATTTTTCGATGAAAATGGTCTTAAACGATTTGGTTCAACTCACTGATCAAGAATCCGTGGTCGAAATTCATTCTGCCCGGTTGGTCCGGCGGGCCGTAGGCACGATAACTCTCGAACGGAATGAGCTAGACAGTTGAAATTTTCAGAGTAGGTTTGGGAGATAAATATCTTTGCTGAGTTCGTCATTGGGCAAAATCGGACAGCCGGTAACGGAGTAACAAAAAAAAATTTTTTTACATGACAAATTCCAAATTAATAATTTTTCAATGAGCAGTTTTACAATAAGAATCTATTGATATCATTTTTAACTCTAAGAAGCTAATACTTTTGGAGTTGAAAATTATCGAAAGATTTATTTCATTAAGAGCTAGCCCGGTGGACTTCGTACCACCTAACTTAAAAAAAAAATGCTCGGTATGAATGAAGTTTTATTATTAGTTTCTATTAATTGTACATGATGTTGCCTACTTACAAAACAGAGTTTTCCTGAAATACTGGCTATTTATGAGGTTTCAATTTGATATTGACAGGCACACACAGTTATGATACAGTCTCGTAATTTATTTAAAGCTTTCTGAGTAACTCTATTTTTTGCTTTGTGGTACGTACATAAACTGAGATGATGGTTTTCTGACCCGCGAACTGGAGACGTATAATTGTCCATGCCCAATGTCCACACATCAAAGGAAAAACAAAATTGTTACATTATGAGAATCCATCCAAGGCACCTATTTAGTTAATGCTTTGTTTGTGGCACAAACCACTTCAATTATGTACAATTGTGCCGTGATATAAAGAACACCCAGTATAGTAATGGTTTATTTTCAATGATGTACTCCTCGAAAGTTTATTTTTTAACACAATTGAATGAAATTATACGATTTGCGTGAAAAGCAGCAAGTTGCAATTGAACTTAAAAAAAAACACCCTGTATGAAAATTTCAGACAAATACATTATGAGAATCCATCCAAGGTACCTATTTAGTTAATGCTTTCTTTGTGGTACAATTGTGCCGTGATATAAAGAACATCCTGTATATTAATGGTTTATTTTCATTGATGTATGCCTCGAAAGTATATTTTTTAACACAATCGAATGAAATTGTACGATTGCCGTGAAAAACAGCAAGTTGCAATCGACGTTAATAGAAGAACACCCTCTATGAAAATTTCAGAAAAATACATTATGACAATCCATCCAACGTGCCTATTTAGTTAATGCTTTTTTTGTGGCACAAACCACTTCAATCACGTACTATTGTGCCGCGAGAAATAGAAGACCGTGTATAGTAATGGTTTATTTTCAATGATGTATGCCTCGAAAGTACATTTTTTAACTCTGTTGAATGAAATTGTACGATTGGCGTGACAAACAGCCAGTTGAAATTGACGTTGAAAAGAAAAACACCCTGTATGAAAATTACAGACAGTGGAAAAGAAGAAAACTGACTCTCCTTAGTCGCACAAGCTACTAGAAGATTTGGGAGGGTCAGTATAATCCTAATCATGTTTATAGCACGCGCGCCAAAGCAGATTGACTTTTTACACTTTTTCTTTCATTGTTAAGTCAATCTGCTTTTGCGCGCGTGCTATAAACATGATTAGGATTATACTGACCCTCCCAAATCTTCTAGGAGCTTGTGCGACTAAGGAGAGTCAGTTGTGTTATTTTCCAACTTTGTTACTCTATCCGGATGGCAGCTTAGATACAGCACTGTTAATTTTTGAACCGACAGTGAATGGTGTCCACTATCCTTTGGGTAGATCTTCGGCTCGGTTTATCCAGTGAGCTTGAAGTACTCATCATTCAATTCAAATTAGCCACCGTGAACACGCGCGCCAAAGAGTACTGACTTCACGTCAGTTCTTTTGTTTTTCAAGTTCCTTTAACAGATATAGCTATCAATACAGTTTGGCTGTTAACTTCACCGTAAAACGAAAAAAAATTCGGTTGTAGGACCTCCGTTAGGAACGCAATTGCCTCTTCTCCCAATCCGAACGTATTTTAATATAGATCCACCGAATATAGTTATTTATAAATTCGCCTCAGGGCCACCATACAGACATTTCAACTCGGAAACAACGCTATTTCTCCCAAACTGACTTGTGTCCGTGCACTGAATTGACATGAATATTCTTTTAAAACCTCACAATATCGGCTCATTACTCCCAACATAACCCAAACAACCCAAAACCATTCACTTCTCGTCTGCGCATGCGCAATATACTCGTGGCTGCAAGTCCTCCCAAAATTACACACATCACAAAAAACTCCGATTCTCCAACACTAGTGGTTCAGGAGACATCGCTTCTTGAATCCACGCATGCGCAGACCCTCAATAGGGGATTCTATGGAGGAATAGCATCCGCCACTCCAAAATCCCAATCCTCTCTGACGAACACACCAGCAGTTAAATCACTGATGGTCGGCTCATGCGCATAACGAATAATGCCCGTAGGGGGTAACATCAATTTCGAAATTAGCCCCACGCCCACGGTACGGAAACTTCAACTCGGAAACAACGCTATATCCCCCAAACTGACCTGTCCTTGCACTGCATTGCCATGAATATTCTTTCAAAACCTCACAATATCGGCTCAGCACTCCCAACATAAACCATACAACCCAAAAACAGTCACGTCTCTTCTGCGCATGCGCAATCTACTTGCGGCTGCAAGTCCTCTAAAATCACACACCTTACAAAAAACTCCGATTATCCATCACTAGTGATTCAGGATATATTGCATCTTTAATCCACGCATGCGCAGACCCTCAACAGTGGATTCTATGGAGGAATAGCATCCGCCACCCCAAAATCCCAATCCTATCTGACGAAAACACCAGCAGTTAAATCACTGATGGTCTGCTCATGCGCTTAACGAAAACTGCCCGTAAGTGGTAACATCGATTTTAAAATAAGCCCCAGGGCCACGGTACGAACACTTCAATTTGGAAACAACGCTACATCCCCCAAACTGAATTGTCCGTGCACTGAATTTCCGTGAATATTCTTTTAATACCTCACAATATTGGCTCAGCACTCCCGACATAACCCATACAACCCAAAAACAGTCACTTCTCTTCTGCGCATGCGCAATCTACTTGCGGCTAAAAGTCCTCCCAAAATCACACACCTTACAAAAAACTCCGAATATCCAACACCAGTGGTTCAGGAGATATCGCATCTTTAATCCACGCATGCGCAGACCCTTACCAGGGGATTCTATGGAGGAATAACATCCGCCACCCCAAAACCCCAATCCTCTCTGACGAAAACACCAGCAGTTAAATCACTGATGGTCTGCTCATGCGCATAACGAAAAATGCCCGTAAGGGGTAATATCAATTTCAAAATTAGCCCCAGGGCCACGGTACGGACACTTCAACTCGGAAACAACGCTACATCCCCCAAACTGACTTGTCCTCGCACTGAATTGCCATGAATATTCTTTTGAAACCAAGCAATATCGGCTCAGCACTCCCAACATAACCCATACAACCCAAAAACAGTCACTTCTCTTCTGCGCATGCGCAATCTACTCGCGGCCAAACGTCCTCTCAAAATCACACACCTTACAAAAAACTCCGATTCTCCAGCACTAGTGGTTCAGGAGATATCACATCTTTAATCCACGCATGCGCAGACCCTCAACAGGGGATTCTATGGAGGAATAGCATCCGCCACCCCAAAACCCCAATCCTCTCTGACGAAAACACCACCAGTTAAATCACTGATGGTCTGCTCATGCGCATAACGAAAAATGCCTGTAAGGTGTAACATCAATTTCAAAATTAGCCCCAGGGCCACGGTATGAACACTTTAACTCGGAAACAACGCTACATCCCCCAAACTGACTTGTCCTTGCACTGAATTGCTATGAATATTCTTTTAAAACCTCACAATATCGACTCAGCACTCCCAACATAACCCATCCAATTCAAAAACAGTCACTTCTCTTCTGCCCATGCGCAATCTACTCGCGGCTAAAAGTCCTCTCAAAATAACACGCCTTACAAAAAACTCCGATTCTCCAACACTAGTGGTTCGGGAGATATCGCATCTTTAATCTACGCATGCGCAGACCCTCATCAGGGATCTGGATATTATGGAGGAATAGCATCCGCTACCCCAAAACTCCAATCTTCTCTGACGAAAACTACAGCAGTTAAATGACTTCTCATCTGCGCATGCGCACAACGAAAAATGCCCGGAAAGGGCAGCATGAACCTCAAAAAAATAGGTTTCGGCATTTTAAGCAAAGTATTCCGCAAAATAGTAGTAATTTTTTTATTTTTTTCATGTCACGTGATCTTCACGAAATTTTGCAAAAGTGTTTGCATTGGTCTTGTGCATCTTACTACTGAGTTTCAATTTAATCAGATCAGTATTTTTCGAGTTAGCGTGAAAACAAAATTTAAAAATTTTTGAAATTTTTTTTGCCACTTTAGGGCCGTCCGGTCATTACAAAACTTCGCAGGCGTATAAAGGTCATGATTCTACAATGTGATGCCAAATTTCAGAAAGATCGAGTGATCGGTTCCGGAAATATTCATAAAAAACGTTTTGAATAAAAACGGCCTCCGAAACCGCTCGGTGGATTTCGCCCGTTAACGAACTTGTCCGAGATATTTACGCTACAAAACTACCCTGCAAATTTCAACGCTCTAAGTCGTTCCGTTATCGTGCTAACGGCCGGCCGGACCGGCCGGCTGGCCGGACCGGACGGACAGAATTGAATTTGACCTCGAATTCTTCATCAGGGAGTCGAACCCAATCGTTTGAGACCATTTTCGAAAAAAAATTCGAAAGATACAGACATTGTGACGAAATGATAGCACGCTGTTCCTTGCGGAACACGCGCGCAAAAATGAAATATTACCCAGAGGCTTTTCATATAAATGAAGAGATAGTGACTTGAAATTTTCAGGGTAGGTGGCGCGTCCAAATAAACCGCCCAAAGTACAAATTATGTTTTCAACCAATACAAATCTTATCAAATTGAAACTTGTTAGCTAGTTGTAGTTGTAGTTGTACCGACATGAAGACTTTCGTGCAATTTTGAGAAGATCGTATCACTAGAAAATTTCCAAAAAATTATTATAAAATATGATTTATCTCACGATAACTTGAGAACGGAAGGAGATAGCAACTCGTAATTGCTAGAATAGGTTGTGCATCTAACCACCACATTTCAGTTTGTCAATAGGCATAATCAGCCAAACGTTTTTTGAGTTATACAAATCCGAAATTTTGTTGTTATTTCCTCAATAACTCAAAAAATACAAAACCAATCCAATTGTAACATGGTTATTAGTTGCAGAATACCGATGCGCAAATTTTTCCAAATTTTATGTGCTTCGTATGACTAGAAAATTTTCAAGAAATCATTGAAAACAGTTCTATATATCGGAAACTATTCGTCCAACATCGCTAACATTACGGATCCTTCAAAAACCAACTCTACAGCAAGTTGAAAATTTAAACACGATCGGATCTATATTGTTGGAGATCCGAGTAGCCTTGGGTGATAACTTTGAACGGAAAGAGATAGCGACTTGAAATTTTCAGGGTAGGTTGCGCATCCGAGTGAGACAATTAATTTCGTTGTTGGGCATACTCGGCCCAATGGCTTCGGATTTATATCCACTGGAATATTATTTTCTCGATAACTCAAAAAATATAGATTCGATTAAATTGAAACTTGTTAACTAGTTGGGGAATACCGATATAAAGACGTGTGTGAAGGTTTATGAGGATTCTATAACTAAAAAAAATAGCAAAAATTATGAAAAAATATTATGTATCTCACGATAACTTGAGAACGGAAAGAGGTAGCCACTCGAAATGTTAAAGGTTGATTGCGCATCTGAATACGACATTCAAGTTTATTAATAGGCATAATAGGCCAAATGGTTTTGGAGTTATACACAACTGAATTTACTCTGTAACTCAAAATATACATATCCGATACAATTAAAACTCTGTAATTAATTGTATAATGCCGACACGCAAATTTTGCCGATATTTTGTGAAAATCTTTTAATGATAATACTTGAGAAGTAAGTTTTTTCGTATATTACTAGATATTTAGACAATTTCAATTCCAATAGAATACATATGTACCTATGTCAGAATTAAAAATTATATGATCATATATGATTCTCCCATTACTCAAGTAATGATAAGTAAGTCACTAAAATGTTACGAAGTGTATTCATATCTTATAAAAGCTGAGAAAACGGTCTTTATCGTTTTTCTTTTATATTCGATCGAGAGTATCCAATAGAGGTGAATAAAATATTATTAACAGTAATTTTATCGGTTTAAGGTTAAATTTTCAATTTTTTGAATATTGTATATCTCCTATATTCAGACATGATTTTTCTCTTGTATACGATTAACCACAAATACAAGGAATATTATATACTCAGACTTTGGATTTTGGTTTCTTATTAATCGGGTTCGTAGTTGTAGTTAATAAGAACTAAGGATCATTAATCCTTCACGACAGTATGCTTGAACAATTTTTTTTTGCACATTTCTCTCATTTTGTACATTCACAGGCTTTTTCTCATTATGTTTCTTGTCGAAAAACAACCATACCTTTAGTAAATGTCACTCTCTGCTATAATTCTCTCATGGTATACATATTTTGAATCATTGATGCAAATAATCAATTCACCCAATTTCAGTCTTAATTAATATTCTGTATTGCTGATGAGGTCCATTCTGCTGAATACCAAATAAGATTTCTGTAATTCTCCATAAAATTCATCCAGAGAAATCTATTTTCCTAGTATCAACAGAGTCGTATTAGGTTGATGTATTCAAAATTCCGTTTCCGTAAACATATCTTATCATATCTCCTTTAGCTTTGGCGTGATATCTATATAAGCTTGAACCCAATAAATTTTTGTTCAGAAATGCTCATACAGGGTGAACATTTTCGTCTCAACAAGAAAAATCCATTGTTTTCAAATAAGTGACTGTAATTCATTTCTTTATCTAATCACGTTCGTGTGAGTTTCTAGTTTCGAACATCTGTACCTAATTTGATTGAACATTAATAACACAATCAGAAGATATCGTCAAGTGTATTCTCAGCAGAAACAGTTTTTAATCACCCTGTATCTCCAAAACGGTTGAACTGACCTAACATATTTTCAGTTATTTTAAGTTCAAGAGATATGTCCTTCACGTCAGTGAACTATGGCTGACTAGTTGCGGGATACCCTGTATAGCGTCTTTTCTTAATTTATGAAGTTCATTTTTAGCCTATATCATATAATAGTGCTAACCAATTCAGAAACACCTCGTTCAATCATCAAGAAGTTCAAAGCCATAATCAACCTACGAGATGATTGCCTACACATTTCTATTCACATATGTTCAAATCCCTCGCCCTTATGGAGACATAATGGCAATATTCTCAATGAGCACTCGAACTGCAGTAAAACTCACCTCATTAAAAGTTCAGGATTAATTGCTTCTCAGTCCTTTTACTTGCCGAAAGATATTATGCTGCTATGTGAACCTTTGATGAGTTTCGAGTTTATCTCGAAATGAAAAAAAAAATGTGGGAAAGCCCTGTGGACAGATCTTTTGGCGCTCTTGTTCAATCTTTGACAAATCATAACTCAAAAGTGGTTTCTCAGAGTTGGGAAAAATGTCAATGGATTCTTATGATAGAATAGCATCATAAAATAAAATAAATTAAATAAGAATCCATTGATATCATTCCCAAATCTGAAAAACCAATACTTTCGGAGTTATGATTTGTCAAAGTTTGAACAAGAGCGCCAAATCTCCTGTCCACAGGGCTTTCCCACTTTTTCAATTTGGCTTCTGTGCATCAGTTTTCAAGAATTTTCGTAATTAAATTCAAAACGTAGGTCTATGAATCATCTCATGTTGGATTAACATACATCAGCAAATTATAATTAGAGTGTTCAATGAAATCATATAGAATTATTGAGAATAATTATTGAGATTTTGAAAAATCATATCTCCGAAAGTATTAGTTTGTCAGAGTTGAGAATGATATCAATGGATTCTTATGATAAAACTGCATCTTAAAAAAAAAAATTAAAATTTGTAATGTAACGAACCCAACCGATATATTTATCGCCCAAACCTACTCTGAAAATTTCAATTGTCTAGCTCATTACGTTCGAGAGTTATCGTGTTAACGACCGGACGGACGGGCGGCCGGACAGAATCGATTTCGACCATGGATTTTAGATCAGTAAGTGGAACCAAATCGTTTAAGACCATTTTCAGCCAAAAATTAGAGACATTTGGGCAAATTGATGTGCACTCTGTTCCGAGGAACAAGAGCGCCAAAAATACTTACTTATTTTGAATGGTATGTAGCAAACTACTGCTTGATACATTTTTACAATATACTCCTAGAAAGAATATTTATATTGTGGTTCCTCAAATAAACAATGGATCAAATTTTAAATTAACACGAATTTTTGTATTCAACAATTTATTCGCAACACTGTGGCTTCTTTGGGTTCTACATTTTAGCTAATTCAATATCAACAGTACAGAAGATCTAAAAAGTACAGTTTGGAATTGGGCATTTCTGCTGGTATTTCCAGAATATATTAAGATATTCAGTTCGTTCATTCAGAGGAACTTTTTCTGGTGAATCTATAAATTTTGAGAGATTACAAGATTGTTATTCTAGAACCTTTATTCACATGAATGATTTCATCGTTGTCATTAAAATTAGATATGTTCTTGATCTTTGTCAATGGTTTGCATATATTGAATGTGAAGTATTAGATACGCCACTCATCTGCTACTCATTTATTCTTTTTCCGAACAGTCGCAGCCTTGCGAGGATTCCCTTATGGTTGTGTGTTGTCATCTCTTCTTTATAGAGTATATAATATCTTGCCTACCAAAGGTGTAAAAGTCGTGTTCGGCCCAGTAATATGCAGAAGACACAAATGTCTATATAAATGTGTATCTAAATCGCCAGACCGATTCTACCCAATAACGACCGTACCCAAGATAATCATTCCACAAATCTACTCTGGAAATTTTATTATATCAATTGAAACTTAACCAATAATACCCAATATTCAGGGGCATTATATTATCACCCAAAAATTAATATCCTATAATCCTAATAATTATACGATAGCTGAGGTTAATTCATTCGTCATTTTTCATTCAATTATACTTTGTTTTCTAGAACAGAAACAGTATTTAATACATGAGTAACGTACCAGAAATAAATTTGACATGTCTGCTATAGGTAGATAAGATAACATGTATGAACACAGATCAAATAATAATTCATTGATAGAATAATTACAGCATTCTGTGAAACCATAGAAGTACGATTTATTATTAGATGTTGAAAAATCGTATCTCCGAAAGTATCAGCTTGTTAGAGTTGAAAATGACATCAATGGCTTTTCATGATGAAATTGCATCTTAAAAAAACGGATTTGCAATATGTAATGTGAAAAAAAATTTTTTTCCGTCCCTCGAAACCATCGGGCCGATTTTACCCAATATCGAGCTTAGCTGAGATATTTATCTCCCAAATCTACTCTGAAAATTTCAACTGTCTAGCTCTGTCCATTTTTATCCCAAAATTCGAAAATTACAGTCATTTGGTGGAATTGATGATCACTCTGTTCTGAGGAACAAGAGCGCCACAAATATAAATATATTCTTTTGATTTTCGAAAATTACATTTATGTATCTAACAACAAAGCATGTGTATGAAATATAAAAAAACACTGACGTGAAGACAGTACTCTTTGGCGCGCGTGTTCACGTTGGCTAATTTTAATTGATTGATGAGTGTTTCAAGCTCAGTGGATAGACCAAGCCGGAGATCTACCCAGAGGGTAGTGGACACCATTCACTGTCGGGTAAAAAACTAACACTATTGTTCCTAAGCTGGCATAAGGATAGAGCAAAAAAGTTGACAAAGAACACAACTGACTCTCCGTAATCGCACAAGCTGCAAGGAGCTTCTGAGGGATCTCCTTGGGGAAGACTTGGTAGGGTCTGTATAATCATAATCATGTTTATAGCACGCGCGCCAAAGCAGATTTACCCTACAATGCTTTTTTAGAATTTTTCTTTCATTTTAAAGGCAATCTGCTTTTGGCGCGTGCTATAAACATGATTATGATTATACTGACCGTACCAAGTCTTCCCGAAGTAGATCCCTCAGAAGCTCCTTGGAGCTTGTTCGACTACGGAGAGGCAGTTGTGTTCTTTGTCAACTTTGTTACTCTATTCTTATACCAGCTTAGATGCAGCACTGTTAGTTTTAGCGATAGTCCTAAGTCAATGCCAATCAATCTACTCGTGGCTCAAAGTCCTCTCAAAATCACACACCTTACAAAAAACTCCGATTCTCCAACACTAGTGGTTCAGGAGATATCGCATCTTGAATCAACGCATGCGCGGACCCTCATCAGTGGATTCTATGGAGGAATAGCATCCGCCCCCCCAAAACCCCAATCCTCACTGACGAAAACTCCAGCAGTTAAATCACTTCTCATCTGCGCATGCGCATAACGAAAAATGCCCCGAAGCGCAGCATGAACTTCAAAGTTTCGGAATTTCAAGCAAAATATTCAGCAAAATAGTAGTAATTTTTTGAATTTTTTCATGTCACGTGAACCTCACGAAATTTTGCAAAACTACTTGCCTTGGCCTTTAGCATCTAACTACTGAGTTTCAATTCAATCAGATCAGTATTCTTCGAGTTATTATGGATACAAAATTTTAAAATTTTTGAATTTTTTTTTGCCACTTTTTTTTATGGTCATCCGATCGGTACAAAACTTTGCATGCATATAAAGGGCATGATTCTACTCTTTGATGCCAAATTTCAGATAGATCGAGTGATCGGTTGCGGGAATATTCATAAAAAAAATTTTTACTGAAAACGGCCTTAACTCCGAAACCGCTTGGTGGATTTCGCCCGTTAACGAACTTGTCCGAGATATTTACGCTCCAAATCTACGCTGCGAATTTCAATCCTCTAATTCTTTCCGTTCGAAAGTTATCGTGCTAACGGCCGGACTGGGCGGACAGAATTGAATTTGACCCCGGATTATTCATCAGTGAGTCGAACTGAATCGTTTGAGACCATTTTCGGAAGAAAATTCGAAAAATACAGACATTGTGATGAAATAATAGCATGCTGTTTCTTGCGTAACACGCGCGCAAAAAATGTTAGCAGAGGTTACTCTAACGGGGTACCATAGAATTCGATATATGCTTTATGGGAAAAAACCTCAGCAAAAAAACCATGTCTCCCCGTTAGCGTTGTGATTTTTGAAAATTGAAATTGTTAACAAAATATGCTGAAATATTAAATATTGAAGGGCATCTTATTTTTTTTTTCACTATCGATTCTTCTTTCAACAAACAGAGAAGATTCTACAAGTTACCTGATACTTAATCTGGAAACGGAATAAACAAAAGGAGAAAACAAACATATTGCAAATGTGTTATAGAGAATTTTATGAAGAAAAAAAATTATTTTGTGTAATGTTAGTCTATGGTCTATGAAAGAGGTTAGCTTGGAGGGATTATCCAAGCGGTAGATAAGTTTTAGTTGTTATTGAGTTGTTGAGTAGTTGAGTTAAGTTATGTTATGATACGAATGTGATTTTTTGTCTATGATGGAAATTGAGTATAAAACTTCCATTATTATAGTGAAATTTATTGTTGAGTTGAGAAAAATATATGAATCTAATAAATCAGAAGTGGGATATATCGAAAAATATCTACGTTAAGAAACGGATTGTGAAACTGCGAAGAAGATACGTTGAGAAAATTGGAGAACATGGCATCTCAAAATGGAGAACACCTCATGGTAAGAGAAGAGGAATTTGAAAATTTCCAAATAAACTTTAATAAAGAGCAATCGATGAACGAAAATATATACTGACCGACCTCAGTCATCTGGATTTAATGAGCACTATAATGACATTAATTAATCAAAATTCCATGCTGATGAACACAATGATGCGACAGCAGAATTTGCATAGAAATACTCGGCAAAATTACCATGTAATGCCTGATCTGAGTAAAACTATTGAGAATTTTAACGGTGAAGATGGACCTCACTAAGCACAGGTGTGGATTACCAAATTAGAGACGACAGCAACACTTCATAAATGGTCTAAAGAATTTATATTTGAGACAGCGTGAAGTCACCTTTTTGGAGCAGCTAAGTTTTGGTATGAAGGTAGGGTCAAATCTATTACAAATTGGAATGAATTCAATGGAAATTTCAAAAAGACATTTTTGTGCGCGTTTTCCGCAAGGAACAGTGTGCTACCATTTCGTCACAATGTCTGTATTTTTCGAATTCGACTCCTTGATGAAGAATTCGAGGTCAAATTCAATTCTGTCCGTCCGGTCCGGCCGGTCGGCAGTTAGCACGATAATTCTCGAACGGAACGACTTGGAGCGTTAAAATTTGCAGGGTAGTTTTGTAGCGTAAATACCTCGGACAAATTCGTTAACGGGCGAAATCCACCAAGCGGTTTCGGAGTTAAGGCCGTTTATAGTAAAAACGTTTTTTATGAATATTTCCGGAACCGATCACTCGATCTTTCTGAAATTTGGCATCAAATTGTAGAATCATGACATTTATTCGCCTGCGAAGTTTTGTATTGAACGGAAGGCCCAAAAGTGACAAAAAAATTTGAAAATTTTTGAAAATTTTTTTTCACGATAACTCGAAAAATACTGATCTGATTAAATTGAAACTCAGTAGTTAGATGCAAAAGACCAAAGCAAATACTTTTGCAAAATTTCGGGAAGATCACGTGACATGAAAAAAATAAAAAAATTACTACTATTTGCGGAATACTTTGCTTGAAATGCCGAAAACTATTTTTTTCTACAAACGTCAAAAAATGACAAGGTTCGCGCATTGACAACAATATGCGAAGTGACCCTTTTTTTCATTCTCCTTCGTTACCATGACACCGTGCGCGAAGTAGTGTGCGAAGTACTTACTTCGCACACTGCATGTAAACTATATGGAGTTTTTATATTATAACCTATATGTTCCTCAATCAAACAAACAAATGCCATTTTATTTTCATAGTTACAGTATTTACTTGATTTGGAAAAACATTTTAAGCCAGTTCAATACTATTTTTCATATTAAGCTATGCATGTTACTCATTTTAGAACAATATTTTTGGCGTTTGTAGAAAAAATTTTTTTGATGTTCATACTGCCTTTCCGGGCATTTTTCGCATGCGCAGGTGAGAAGTCATTTAACTGCTGTAGTTTTCGTCAGAGAGGATTGGAGTTTTGGGGTGGCGGATGCAATTCATCCATAGAATCCAGATCCTTGATGAGGGTCTGCGCATGCGTGGATTAAAGATGTGATATCTCCTGAACCACTAGTGTTGGAGAATCGGAGTTTTTTGTAAGGTATGTGATTTTGAGAGGACTTTTAGTCGCTAGTAGATTGCGCATGCGCAGAAGAGAAGTGACTGTTTTTGGGTTGTACGGGTTATGTCGGGAGTGCTGGGCCAATATTGTGAGGTTTTAAGGAATATTCATGGCAATTCAGTGCACGGAGAAGGCAGTTTGGGGGATGTAGCGTTGTTTCCGAGCCGAAGTGTCCGTACCGTGGCCCTGTGGCTAATTTTGAAATCGATGATACTCTTTACATGCAGTTTTCCTTATGCGCATGAGCAGACCATCCGTGATTTAACTGCTGGTGTATTCGTCAGAGACGATTGGGATTTGAGGGTGGCTGATGCTATTCCTCCATAGAATCATCTTGTGAGGGACTGCGCATGAGTGGATGCGATATCTCCTGAACCACTAGTGTTGGAGAATCGGAGTTTTTTGTGAGGTGTGTGATTTTGGGATGACTTTCAGCCGAAAGTAGATTGGCATGTGCAGAAGAGAAGTGACTGTTTTTGGGTTGTACGGGGTATGTCGGGAGTGCTGAGCCAATATTGTGAGGTTTTGAAAGAATATTCATGGCAATTCAGTGCACGGACAAGTCATTTGGGGATGTAGCGTTGTTTCAGAATTGAAGTGTCCGGACCGTGGCCCTGGGGCTTATTTTGAAATCGATGTTACCCCTTACGGGCATTTTTCGTTATGCACATGAGCAGACCATCAGTGATTGAACTGCTGGTGTTTTCGTCAGAGAGGATTGGGATTTTGGTGTGGCGGATGTTATTCCTCCATAGAATCCCCTGGTGAGGGTCTGCGCATGCGTGGATTCATGATGCAATATCTCCTGAACCACTAGTGTTGAAGAATCGGAGTTTTTTGTGAGTTGTGTGATTTTGGGGGGAATTGCAGCCGCGAGTAGATTGCGCATGCGCAGAAGAGATCTGACTCTTTTTGAGTCGTATGGGTTATGTTGGGAGTAATGAGCCGATATTGTGAGGTTTTAAAAGAATATTCATGGCAATTCAGTGCAAGGACAAGTCAGTTTGGCGGATGTAGCGTTCTTTCCAAGATGAAGTGTCCGTACCGTGGCCCTGGGGCTAATTTTGAAATAGATGTTACCCCTTACGGGCATTTGCATACGAGAAGTGACTGTTTTTGGGTTGTATGGGTTATGTTGGGAGTAATGAGTCGATATTGTGAGGATTTAAAAGAATATTCATGTCAATTCAGTGCACGGACACAAGTCAGTTTGGGGTGAATAGCTATGTTTCCGAGTAGAAATGTCTGTATGGTGGCCCTGAGGCAAATTTATAAATAACTTTATTCGGTAGATCTATATTAAAATACGTTCGGATTTTGAGAAGAGGCAATTGCGTTTAGGCAATCCAATCCCGCAAATGCTGGATCCCGCAAATGCGGGATCCCGCTGAAATTCTGCGGGATCAACATTGCGGGATTTTGCGTGCGGGATTTGCGGGACTCAATATTAAAATTCCGTATTCGACAATGAAAGCGCAAACGTCCCAGAAAAAGAAAAAGTACTTTTTCGTCTGTTGTGGTCACTATGAATACGGCATGATACGGTGAAATACAAACATAAGTGCCTGTAAGAATAACTGTCAGTCGCTGTGGTCACTATGAATATGGCATGATACTATTCAATACTATCATGAGTGTATATGAGAATAACTGTCATTTGCTATTGTGAAATTATTTAAGAGCTTGGTAACTAGTTGTAGAATACCTGTATTATATAGTTATTATACAATACAGGAGAATGGACAATAGAACATACGCGCAAAGGCTCCTGAGTTCACGTCAGTGCCTGAACCATGTTAGCATGTTTAATACTTTGAGTACAAAGAGTATATATATTGTTAACAATCCCGCATTTTTGCGGATCCGCGGGATTGATAACTTTAATCCTGCGCTTTTGCGGGATTGAGATTTTGGTGCGGGATTGGATTCCCCAATTGCGTTCCTAACGGAGGTCCCATAACCCCATTTTTTTTCGATCTACTGTAAAGCTAACAGCCAAACTGTATTGATAGCTATATTTGTTAAAGGAACTTGAAAAAAAAAGCACTGACGTGAAGTCAGTAATCTTTGGCGCGCGTGTTCATGGTGGCTTAATTGAATTGAATGATGAGTACTTCAAGCTCAGTGGATGGAGCTAGCCGAAGATCTTCCCAAAGGATAGTGGACACCATTCACTGTCGGTTCAAAAATTAACAGTCTGTTTCTAAGCTGTCATCAGGGTAGAGTAACAAAGTTGGAAAAGAACACAACTGACTCTCCTTAGTCGCACAAGCTCCCAGAAGATTTGGGAGGGTCAGTATAATCCTAACCATGTTTATAGCACGCGCACCAAATGCTGATTGACTTAACAATGAAAGAAAAAGTGTAAAAAAGCATTGACGTGGGGTCAATCTGCTTTGGCGCGCGTGCTATAAACATGATTAGGATTATACTGGCCCTCCCAAATCTTCTAGGAGCTTGTGCGACTAAGGAGAGTGAGTTGTGCTCTTTTCCAACTTTGTTACTCTATCCTGATGGCAGCTTAGATACAGCACTGTTAATTTTTGAACTGACAATGAATGGTGTCCACTATCCTTTGGGTTAATCTTCGGCTCGCTCTATCCACTGAGCTTGAAGTACTCATCATTCAATTCAAATTAGCCACCGTGACCACGCGCACCAAAGAGTACTGACTTCACGTCAGTGCTTTTTTTTTTATTCAGTAAATCTACAACAGGAAAATGGAATGATATGCAAAAACGAGTACAGTCACATAAAGAGAGTATTAACTTTTATTTTCATGAGAAAATTTCCTTATGTAAACAATTGAATCTAGATTTCTCGAAATTAAAGAGCTAGTCATTATAGGATTATTATCAAAACAGTTGAGCCACTTTTTGATGAGCCAAAATCATGTAGATGAGGATGAATTATTTGGTGATATCATGAATTATAATCGTATAGTTTGTGTTAGAATAGAAAGAGCTAGAGAGAAAAGACCAAATTTTGAATTCAAAGAGAAAACCCGAAATGATATAGTAACTAAAACAAAGGTTGAAACGGAAAGCAAACCAAGAGAGACATTGAATCAAATAAAATGTTCAGAAAAGGGACACTTTTCATATAATTGTTCAAATCGCAAAGGAGAAATTAGATGTTTGAGATGCAATGAACTAGGTCATACACCAAAACATTGTAAAAAACCTAAGAATTTTGAGAAACCAGAAATTAGAATGTTTGGTTCTGTGAGTCCTGGCAACAAATACGTAAGGAAAGTTAAAATTAATAATGAAGAGTACATGTCAATGGTAGATTGTGGTAGGTCGGACTGTAATATTAAAGCTACAGCTGCTATAAAAGGAGAACTTAGGATAATAGTTTAAGAAAACGAATTGAAAGGATTTGGCAATGAGACACAAAGCATTGCTAAATCATGTGGCATAATAGTAGACTCAGTACAAGTTGATGAAGTGAGAGCAGGCTATAGATGTAATAATAATACTGAAAAATGGCGATACCGTTGTTAAAAAATCAACAAGTCCAGAGCGTTCCTGCCAGTCGGGTCCTTCATAAATGGCTTCGTATAATAAATATACTTATGCATATATTTCACAAGTCAAATAGACCCCAGGGGGTTCATTGATCTGCCGAGAAAGCAAGAGCAGACACGTTTCTGGCTTCTTGGCCTTCATCAGTACCCTGTAGCTTCCTCAACTGACCCGGGTCAGTTTAGTTGAATTTGTTGAGGAAGCTACAGGACACTGATGAAGGCCAAGAAGCCAGAAACGCGTGGGCTCTCGCTTTCTCGGCAGTCCAATGAACCCCCTGGGGTCTATTTGACTTGTGAAATATATGCATAAATATATTTATTATACAAAGCCATTTATGAAGGACCCGATTGGCAGGAACGCTGTGGACTTGTTGATTTATTAACAACGGTATCGCCATTTTTCATTATTATTTTTGAAAACGCTAAACAGCGTTCATAGCCATTGGGAACATACTGACTGAGCTCTGCGGGACTTGTTCTCGATTAATATCGAGTGAATGGTGGCATATGATTTCACGCTTCAAATATTCACTGGTGGGGAGAGGCTGATTGCCGTGATTCGTCTCATAGGTGGCCTGGGCGATTAAAATGATCGACCAAGCCGGCTCTGAGAGGCTTAACCCGGGTCAGTTTAGTTGAAGTTGTTGAGGAAGTTACAGGGTACTGATGAAGGCCAAGCAGCCAGAAACGCGTCTGCTCTTGCTTTCTCGGCAGATCAATGAACCCCCTGGGGTCTATTTGACTTGTGAAATATATGCATAAGTATATTTATTATACGAAGCCATTTATGAAGGACCCGATTGGCAGGAACGCTCTGGACTTGTTGATGTAATAATAGGTAAAAGTTTCACTGAATTGAGCCATATCATTTATTATAGATTGATTACAAATTTAATTTAGAATATAGAGATCATCTCCAGGACATATTTATCAGCCAGGAACAAAACCGAACTGCAGAAATTAAAATTCCAGAAAATGTCAGACTGCCACAAAGAAGCATTAATTTCATCAATGCACACATTTAGAATGGGGACTGTATTCTACCCATCATGAATAAGAGTGATGTTGAAGAAAAGGTTGGCAGTGAGAAGGAATTTGAGAAGATCGTGAGTATCGAGACTGTGGAGCCTGTAGCGACTAGAAACAAAGAAGGGATAACAATGGATGAAATTACAGTAGGATCGGAGGTGACACATGAACAGAAAACTGAGCTGCGGAATATTTTAAATCAGTATAGAGAAGTGATTGCTAAGAACATTCATGAAATTGGAAAGACAGACCGGATCGAGATAGATATTGAAGAAAAACCGGACAGTAGACCTGTCATCTGCAAACCATATAAGACAACTCAAGAGGAAAAGAGAAAATTAGAGAAATAGTTGGTGAATGGAAGGAAGCTGTCATTGTTACCGAGACAAATTCTCCATATGCTTCGCCAGTACTATTAATCAAGAAGAAAACGGGTGAGCACAGACCAGTTGTAGACTATAGAAGATTGAACTGTCAAACGGAAGGAATTAATTTTCCAATACCCAATCATTACCCAATTTTGATAAGATTTCGGATGTTTTAGTAAATTCAATTAAGTGTGTCCTATATACAGGGTGTCCCGTAAAGACCACGTCAAACGAAAACGGAATGTAGATCAGAATGTGCTCTATCTGATGTGAAAAAATCGTTTATATGAAAGTTTGACAGTTTACGAGATATTTGATGTTTCATGAAAATGTTGAATTTTTACACTTAAAATGCTTTTTCTCTTGCGGAAGCTACAATTGAATACTATTCATGCAATGAAATATAGCACATAATATTATACAGGGATTCTGAAAAAAAAAATTGAATTCATGTTCTGAAGGAAGTATGTTTTTTTGTAATGAATTCTATCTGACGTGGTATAAAAAAGGACACTAGACCTTTTCTGCATATTACGTTGAAAAGTTGCCCATTTTGTGAGGATTCCGAAAAGGTAAATTAAAGGTGATAACCTTCTACACGAAAAAAGATATTCGAATGTTTATCGAAAATGGAGCTTTTCTGTGAAAAACTGATTTTTTCACCTTTTCCATAAATACTTCCATTTTGCACTTCCTGCTGAAAATAATCAATCAACAAATCAATAAAATGTTATTAAGATGCCAATTCACTGACAGAGTTTTTATTTCTTTTTCTTTGCCTAAAGAACTCTCGAACATCGATATGATGTGATGCGATTCAATGATTCAAACTTAAGGTACTTAAGGTATCTATGGAAACGTTCATTTTCATCTAGTGGAAGTTAATGCGTATCAGTTTACTGGGTAAAATATCTACAGAAAATGTTTCGTATACTGCAAGAGAATACGCCGACATGCACCTTATTTATGGAGAAGTACGTCTTAATGCTAGAGCAGCATCGATGCTTTATTCAGAGCGGTACCCCAATCACCGACATCCTAATTACGAAGTTTTTGTCCGGTCCCATAATGCAATTGTCGAAGAAAGAGTTCCTGGGAGTCGTAAAAGTAGTGGCTGGCCTTCGATCGTGGAAGATCACACCATTTTGAATGATGTCGAAAATAATCCTTCAGTATCAACCAGAATGATAGAGCTCCTGACAGGCATATCAAAATCAAGTGCCCATAGAATCCTGAAGAAACACAAATAACACCCCTACCATATTTAGCGAGTTCAACAACTACTACCAAGAACCTATCAAGCCCGAGTAGAATTTTGTCTACAAATGTTGCTGAAACATACAGGAAATCCTGATTTTTTCAATAATATCCTTTGGACTGATGAGTCTTCCTGTACTCAAAGCGGTTATATCAATCTGCATAATCTTCATAGTTGGAACATCGAGAATCCGCACAATATAAGGCAAGATAGATCCCAATATCGATTTACGGTGAATTTATGGACTGGAATATACGATGGAAAAATATTCGGTCCGACAGAATTGCCGCAATCATTAAACGGCACCAACTATTTGAATTTTCTAAGGAACAGTGTACCCTTACTCTTAGAAGATATACCACTGGAAATGCGACGTAATCTATGGTTTTAACACGACGGGTGCCCAGCCCACTACAGTCGTCATGTTAGGGAATATCTAACCAAACATATCCTCACCGGTGGATCGGAAGGGGCGGTGAAATTTTGTGGCCTCCCCGTTCACCAGACTTAAATCCTCTGGATTTTTTTTACTGGGGTTTTAAAAAAAATGAAATTTATTCGAATCCCATAAGAGATGAAGCACAACTAAGGGGCCGCATTCGTATTTCAGCAGCCAAAATAGCGGGGAGAAATTTGTATGGTTTGAAAAGGTCATTTCTCAATAGATGCAGGGCAACATTTTCGGAATCCTCAGAAAATGGGCAACTTTTCAACGTAATATGCAGAAAAGGTCTAGTGTCTTTTTTTTATACCACGTCAGATAGAATTCAGTACAAAAAAACACTTTAATTTTTTTTTTTAGAATCCCTGTATAATACTTTGTGCTATTTTTCATTGCATGAATTGAAATAATCATTCAACAATATTTACGGAAAAAAAAACTGATACGAAAAGTGAAAACATTCAACATTTTCATGAAACATCAAATATCTCTAAAACTGTGAGACTTTCATATGAACGATTTTTTCACATCAGGTAGACCTCATTCTGATCTACTTTCCGTTTTCATTTGACGTGGTCTTTACGGGACACCCTGTAGATGAATGGACAATAAAACATACGTGCAAAAGCTCCTGACATCACGCCAATGCTTGAACCGATTTTTAACTAACTCTTTAACAAGAGTATCAGGATGTATTACGGTCGACTATCAACCACCAGTATTCATAAAGATACAAGCGACAGACATATCAAAGGAAACAAACATATAGGTACTCGTAACACCAAGTTATGAAGATATTATCATCTTCCCTTCTGAACATTCTGACGCCTTCCTGATATCCGAGTTTTTGCTGTCGCACGAACTGCGGGAATCCCTCAATCTTTTCATTCTCGTTTTCCTGTATCTCCTTCGAGTGAACACTTGATTCAATTTTTCACAACTGAAGTCGGACGTCCCGAGATGTGTCCCTTTCATTTATGCTGTCTCGCTGACTCAAAAGGAATAAATACTTAGCCTTTGCTTTTTGGCAGAGGAACCGAGGAATGCTGTCGCTTCGATTTTGTCCACGGGTCATTCATAGCTTAATTCGATTTTTGAAGATTCGGACGTGTAAACGAAAACATGAAGAGCAAAAAGTATATGGAGTGTTTGCAGAGCTGCGTCTTTTTTAGGCAGAACAAAAAATTCACTCATCTGACGTCAGTTGTACGTGTTGCGTCAGGTAGCTGAGTTAAATTAAAATCATCCACTGGTTTGCATTCTTAATCTTGCCGCTGAATATCTCAATGGTGAGTTCTTTGGATATTTTTGGCAAACTTCTTGTAATGCATTCAATCAATTTGGATGAACTAATTATGTGAACTAATATATATCTGCTCTTTTATCTTTATTTGCTGCTCTGCAGTTTGTACTGACTCAAATATACAGCGTGCCAAAAAAGTAACGTAACCCGTCAATAATTCTTGTACGAAGAATTATTAAGGAAAATCCTCGCACCCGTCGATTTTTAATTTCAAAAGCAATTTATCGTAAGCTTTTTGCGCGTATGTTCTGGGGAACATCGCGTTATAGTTTTGCCCAAATGTCTGTAACTTTCGAATTTTTTGAAAAAAATGGTCTCAAACGATTAAGTTCGACTCCCCAATGAAGAATTTGAGGTCAAATTTGATTCTGTCCGGCCGGCCGTCCGGCCGGCCGTCCGGCCGGCCGGCCGGCCGTTGCCACGATAACTTGAGAACGAAAAAAGCCAGCGACTTGAAATTTTCAGGGTGGGTTGCGCATCCCAATACGACGGACAAGTTCGTTAATGGGCATAATCGGCCCAGTGGTGTCCGAGTAATAATTTTGTTTTCAACCAATATAAATCCGATCGAATTGAAACTTGGTGGGTAGTTGTAGAATATGAACCTAAGCACGTTTGTGAAATTTTGTGCGAATCGTATAGCTAGAAAATTTTAAAAAAATTATTAAAAAATATTTTTGTTGTCACGATAACTTGAGAACGGAATGAGATAGCGGCTTGAAATTTTCAGGTTAGGATGTGCACCAGAACGCGACATTTCAGTTTGTTTATGAGCATAATCGGCCAAACGGTTTTAGAGTTATAGCCATCTGAAATTCTCTGAAATTTGGTGGTTTTTTGTTCCTCATTAACTCGAAAAATACTGAACCGATTGAATTCAAACATGGTTATTAGTTATAGAATGCCAACGCGAAAATGTTTGCAACATTTGGTGAGGATAGCATTTGTAGAAAATTTTTAATAAATCATAGAAAATAAAAAAAAAATTTTATATATCAGTAACTAATCGTTCGAAATTGCTGAAATTTTGCAAGAGCCTACATAACCTAACTCTACTGCCAAGTTTCAAGTTTTAATACGATCGGTTAAATATTGTTGGAGATTCGAGCATTCTTGTGTGAGTTCAGTAGATGGGTGGCCGTTGCCTCGATAACTTTCGAACGAAAGGAGATAGGGACTTGCAATTTTCAGGGTAGGTTGCGTATCCGAAAGGGAGAGTTGAGTTCGTTTTTGGGCATAATCGGTCTAACGGTTTCCGAGTTATACCCACCTGGAATATTATTTCCTTAATAACTCAAAACATAAATATTCGATCGAAATGGCGCTTTGTAACTAGTAGTAGAAAATCAACATAATGACGTGTTTAAAATTTTGTAAGAACCGTACCCCTAGAAAAAAAAAAATTACGAAAAAAAAATTTTAAGAATCGTACCCCTAGAAAATTTTAAAAAAATCACGAAAAAAAAAATTGCTTCAAGCACTGACGTGAAGTCAGAAGCTTTTGCGCGTATGTTCTATTGTCCATTCTTCTGTATTGGACACCCTTAATCGAATTTACCATGGTAAATTATGTTGTCCATTATCCTGTATTGGACACTCAATTCGAATTTACCATAGTAAATTCGAATTGAGAGTGTCCAATACAGGAGAATGGACAACATAATTTACCATGGTAAATTCGATTAAGGGTGTCCAATACAGAAGAATGGACAATAGAACATACGCGCAAAAGCTTCTGACTTCACGTCAGTGCTTGAAGCAATTTTTTTGAATTTGACATTTCTCTTCCTCTACGCCCCGCACCCCTCTTCTTTATTTTTTCCAATGGGAGTATATGGATTGTGATACATAAAATGAAAGGTTATTTAATTACCTATTCAAGGGTGCGAATTAAAGGAAAATTGGTTGTGCCGTTTTTTGCGCGTATGTTCTGGGGAACATCGCACAATCATTTTGCCCAAATGTCTGTAACTTTCGAATTTTTTGACGAAAATGGTCTCAAACGATTTAGTTCGACTCCCCAATGAAGAATTCGAGGTCAAATTTGATTCTGTCCGGCCGGCCGTCCGGCCGTTGCCACGATAACTTGAGAACGAAAAGAGCTAGCAACTTGAAATTTTCAGGGTGGGTGGCAGATCCCAATGCGACGTACAAGTTCGTTAATGGGCATATTCGGTTCAGTGGTTTCCGAGTAATAATTTTGTATTCAACCAATATAAATCCGATCGAATTGAAACTTGGTGAGTAGTTGTAGAATATGAACTTAAGCACGTTCGTGAAATTTTGTGCGAATCGCATGGCTAGAAAATTTTAATAAAATTATTAAATAATATTTTTGTTGTCATGATAACTTGAGAATGGAAAGAGATAGCGGCTTGAAGTTTTCAGGTTAGGATGTGCACCAGAACGCGACATTTCAGTTTGTTTATGAGGATAATCGGCCAAATGGTTTTAGAGTTATAGCCATCTGAAATTTGATTGTTTATTGTTCCTCATTAACTCAAAAAATACTTAACCGATTGAATTCAAACATGATAATTAGTTGTAGAATGCCATCGCGAAAATTCTCGCGAAATTTCGTGAGGATAGTGTTTGTAGAAAATTTTCAAAATATCATTGAAAATTGAAAAAAAAAAATCCATATATCAGTAACTATTCGTTCGAAATTGCTGAAATTTTGCAAGAGCCTTTAGAACCTAACTCTACTGCCAAGTTTCAAGTTTTATTACGATCGGTTAAATATTGTTGGAGATTCGAGCATTCTTGTGTGAGTTCAGTAGATGGGTGACTGTTACCTCGATAAATTTCGAACGAAAGGAGATAGGGACTTGAAATTTTCAGGGTAGGTTGCGTATCCAAAAGGAAGAGGGGTTTTTGGGCATAATCGGTCTAACGGTTTCCGGTATTCCACCTGGAATATTATTTCCTTGATAACTCAAAAATAAATATTCGATCGAATTGAAGCTTGGTAACTAGTAGTAGAAAATCAACATAAAGACGTGTTTAAAATTTTGTAAGATTCGTACCCCTAGAAAATTTGAAAAAAATTACCAAAAAAAAAATTCTAAGAACCGTACACCTAGAAAATTTCAAAAAAATCACGAAAAAAAATGGTTCAAGTACTGACGTGAAGTCAGAAGCTTTTGCGCGTATGTTCTATTGTCCATTCTTCTGTATTGGACACCCTTAATCGAATTTACCATGGTAAATTATGTTGTCCATTCTCCTGTATTGGACATTTAATTCGAATTTACCATAATTCGATTGAGGGTGTCCAATACAGAAGAATAGACAATAAAACATACGCGCAAAAGCTTCTGACTTCACGTCAGTGCTTGAACCAATTTTTTTTTATTGAAACATTAAAAAATAATCATTTGGGTATGGTTTCTCGCTTTTTGAAATCTCCGAGTTTCCTTTCGAACGATGGAAAATTATTTTAATCTATTAAATGTTCGAATTGAGCATAGTTGACTGCGTGACAATGAGCAAGCCGTTCTTCGAAACTCCCCAATGAATTATTCAACGCAGCAACAGGTATTCTTCCGACTTCTCTCTGAATTTTAAGTCGCAGGTCTTCCAAATTATCTCACCGATTTTGGTAAACAGTACTCTTCAAATGGCCTCATAGAAAATAGTCGAGAGGGTTCAAATCTGGAGATCGGGGTGGCCATTCAACTGTTCCAAATGTGCCATCAAGATACCTCGTCTCTTCAATTCCATAATACGCTGGCGCACCATCTTGTTGGAACCAAATATTGTCAGCTACTTGTTGACCATTCACAACGGGATAGAGATCAATGACTGCAGGTAATACTTGATTCCTGAGTAACTCTAGCTAAGAGTCACTAGTCAAATGTCCTTCTATAAAAAAAGGTCCAATAATATGTTTGCTAATTGTGACCATTCACACATTTAATTTTTCGGGATGTTGGGTGTGAACTGTCGGCACCCAATGAGGATTTGCTGTGGACCAGAAGAGACAATTATGTCGATGGACAGACCCATTCAAGTAAAACATAGCTTATCCGTAAAAAGAATTCTCGTTGAAAAGTAATCATCCTCATTGCTTTTCACAAAACTGCGCTCGTAGGTCGAAATCGTCATCAGATTATTCTTGTGTGGTTTGTATCCTGTATGGGTGAAATTTGGTTTTTTTAAGAAGATTACCAACTGACTGCTTACTCACATCGAATTCATCGTTTAGTTTTCCTGTAGATTATTCCGGATTCTCTTCTATGGAAAGTAATATATCGCCACATGTCGTAGTTGAAGGTCTACCAGATTCTGGAGAGTTTTTAACATTTCCAGTTTGTTCGAAATGTTTAACCACCTGACATACAGTAGTTTAACTTATAGGATTTCTGTCTTGATAAAAAATTCGCACACTTGTTCATAGGTCCGCATGCGATCCCCATGTCCCAGAAATATCAAGATTTCTATTCGCTGCTTTTCACTCAATTGATTCATATCGAATGGAAAATTCTCGGGAAATATGATATTATTCGCCTTAGAGAGATCAGTTAGCAACTAAAAAGATACCATACGTTTTGTCATCGTTAGTTGATCTGCTAGATTGACGAAAGAATATTTTTTCAACAAAAACTAAAGTTTTTCTTGACCTCCTCACTTTGTTTCGAGAACACCTTCATGTATGTGGAAGCCACACCACCAGCCTTATCTGTTTATTGTTCTATTTGCGATCTAATACATCAATTCGCAGATGTTTTCAACTTTTGCATACATTTTTCTTTTCATCTTAACATTTTTATTGCAAGAATTTTAAGGTTAAATTTTACTTTCGTTCAAAACTGCATGCATTTCTCAACTTCGAAAATAGAAATCGGCGGGTAGGAGGATATTTCTCGATATTTATTTTTCTGAGAATAAGAACCTGACACCAATCACAAATTGTTAATTTTGTAATAAAAAAATAGCTTAGGAAATTCTTTTATCAGTCACACCGCTCAACGTGCAATTGATATATCATTTGATATCATTTGATGTATCACAATCCATATATTCCTATTTAAAAAAAAAAACAGTAGAGGGGTGTGGAGTGTAAAGAGTGAGATATCTCAAATCCAATAGAGCATAGAGAGACCTTCTTCGAAATTACAAATCCATGGATTCAAGGATTTCCCTTTATAGTAATTAGTAAAAGAATATTGTCTGATTGCAGTACTCTAAAATCACAAATTGTAAATTATTTCCTGAAAGGCTCAACCAATTCTCCTTTAAGCCGCATCGCTGAATAGGTTATCAAATTACCTTTCATTTGATGTATTACATTCCATATAGTCCTATTTAAAAAAATAAAGTATTGAGGTGCGGAGCGTAGGGGTTGAGAAAAATCAAATTAAAAAACGCACAGAATAAATTGCTTTTGAAAAAAGGAAAAGAGGAAGACTGAAAAAACATGGATTGGCGGAGTGCATAATGCAATGTCTGAACGAAACTTACAAACAGGAGACTGGGAAGATCGAAAAGGATGGAAGCTGGGTGTCGGAAAATATTTCAAACACCTGTAATATTTAAGATACAGGGTGTCCCAAGTTCGAGTGCCTATTAGACGTTTCTGGAGAACTGTTCATATTTGGAATCTGAAAATTGGGATTATGATATTGCTTGAAATTCACAACAGCGCTAAAATATTTTCGAAGCCCAAGCACTTCCGGTTATACAGGGAGTGAAAATAAATTTGATGAAAACATTTTTTTTCAAGTTTTGCATACCTGGTATGATCAAGTGTTCTAGTCTGAATGCATTTCTGTTAAAATCATTGTATTCATTCAAATAGTTTTCAAAATATCGAAAAAAATACGGAAAAAAAGTCAAATATCTTTAGACAGTATTATGTTCATTATTCTTATTTTAAACATCCTTAGTATGAACCGTTTTTACAAGATCGAAGATGAAGAATGTGGAAAGGTCATGCATCTTTTGAATTTCAGGAATATCATCACAGGGTGTTTCAAATTTTGTGTTGAAAATTGTGATCAAAAGTTGGACATAACTTCTGTTTTTCAAATTAGAACACTATTGTTTTATGATTGCGTTGGATTCTGTGGTGAAAAATAATGATAGTTTTCTAACATTATTATGCTCCTAAATTCAATAATTTCTGAGATTTTTTTTTTATTTAGGAGCATAATCATGTTGAAAAACTATCATTATTTTTCACCGCAGAATCCAACGCAATCATAAAAAAATTGGTTCAAGCACTGACGTGAAGTCAGGAGCTTTTGCGCGTATGTTCTATTGTCCATTCTCCTGTATTGGACACCCTTAATCGAATTTACCATGGTTAATTCGAATTAAGTGTCCAATACAGGAGAATGGACAACATAATTTTACATGGTAAATTCGATTAAGGGTGTCCAATTCAGGAGAATGGACAATAGAACATACGCGCAAAAGCTCCTGACTTCACGTCAGTGCTTGAACCAACTTTTTGGAACTTAAACTCTGATCTTGTAAGTTCCGTTGAAAGATTGTGTTATTTTCTGTAAATGATGTGTCTTTTTGGTGATTTCAGTTTATCTCCTGAAGAAGTTGAAAATTAAATCAACGAAATATTGAAATTTTTGAAGAAAATTGAGTTTTCCCAATTCACAGACCACATTCCCGATTCCCAATTCAAAACGTCGCTATACTCGCGTTCCTTATTCGACAATAATTAATGCATCGATATATTACATATCTATCTCCAGATTCCTGTTTGCTTCCAATCAGTATTTCTAAAAGTTGTCCTTTGTGTATTTATTGCAGATTCTTCAATTTCACTCGCTTCTTCTAGAAATGAATTATCGAATTATAGGTTGCCATCCTCATCCAAGTAAATTGATGACTAGAATACAACTCGGTGAAATATTCGTCGATTCAAACCATCAACAAACATTCCCTCATCGTTCAGTATTCCCCCAGAACGCAAACTGTCATTCAGAGCAGATACGTACGGGATTCATGGTATTTACCAATCATCATTGTAGATACCCAGCCAGCAAAGTTGTCTTATAATTCCGATGATTCGCGACTAATATATTTCATAGATATCATATTAGTGTACTTCTTTCTGTTGTGGGTAATAGAAGTACTTTATAAACTTATCGTGAAAACGTTTATACTGCAGGATTATGGAATATGTTATAAAAGTGTTACTTAACTATTTGTTAAGAGGTTTATAACTATTTCATTAAACAATTCTGCTTGAAAAATTGAGTTGTCTTTAAAGGTTGTTTTATTGGTCCTGGGGATATTTATAATTTTATAATGAATATATTAAAAAATTGGTTCAAGCACTGACGTGAAGTCACACTCTTAATTCGAATTTACCATGGTAAATTCGAATTAAGTGTCCAATACAGGAGAATGGACAACATAATTTACCATGGTAAATTCGATTAAGGGTGTCCAATACAGAAGGATGGACAATAGAACATACGCGCAAAAGCTTCTGACTTCACGTCAGTGCTTGAACCAATTTTTTTTTTCGTGATTTTTTTTAAATTTTCTAGGGGTGCGGTTCTTAAAATTTTTTTTTTCGTCATTTTTTTCAAATTTTCTAGGGGTACGGTTCTTACAAAATTTAAAACACGTCTTTATGATGATTTTCTACTACTAGTTACCAAGCTTCAATTCGATCGAATATTTATTTTTTGAGTTATCACGGAAATAATATTCCAGGTGGGTATAACTCGGAAACCATTTGACCGATTATGCCCAAAAATGAAGTCGACTCTCCCTTTCGGATACGCAACCTACCCTGAAAATTGCAAGTCACTATCTCCTTTCGTTCCAAAGTTATCGAGGCAACGGTCACCCATCTACTGAACTCACACAAGAATGCTCGAATCTCCAACAATATTCAACCGATCGTGTTAAAACTTGAATCTTGGCAGTACAGCTAGGTTATGAAGGCTCTTGCAAAATTTCAGCAATTTCAAACAAATAGGTACTGATATATAGAATTTTTTTTTTCAATTTTCAATGATTTTTTTTAAATATTTTACAAATACTAGCCTCACGAAATTTTGCAAGAATTTTCGCGTTGGCATTCTACAACTAATTACCATGTTTGAATTCAATCGGTTAAGTATTTTTCGAGTTAATGAGGAACAAAAAACAACCAAATTTCAGATGGCTATAACTCTAAAACCTTTTGGCCGATTATGTTCATAAACAAACTGAAATGTCGCGTTCTGATGCACATCCTAACCTGAAAATTTCAAGCCGCTTTTTTTCCGTTCTCAAGTTATCGTGACAACAAAAATATTTTTTAATAATTTTTTTAAAATTTTCTAGCCATACGATTCCTACAAAATTTTACAAACGTGCAAAAGTTTACATTCTACAACTACTCACCAAGTTTCAATTCGATCCGATTTATATTGGTGGAAAACAAAATTATTACTCGGAAACCACTGGGCCGATTATGCCCATTAACGAACTTGTCCGTCGTATTGGGATGCGCCAACCAGCCTGAAAATTTCAAGTCGCTAGCTCTTTTCGTTCTTAAGTTATCGTGGCAACGGCCGGACGGCCGGCCGGACAGAATCAAATTTGACCTCGAATTCTTCATTGGGGAGACGAACTAAATCGTTTGAGAGCATTTTCGTCAAAACATTCGAAAGTTACAGACATTTGGGCAAAACTATAACGCGATGTTCCCCAGAACATACGCGCAAAATCTATTTCAAAGATATTCTGTATAACCTTATGAAACAGTTATATAGAAGTGCTTTTAGTTACATTTCTGCTTCCACAAGTAAAATGTCATTTCGGTAACCACTTCATAACTATTTTGTAGTATTGAATTTCCATGACAATACCATCCAAAACCAGCTGATCATTCTGTTTCCAAACTGAAGTTATAATCATGAGTTGTATTATTCTTTTCTCAACTGTCTGCACAATCTTGAACGTTTCTAAAAAAGTAATTATTAGCATGGATCAAATGAAGCAAATGCTTATTGGTTTTCTAGCACAAATGTCATTTGCATAACTTTATTACTTCACAGTTAGGCCGCTCGTACACCAGCACGACGCGACCGCAACGCTACCGCGACGATACTTTTTAACGAGGAAAATGCGTCGCGTCGCCGTATCCTTGGTGTGGGCGCTTCTATGAATTACCACGTACCGCGACTGCGAAGCGACACGAAGTCGCGGTCGCGTTGCGGTCGCGTCGTGCTGGTGTACGAGCGGCCTTAAGGTTCAATAATAATATATCATTGTTTTTCAATTTGGAGTTATATACAGTGCGCGTCAAAATTATGGAACAAATTCATTTTCTCAGAAGAAAAATATTTGGCAACTAAATCCTGAAACAGGTCAATTTTTGTTTCACTTTTACCAAATTTTTATGCATTTTTGAAGGATTTTTGTTGCACCCTGTGCTATCCACATCAAGCCTCTAAATTTTTTGAATAGGGAAAGTTGGTCATGTGGTACTTTTTTGGCAAGGTCTTTGAATCTTCTTCACAGGCGTGCAGAAATTTTCAAGAAAAAAAATTTCTTTTTTGAAAAATAGTTAGTAAAAAGAGGTTTTCAGTATGTGCACTTTGTCATGGCTCATTTGCTTTGAGACGATGGTACCTGATGAAATTTGTCACCGAATTAAAGTCAACCATTACAGTTTTGTTCATGCACAACTTTCAACCCCTACGAACCCTTAATGGAGAAAAAAATGGCGCGGGCGTGAGGCGGTTGAAAGGGGTTGAAAGTTGTGCATGAACAAAAATGTAATGGTTGACTTTCATTCGGTGACAAATTTCATCAGGTACCATCGTCTCAAAGTAAATGAGCCATGACAAAGTGCACATACTGAAAACCTCTTTGAACTAACTATTTTTCAAAAAAGGAAAATGTTTTCTTGAAATTTTTGCACGCCTGTAAAGAAGAAACGAAGACCTTGCCAAAAAAAGTACCACAGGACCCACTTTCCCTATTCAACAAATTTAGAGGGTTGATCGGGATGGCACAGGGTGCAACAAAAATCCTTCCAAAATGCATTCAAATTTGGTAAAAGTGAAACAAAAATTGACCTATTTCAGTATTTTGTTGCCGAATATTTTTCTTCTGAGAAAATGAATTTGTTCCATAATTTTGACGCGCACTGTATAAACGTTCAGGAAGCATTATGCTACTACTGAAGACAAATTTCTCGTAGTTGCAAAATTATCACTACAATCATGTTTGTGTTTGAGATATCGACTTATTAATAAGACACCTTTATCAACTTACCTGTTATTTCTCCTATTGAATTTCCTCGAGAAAATATGTATAAATCAGATATTTCACAGGAAAACGTTAACAATGTCATTGATTTTGCTGGTTATGTTGACTATCACGCGTTAGAACATAATAACATGTTTTATAGTAATTTTAAAGTAACTGAATTATTACGTTCTCAGAATCCGCTCAAATTCCGCACACACCTTCAAGGCACAATTTTACTATCGAGTACTGAATTTCAGCTCGATGGTCTTTGTCTAAGGCGTGAAAAGACAAAGGAACATGCGCATAAAAGCTCCTGGCTTGACGTCAGTGCTTTATAAGGCTTTCGGAGATATGATTTTTCAAAATTTCAATGATTATTCTTAATTCTATGAATTTATAGAATACTCTCATCATAATTTTCTGATGTATGTACATCCAACATGAGGTGAGTAATAGACCTATACGGTTTGAATTCAATTAGGAAAGTTCTTGAAAATTGACGCAGAGACGCCAAATTGAAAAAATGTTACGGCAAGCGCTGTTCCCAAGCGGTCATCCATCCAAATACTAACCGCGCCTGACGCTGCTTGGCTTCAGTTTTCGATCGGTATCTAGAATATTTAGCGTGGTATGGCCGCGAACAATATTTCTTCCTAATAATGAAAAATGGCGATACCGTTGTTAATAAATCAACAAGTACAGAGCGTTCCTGCCATTCGGGTCCTTCATAAATGGCTTCGTATAATTAATATACTTATGCATATATTTCACAAGTCAAATGAATGAATGAATATCAATGAACCCCCTGGGGTCTATTTGACTTGTGAAATATATGCATAAGTATATTAATTATACGAAGCCATTTATGAAGGACCCGATTGGCAGGAACGCTCTGGACTTATTGATTTATTAACAACGGTATCGCCATTTTTCATTATTATTTTTGAAAACGCTAAACAGAGTTCATGGCCATTGGGAAGATACTGTCTGAGCTCTGCGGGACTCGTTCTCGATTAATATCGAGTGAATGGTGGCATATGATTTCACGCTTCAAATATTCACTGGTGGGGAGAGGCTGATTTCCGTGTTTTGTGTCATAGGTGGCGTGGGCGATTAGGTACGATCGACCAAGCCGACTCTGAGAGGCTTAACCCGGGTCAGTTTAGTTGAATTTGTTGAGAAGCTACAGAGTACTGATGAAGGCCAAGAAGCCAGAAACGCGTCTGCTCTTGCATTCTCGGCAAATCAATGAACCCCCTGGGGTCTATTTGACTCGTGAAATATATGCATAAGTATATTAATTATACGAAGCCATTTATGAAGGACCCGATTGGCAGGAACGCTCTGGACTTGTTGAAATATTTCTTCCTCTAACTCTGCAAATATATTTATGATTCATTTCTCTTTATGCAAGATTGCGAAATGTTTCTATCACAACCGAAAATGTGAAACAAAGTTATTCGAGAATTCAAAAGAATATCGTAATTATTTCCGAAATTGATATCCCACAATTCAAAATTCATTTCTAGGACATGTACGTGCCGTGCCATCTTTAGATTCTTAAGAGATATGATGATGGGGTTTTGACAGTCCTATGCTAATTTTGTATGAAACCAATAATGACGAAAGCAGAAATTTCATATCTCTCCTAGTTTCGTAGCTACAGGGTAAAAATGAAAGTTTTGGCGCTCTTCTTTCTCGGAACAGAGTTCTAATCAATTTCCCCAAATGTTTGTAATTTTCGAATTTTTGGCTGAAAATGGTCTTAAACGTTTTGGTTTGACTCACTGGTCAAGAATCCGTGGTCAAAATCGATTCGACCCGGCCGCCCGTTACACGATAACTCTCGAACGGAAGGAGCTAGACAGTTAAAATTTTCGGAGTATGTTTGAGAGATAAATATCTCGGTTAATCTCGTTATTGGGTGAAATTGGCCCGGTGATTTCGGATAAACGAAAACAAATTTTTTTCTTACACTAAAAATTTCTAATAACTTTTTTTTAAGATGCGGTTTCATGATAAGAATCCACTGATATCATTCTCAACTCTAACAAATTAATACTTTGGGAGATATGATTTTTGAAAATTTCAGTAATTAATCGTAATTTTATGATGTTTTGAATTTAATTTCTTTCGGAGATATGATTTGTCAAAATTTGAACAAGAGCGCCCATGCTCCTGACCACATTTATTTTTTGGAACAGTTAGATATTTTTCTAAATTTCTGTACTCCATAGTATTTGAAGTATTTCAAGTAGGTATGTCGTTCCATACAACATTTATCGTAAGCTTAATTCGATTGGAAGAAAAGGCGAAATGTACACACAACTACGTAGTGTTAAGTTCGATTCAACAGGCAAAGATCGAATCCTTTTTTCTGATGTCGTTTCAGATTCGATTCGGTGGCAGCGACCTCTATAATTCAATCATTCCGGCTTCACGCTCAGCTGGGCAAGCAATGTGGTTCGCTATTTTCTGACTTTCCCGATTGCGGTTGCGGGAAATTGGACGTTATTATTTGCCATGCCATTTGAACAGTCTCAAGCAGTGATTTTCGGGTATAGCTGTATATATTTCGTATTGTTGTGGGATATTCAGATTTGGATGTCGTTTCCAACGTTAACCGGTTGACTGGAGGGGGACAAATTCATTCAACCACTCTAAGATTTCATTTTCATCTTGTGGTCGGGACACGGTACGCATTGGTTTGATAGCACTAGAACAAATTATTTCAGATGGCGGGAAATTATCAGTAGTAATATCCCGAGGGGCAAACCACCCATAAAAATGTATACACCATAATTCCACTTTGTGAAATAATTCCATGTAATTCCAAGTACTTCCACGGAATTCCAAGTAATTCCACGAAATTCCAGGGAATTCCAAGTAATTCCACGGAATTCCTAGTCATTTGGGTAGCTCATCTATTTCGATTAACTTCTCTACTAGACATAATTATGTATTAGCTATTTTGACAGGATCTATGGCGACATAGTCGAAATCCACGATGCCAGTTAATTTTTTTTGCGATATTTAAAACAATAATGTTGATACTATGCTTGGTATCAAGGCAGCATTAACAATTTCCATAAATTCCTTAAGCAACATTCTTTCTCTCCTGTTAGATTGTAGCAAAAAAGTGCTTTGAATGAATGATTTTTCCTTTTTTCATTGATTAGAAGAACCTCACATCAGTTGGGGTACAGTTACTAACACACCAATCAAATTCTTATTATTTTTTGCGCGTATGTTCTGGGAAACATCGCGTAATCGTTTCGCGCAAGTGTCTGTAATTTTTGCCGAAAATGATCTCAAACGACTGAATCCGACTTACTGATGAAGAATCCGATATAAAATTTGATTCTGTCCGACCGGCCGGCCAGACGTTTCCACGATAATTTTTAACGGAATGGGTTTGCGACAACTCTAAAGTTCAGGTCCAATCGAATTAAAATTATTTGTAGAATGCCGAGACGAAGACTCATGCGAAATTTGGTGACAATCGTATAACTGGAAAATAAAAAAATAATAATAAACAACCTGTATCTCGGAAATAATTCGTCCAATATCGCTGAAATTTTCCGAGAGCCTTCAGAACCTCATTCTAAAGCCAAGTTTCAACACGATCGGCTCTACATTGTTGGAGATTTTGGCAAATATTGGAAATGCTGCAGCGTAGGCACGTTCAGCATCTGCATGGCTGATCGTTATCACAATAACTTACGAACGGAAAGAGATAGCGACTTGCGATTTTCAGGGTAGGTTCCGCATCGGATTATGACAGTTGATTTCGTTAATCGGCATGGCGGTTTCGGAGATATTCCCGTATGAATATTTTGCTTTTTCCTCAATAACTCAAAAAGACCGAATCCGATCCAATTCGAACTTGGTAGCAAATTGTAGAATGCCAAATTTTTCAAAAATTATTCAAAAAATATCTTGAATTTTGTTTTCCAATGACTGGAATAATACAGATCTATTCGAATTGAAATTAGTTAGCTAGCTGAAGAATAGCTTAAAGATCTGTGCGAAGTTTAGGATTTTTTTGTTAGAAAATTTAAAAAAATCATTTAAATTTCGTTTTAGAAAGCACTGTCGTGTAGTCTCAAGCTGTTGTGCGCATGTTCAATTGCCTATTCAGTCCTACTACAAAGGACGATAGAAAAAAATTGGTTCAAGCCCTGTGGACAGGAGCTTTTTGGCGCTCTTGTTCAAACAGACAAATTGTATCTCTGAAAGTATTGGTTTTTCAGAGTTGGGAATTATATCAATGGATTCTTATGATAGAACTGCATAATGAAAGGAATTACATTAAAATTGCTTCAAGCACTGACGTGAAGTCAGAAGCTTTTGCGCGTATGTTCTATTGTCCATTCTTCTGTATTGGACACCCTTAATCGAATTTACCATGGTAAATTATGTTGTCCATTCTCCTGTATTGGACACTCTCAATTCGAATTTACTATGGTAAATTCGAATTGAGTGTCCAATACAGGATAATGGACAACATAATTTACCATGGTAAATTCGATTAAGGGTGTCCAATACAGAAGAATGGACAATAGAACATACGCGCAAAAGCTTCTGACTTCACGTCAGTGCTTGAAGCAATTTTTTTTTTCGTGATTTTTTTAAAATTTTCTAGGGGTACGATTCTTAAAATTTTTTTTTCGTAATTTTTTTTTTTCTAGGGGTACGGTTCTTACAAAATTTTAAACACGTCATTATGTTGATTTTCTACTACTAGTTACAAAGCGCCATTTCGATCGAATATTTATGTTTTGAGTTATTAAGGAAATAATATTCCAGGTGGGTATAACTCGGAAACCGTTAGACCGATTATGCCCAAAAACGAACTCAACTCTCCCTTTCGGATACGCAACCTACCCTGAAAATTGCAAGTCCCTATCTCCTTTCGTTCGAAAGTTATCGAGGCAACGGCCACCCATCTACTGAACTCACACAAGAATGCTCGAATCTCCAACAATATTTAACCGATCGTATTAAAACTTGAAACTTGGCAGTAGAGTTAGGTTATGTAGGCTCTTGCAAAATTTCAGCAATTTCGAACGATTAGTTACTGATATATAAAATTTTTTTTTTATTTTCTATGATTTATTAAAAATTTTCTACAAATGCTATCCTCACCAAATGTTGCAAACATTTTCGCGTTGGCATTCTACAACTAATAACCATGTTTGAATTCAATCGGTTCAGTATTTTTCGAGTTAATGAGGAACAAAAAACCACCAAATTTCAGAGAATTTCAGATGGCTATAACTCTAAAACCGTTTGGCCGATTATGCTCATAAACAAACTGAAATGTCGCGTTCTGGTGCACATCCTAACCTGAAAATTTCAAGCCGCTATCTCATTCCGTTCTCAAGTTATCGTGACAACAAAAATATTTTTTAATAATTTTTTTAAAATTTTCTAGCTATACGATTCGCACAAAATTTCACAAACGTGCTTAGGTTCATATTCTACAACTACCCACCAAGTTTCAATTCGATCGGATTTATATTGGTTGAAAACAAAATTATTACTCGGACACCACTGGGCCGATTATGCCCATTAACGAACTTGTCCGTCGTATTGGGATGCGCAACCCACCCTGAAAATTTCAAGTCGCTGGCTTTTTTCGTTCTCAAGTTATCGTGGCAACGGCCGGCCGGCCGGCCGGACGGCCGGCCGGACGGCCGGCCGGACAGAATCAAATTTGACCTCAAATTCTTCATTGGGGAGTCGAACTTAATCGTTTGAGACCATTTTTTTCAAAAAATTCGAAAGTTACAGACATTTGGGCAAAACTATAACGCGATGTTCCCCAGAACATACGCGCAAAAAAGTGTCGTTTAAAAAAAATGTTTTAAAAATTATCTTTCAAACAAGAGCACCAAAAAAAAGGAGCAATCTACAATGCTTAAACAATTGTCATTAAATTTATTTATCCAGATTAAATGAGCACTCTGCAATGATTCAACCTCGTGGAATGGGTTGTTGCAACTTACTCTCGGTGCATAGTTTTCACAACTCGAAATACCTAAGGAAAGTATCATCGAAATGTCTAGAGCAAGGCTGGAGACAATCATAGCAGATTGTCCACTTATTCCTGATATTTGAATAGGTAGAGGCTTACGAACAGATTATTTTAATAGTTCAAAACATATTAACTAGCAACATTATGAAAATACTGTATATAGGAACATGTCTTACTACTTAAGGAAGTAAAATGTAATATTAACCTCAGTGGTCAACGAACAGTAATTTGTTTTGATGATTCCATTATGTTCTTCTTTCCTTCATAAACTATATGTTTTCCCATTAGGTTTCCAAGGTGCTCGATTCCGGCGGAAAGGTGGATGCGGTGTACGCAGACTTCCAGAAGGCTATTGACGCGATTTCACATTCGCTCCTCATATTGAAATTACGCAATGAATTTGGATTTTCCGAAGACCTTGTCAAACTGTTTCCTTCATACCTAGTTAACCATCATCAATTCATTCAGTCGGAGGGTGTAAGGCCGTCTGAATTTTTACCCACCTCTCGGATACCACAGGGGTCTAATCTTTGACCACTGCTTTTCATTTCATTTGTGAATGATCTCCAGAATGATGCTGAGTTGTCACAGCTGATGTATATGGAGTCCAATATTATTCAGTTGCTGGAGAGTGTGCCATTCACTTTGATTATCTGGCATCTGTTGTTAGCTGCTATGAAGTGGGCTTAGATTAAGTTGGATTAGATTCTGTTGAGTTGGGTTAAGTTTCCATATTTTTGTATGTTTTTCTTTCCTTATTGTTCTTTGTGATGGAGATTGAAATTAGAGATTATATGACGATTTATTATTATTATTTCTATATCTTATTTTTCATTTGTACATCTAATGATGTGGCTTGATTTCTTGATGTAACTATTTTCTGTAATTGGGTGTTTTACCTGTTGAAAATAAAGAACTTATTATTTGCGCGTATGTTCTGGGGAACATCGCGTTATCATTTTGCCCAAATGTCTGTTACTTTCGAATTTTTTGACGAAAATGGTCTCAATCGATTAAGTTCGACTCCCCAATGAAGAATTCCAGGTCAAATTTGATTCTGTCCGGCCGGCCGTCCGGCCGTTGCCACGATAATTTGAGAACGAAAAGAGCTAGCGACTTGAAATATTCAGGGTGGTTGGCGCATCCCAATACGACGGACAAGTTCGTTAATGGGCATAATCGGCCCAGTGGTTTCCGAGTAATAATTTTGTTTTCAACCAATATAAATCCGATCGAATTGAAACTTGGTGAGTAGTTGTAGCATATGAACCTTAGCACGTTCGTGAAATTTTGTCCGAATCGTATGGCTAGAAAATTTTAAAAAAATTATTGAAAAATATTTTTGTTGTCACGATAACTTGAGAACGGAAAGAGATAGCGGCTTCAAGTTTTCAGGTTAGGATGTGCACCAGAACGCGACATTTCAGTTCATTCATGAGCATAATCGGCCGAACGGTTTTAGAGTTATAGCCATATGAAATTTTCTGAAATTTGGTGATTTTTTGTTCCTCATTAACTCGAAGAATACTGAACCGATTGAATTCAAACATCGTAATTAGTTGTATAATGCCAATGCGAAAATGTTTGCAAAAATTGGTGAGGATTGCATTCGTAGAAAATTTTTAATAAATCATTGAAAAAAAAAAAAAAAAGTTCTATATATCAGTAACTATACTTTTGAAATTGCTGAAATTTTGCAAGAGCGTTCATAACCCAACTCTACTGCCAAGTTTCAAGTTTCAATACGATCGGTTAAATATTGTTGGAGTTTCGAGCATTCTTGTGTGAGTTCAGTAGATGGGTTACCGTTGCCTCGATAACTTTCGAACGAAAGGAGATAGGGACTTGCAATTTTCAGGGTAGGTTGCGTATCCGAAAGGGAGAGTTGAGTTCGTTTCTGGGCAAAATCGGTTTAACGGTTTCCGAGTTATACCGACCTGGAATATTATTTCCTTGATAACTCAAAAAAAAAATATTCGATCGAATTGGTGCTTGGTAACTAGTAGTAGAAAATCAACATAAAGACGTGTTTAAAATTTTGTAAGAACCGCACACCTAGAAAATTTGAAAAAAATTACGAAAAAAAAAATTTAAGAACCGTACCCCTAGAAAATTAAAAAAAAAACACGAAAAAAAAAATTGGTTCAAGCACTGACGTGAAGTCAGAAGCTTTTGCGCGTATGTTCTATTGTCCATTCTTCTGTATTGGACACCCTTAATCGAATTTACCATGGTGAATTATGTTGTCCATTCTCCTGTATTGGACACTTAATTCGAATTTACCATGGTTTTTTGACGATGGAGTCCATATTGAAGAAATAAATGCCTATCAATATTTCTAAATTTCAGCAAATTTTGTGAACAATAGTTACAAATCACAACACTTACGGGGAGACAGGGTTTTTTGCTGAGGTTTTTCCCTAAGCTCTTGTATCATACGCAGAATTGTATGGTACCCCGTTACACCAACCTCTGCTAACATATAAAACTCTCAGTCAAAAGAATATATATATATATATATATATATATATATATATATACAGGAGAATGGACAACATAATTTACCATGGTAAATTCGATTAAGGGTGTCCAATAAAAAGTGTCCGTACCGTGGCCCTGGGGCTAATTTTGAAATTGATGTTAACGCTTACAGGCATTTTTCGTTATGCGCATGAGCAGATCATCAGTGATTTAACTGGTGGTGTTTTCGTCTGAGAGGATTAGGGTTTTGGGGTGGCGGATGCTATTCCTCCATAGAATCCCCTGTTGAGGGTCTGCGCATGCGTGGATTAAAGATGTGATATCTCCTGAACCACTAGTGTTGGAGAATCGGAGTTTTTTGTAAGGTGTGTAATTTTGAGAGGACTTTTAGCCGCGAGTAGATTGCGCATGCGCAGAAGAGAAGTGACTGTTTTTGGGTTGGATGGGTTATGTTGGGAGTGCTGAGTCGATATTATGAGGTTTTAAAAGAATATTCATAGCAATTCAGTGCAAGGACAAGTCAGTTTGGGGGATGTAGCGTTGTTTCCGAGTTAAAGTGTCCGTACCGTGGCCCTGGGGCTAATTTTGAAATTGATGTTACCCCTTACAGGTATTTTTCGTTATGCGCATGAGCAGACCATCAGTAATTTAACTGGTGGTGTTTTCGTCAGAGAGGATTAGGGTTTTGGGGTGGCGGATGCTATTCCTCTATAGAATCCCTTGTTGAGGGTCTGCGCATGCGTGGATTAAAGATGTGATATCTCCTGAACCACTAGTGTTGGAGAATCGGAGTTTTTTGTAAGGTGTGTTATTTTGAGAGGACTTTTAGCCGCGAGTAGATTGCGCATGCGCAGAAGAGAAGTGACTGTTTTTGGGTTGGATGGGTTATGTTGGGAGTGCTGAGACGATATTATGAGGTTTTAAAAGAATATTCATGGCAATTCAGTGCAAGGACAAGTCAGTTTGGGGGCTGTAGCGTTGTTTCAGAGTTAAAGTGTCCGTACCGTGGCCCTGGGGCTAATTTCGAAATGGATGTAACCCCTTACGGGCATTTTTCGTTATGCGCATGAGCAGACCATCAGTGATTTAACTGGTGGTGTTTTCGTCAGAGAGGATTGGGGTTTTGGGGTGGCGGGTGCTTTTCCGCTATAGAATCCCCTGGTGAGGGTCTGCGCATGCGTGGATTCAAGAAGCGATATCTCCTGAACCACTAGTGTTGGAGAATCGGAGTTTTTTGTGAGGTGTGTAATTTTGGGAGGACTTGCAGCCACGAGTATACTGCGCTTGCGCAGACGAGAAGTGAATGGTTTTGGGTTGTTTGGGTTATGTTGGGAGTAATGAGCCGATATTGTGAGGTTATAAAAGAAGATTCATGTCAATTCAGTGCACGGATACAAGTCAGTTTGGGGGAAATAGCGTTGTTTCCGATTTGAATGGTCTGTATGGTGGCCCTGAGGCGAATTTATAAATAACTATATTCGGTAGATCTATATTAAAATGCGTTCGGATTTGGAGAAGATGCAATTTCGTCCCTAACGGAGGACCACAACCGAATTTTTTTCTGATCTACGGTAAAACTAACAGCCAAACTGTATTGATAGCTACATTTGTTAAAGGAACTTGAAAAAAAAAAAAAGCACTGACGTGAAGTCAGTACTCTTTGGCGCGCGTGTTCACGGTGGCTAATTTGAATTGAATGATTCAAAAATTAACAGTGCTGTATCTAAGCTGCCATCGGGATAGAGTAACAAAGTTGGAAAAGAACACAAGTGACTCTCCTTAGTCGCACAAGCTCCTAGAAGGTTTGGGAGGGTCAGTATAATCCTAATCATGTTTATAGCACGCACGCAAAAGCAGATTGACTTAACAATGAAAGAAAAAGTGTAAAAAGTCAATCTGCTTTGGCGCGCGTGCTATAAACATGATTAGGATTATACTGACCCTCCCAAACCTTCTAGGAGCTTGTGCGACTAAGGAGAGTCACTTGTGTTCTTTTCCAACTTTGTTACTCTATCCTGATGGCAGCTTAGATACAGCACTGTTAATTTTTGAATCATTCAATTCAAATTAGCCACCGTGAACACGCGCGCCAAAGAGTACTGACTTCACGTCAGTGCTTTTTTTTTTTATTATTGAGCTTGCATCTGTACATATTTCACAAATTTTGCAATCCATATCTATTGTGAAATAGCACAACCAGTTCGAGACTTTTCCAGGTCACATAGGCCTTGAAATGTCACTTTGAATTTATCATTAATTTCAAAGTTCAGTTAATCCTTCGATGTTGTGCAAATAGAGAATTAAACGTGAACGTGGGCCATTCATTGAATACAGCGAGTTGGCGACGACGATTAAAGTGTATGTGAAAGACAAGCAAAGTCTACGTGAATGTTTTAAGCCACCATGAATGAAGCGCATTTCGAGCAATTTATTAATGTTCTTTAAACAGCCCTTGAAAGTAAATCAGTCTCAATTCTCTAGATTACACCTTTTGAAAATCATGATACAAAGCCTGAAACATTTTCTTTTTGCGTGCATGCTCTGGGGAACAGCGTGCTATCATTTTGCCCAAATGTCTTCGTTGAACTCACTGATGAAGAATTCGAGGTCAAATTTGATTCTGTCTGGCAGGTCGTTGCCACGATAATTTTCGAATCGAAAGAGATAGCAACTTGAAATTTCCAGGGTAGGTGGCGCGTCTAAATAGGACGACAAGTTGATGGGCATAATGTGCCCAACGGTTTCCGAGTAATAATTATGTCTTCAATCAGTCGAATTGAAAATTAGTAGCTTTTGTAGGATACTGTCGCAAAGACATTTGTGATTTCTGTGAAAATTGCATCCCTCCCCAAAAAATAAAAAAAAAATATTATTTTTCAATTTTATTGCAGAATTCTGTTAAGGAAGGATGAGGGTTCTAGAATAGTTAACGTGACTTCAGACAAGCAGCTGATGAGTTTGATCAATTAACTCCATCTATCAATTAATTTAGCAGTGAGGTGTTTTTTGCACTTCACTTAACATCTACTACCAGAACTGTCGTGGTTTGAGAACTAAAACTTGCGAATTTTATATTTCTTCTTTGAGCAGCAGCCACGATTTGATCTGTGTTACTCAATTCTGGCTTAAACCTCACATAAACAGTTCGTAAGTTTTCTGCGACAGATATACAGTATTTAGAGAGGACAGACATGGATCAAATATTGTCAAGAAGGATGGTGGTGGAATTCTTGTCGGTGTGTCGACGAAAATGAGGGCAGTGCAGTTCAACAACTTCGCTGGTGAATCTATGGTTGAAGATCATGATTGCAGAAAATAGGAAAAAATTTATTTCGTGTGTTACTTTCCACCCAATGCTAGTGTTGATGACTACCTCCGTTACTTCAGTAGGTTATCTTCCACTTTGGAGTCTGAACATGGTAGCCCATTTGTGATGGTTGGCGACTTCAATCTTGGAGATTTTTCTTGGACTGATCGTGCTACAGGTTTGGACTGTGGTATGATTAAACATGATTCATATGCTGCATTTAGAGATTTCATGTCTCTCAACAGTTTATTTCAGTTCAATGGGGTACTAAATGTTGATAATAGAATATTGGATTTATTTTTAAACAACAGTGACGAAGTTGAAATCGTTAAAGACATTGTGCCATTTGTGGCTGAGGACGTTCATCATCCCTCTTTTGAAATATATATTTGTTTATCACTTATCAAAAATCCAATCAAATCACGTTCGATGTATACATTTTTCAATGCCAATTATGAAGGGATTTGGGATGATTTATCTAGAATTGATTGGAGGGAACTCTTGTCCACCAGAGATGTTGACATTTGTGTTGAATCTTTCTTTATCATTTTGAATGATCTCATAAATGAACACGTTCCTAAAAGATCTGAGAAGAGTGCCAGATTGCCCTTCTGGTTCTCAAAGGAAACAATTGCTCATATTAAAGATAAGGCCAGGTATCATAGAAAATATAAGAAATACAAGAATAGATTGGATTACGAAATCTTTGTCAGACTTAGAAAAACTTCCAAATTGATGATCCAGAAAGACTATAAAGCTCACATCTCTTCTGTCGAGGAAAATATTTCAAAAAATCCTAAACTATTTTGGAAATATGTAAATTCTTTAAATAATATTGAGAAAATTCCATCGGTTCTTTATAACAGTAATAATACGGTCACATCATTGGTTGTTATAAACAGTGTAGAAATTGATCTCATAAAAGAGAAGATAGAGGGTTTGGACAAAAGCAAGGATCCAGGACCAGATTTAATACCCCCAATTTTTATTAAGTCATATGGTTAAATGCTGGCAGAGCCGCTTCATATAATTTACAATAAATCCCTACTTCAGGGATTGTTCCCCAAAAAGTGGAAGACAGGTAAAGTTGATCCAGTATTCAAGAGGGGAAAAAGGAATAATATAATCAATTACAGACCTGTCTCTATCCTTAGTAATTTTGGGAGGATTTTTGAATCAATCATTACTGATATTTTTTTTCGGAAAGTAAGCTCAAAGCTGACCGATCGTCAACATGGTTTTTTCAGGGGAAGATCTGTATTGACAAACTTGGCACCCTATGTTGATTTCCTGACTGAGAATATTGATGCTGGAATTCAAGTGGACTCAGTTTATACAGACATGGCTAAAGCCTTTGACAAGGTGCATCATTCCACTCTGATGGCAATATTGTCTGACTTTGGTGTAGCGGGGACATTACTTAAATGGATAGAGTCATATCTCTCCGATAGACAACAGTTCATGGTTGTGAATGGTATGGCATCTGATATTGTTCGTGTAACATCTGGCGTACCACAGGGTTCTCACTTCGGTCGACCCCTGTTTTTAGTATATATCAACGATATTTCAGTTTGTTTCTTGCATAGCCTTTACGATTTATATGTAGATGATTTGAGGATTTATAAGAACACAAAATCTTATCAGGACCTTATGGGTTTGCAGGAGGACCTTGACCGTTTGTATAAATTTTGCGCAGAAAGATATTTCGTACTGAACTTAGATAAGTGTGTCCATATATCTTTCACGAGAATCGTGAACATATTCGGATTTCCTCTGTCGCTCGGAGGATGTATTTTGCAGGGTCTGGACCAGTTTAGAGATCTGGGAATAGTTCCAAATTGTCCTTTGACTTACATATTGAGAATGTTGTTGCGAAGAGCTTCAAAATGCTAGGGTTTATTTTGCGCACCACAAGAGACTTCACTAATGCCTCAACCCTCAGATAGCTGTACTTCATGCTTGTAAGGAGCCATTTAGAGTATGCTACTCCTATATGGTCACCGTTCAACCATAAATATATTGACAGAGTCGAGAAGGTCCAAAAAAAGTTCATCAAAAGTCTGAATTAACGATTCTATCGCCCTCCAATGGCATGGGAATATGAGGATAATCTTGGGAAACATAATATTCTCAGTTTACAACACAGGAGGGTGCTCTTCGATTGCATGTTTCTCTTTCGAATGATACATAATCACTTTGATTATCATATGATCCATTTTTTGGCGCTCTAGTTCCTCGGAACTGAGTGCTTATCAATTTGCCCAAATGTCTGTAATTTTCAATTTTTTCGATGAAAATGGTCTTAAACGATTTGGTTTGACTCACTGATCAAGAATCCGTGGTCAAAATTCATTATGTCCGGCCGGTCCGGCCGTCCGGCCGTAGGCACGATAACTCTCGAACGGAATGAGCTAGACAGTTGAAATTTTCAGAGTAGGTTTGAGGGATAAATATCTCGGCTAAATTCGTTATTGGGCAAAATCGGACAGATGGTTTCGGAGTAAAAAAAAATATTTTTTTTTAAAAAACAAATTCCAAATTAAATTTTTTACAATAAGCAGTTTTACCATAAGCATCCATTCATATCATTTTTAACTCTAACAAAATAATACTTTCGGAGATATGATTTTTCAAAATATCAATGTAAATCGTATTTCTACGTTTTCACAGAATTATTCTGTGGGTGTTCTATGAATTGTTATAATGTCAACTCATTTTCCTGAGACATGACGTTGTCTCATTGTCATTCATTCCAGCAATCGTATAAATATGAGAATTATATTATAATATCATACTTTTTGTTGGTTGATATTTTCATGCCGATGGTCAATCCATATGATGATGGGAATGGTAATGGTAAGTTAATAACATTGTCATTCATTCCAGCAATCGTATAAATATGAGAATTATAATATATCATACATTTTGTTGGTTGATATTTTCATGCCGATGGTCAATCCATATGATGATGGGAATGGTAATGGTAAGTTAATAATATTGAGTTCAGAATATCCCCACTAAAAACAAAACTGGAATATTGGTGTATTGGAGTAGATTTGAGGAAAGATATATATTATCGTTCATCATAGAATTGAGGACTGAATATCTCGGATGAGTTCGTTGTTGGGTAGAATTCGTCTCTTGGTTTTGGATTGATAATAATTGTTGGCACTCTTGTTGAATTTAAATTCTTCTATGATGTTTGAATTCAATTTCTGCTGAGATGAAGTTCTAAATTTCAATAATGAATCGTATTTCTATGTTTTCACAGAATGCTATAAATATTCTATCTAAGCTTTATTACAGGATCTGTGTTCATACTCGTACATTTCATCCTGTTCTATAAGAGAGAGTCAAATTCATTTCAGCTATTTTAATTTGGTTTCTTCCATGGTGCAGTTGTCATTCTCAGATTGCTCATTTAATCTTGATGAATAAACTATTATTTGAATTGAATTTCCTTTATGATGCAGTTCCATCATAAGAATACATTGATATAATTCTCAACTCTGAGAAACCAATACTTTCGGAGATATAATTTGTCTGTTTGAACTAGGGCGCCAGAAAGCTCCTGTCCACAGGGCTTGAACCCGTTTTTTTGTTTTTTTTTGGGATGGTAGTAGCTTATTGTAACTTTCAGTTTTTTTCATATTTAGCTGTTTCTCTTCGCATTTGGAATAAAATGATTACTTTTTTTCTGTTTCTGTATTTTGTTGAGTCACTCATGTTTTTTGTATGAATATATAATTGTAATATTCATTTTCTGAACCTCTGTAAATGGATTTTCTGTTGAGGTTCCTATTCAAATAATAAATACATAAATAATAAATAAATAAATAAATTTATCTTACGATACCTTGACAACGGAAAGAGACTTGCAATTTTTAGGGTAGATTTCAACTCCGAATGGAACATTTGAGTTGGTTAATAGGCATAATCGGCCAAACGGTTGTGGAGTTATACTCATCTGAAATTTGGTTGTTATTTCATATTTAATTCACAAATACGAATCAGATCCAATTCAAACATTTTGCTAGTGCCTTCGAAACCTAACTCTACAGACAAGCTGCAAGTTTAAACACGATAGGATCTATATTGGAGATCCGAGCAGACTTGGGTGAGTTCAGTAACTGGATGGGTGACCGTTGCCTCGATGACTTTTGAACGGCAAGAAATATGGACTTGCAGTTTTCAGGATAGGTTGCGCATCCGAATGGAAAAGCTAAGTTCGTTGTTGGGTTTAATCGGCCCAATAGTTTCGGAGTTATGCGCATTTGAAATATTACTTTCTCGAAAAATCAAAAAATATAAATCCCTTCGAATTGAAACTTGCTAACTAGTGGTAGAATATCGACTGAAAGATGTACCTATGTGAAATTTTATGAGGATCGTACTACTATAAATTTCCGAAAAAATATTAAGTTTCTCACGATTACTTGAGAACGGCAAGATATAGCGACTTGCAAATTTTAAGGTAAGTTGCGCATCCAAATGCGACATTTGAGTTTGTTAATAGGCATAATTAGCCAAACGGTTTTGGAGTTATACTCATCTAAAATGTTGTTGTTAACTCCTCTATAACACAAGATGTACAAATCCGATATAAATAAAACTCGGTAATTACTTTTCGAATGCCAACGCGCTTATCCTCACGGAATTTCGTGAATTACTTGAGACGTAAGTTTTTTCGTATCTCATAACGTGATTAACGAATTTTAATATCGATTGAATATATATGTCATCAGAATAAAAAATTCTCTGGTCTTAGACAATTGTCTCATGACTCCGGTCTGTCATTAAAATGGTACGAAACGCATTCGTATCTTATAAAAGCTGAGGAAACGATCTATATCGATGTGTTCAATAGAGTTGAATAGACAATAGACAATAATAATAGATAGATAATAGACAATTTAAACAAGCGCATGAAATAAATTGAAACTCAAATGTTTCTAAATACTGTATTCATTCAAACAAAAAGTAGACTAAGGGCCGATGTATTCACCTGTCTGTAAACTGTCAAGTATAGCCTTACCGAAAGGAAAGTATTCTGTAAATGTTTATTCACCTCTCAGTTATACCACAGCCCACTATAGAGATAGCCTGGAACACAGTCTGACAACGCCGCAATTAATCGTCTCTTAAGCCTTGTTCACATTGGGCTAGTAGTTTAGTCGAGTAGCGGGCAATTTAGTAGATAAAATACTCGCTACTCTCCAAAAATCGTTCACACTTGGTCGAGTCGAGGGGCGGGTAAAGTTCACGAAATGAACAGCCGCAGTAAAGTAAATAAGCTTATTAAGCTTATCGTGGGTGCTACTCTAGAAGAGGTTGGGGAATAAAGTTTTGTGCTAAATAATCAGAGGTTATGGGTGCGAAAATGGATAAATAGAAGGAGTAAACTAGGTAACAATTGTCTACTGAAAGAATTAGCAATAGAAGATCCCAAAGAATAATTTGATAGTTTGAGAATGTCTCAAAGTTGTGTAAATTTTCTGTTAATGAAAATACAGTCTCAGATTCAGCGTAAAGATACACAATTAAGGGATGCGATCCCGGCAATTACAAAATTACAAGCAGTTCTCTACTTTCTTGCTACTGGATGCAGTTCAAGGACACTCACACATATATTTAGACCAAATCCAAATCCAAATATGTAGCCTATTTCATCTGCTTTTTTTATAATGTGAAGACTTTATGTTCCTCAAGCATTCATGTTCTATATACTTTGAAACGAGTTTTATAGTTGTATCTTCACTCCACCGAAACGACATTCTTGCAGCAATCAACAAATGGACTAATGAGCTCGACTAAAACTTCAGGTTCGCACACGTTTAGTCGGTGAGCCAGTGTTCAGTGACGCGTGGTGGGGTACTCGACTCGCCCGATGAAAATAGAATAAAATGGATTTACTCGACTAGATTACTGACTAATCTACTATCCTAAATTTCTGGTGTTCACACACGTTTAGTTACTAAATTACTCGCTACTCGACTAAATTACTAGCCCAATGTGAACAAGGCTTTAGAGGCATACTCCTTCAATGCGGTAGCGCTAGATTTTGATGAAATTTCGACTATTTCATCATTTTTCAAATGATTTACTGTCGAAAAATGATGAGGACTACAATAAGATCTTATTTATGATGAATATTTACCGATAAAACAGTTTAAAACAATGTAATTACGAGATGAAGTGTTGTGATTTTGCACACTTTGGGATTTAAAAAAAAAACCTTAAGAGAGCACGGATTTTCAACTTCAGATTCGTTATCTACAACCCAAAATTAGCAAGTGAGTAAATTTTCAGGACGATTAGACAGTTATGGGATGCTACAAGTCTATGTGAATTCAGAATATCAATTCAATGCTACAAAAAGTAAATTCACATTAAATTATTTTTTAGGCAACCGTCCGGGAAGTGCCCACTTCCCGGTCGCTTTTTCTTTGAGAAAGAAGCATTACCCGGCCTAGTCCGGGAAGTACATACTTCCCGGACTAGGCCGGAAGAATCACGTCGTTTTGGTCATTGTAAATATGAAAATCATGGTAGGTATATTTTTGATAAATGAAGTTACCATAGCACTAAGGAAACGGCTGACAGTTCATATAAAATTAGTTAACATGTTATATTTTCTGCTCTGTTTAATTTGAATAAGAATCAAAATATATGAAAAAGAAATGTGTCGTCTCATTGATTTGTTATTCTACACGGTTGCCGAAAAAATATTGTACGCAACACGCCCGAAAAAGGTTTTTTTGGACTCATAGACTTCTAGGACTCGCTTACGCTCGTCCTAGAATTTTGTCTATTCGTCCAAAAAAACCCTATTTTCCGGACATGTTACGTAAATTACTATTTTGATCTGAACTGTGTAAAAATGTTGATAAAACAAATTGATAAATTCCGAATCTGAATCCCCATTAATTATATTTCTGTAGCGGGAAATGTTTACTTATTTTATATTTACCATGGTAAATTCGAATTAAGAGTGTCCAATACAGGAGAATGGACAACATAATTTACCATGGTAAATTCGATTAAGGGTGTCCGATACAGAAGAATGGACAATAGAACATACGCGCAAAAGCTTATGACTTCACGTCAGTGCTTGAACCAATTTTTAATGATAAATTTAAGATGAATAATAATGTCCTTATTGATTTCAACTGAAGCATCGACAGATGCAGACTTTTGGAAATTGAATACATATATATAAAAATAAATAGATTATTTGAGCTTCTTGATCTCCTATCCAGATGTATCAATTTTTGTTGAAAAATTATTAGAAAGGTCATCAAAATGTTTTATAAAATCGGAAGAAATGAAAGTTCTATTTCACTCATATTTCTATTCCATCTTGTTGTCTATATTCTGAACTGAAATGTACTCATCTCCAATAAGTAGAAATAATCCAAAGGAAATTTCACTATTTACACACTGCAGTTTAATCACAGCACATATAAATATCCGACCATATTTATCACTGCATTGCATTATTTCACATTTGACACCGTTGTACACAAAAAATACGACGAAATGCCCGCGAAAAACAATAATGGTTAACTCCAGAATCAGAAGTAATCGTCCATTTTTACAATAACAAACTAACAAACGTTCGACTGACGTACGTCTCTGAGCTGTGTTGCCATTTTATCATCTTCCGGGCTAGTAGATATAGTGGGCTGTGGTTATACGAAGTGATCTGCAAATATGTGAAACATCTGTGAAACATGAATAGATTTCATTACTTTAAAGGCGTCAGTAAATTTAACGAGCACGTAGGTGACGAATACTTTACTGAAATCGGCCCTAAGTATAACACAAATAGTAATAAGGAAGTTTTTTTTACTTATTATTAGTAATATATACGCTGTGACTAAAGTCCCGACTCGGGATCCGTGTTCAGTCCCGAATGACGTCATTAAATTCGGGACTGATATTCGGTACCTACATGTAGTCTCGAATAACGACAACAAATGACGTCATTAGAAGTCTCGTCGGGACTGGTGGTCCGGGACCCGCATACGGTCCCGTAATTATTAGAGGAATCATACCTCCATTAGGCACAAGCGTGATATTCAATTCAAATTAATGTTACAATATTATATTTTTGAAAATTTTTATTTCAGTCACTAGTTTTGTTTACAGAACATAAAAGTGCTTTTCGGAAAGTGTGATCGGGTTAACCCGATCAGACCGTTACCAATCAACGCTTTCCGTTCTGATCTATGGAACGCGCTGATTGGTGAACGGACTGATCGAGTTAATCCGATCAATCTTTCCGAAAAGCTCTAAAGTAATTTGCAATCCTAAATTTAAACATTATTACGAGTGCATTTTGAACAGTACCACTGCCTCTTCGGAATTTTCTTCAGGATTATGCATTCCAAATCGAAATACTGAAGGCAGGTTTCACATTTTATTGAGTCGATGCAAGAATCTAACATTGTGTCGGATAACATACCGCATATTTTACATAGATATTTATAGCATCCTTTTCGGACAACATTTATCAACCAATTCCAAAATTCTAAAAATGATAGCCAGACTTAACCAGATGGAATTTGGCAAGATGAAAATAATGAAAATATATGCAATTATGTGGATATTGGGTCCATAAAAATAACTAAGATTGTTAAAAGAAATATAGACCAAAAGTCTTACCGCAATCAATGTGAAGTAAAAATGAAAGAACGAAATTTGTCGATTTTGCTGACTTGGGTATAAAAAGAAAATAGGGGAAAATATTGTCTTGAATTTCAAGAGAAGAAGAAGCAGCATATAATGCTATTCAAATTTGTGAAAAAGGTGAGGTTTGTCATATTGATCTTGATCCAGAGAAAATGTTGGGCGTCGGAATGGATCTCGAAGTTAACCGGCAGTGGTACTGTTAAAAATGCACATGTTAGAATGATTAAATTTAGGATGAAAATTACTTTATTTTCTGTAAACAACATTAGTGACTTTGAAATAAAATTTTTCAAAAATATAATAATGAGGCATTTATTTGAATTGATTAATATGACGTATATGTTCCTAATGGATGTATGATTCTTCTTATAATTTCGGAACCGTATGAGGGTCCCGAGTCGGGACGGACCACCAGTCCCGACAAGACTTCTAATTAATCATTTGAAGTCCTTATTCGAGACTAGATGTAGGTACCGAATATCAGTGCCGAATTTAATGACGTCATTCGGGACTGGACATGGATCCCGAGTCGGGACTCTAGTCACAGCGTAATACGCATTGTGGAAAAACAGTTAGACGCCTTATGCAAGGTAATAGCGAAAGCATGTTGGTTGAAGTCAACTGCTTCATGGGACAAGATAATGGATTTAAGTTAGAGTTTGAAGATGACATTGTTTGTTTATTGACAAATAACGAAAGATCTGGGTGAATGTCCTCCTCAGTGAATATTTTGGCCTTTTTTGGACGAAAGGCAACATTCTGTATAAAGGCAGTTAGTTTATCGAAATCTTGTTTTACTTTACGGACACTTTTTTTCATAGAATATCGGGACCATAATGTGTTCGGTTTTCAAAATTTAGACATATTCCAAAATAAGCTAATAACATTTCCTCTTTTGTCGATTTTTCGTTTTTAGTATCAGATCAATCAATGAAATGGGAATAGCAAAGCCAAAGCTGTTGCTAATGTTTCTGTCGGAAGATCTTCATCAGATGAAACTATTATAAAACAGAGATCAAATTTCACCGTTAGTTTATATATCAATTTGAAACACTGTAGGTACTTATATCGGTTTGATTACTTTATGAATGGCAGACATAATACTGCATGTCGTTACCTCAGTTATGTGATCATTGTCTTCAATGAACTACATAGATAAATTAATTCAGGAATACGTTTGGAGTTTGAGTGCAGAAAAAATTTTCCCGCACCGTGTGGGAAAATGACTCTTTGCGACTTGAAATGTGTGTGGGAAAAGTGTTGAACGCGTGCCTGTAGAAAAAATAAATTAATTTCACCTATCAAAGTATTTTTCAATATTCCTGAATATGGCGAAGAAAATAAATCAATTATTCCATGCTTTTGAAGCTCACTGTATATACTGATCTATCTTCAATACGAATTCACTTCAAGGGTAGTAACTGTGAACGCCATCTTGATCGTAGGTTCGCAATCAGTCCAAGGTTTATTCAAACCCCCATTTCGATACGCGCAAACTCCGACCCCATCAGAAATAATTCCGTTCGTTTTGAAAGAAACCAAGTATTAGATGAGCAATAAACCAACTGCAAATTATCTTCTGACTACAACTCTGATGTAAAACAAAACGATTGCGGTTATCATGCGTCCTTTTTTACGACAGGCCTGATTTAATTACTGCAGTAACCCATAAAATACAACGCACCATTTACCAAATGAGAATGTAGTGCTGACAAAAACGTGGCGATCGTTTCCTTCAATTTCCGGCCGAAAAGGTCAGTCTATTGTGTTTTATAGGAAGTGTTTACAGCGAGGAATTATTCAGGTTCCATCTGGGTTACATTGGGAAGCAAATGGAATTCTCTGTGTCGACCTGTTGAATTTGTTTCTGCACAATAGGTTGCTGTAAATTAGAGTTGTCCATAGTGTTCATATGTGGAACAGACACGATTAAAATTGAGAAGTTGGGAAAGCTATGCGGCTGGGCGCCTTGGGTTGCTTGTTCGGATGTATAGCCAGAGTGATCATCCATCCGGGTGCTGAACTCTCCCAAGGCTGCATATCTCCAGGAAATTAAAATAATATTTCCAAGATAAATCCTAATGTAAAGGCAAGCTTCTGGTCCACAGTTTGGCGGAGAATGTTCTTAAACGACTAGTTTCAACTCAAATATATATACATTCACTGTGGTGGCGTAAGGACCCATTCAAATATGTACATACATTCACTGTTGGTTCGAAAATTAAGAGTGCTGTACTGCGATGGCGTAAGGTCCCATTCGAATACATATATTCACTGCTGGTTTGAAAATGAACAGTGTTGTTTTTGTGGTGGCGTAAGGTCCACGTACCGTGGAAAAGGCCTGTCAGTCTTCATCAGTGAAGTTTGGGACCATTTTATGCAAAAACATTCGAAAAGTACAGACATTTGCGCAAAATGATAGCACGCTGTATCTTCGAAAATATAGATCTGATCGAGTTCACATCAACGAGCTTGGCCGTCGTATTTGGACTCCAAACCTACTCTGACGTATCAACTCTCCATAACTCATGGCATTCGAGCGTAATAGTGCTGACTTCAAAGAAGAACTGAGTAAATTTTGTACAGAAATTATAAAGTCATGTCTGGATGACGTCGTTGTTCCAACATAGGTCGTAGTACAGTGAATGCCAGAAGAGCACGTTCAGCATGAGATGAAGAATTGTCAACGGAACGTGAGGCTCACCTCAGCCAGCTGCGGGATAGATATAGAGCTGCGAGGGAAATAGAATCCTCAGTAGAGCGTGAGGCTCACCGCAGCCAGGTTCGGGATAGACATAGAGTTCAGATAACCAGAGAATCGTATGTAGAGATTAAGGCTCGGCACAGCCAGGATAGGGATAGAAATCGAATACAGAGAGCCAGAGAATCATCTGTAGAGCGTGAGGCTCGCCTCAGCCAGGATAGATGTATTGATTCCCCGAATTCCTCTGATACCATCGGATTTACTGATCCAATTTAAACGCCTACAATTTCCGGTAAAAATATCTTTTCAATGACCATTATCGAAGGGTCCAACTTTCAACGCCACAAGCTTATATTTGAGCGTTGAGTGTTTTTCACATGGCCAATTATATGTCACTCTTTCAAGAGTAACCTCTAAAGAAAACATGTTTGTATTGTCTAACGACAAAATGGTGTGAACGTTGTGTATAAAGAAATTCTGTAGTATATTTAGTATCAGTAGCTAGTTAAATATATATTTTTGTGCGCACGTTCTAGGTAACAGCGTGCTATCATTTTGCCAGAATGTCTGTTATTTTCGAATATTTTGCCAAAAATGGTCTAAAACAATTTAGTTGGACTCACTGATCGAGAATTCGCCACATTCAGGGTTGCGCTCCCGCTTCATGAAGTTGGGAAACGATTATATCGCGCCAGACAATATCGAAAACTTTTGAGACGTTTAAAAATACCACGCAGGTACTTGATAATCAATGAATGAAAAATAGAAGAAAATCGACATGTGAAAGTGCAGAATACCAGCTTCGTAGCTCTTCTACTTAGCCAGGCATCTCACCCTAATAAACACTTTAAATCATGAGTTGGCGAGCCCTTAACATACCTATTTAAACTTATGTTTGCTTAATAGATGAAACAGTAAAAATAATGTGTTCAAAAAACTATTATAATCATAATGAACTATGCCATCGTCTTGTCTCATTAATCAACTCCAAATATATCGTTTCAAAAACGCAATAATTCTATCGGCGAATATAGCAAAAGTTTATTGAATTTAATTTTGAAACTTCGAGGCTGCATGTTACCAAGATTAACCGGCCATTTGTTTGTAAAAATTGTAAATATATCATTTCAAAAACGCAATCATTCTACCTGCGATTATAGCAAAAAATTATTGAATTTGAATTGAATACTCAAATCATGAACATGTCGTCGAAAGATTATTCTCTCTTCAATTAAGAGTGGCAGGAGGAGATGGATGGTTAGTTATTTTGATCGTGTAAACACCGAAAGGCAACATACGCAAATATATTCCTAGCCAGTTAATGTCATGGTACGAATGAGAAACAAGATCAAACTTTCTTAGCCCATATACAAAGCCCACACAAGCATTCTGAATTTTTTGTATATCATAACGGACAGCATGAAGGTTGAGTTAAATTCATTTCAGCTGGGTTACCCTGCTTCGAATCATCCGAAACCATTCAATAGTGGTAAATCGAACCATAATTCGATAAACTTAGTTGCGATATTGGACGAAGCAAATATAAAATGTCTTGTTGGACTGGCCACTGCAAGCCAAGGGCTTATATTTTCAAAACAGGACAGGCCGATGGTTATGCCTGGAGGGGGTGCTTGAAAGATATAGTGAAACTGCATTGCACGTTGTCTCTGAATGGCCTATAGTGAATAGAATAATATACGAGAACTTTGGAAGAGTCAACCTAGAACTAAACGAACTAAAACGAACTAAATTTAACCCGTAACCGGTACAGTGGCGTCTGACAGACACCCAACAGCATAACAAACTGCATGTACCTCTCATCTTTTCAAGTAGGGCGTTGCCGCTCAATGTACCTTCAAATTGACCGTGTTTCAGTAATTTCCTGATAATATCACCCCTTTCTTCACTTTCCTGACAAAGTTATTTCGCCCTGGAGCCCTCACAGATCACTTCGTACCGTTTACGTGTCTGTATTGAGAATCACCATAAATCATGGATTCTCAGCCTGGACCCCCTAAAAGTTTACGAATAGGAGATCCGGGTTACTAAAAGTATTTAATCACATGGTGTAATAAAACAAGCAGTGATATGAGTGATATTGACGATGCTGATAGTTGAGAGTTCCCATTCAAGTGATGCAGTACTGGGGATTGAAGAAAATAATTCAAGTTGTACTAATGAGGTCCAATATTACTAGTGCACAAGAAGAAAGTGGCAATAGTCATAAAAAATCATCAAAAACCCAGTACTTATGTCTCATGTTTCAAAACACAGTATGTTTGGAATGTACTTGTTGCGTCCTGATTAGTTTATCAGGATGTTATGGCTCGAAGGATCAAATGATGATCCCTGATTCATTTATCAGGATATAACGATATTTCGAAGGACCAGAATTATACGCCCTGATTGTTTTATCAGGGGGATGAGTAAGGGGGTATACTTAACTTTAAGCACCCAGTAGTAATCTCGTTGATTACTGCGTAAGTTGTTACTTGTAATAAAATAACAATTAAGAGGATAGGAAGTGGTGAAATATTCGAACGCACTTTTAACACAACAACAAAATGTATTTTCTAGTTACCGACAATGTGATAACAAAGCACGAAGTATTGGACAATGCAATATTGATACAATATAAAATCTTCCTTCTATATGAAAAAGGAAAAAGTGACTACTAAGTTGCTAACGAAGACAAGGCAATGTTATTCTTTCGCGACAGATCAAGAATAGTGATGAATTTGTACAGTGTAATTGTATATAAGAGCCCAGATAGAAGGAAATTTAGGAGGTTCCTTCATTTGGGTAAAAAAGGGGAAATATTAACAATGATTGGGGGTTCGATCTGAAAACCGCCCCAGATATGTTACAACAATACTCTCATTTGTCGATTACGAAAAGCAGTAGGAATGCACACTAAATGCACCAATCAGTGAACTTCTAGCGTGTTTAATCTTAGAAATTCAAAACCTCGAATTTTTCCCCCCATTTGGACTAATTTTCACTAGCTGTCTGGATATAAGCTATCAGGGAAAGCTGATAAATGACATTCACCGACTAGGGGTTTTTGAATCGTCTAAACAAAAAGAATAACACACTGGGCAATGTGTCTAGAAACTGATACGTTTCATAGCACTTCAGTTGTTTGAATGCAATTTATCAATCTTTCAAAGGAAATAGGCAAAATATATCGCTCAACAAAGGTCGAAGTCAACAAGGAAATCCACTTGCAGTTATCTTTTCGTGAAAAATATTAATTTCAAGGGTGAGACCACACATGGTAAACTAAACCAGTTAACCAAAAACATTTGAGATTTACAAGCGAGCTCCTTTGTTCAGAAAACAAATCAGCGCTTCCCAAAATGTGAAGTCATGAGACGCAACAGTACTTTTGAACTATGTAAGGAATGGAAATATGGTCTGAATTGAGCGCCGTTATTTTTTCTTAAAGCTTCGAGAAACGTCCGATATTTTTTGTTTAAAGGATTACAAATATGTTTATATTACCAAAATAAAAAGATATTAAGAAGATAGAAGACCTGCATTGTATTTGTTTATGTTCAATATCAAAGCTTGTATGTCTTTTTTTAAATAAACCTGGTTCACATTTTCCTAAGCACTATTTTTTTATGTTTAATCTTTCTCACACTACAAAAAGATGATCAGCCTTCATTCTATTCGAAAAAATTTCAGAAAAATTGAAAAAAATCTCTTAAAAATGAGTAGTGTTTCTCAGGCCATTCGGTACCGTTAATGGCCCAGAAGTTGCTTCGTACCGTTTACGGGATAACCTATCTGTCGTTGGGTAAAAGAGACGCCTTCATCAACAAGCTGTTTCTATTTTATGTTTAGGCATCCGGGGAAAGGAAAACCTATGTCACCTACATAGTAGGTGCTCCGAATGGAGAATTGTGTCCTGCTGACTCTTCTCTTGAACTATTTAAGAATATATTATGGAAACACATCAGGTGGAAGCGTCTTACACAATCTGCTCTCCTTCGATTATCTAGATTAGCTGAGAGGATGCGTGATAAAACTGAACCTTCGAGCACTCCAGTATTCACGGAACCTCTGTAACTGACGAAATCCACGGCCACACGGACGCTTCTGTTAGAAAGAACATTCCTCACCAAGTAGCACAGATCCCTGGAAAAACCATATGAAGGCATCTAATTCAGAAGAACCTAATACTATACCTGATCGAAAGGTTTGGAGATATCCATAGCATCTGATCTCTATTATCCATAGAGTTCAATGGTACTTCTACATAATTGCGTCACATTGCTAAGGAGGTTACCTGTTGATCGGTGTTCACGGAAGCCACATTGTCCTTCCCTGATCAGAGCTCTGCTTTCTAGGTATCTAACCATTTCGAGATTAAAAGCTGCTTCCACGATTTTGGACAATATGTATATTATTGGGTTATTTGTCACTTCACCATATAAGGAATCCTTATATTAAGGATATTTCCTCTTCATTCCAGAAATCTGCAACAAAATTTGCAATGACACAAGTCTTAATTAAAACACCATCTATACAAATTCGAAGACTCTTGGTTCATCTTTGATTAATGAAGATTGTCTTGACAATTCTAGTTTAAGTTCACTGTGGTATGATTATGAACACTATACATACTAGTAGATTTTCGTTAAGTGTCTAACGAAGGAGTCTGATTTAGACTCCGAAACGTTACGAAATAGCCATTTCAGCATTGATGTTATTTCGTTAGTGTTTGTTAGGCAACATTGTTCTGACAAATATCTTTCTTATGCAGAAGCAATTCACAAAATAAGATAATTTTATTTAACAGTTATTTTTAAGAGTTTGGGAGAGAAATAAACCATTTAATACTACTACAATTTAACTGAACTTTTCAACAAATCGACGGAATTTTCTGAAATTGAATGGCCGGTTGTGGAAACGTGATTAAGAGCAGATGTATCGATCTTGTTGTTTCCAAGGTGTCCCCTATGCTCTTTTATATCGTGTGAGAATATTTTCGATTGTTTGCCCGAAGTTGCAATCTAAACATTTAATAAACTCATATAGAGTGTGGAAAAGCCAAATGCAATAAATTCATTATATTGGTTACGTCACATTTTTATGGAAAATCCCGAAACACATCAAATTTAAATTGTAAATTGTCATTCTTCTTCATAAAAAAATGGGTTCAAGCCCTGTGGGCAGGAGCTTTCTGGCGCTCTAGTTCAAACAGACAAATTATATCTCCGAAAGTATTGGTTTCTCTGAGTTGGGAATTATATCAATGTATACATATGATAGAGCTGCATCATAAAGGAAATTCAATTCAAATAATAGTTTATTTATCAAGATTAAATGAGCAATCATGAGAATGAGAACTGCACCATGGAAGAAATCGAATTAAATCTGGCCAATTTTGCCCAATAACGAACATATATATATATATATATATATTCTTTTGACTGAGAGTTTTATATGTGTTAGCAGAGGTTGGTGTAACGGGGTACCATACAATTCTGCGTATGATACAAGAGCTTAGGGAAAAACCTCAGCAAAAAACCCTGTCTCCCCGTGAGTGTTGTGATTTGTAACTATTGTTCACAAAATTTGCTGAAATTTAGAAATATTGATAGGCATTTATTTCTTCTATATGGACCCTTTCGTCAAAGAACGGATAGGTTTCTCCAAGGTACCCGAAACTCAACCTGAAAAATGAAAAGACAAGAGGAGAAGAACGAACAAACTAAAAATAATACATAACCTTTCAAAAGTCTCCTCTCACAAATATACTCTTCTGTAGGCGCATGGGATCTCTTGGAGAAGAATCGCCTCCGCTAGTTCTCAAAGATATAAATCTTAGAAATCCCTTCAATATTTGAATTCAAAAAGGAAATTGTTGCTCGTAAGGCCAGGTGGTCTCTTTCAAAACCAGGTCTGACCAGAGTCCAAGTGATGATAATTCAGAACTTCAGATGTTCGAAGAACGCTACAGGGCCCTTATGTAGGGCTATCATCTCCCATAGATGCATGTTTTTACTGTGTATTGTGTGAAATAATGAAAAACTGAGCAGGAAAAAAATTACGATATGATTTAATATGTCATCATGACATAATATGACGAACATAACCGAGATATTCATCTCCCTAACCTACTCTGAAAATTTCAACTACCTAGCTCATTCCGTTCGAGAGTTATTGTGGAAAAACTTTTTTTAAATTTTCAACATTTTTTTTTACACTTTGCGGTAATCTGGTCAATACAAAACTTCACATGCGTATCAAGGTCATGATTCTACAATTTGATGCTAAATTTCAGATATATCGAACGAACTTGTCTGAGATATTTACGCTCCAAAACCACCTTGCAATTTTCAATCCGCTAACTCCTTTCGTTCGAGAGTAATCGTGCCTACGGCCGGCCGGACCGGCCGGACAGAATGAATTTCGTCACGGATTCTTGATCAGTGAGTCGAACCAAATCGTTTAAGACCATTTTCATCGAAATATTCGAAAATTACAGACATTTGGGCAAATTGATAAGCACTCAGTTCCGAGGAACTAGAGCGCCAAAAATTACCTAGTAATCGATCAAAAATTTCCTGATCTACGTTCACCAAATTTTCTCTCGAAATTTTCAAAATTTTTTTTGACACTTTGCGGTAATCTGGTCAATAGAAATTTTCACATGCGTGTAAAGGTCATGATTCTACAATTTGATGCTAAATTTTAGATAGATCGAGTGATCGGTTTCGGAAATATTCATAAAAAATATTTTTACTGAAATCGGCCATAGCTCCGAAACCGCTTGATGGATTTCTCCCATTAACGAGCTCTTCCGAGATATTTACGCTCCAAACTCACCTTGCAAAATTCAATAGGCTAACTCTTTTCGTTCGAGAGTTATCGTGCCTACGGCCGGCCGGGCGACCACGGATTCTTGATCAGTGAGTCGAACCAAATCGTTTAAGACCATTTTCATCGAAAAATTCGAAAATTACAGACATTTGGGCAAATTGATAAGCACTCAGTTCCGAGGAACTAGAGCGCCAAAAAGGGGCCTATGATATGGTTTCGAACATTTCCTGCCCAAACATGAATCTTTTGAGGGAATTGCTTGTGTTCCTCTCTCATCCAGTGAAGACTTTCGGTAGACCAGTACCGGCAATTTTGACGATTACCATGACCATTGAGAGAAAAATTGCACTCATCAGAAAACAAAACGTTTACTAATTGGATAATATTGTTATCCAACATGTCCATCATTTGTTCACAATAATAAGTTCTCCTATCAAAATCGTCTACCAAGAGCTTCAGGGTAGTTATTATTTTATAGGGATGCATTTTATTTTGTTTTGATATATGTATTTAGAATCGATGTATGGCTGACTTTGAATGTTGTGGAGGCATCTCTACTCGATTTATGTGGATGTTCAAGCAGCACATCTATCTTCACATCCTCACACAGTGTATTAGCAGCTGCTTTTTTAATCTGCCTTACATGCCCGAACTCGCAAAATTGCTTCTCTATTTTAAATTATTGTTGTCCCTTGGGTTATAGTCGGCAAATTCAGAAATTTCTTATGAAACAAGCAACTTACTTATTTTCGTGTTCGAGTGTTATCTCCGTAAACAATCATTTGTAAAATTGTTATTTTGTGCTTTTCCGTGAATCGAACCATTATTCAAAATTGAAGTTAATGAAATACAAACACAAATTAGACAATTTATAAAAAACAACTTATCAGCACAAAACAATTTGCGAAGGCATACCAAAGAAACTAACATTGCCACAGAATAGTATATTCAAAAACAAGTTGCAGAATGCGGACTGATATTTAAACACGAATGCGATATTCGAAAACGAGCGACGAAGGAGCGAGTTTTCGTAAGCATGAGTATTGGAAATGCCTTCTGCAACGAGTATTAGACGATATTTTCTCTATTTCAGGCAAGTTTTGTAAAATACTGTTGAAATTTAATGAAAAATTAGGATTATACATCCTAGTGACTTTTGTATTGTATCTTGGCAGTTGGTGTGACTGTTACGAAAGTTGACAGATCATGGAATTTGAATTGTTCGTAGAGCATGGAGATCAGATTTAACAGTTTCCCAATATCATGAGTGATTCAAAATTAGTAAGAAGGAAATCTCTACTACCTTATTTTTTATGAAAATAAAACCTTTCCTCTCAAAAATTATTTCACATTATCCAGATTATCTTATATTGACAATAATTGACGTGTGTTGAAATTTGATAGGATCTAATGTCAGTGCTGACTACCATAAAACGAAAAATATAACTAGAAACCATGCGGGAATGAGTTAATTCCAGCACTGTTTTTAGTGCTGGAATGAACTCATTACGATACTGAAATAGAGAAAGTGTTTTACGTAATTCTCATGTTCCCATTTCCAAAAAGGTTATGTTTTTTTTCAAGGCAAATAAGTTTATTATTATTGTAATAAGATTTGGGAAAATTCGAGGGAATATTGTAATGAATTTCGGTAATCACATCATTTAATTTTTTTTTATTTGGAATTTTGCAATGGACATGAAAGTTTAAACATTTCTGAATAGAGAATTACGCGACATTCCAGACAATGTATTACAAGCCCATACTTCCTATTTGAAAAATTGGAGGTTGTTCCTGTCTTTCGAAGGGAGTTGAAGGTAGGGTTCGCATTTTTACGAAGAAGAATGACCATTTAAAATTTTAATTTAACATGTTTTGGGATTTTCCATAAATATGTACGGTAACCAAGATAGTTTATTCCATTTGGCTTTTCCACACTCTATACTCGGATTTAACATGTCCTGAATTTTATCGATTGTATTTTCTAGAAATTGTTTATATTTTGTGGAAGTTTTTAAGGCCAGTTTTATATTAATCTTTTTGAAAATAATCAACAGTTTTTGCTTGTTTTCAGATGGAACGTGAAAGCTTGGAAACATTTTTCCGTTTTGATTCCTTTCGTTAGGGTTATGTTACTGAAGAAACTTTTGTACTTTATTTTTGTTGATAATTTTCTAAATAAATTGATGACTATACCCGTTTCTTTCGGCAATTTGGAACATCATTTTTCTTTTGAAATGTTTCATGTTAAATGTTTAGATTACAACAAGTGCTACGTCGGGTAAGCAACCAGAAGCATTGTCACCTGGCAAAATGAGAAAATGGAACACGTTCGGAAAATCAAGTTTTGACAACTGGCCACTCAATTTCAGAAAATTCCGCGACATTGTTGAAAAATTACTTAGGAACACTTGAAGATATCGAAATGTAGAAGAGAAAAGATATTCTACTCAATAATGATCTAGCCCCTTTTAACAACTCATTATTCACACTAGTCGTTGAATGACTAAGCACTGAAAGAAAAATGTAATAACAGCAATGACAAAATTCATATACTACGTATGCCTCAACAAAACTTTCTATTTCTCACAGTTCACCTTGATTTACTCCGATTCAGTTAATAATGGCTATATCAATTAATCCTTCATAACATGAATAATACCGTTTTACAGCAAGTATTGAAGTGATCATACTAGTACTACTACTAGTCGTACTTTTATATTACTGGTTTTGATACTTTGTCTCACTACCGTAGTAAACTTAAATATCTGCGTTTGTAAATTGTAACTCCGTATTACTATCATAGTAATCTGGTATAACTGCACTTGTAACTTTGTTTTACAACCAGAGTAATATTGTATAACTGCATTTTACTGGTCTAGTGAACCTATTTCACCGTTCTCGTAATCTCATCTTATTGTCTTTATCAGATTAATTTGCAATTTTAGTTATTTTTTAACTGCCATATTACAAACTGAGCTCATCTGACAGAAAAAAATGGCCAATTTAATACTATGTCTGTACTTTAATAAATTTCTAATTTATTATTGAGACAAGCAATGAATTGACCATATTTTTGTGCTACGTTGGCTCAGTCAGTAACATGGCAGTTAAATGAATTAACTAAAGTGTGCAAGTTAACATAGGCAATCAGAAGAGATTAACCATATTAAGGAGAGAATAAATTACATGATATATCTGATAGTTTCTTTAATGATAAAATTTAGTGTCGAAAGTTCAAACCTACCTGCGAAAGACATCAACTCGAATTTTAAAATTGAGAATTCATCATATTGATTAATACGCCCAGAAGGACTGACATCAAGGACACACTCGACATGAAGCAATTTGTTGACTTCATAGTGTATTCAAATGAGCTACATTGATACAACTAACTCTGGAACTTTATTTAATTATCTTTGTCGAATTTTCATAACTGAATCTCAATTATACCTACCTGCAAAATTATAAAATTTCTTTCATGAATTGTAATGGCCTATATTTCTATTTTTTGAAGCAGTATTTTATTCATTTCATATGGAGAACATTATATTGGGTGGATATACAAATAACAAAATAGTAGCATAACAACACATTTTATTGTTAGTAATAATCACATTCTTTGGTTTGAATTAGTAGATATACATACACTAAGAGCAAATATTGGTCGAAATATTTCAAATATAAAGAGCTTTTCATCACAATACATATCACGAAAAAAAGATATTCAATTTGAATGAGAAATTAACTGCACACTTTCTCAAATATTGGTAACAAAAATATATTCAAAAAAACAATATTATAGAGCAAACAAAACACATTCCAATGATAAGGTGCAATGGATTCAACAGAAGGACAATAATGTTCTATTTAAAAAAAAATTGACCTAATCTTTCAATAATTAATTATTCAGAATTTCGAATAAAATTTAATTATCAATTTGATAAGATGAATGGAATTTATTAAATGATTACATACTAGCATTCATTCGATTGATGAATTATTCATTCCGAGCGCATGGACGCCATTGTTTCAAGATCCAACGGCCAATATTGTTATTATGAAAAATCAATGGTTAGTGAATTCAGATTGATGCTCTAATAATAATTAAGAATATAACTTAGCTACCTGTTCATTTTTTGACATAGTCTCCTTACTAATCCCCAACTTTGCAATGAATTTACAACTCTCCATTAGGAACTTAGGAATTCTGCAAACTTCTGTTCCATGTGTGCAGGAAGATTGATTGTATAGGCACACAAAACAAAAACGGTGATATTTCAATGTGCAAACTCAACACTTTTTTTTTCAATGATGATGCTTGTTGATTAATATCATGAATAAACTAGGATTCATATTTCACAAATTAGTTTAATCGCGTTAGCAGGTTGTCTCAAGTCGAATAGACAAACGATGAGTATTGAGTTTGAGTGGATGCTATTAATCGGGTGGCGCGCAATCCAGCATTCGAGCATAATCGCTTATATTTGACTGGTTTAATGAATCAACATTAACTGCCGTAGTAAATTTATGGAACTTAAGTATCTCGCATAGTATCGCTAAATTGTTATGGCTATTGGATGCCGGTTAGAAAACTTTGGTTTACCGTGACAATTCTACATTTGAATGAGATAAGTAATCACTTTCATTGGTGTAATAAGAAAACTATAGTAAGATCTGTTCAATAACTATAGCAACTCAATTTACTATGTCTATAGTGCTATTTTAACCGAATAGTAAGAAATGTTTCAACCCTAGTAAGAATATTTTTGGTAAACCTTTCTCATTGAGAGAGAGAGAGAGTTTATTGGTGTTCTTACAATTTCAAGAATTGCTAACACAGGTCATAGTTATAAGTAATAGATGGATGTATAAGTACAAAAATCTCACAAAACAAAAAACAACACAACTACATAAATTGATAGGGAGCATGTTTTATGAGCAGCGTGAATATATATATAAAATAATTGATAAAATTGTGCAGTAATATGAATAAAATAGCCAATTTGCTCTCAGAATATATGAAATGTGTAATAATAAGTTAAATGTATAGATAAAACAAGAATACGTAGTGATAAAATAAGTTAAGTGTATAGATAAAATAGAATTGAATCATTTCTTTCAGTGAGGGTATAATGTCAGTCCGTGCTTAAGTCTAGTAATTCATAGCATGATTTGGTAACGCTTCGTCTCAAAGGATAGAAACATCGTTTCCCAAACATATGTCAGACGACAAAATTTGTAGTGGACAAGAGTGTAGTTCTTTGTGTATTTCGAAAATATTCTGATGGTATTGAACCTATTCAAATCAAAACTCATCTCTAGGAAAATGTAGTTCGTTATTTTACTAATGGTATTCGCTCAAATCATTCACATATACCCGTGAAGTAATTTTTTTTTCCATCATACATCAGGGAAATCCGAATTCACAAAAATGCGAATCAGAACTTGTAACCCAATTTCCGAACCGACCGACCGGAAGAATCAGCCTCTACGTGACAGGTGTGACTGTAATTAGGCTGGCCGATCTAATATAATATATCCAACGAAAATCCCGAAATTCCCGTCGAACATATCACTGTACCCACATACGAACCGGAACGGGTAATGGGATTGTAGGTCATCGATCGTCGCCCTCTTCGCCCTTTCAAAACCCCTGGCCGCCGACGGAGCTCCTGTTGCCGATCAGTACCGTAACTGTTGATTCTCAATAATATTAGCTTTTACAGAAAGTATAGTGTACTTCCTTCTGGGTCAGAATGATATAATCGATAACTCATCACATATCTGAAATTGAATTCTGGTTGCTTTTACTCTCGCTTTTACTTCAAGTAAATCCATATTAAACCCAAATGAAAAATTATAGACAGTGAGCGTCTAAAGTATGGAATAATGGTTTTAGTTTCTCCCCTTTCAGGAATAGCAATAAATGGTTTGATAAGTCAAATTTATTTATTTTTGGCGCTCTTGTTCCTCGGAACAAAGTGCTTATCAATTTGCCCAAATGTCTGTAATTTTCGACTTACACGAGTTAGTTCGACGAGTTCGTTAACGAGCAAAATCCATCAGGCGGTTTAGGAGTTATGGCCGTTTTTAGTAAAAATATTTCTTACGAATATTTCCGAAACCAATCACTCTATCTATCTCAAATTTAGCACCAAATTGTAGAATAATGAGATTTATATGTGTGCGAAGTTTTGTATTGGTCGGGCTTCCGTAGAGTGTCAAAAAAAATTTTAAATATCTTTAAAATTTGTTTCTACAATAACTCTCGAACTGAATGAGGTAGGCAGTTGAAATTTTCAGAGTAGGTTCTGGAGATAAATATCTTGGCTAAGTTCATCATTGGGCAAAATCGGCCTTATGGTTTCAGAGCAACAAAAAACAAATTTTTTTTCACATTACAAATTTCAAATTCAATTTTTTTTAAGATGCAGTTACACCATAAAAATTCATGGTTTTCATTTTCAACTCTAACAAGCTAATACTTCCGGAGATATGATTTTTCGAAATTTCAATAATGAATCTTACTTCTGTGTTTTCACAGAATGCTGTAGGTACTTAATTTCTTCTTATTCTCCTGTGAGAGATTAATTCCAAAATTATTTCTGGTTCGTTATTACTGATATGAAATACCCTTCCTGTTCTATAAAACAAAGTATGATTGAATGCAAAATGACCAATGAAATAACGTCAGCTATCGTACTTTTGAGGTGATTATATAATGCCCGTGGATAATCCATAAGAGGATGGAAATATATTCTTTGGTAAGATACATAGTCAAATTGGGTTCACAATATCTCCAGTAAAAACAAAAGTGCAATGTTGTCTAAGTTAATTGATATAATATAATTTTCAGAGTAGATTTGAGGAATGAATATCTCGGAAAAGTTCGTTATTGGGGAGAATCGGTCTGTTTGAATTTAATTTCTTTCATGATGCAGTTCTATCGTAGGAATCCATTTATATCATTCCCAGAGACCAATTACTGCGGAGATATGATTTGTCAAAGTTTGAACAAGAGCGCCAAAGCTCCTATCCACAGGGCTTCTTGAACCAATTTTTCAAGGAATATTTTTCCGCAGGTCCTATTGTTTTGCCATTTCCATTAACAAGCAGTGACGTCATCGTGGCATTGATGACTGCTTGGTAATGGAAATGTTAGAACAATAGGACCTGCGGAAAAATATTCCTTAAAAAATTGGTTCAAGCCCTGTGGACAGGAGCTTTCTGGCACTCTTGTTCAGGGCCGGTTTCTCAATTGCGAGTTAACACGAGGTTGCGGGTAACCCGAGTGTTACGCGTTGAGGAATATCGCTAAATACATGCGTAACTCTCAACCTCGAGTTAACTCGCAATTGAGAAACCGGCCCTCAAACGGACAAATTATATCTCCGAAAGTATTGGTTTCTCAGAGTTGAGAATTATATCAATGTATTCTTATGATAGAACTGCATCATAAAGGAAATTCAATTCAAATAATAGTTTATTTATATAGATTAAATGAGCAATCTGAGAATGAGAACTGCACCATGGAAGAAATCGAATTAAAATACCTGAAATGAATTTGACTCTCTCTTATAGAACGGAATGACATATACGAGTATGAACACAGATCATCTAATAAATCATAGAATAGAAGTACGATTCATTATTGAAATTTCGAAAAATTATATCTCTGAAAGTATTAGCTTGTTGGAGTTGAAAATGATATCAATGGATTTTTAGGGTGGAACTGCATGTTAAAAAAGATTTATTTGAAATTTGCGAGTTAAAAAAATTTTTTTTTTCCTAACTCCGAAACCATCTCGCCTATTTTGGCCAATAGCGAACTCAACCGAGATATTTATCTCCCTAACCTACTCTGAAAATTTCAACTGCCTAGCTCATTCCGTTCGAGAGTTATTGTAGAAACAAAATTAAAAAAAAAATCAAATTTTATTTTACACTTTATGGTAACTTGATCAATACAAAACTTCACATGCGTCTAAGGGTCACGATTCTACAATTTGATGCTAAATTTCAGATAGATCGAGTAAAAACGGCCATAACTCCGAAACCGCTTGATGGATTTCGCCCGTTAACGAACTCGTCCGAGATATTTACGCTCCAAACCTACCCTGCAAATTTCAATCCTCTAACTCCTTTCGTTCGAGAGTTATCGCGTTAACGGACGGCCGGACAGAATCGATTTCGATTCTTGATCTGTGAGTCGAACCACTTCATTTGATACCATTTTCAGCCTAAATTTCGAAAATTACAGACATTTGGGCAATATGATAAGCACTCTGTTCCGAGGAACATGAGTGCCAAAAATGAATTAATTTGACTCATCAAACCATTTATTGCTATTCCTGAAAGGGGAGAAAATAAATCCCTTATTCCATACTTTAGACGCCCACTGTATATAATTTTTCATTTGGGTTAATAATGAAATAGGTCAATCATTCTCGAGATAATATTTTTCTTTAGTTTCAAAATATCTGAAAGTTTTGAAATGAATTATTCACCAAATAAACACATTTTTATTGCAATCATGTCATAACAGAAATTATCAAATCAAGTGTTCAAATTGATGGTAATTCATTTCTTGACAATACGCCAAACGGGCTCGAAACTCGGAACGAACATTTTGGAGAGTTTCAGCCTCTTATTATTATTATACAGGGTGTATATGAATAGTTAGGAGGTGATTTTTTGTCATAAAATAGGGTGGGTCTTTCATATTAACTTTTCGATTCTATTTTAAGCCCCATAAAAATGGCGTCCGAAAAACTGTTATTTAATTAAATTAAGCATAATATTTTATGCGGGTGAGAAGGCATTCAAAACAAGTTTTGGTAGTGTTCCTCAATGATCGAAAGGGGTAGAAAAAGCCACCCCTAAACCGTGTTTCGCAAGAAATTTTTTTCCATATTCATATTTTAAAATGAATTTTGGATAGCTTGGTCCATTAATTAACAAATAAGGTCTCTTATCTCTTAGAGTAATTTCTTGCAAAAATTCAGGGTTTTTGAGAAAAAATAATATTTGATCACCATGATAGCGTGAGTCGTAGAGGCTGGAATTATTTCCGAACTATAGAATTTATCCAGTAAACGGATGTCATTTTGTTATGACTGACTAGTTTTATTCAACTCTGATTCAGTTACAATTATTTTTGGATTTGGCTTATCAATTCGAGATTTTTTGCGCGTATGTTCTGGGGAACATCGCGTTATAGTTTTGCCCAAATGTCTGTAACTTTCGAATTTTTTGACGAAAATGGTCTCAAACGATTAAGTTCGACTCCCCAATGAAGAATTCGAGGTCAAATTTGATTCTGTCCGGCCGGCCGTCCGGCCGTTGCCACGATAACTTGAGAACGAGAAGAGCTAGCAACTTGAAATTTTCAGGGTAGGTGGCGCATCTCAATACGACGGACAAGTTCGTTAATGGGCATAATCGGCCCAGTGGTTTCCGAGTAATAATTTTGTTTTCAACCAATATAAATCCGATCGAATTGAAACTTGGTGGGTAGTTGTAGAATATGATCTTAAGCACGTTTGTGGCATTTTGTGCGAATCGTATGGCTAGAAAATTTTTAAAAAATTATTAAAAAATATTTTTGTTGTCACGATAACTTGAGAACGAAATGAGATAGCGGCTTGAAATTTTCAGGTTAGGATGAACACCAGAACGCGACATTTCAGTTTGTTTATGAGCATAATCGGCCAAACGGTTTCAGAGTTATAGCCATCTGAAATTTTCTGAAATTTCGTGGTTTTTGTTCCTCATTAACTCAAAAAGTACTGAACCGATTGAATTCAAACATGGTTATTAGTTGTAGAATGCCAACGCGGAAATGTTTGCAAAATTTGGTGAGGATAGCATTTGTAGAAAATTTTTAATAAATCATTGAAAATAAAAAAAAAAAATTCTATATATCAGTAACTGTTCGTTTGAAATTGCTGAAATTTTGCAAGAGCCTTCATAACCTAACTCTACTGCCAAGTTTCAAGTTTTAATACGATCGGTTAAATATTGTTGGAGATTCGAGCATTCTTGTGCGAGTTCAGTAGATGGGTGACCGTTGCCTCGATAACTTTCGAACGAAAGGAGATAGGGACTTGCAATTTTCAGGGTAGGTTGCGTATCCGAAAGAGAGTGTTGAGTTCGTTTTTGGGCATAATCGGTCTAACGGTTTCCGAGTTATACCCACCTGGAATATTATTTCCTTGATAACTCAAAAAATAAATATTCGATCGAATTGGTGCTTGGTAACTAGTAGTAGAAAATCAACATAAAGACGTGTTTAAAATTTTGTAAGAATCGTATCCCTAGAAAAATTGAAAAAAATGACGAAAAAAAAAAATTTCAAGAACCGTACCCCTAGAAAATTTTTAAAAAGTCACGAAAAAAAAATTGGTTCAAGCACTGACGTGAAGTCAGAAGCTTTTGCGCGTATGTTCTATTGTCCATACTTTTGTATTGGACACCCTTAATCGAATTTACCATGGTAAATTATGTTGTCCATTCTCCTGTATTGGACACTTAATTCGAATTTACCATGGTAAATTCGAATTGAGAGTGTCCAATACAGGAGAATGGACAACATAATTTACCATGGTAAATTCGATTAAGGGTGTCCAATACAAAAGTATGGACAATAGAACATACGCGCAAAAGCTTCTGACTTCACGTCAGTGCTTGAACCAATTTTTTTAAATGCTCATTAAGATGACAAACGCAGAAATGAACGATATGCACTTTGTTTACGGTATTTCTGGTGGTAATAACGGCCAATACGTAAAGAACAATTCACATGTTGATAAGTAGCTCCACAATTGTTGGTTCTTTTCGTTCGGTTTTACTTCGAGATAAATACGATATTTGGTATCAAGCCGAAGATTGAATCTTGCTCTATTTGGTGGCGTTGCGGGTTTGGGGTGGTGTGAATTATTTTAATAATTATATTCCAAACTAAATTTCGACCATTCACGTTTTTCAACATCAAGAAAATCTGCTCAACAGAACACGCTCCATTATCACTGTTATCATCATCTGTTTGGGAATTCCCATCTAAACAATAAAATAACTCATAGCTGCAGCGTTGTGAGATTGTTCGTTTCTGCCTGAGAAATGGCCTTACTTAATTGTGGAAAGTGTAAATCTACGATCAAGGATGATGAGGAATTTATTTATTGCGACAGCTGCAAATATGCTTTTCACACCACAAAATTATGTACTGTAATGTCTACAACCGAGTTGAGAGCTATGCAACTGCAGAAACAGAGGTCGGTGATTGTCTTTTGTGGTGGCTGCAGGGACTCATTTGTCAGGATTCCGATGCTTCTGAACAGGATTACTCTTCTGGAGAATGAGGTGTCATCATTGAGGGACGAAATTGATAATTTGAAAAACCAGCAGCACTCGCAGGACCAAAACTGTGTTCAGAGGACTTCTGGGATCGAGATCCAAACCACTCCAGAAGATATGTGGAGGGAGTTTCAGGAGAGAAATGCCAGGGCTAATAACATAATTGTTTTCAAGGCTGGTGAATCTCAGGCCTCTGTACTGGAGGATAGGATTGATCATGATCGCGAGGCAGATTATGGGGGTAGCAGGGGTTCGGGAGGAACATCTCAGAAAGGTGGTGCGTCTTGGCAGACCCGTCCCTGATAAGCGTAGACCCCTCCGCCTTATATTCGATAACCAGGATATTTGCCATACAGTCATTAAGCATAGGAGAAGGATCTCTGATAGCGGACTCTCAGTGAGTTTCGATAAGACCAAGATGCAACTGGAACTACAGAAGGAAACTTTACTGGAGTTGAGGCGGAGGACTGAGCTTGGTGAGAGCGACCTTGCCATGGTGTATAGAGGTGGTAAACCAACCATAGTGGTCTCTAAGAGGCCGGCCATTGGGAGGAATCGCTCGACTGCTCAGTCGGGATAGAGTCTAGGTCGGAAAACTAAACTGTCCCCCAGTGAATCTTTTGGTGTACTATCATAACATGGGTGGTATACGCACTAAATTATGCGATATTTATGTTTTGCTGCTGCACTCTTCTTACGATCTGGTAATTTTAACTGAGAGCTGGCTTGGTGCTGACATCCTGGACGCAGAAATATGTCCAGATGGTTATAATGTGTATCGTATGGGCAGAAATAATAATACAAGTTCCAAATCTCGAGGCGGTGGCATTGTTATCTTTGTGAAGTCTAATATTTGTGCCAGTATCATTGAATATTCATATAATAGTGTTGAACAATTGTTTGTACTCATTAGGGGCACCGAAGACATTATAGTCGGGGGAGTTTATTTGCCGCCAAACTCTAGCGAGGAGAGTTACGCGGCGCATGGTCTAGCAGTGGAGGAAGTGTCGTTGCGTTATCCGAGTTCTAGATTGTTCATCTGCGGTGACTACAATATTAGTAGTGCCGGTTTCTGCAGTGGCCGCTTTTCTCTGGGTGAAAGTAATGAGAAGTATTCACTTATGTCGAACTCCTTACACTTTGCCGATCTGACCCAGGTTTGTGAGATACCTAATACTCGCGGTACATTCCTTGACCTGGTTTTTACCAATGATTTGTCAACGGAAGTGATCATAGCCTCAGAACCTTTACAAGCAGCTGGTCTGCACCATACAGGTTTGCAGTTTTCAATCCCGACGTCTCCTAGTATTGGTGCAACGACAGATACCGATAGCATAGACCAATTTGATTTCAACAGAGGAGACTACGCCGGCCTGAATTCCTTTTTGGCTTCTGTGGACTGGAATTTTGAGGTGGATGACATTGGTAGATCAGTGAGTGTATTTTATCATGTACTGTACAGTGGGCTATATCGCTTCATACCTTTGAAACCCAAAAGCTGCACGAAGTTCCCGGTCTGGTTTAATCGCGAACTCATTAGAATGGTGAGTGTGAAAAGAAGAGCTCATAGAAGATTTGTGAGATCCCGGGAGCGCAGTGATTATGCCGAGTTCTCCAGACTGCGAGACTATTGTAAGACACTTAGTAGATCTCTCTTTGATTCTTATTTACGGAGGGTCGAGAATAACATTCATTCTGACCCGCGGTATTTTTGGTCTTATTTGAATTCCAGAAGAAAAACTTCTAATCTGCCCAATCGGATGTCCTTTCGAGGAAGGTCGGTTTCTGGTGACTGTAACGTTGTTGATCTTTTTGCTGACTTCTTCTGTGAGGTATATAATGAAGAAGTGATCGTTCCACCAGAGACCAGGTTGACAAATAACATTAATTTGAGTTCATGTAGTTTCAGCACTGGCGAGATATACGAGGTTATAACTAACATAAAATCGAAACTCTCTAGCGGCCCGGATGGAGTATGTACTTTCGTTTTGAAGAAATGCGTGAATACCTTGTCGATACCCCTGTGCACCTTATTTAATATCTCCCTAGAGCGCGGCGTGTTCCCTGAATTCTGGAAGAGGAGTTTCTTGGTGCCGATATACAAGTCCGGTCTAAAGACTAATGCTGAGAACTATCGTGGCATTTCCATTCAGTCCGCTATTCCTAAGCTTCTGGATAGTTTACTGTGTAGCTTTTTGTCGTGGAATCTCAGCACTATTTTAATTGATGAGCAACATGGCTTTCGAAGGGGCAGATCAACCGTATCGAATTTAATTCTTTATGTGAACAATATAGTCAAGTGTTTTGAGTCGGGTTCTCAGGTCGACGCGATTTACACAGATTACTGCAAAGCCTTTGACAGGGTCAACCATAACATCTTGATCGCTAAGCTTGAAGCTGTGGGCGTGTCAGGTTCTCTTCTGCAATGGTTCAGATCCTTTTTAGTCGGACGTACCCTAGTGGTTAGACACGGGGGCTTCACGTCGAGAGAGTTTATTGTCTCTTCCGGTGTACCTCAAGGGTCCCACTTGGGACCAATCTTGTTCCTCATATTCATTAACGATCTAGCTACTCTCCTCGACGTGTTTTTGTTATTCGCAGATGATCTTAAAATGTACACAACTGTTGATGGTTTGATGGATGCATTGGAGTTGCAGCGAGAGCTGGATCTTCTTTATGCCTGGACAGTCCGTAATTGTTTATACTTGAATATCTCCAAGTGCAAGATCATTAGTTTTCACCGCAGTAATCACGTATTTAATTATCAGTATAATAGTCACGGCTGTCCATTGTCTAGGGTTAAGGTGATCGAAGATTTGGGTGTGAGATTGGACCGGAGGCTCGATTTTAGGGATCACATTATTAATATTACTAATGAAGCATACCGTACCCTGGGCTTCATTCTGCGGAATTCCAAAGAGTTCTCTCCACAAACACTGAAAACTTTATATATTTCCCACCCTTGAGTATGGATCACCTGTGTGGGCACCTTTTTATGCCTGTCACATAAGCTTTGTTGAGAGGATTCAGAGGAAGTTCTTGCGTTGTCTTGATTTTAGGATGGGGGGTGCATTTGGTGGTAACATTGAGCGCATCCGGGCCTGTTTCGGCTTGGATACCCTGGAGGTGCGTCGGTGGTTGGCGGACTTTTGTCTCTTGTACAGGCTGCTCAATGGTTCTGTAGACTGCTCTGATATTCTCGGACTGATTAGTTTTAACATTCCGCAAAGACCTACCAGGAATTTTCAATTGTTTCGAGGCAGACTACATAGAACTAATTATAGTAAGCATTTATTTCCTTCACGCATTCTCGATCTCGGTGCTGGATACGGCGATCTTGAATTTTTTTCCATTACACTGCGGTCGTTCAAGACAAAGATTCTTTCTAAGTTAAGAGAGATCTTCTACGTGTCGTCCTTATCGTGAGCTGCTTATGTGTGCTTTGACTGTATGTTCTATATTTATATTTTTCTGTATATTTGTTCTATATTTTATTCTATTTTGTTATATTGGGGGTTTCCCGTCATTCCTGCTCAATGCAGTGTTAATAAATAAATAAAATTCTCTAAAAGCATCCACAAGATATGCAGAAATATTTCCTGAACGTGTGGCTCCACATCACACTCTATTTACACGAATTTACCAACGATTACGAGAAATTGGTACATTTAAAATAGATAAAATTGATAACGTTATTATGATATTATATATACAGAGTGAGTCTTTAAGTAGTGCATTAATATTAACCAGATATTCCTCTCATCAAATAAAACACTTTTTTCATTTACCATTTTTCCAGATTCGGCTAAGGTAAAAAGTTATAAGCGTTTAAAGACTTTACAATGGGCTGATACTCCCTTGAATTTTCTCTGTAGGTTGAACACAGATTACTTTTAATGTAGTCTTACTAAATTATCATATTTCATTCGTTTTTTCACTGTTCATTGAATTGTTTTTGACTTATTTGAAGTTTTATAAAGATTAATAGATAATAATGGAGATTGCCTATTAGGCGTTCGGTTGTACGAATATTATAAAAGTAAATCATTAAATTTCAAAGGTCAGCTATCTGAATCTTAGGAAATAATAATTTATACACATTCTGAAATATGACAGATGTAAGTAGGTAATTGAAATGTAATCAGGGATTACTAAAAGCTGATATCAATTCTGCAGAATCGATCATATTTTTATTTGTGTAGATAGGTACATCCTGATTTATTTTGATTATAAATTTCACATACATATTATTCTTAAGTAAAATATTTGATTGCTTTCAAAGGGTTGTTCAAGACAGTAAGTCTTTAGGTTTTGGATTATTTTTTTGTCCAAAAGAGAATCAAGAACTTGCGAACAAACGCAAGTTATTACATACATGTTTATTAATAGAACTCAATCCTTTGACACCTATTAAATGTTTTATGAAATTTTCAATCAAAATAATAATCTATGAACGATGGCATTGTGGCTTTCAGTTTTGATCAGAGATATGGAGGTATCATATCTCTGGTTTGATTCAGGGTGCCTTATCCAGGGGCGGATTGATAAATGTAGTGTAATTTCCGGATTTTTCATCAGACTTTATATCATTCAAAGGAAAATATCTTGAGAACAGTACGTTTTAGGAGAAATGGGGAAGAATATTTTATTTTTCTAAAATGATTGTTGATTCTTATAATAACTTAAGCTAAACTTAATCTCCTTTCTGTATGCTAATTTCTCATAGTTTTTTTAATTCGCGAGTATAGCGAAGTGGAGTAGATGTAGGAAAAAACTGTTAATTGGAAATTATGTATCATAATTATAGAAAACTTCACACCAAAATTCATTCAATTCGGAATATCCATGTCAAAGATAGAAAATAACAACTGATTTTTTTTCGAAATTTCAGCAGCCTGTATCTCTTCACCAGAGCCGAATTTGGAAAAATGGTAAATGAAGAAAGTGTTTTGTTTGACGAGAGGAATCTTTATTAAAATTAATGCAGAACTTAAAGAATCACCCTGTATATATTAGAAGCAATAAAAGAAGCATAAATAGATCTTGTCGACGAGCAACCTGACATCAGTACCTACTAGGAAAATTACTCAGCAATTACAGATCCACCATATGACGGTGTTTGCGATCTTAAGGGAACAACTTTTATATTCATATCACATTCAACGTGCACAGGCTCTCTTACCACGGAATTATCCTCCATCATTCAGTTTGGATTATGATCTGACCAATAGCGACAGTTTTGTCTGTTGATAGTTCCATTTAAATAAGATGTTGCTTCGTCGCTAAATAAAATTCGAGCTGGAAACCCCTTATCATCATTTGATCGTAAAACTGAGTTCGGCGGTCAAAATCATCTGTAATCAGTCAGGGCCGGTTTCTCAATTGCGAGTTAACTCGAGGTTGCGGGTAACCCGAGTGTTACGCGTTGAGGAATATCGCTAAATACATGCGTAACTCTCAACCTCGAGTTAACTCGCAATTGAGAAACCGGCCCTCAGTGCGCTTAAATAATCTTGAATGGTTGGCATTTATGGCATTATAATTTTCTTAAAACCGATTTTTGCAACAAATTGTTATTTGCCGCTATACTCGTCTGCGCAAGCGCAGATGAAATGTGGTATAACTGTTGGAGTTTTCGTCTGGGAGGCGAGGGGTTCGTTCGCTAGTGTGGCCCCAGCACTAGATTGATATTAGATATAATAGAGATTCTTAGAAAATATAAAAGATTATGACGTGAAGATTGTACTCTTTGGTGCGCTTGTTGAAGTTAACGAATTTAAATTGAATAATAGGTTAGAGTGTTTGAATCCGGAACTCTTTAATCCCATGGCTAGTAAAGATAGTTGGGGCCACCGTTTCACTGTTGGATTGAAAATTAACATTGCTGTGCCTAAAGAGGCATAAGGATACAGTAACATAGCCTATAAGAGCACAACTGACTCCTAATTGGTACAAGCTCTGAGGTTCGGTAGGATATCCTTGGGGAAGACCAACGAGGTTCGCTATAATCATATAATCATAATCATGATCACGGGACCGTCGCGGACGGTTAAATGATGGGCGGATGCACTGGAGCTGGAGTGTATGGGGCTGCACCCAATTTGAGCATTTCGATGTCGCTTGGGCAGTGAACCCCTATATTCCAGGCGGAAGTGGAAGACATCAAAACATGTGTCGTGGAGAATATTCGCATGGGTTATTCCAATAGGAACATATGAATTCTCTCAGACAGTCAGGCAGCACTTAAGGTAATAGCCAGCTGGAGAATTAACTGCAGGCTTGTGCTGGAAATCCGACAGCACCTGGAAATCTTGGCTGCTAGAAACCGTGTTGAGCTCGGGTTGGTTCTGGGGCACATGGAGGTTGAGCGGAATGAAAGAGCTGATGCACTCGCTAGACAGGGCTCGGTTATACGTTGGTTGTGAAAGTCGTCATTGAAAAATAGACCGTTGCACAGTACAGTCAGCACTGGAATAAAACTTCTGGCCAGCGGTATAGTGAGTTAATAATGGGGCTGGCCTGTCCCTCACTAACTAATGAAGTCCTACAACTGAATAGGAGTAAGCTCGGAGTAGTAACTGGCCTACTAAGCGGACACTGTACCCAGAAAAAGCACCTGATCAACATGGATATTCTCCGAGATGACTCTGTTTGTGGGAAATGTGGCGAGGCAGACGAAACTACCTCTCATCACAGCCCACTATAGAGATAGCCTGGAACACAGTCTGACAACGCCGCAATTAATCGTCTCTTACAGGCATACTCCTTCGATGCGGTAGCGCTGGATTCTGATGAAATTTCGACTATTTCATCATTTTTCAAATGATTTACTGTCGAAAAATGATGAGGACAACAATAAGATCTTATTTATGATGAATATTTACCGATAAAGCAGTTTAAAACAATGTAATTACGAGATGAAGTGTTGTGATTTTGGACACTTTGGGATTTAAAAAAAAACTAGAAGAGAGCACGGATTTTCAACTTCAGATTCGTTATCTACAACCCAAAATTAGCAAGTGAGTAAATTTTCAGGACGATTAGACAGTTCTGGGATGTTCTAGACAAAAAATTGTTCTAGACCAAAAAATTATAAACTTGAATGAAATTCTCAAAATAAAAATATATTCCCAAACATAACTATCATATAAGACTATAATAAGGTAGGCAAATGAAAATTGTGATAATCATCTTAGAGTTTGTCTTGTTTTAGTTCTCACTATAATGGTAAGTTTCTGCTATATTCAAATGTTTCTGTTTATTTTCCATTCGGTGGACAATAACATTGTAATTAGTATTTTTCAAAATTACAAATTTTTTCAAAAGTTAATTTGCGAAATCATAACAAGGTGAATTAAGAATGATTTATGAATGTAAACCACAACTACAAGTCTATGTGAATTCAGAATATCAATTCAATGCTACAAAGAGTAAATTCACATAAAATTATTTTTTGATCTGAACTGTGTAACAATGTTGATAAAACAAATTGATAAATTCCGAATCTGAATCGCCATTAATTATATTTCTGTAGCGGGAAATGTTTACTTATTGATCTGAGGTTGAGACCATCTGCTCGGGTAAAGGTAAGATCGAAAGGAAGAATCCATTTCAAATCACTGCAGAAAATCTGAACATTTTTAATGAATAATTTAAGATGAATAATAAGGTCCTTATTGATTTCAACTGAAGCATCTACAGATGCAGACTTTTGGAAATTGAATACATATATATATAAAAATAAATAGATTCTTTGAGCTTCTTGATCTCCTATTCAGATGTATCAATTTTTGTTGAAAAATTATTAGAAAGGTCATCAAAATGTTTTATAAAATCGGAAGAAATTGAAAGTTCTATTTCACTCATATTTCTAATCCATCTTGTTGTCTATAGTCTCAACTGAAATGTACTCATCTCCAATAAGTAGAAATAATACAAAGGAAATTTCACTATTTACACACTGCAGTTTAATCACAGAACATATAAATATCCGACCATATTTATCACTGCATTGCATTAATTGACATTTGACACAGTTATACACAAAAAATACCACGAAATGCCCGCGAAAAACAATAATGGTTAACTCCAGAATCAGAAGTAATCGTCCATTTTTACAATAACAATAACAAACTAACAAACGTTCGACTGACGTACGTCTCCGAGCGGTGTTGCCATTTTATCATCTTCCAGGCTAGTAGATATAGTGGGTTGTGCTCTCATGTCATATTGGACTGTCTAGTCACAACGATGGAAAGTTCATTATGGGGGCGACGACACGTCCCTGAGTGCCCGAACCCGTGTGAGGAAACCAGTCATGGACCTAATCCTACTTGCTAAGAAAATGGACCTTATGTATGTTATACACCGACGCAGTCGGGATGTTACATGAGACCCATATAATGTCAGCGGTACAGGACTTAGCTAGTTTAAGTGAGCCTGAGCTGCAGGGGTTCGTAAAAAAACAATGAGTATGACGAACCAGATTGGCTTCCCTATGAAAAAGGCAAGCACTGATGTGAGTTCAGTCTGGTTTGGCCCGTTTGCTAATGACATGATTATGATTGATAGTCAGCACTGACAAATTTTGCCACAAATTGTTCTCCATAAATGCCTGCAACATCCAAATTTATAAAAAGTGGCTTGAAGAATATAGTATTTAAATACATATTTCGAGCACCGCCGTTGTAAATTCCTAGAGTAGCCCAATTTACCATAGCTGTACAGATATTAAGGCTCTGGTAAATCGCCAAATAATAATTTATTATCAAGGTGGATGGATATTGGTCTATTATTTGGAAATTTTGCTTTCAGCTCGTTCAATCATATAATCTATCTATAAATATCTCATAATAATCGAGTCGATACAGATATGAAATTTAACAATACACTCTTCGAAGATAACGATCGCCAGGTGATTGAGTTATATCATGTAGGATTGTTCCTACTTGGTGTCTCATCATTAATACAAAACGATTTATTCCTGATGTATTTATTTCTGACATATAAGCCAGGGACGCGTGTCCAATGGGATCGAGGAAAGCATTATTAACCAAATAAAATTCTAACTTAATAAGTCCAGCGCGTCCTGCTAAGTGGGTATGAAAATGGATTCCTTTAATTAATAGGCGTATGCATAGAGTTTACAAATCAAATTAACACCCAGGGAATTTAATTATTTTGTCGAAAAATAAGAAAAGACACGTTTCAGGCTTCTTGACCTTCGTCAGTGTTCTGTCGCTCTCGTCAAATTCAACCGAACTGAACAGTGTTAAGCTTCTCGTAGGCGGACTGGAGTTGATATATATACACGCTCACGCCTCCTATGAGACGAAAGAAGAAACTCAATCTTGCCCTTTGTAACAAATGTAGTATTCTCCGTAATACTGGCAGGTCTAACAGACACCATGTGCAGATAATATAAATACATATGTACTCAATGTACTATCGATTTTAGGTAACGATCAGGTAATGAAAATAACAAATGATCTAGGCTCGTATTGGGATCAATTGTATCGCTGATTTTTTCAACTTCTTCTTCATTTGGAATAATTCATATAAGCGGTTCTTGATCAAATATTTTATTTTGATGAGTTCTACCACCTGTTCAAAAAATGGTCTGTTCACCAGTATTTCTTTAGCACGCCATATTCATTGAAAATCATCCAGGACGTATACGTTCTACAACAGCAGTGGAAGACAGTTCTTTTATTTTAACATTAGATTTTGTTTTATTTTGAATGAGTTGGGTGTGGACAACGAACATATAAACATGTCTCGGATATCGTCAGGAATCATCTTCAAGAAGCTAACCCCATCATTATCAGAGCTCATTTACGTGTCCACCCCTTTTTGGAGGCAAGATAAGAAGAGCTCCCGAATTCCAGAACTTAAATGTCAATAATTGGTCTAGAATTGAATTCATAGATGGATCAAGATTTGAATTTAATCCATGTGCAGGAGATGCATACTTATGGCGGAGGTTCTCTTATGATACGGGGAGGAATAATCACAACTGGCGGAAAAACTAACCTCGATTTTCCCAATGCTCAGTAATATTTGGACGATGTACCTATATGCATTGTATATTGTTGTAGGGGGTAACGTTGCACTGCGACCCTTAGGTTTATTGTGCCCCCCTTCATAAGAGCTGTCGATATTATCACCATCTTCAGCTCGTCTTCCAGTTCCAGAGTTCTGATGGACTACACTATCTGGAATTGCTTCAAGAAGGCTACGTCTTCGCTCCTACAGATTTCTTGTGTGGCGAGGCATTCCGTAATCGGGTGATCAGGAGTATCATCCTCCTCCTCATAGAATCTGCACTCAGTTTCTGCTAGCCCTAATCTCATTTATTGCTTCCTAAGACAGTAGTGCCTTGTGAGGAAACGAGTGAGTAGGTGCAGCGTGCTCCTACTGGAATCCATATATTTATTGGATCCTATTTTATGTCTGGCGCTCCACCTCAAGGTTGCAAGCCCATAGTTACCTCGGGGCGATTGTTACATAGGATTTATCTTGGTATAGATGGTATCATAGTGAGAGCTCGTAAAGTAACGGATTTCATCTGGAGGGCATTTCCGCGGTGCTCTTTTCCACTGTGTGATGTGTGACCCATCATGGAGTTCGCTGGTCCTGCTTGGGCGCCAATGCTTGCCGGAGATCGCAATGTCTCTTCACACTTAGGCTTGCTTCACATATACAAGAGAGTCGTGTAAACGAAAACGGCATACTTTCGGAGATATGATTTTTCAAAATTTCAATTATTATTCTCAATAATTCTAGGATTCCGGAGAACACACTGATTATAATTTGCTGATGTACCTACGTGAATCCAACATGATATGATTCATAGACCTACGTTTTGAATTTAATTAGGAAAATTCTTGAAAACTGACGCCCAGAAGCCAAATTGAAAATGTGGGAAAACTCTGTGGACAGGGGCTTTGGCGCTCTTGTTCAAACTTTAACTAATCATAACTCCGAAAGTATTTGTTTTTCAGAGTTGGGATTGATATAAATGGATTATTTATTAATCAATTATATTTTATGATGCAGTTCTGTCACAAGAATCTATTGAAAAAGTTGCCAACTCTGAGAAACCACTTTTGGAAATATGATTTGTCAAAGTTTGAACAAGAGCGCCAAAGCTCCTGTCTGTCCACAGGGCTTTCCCACATTTTATTTATGTGTTGTATGCTAATTAAATTCCATAAACATTCATATTCACCATATAAAGTTATGAGATTTAGTATTTCCTCTTCCGTAAACATGTTTATTCAAAATTTTAGACCAAATAACAAAACTCAACTGAGCTCGGCGAATCACTCTACTCTAGTGCGGCAAGTTGTGTTTACCTAGGTATAGTGTCGAGTGTTTCGAAGTGGATGGGGTAGTAGAGTAGAGTTACTTTGCCACATGTGCGATAGTACGCTACTCTACCTGCAACTAGTCCACTATACAGTTATACTCTACTGATGTTTTCGAAGTGTTTCTACGGGTCGAGTTACTCTACTCTACGCAGTACTTGCCTCGCAAATCTACCCGTGTAAATTAGCCATTAGTGTAAACACAAGAGTGTGTATCACTGGAGCTATGGGAACCTGTCCTACCAGGGCACTTGAGATTATAACAAATCTCACACCACTTTGACTAGTGATAGAGAAAATGGCTCATGAAGCTATTCTCAGAATATCTAGGAAAGGATCAGGTAATGAGAGTATTAAAAACCAGAGAGCCTGGTATATTTCATCAGCCAATCTTCCTAGTGACGAAATGACCAAGAAAGTAAGCATCGAAAAGAACTTTACTACAATGCTTGGTAGGAAAAAAGACTGGGTCAGGGAATCCACCACCCAAGTTCTTAAAAGAAATGCCATTAAATGGTATACAGACGATTGAAAAACCTTTACAGGAGCTGGCGCTGAAGTATATGGGCCAGGCACCGAATTCTCACTATCGTTAGGGTCCTATCCGAGCATCTTTCAGGCAGAACTACTTGCAATAGAAAGATGCGTGGAAATTAATCTAGAAAGGAACCATCAGAGATGTGATATAGCAATCCACTCTGACAGTCAAGCTGCTATTAAAGCTCTGAGCTCCCATGCTATCGAATCCAAGCTAAGATGGGAGTGTCGAAGAAAACTCAATGAAGTAGGCAATAACAGCAGGGTCTCCTTGGTCTGGGTTCCTGGTCACGTGGGAATCATAGGAAATGAGGAGACCAACAGACTTACCAAGAAAGGAGCACAAACCACTTTTATTGGCCCGGAACCTTATTGTGGGGTTGGTAGACACACACACTACAAAAGTGAATGCCGGACGAAAGAAGAAACTGAGAGAGGTACTTTCTGGAGATCTCTCCCTGGAATGCATCAATTCCTCCGGAACATTGATACTGTGAGATCCAAGAAATACTTGGACCTCAGTAAGAACAAGCTGCACCTCCTCACTGGCTTCCCCACAGGGCACTGCGGCCTCAGGAAGCATATGATGAGATTAGGGCTAGCAGAAACTGACGAGTGCAGATTTTGTTGGGAGGAAGATGAAACTCCTGATCACCTGATAACAGAATGCCTCGCCATCTCAAACCAACGCAAGGAATGCCTTGGGCAAGAAATCTGCAGGAGCGAAGACCTAGCCTCCTTGAAGCCATCCCAGATACTGGAGTTCATCAGAACTCTGGAACTGGAAGGCGAGCTGTAGATGATAATGACATCAACAGCTCTGAAGGGGAGCCATAATAGACCTTAAGGTCGCAGTGCAACGTTATCCCCTACAACAATATACAAACACAAAAGGAAAAGAAAATACTTGTAAAAATCAGTATCTTGGGACTTTTGAGTTTTGTTTTAAACAATACCTATACTTAAATTCGCAGTAACCTCTATTCACAAATAGTTAATTAAAATTATTGAGCATTCTTCTTCACTTTTTTTTCGTCAGCTAATTCTCGATCAACCTTATAACGTTTCTGTCTACTCGAAAATACACACTAATATAAACTTCTACATTGGTAACGCTGGCCATCGTTCAGCACTACATTTTCGTAATTTTCACGAATCAACCAAAAATATCAACTTCAATTCAAATTCCTACCATTTAACGGTATAAACATACAAAAAATAATGTCATGATCATCCAAGTCGCGAGAAATTACACAATCTCTATGTGACAATGTATGACTTTCCCTTGTGTCTTTACCGATCATTCTCCTGCCAATGATACATCACTATCTTCACCACCCCCGCCGATTCCAATTCGACGAGTGAAATGCTCCATCGTTACGATAACTCAGTCTCCAATTCTCCGGCAACTTCTGTCTAGACCGCTCCTTTCATCATTTTCCGACCGAACGGATCGGTAATTCGGCACGTTCTCCAGAACTACAAAACTGTAAAACTATATTCTTTCTGTTACAGCGTACAAGCACCTCGTTATGGGGCGAGTGGATGGGCGTGATGCACGGCGACGAGATCGAGTACGTGTTTGGACATCCGTTGAACATGTCGCTCCAGTTCAACTCGAGGGAGCGAGAGCTCAGTTTGAAGATGATGCAGGCCTTTGCCAGGTTCGCAGCCACGGGGTATGTATTTTGTAGTGACCGACCGAAAGTTCGGTTTCGGTTTCGGTTTCGGCCAGTTTCGGCCAAGCTATCTAGTTTCGGCCTTAGTTTCGGTTTCGGCCCGAAATGGCCGAAACTTTCGGCCAGGCCGAAACTGGACTGTTCGTGAATTATCCTGGTCGTTTGGCCAGGAGTTAAAAGTAGGTATACATAATTGTCGTACAAGTTATTGTAATATATCTTTGTTAAGACTAAGAATTCATGAGAATTCCCTTTAATGATTATTAATTAGATTACATGGGATGATTCCAAATAAGACGTGAAACTTGGAGGAGGAGTTAGTATGTCTCATTAGCTGTTGTTTAATACATATTTATTAATAACCAAAAATCAACAGTTCTTGGAGTTCGGGTGATTTTTAAAAGATTTCTGAACTTAGTTCATATTTCGTCAATTTTTTCTACGTTGACCAAATCTGATGATAATTTTGGTTTATTTTCATCAGAAAAGGATATGATATGTACGAAAAAATCGAAACTATGCTGTATAGGAGGTTGAAAAAGAATTAGTATGATTTGAAATGTGGTATATAAATGAATGAAAAATCAATTTCTAATATCAAATTTTATGCAAAATTCGAATTTCACAATTTTGTATGCAAAAATTATTTTAAAAACTTGCCAAATTCCTTCTTCATTCTATAAAAGATTTCGTTAGATTGCATAACTAGTTTCGTTTCAGCAGATTTTTTATAAGCAACCTTTTGAATGTCCGGTATATCAAATAGTGAATGTGTATCAAAAGACAGCGTGAGTAAATTTCAGGCGGAAAATAACAACTGAAGATATCAGAAAGACGGCATGTGCTTGCCTATATGGAATGGTGGAACATAATTTATGAATACATTTTCTAATGAAATTTCGAGCTCATTTGCAACAAAAAAATATTGAATTCGTTATTTTTCTCTATTTGCTTCTTACATTCCCTTTCAAATCATACTAATTCTTTTTCACCAGAACCAGAACTCAAATATCTCGGAAACTGTTGATTTTTCGTCATCAATAAAAATGGCTCAAACCACAGCAAATTATCCATACTAACACCTCCTCCAAGGTTGACGTCTGATTTGGAATTACCCTGTATACTTCGACTGATAATTTTTTTAACTTGGTAATACCAAAATAATAAATAAAGATATCAAAAAAGTTATATTTTTATTTTATTTAACACTGCTTAACTGTTTTTATGTATATGCAAATATAATTGTAAAAAATAAAGTAGATTTCAGTATGAAATATAAAGTTTCGGTTTCGGTTTCGGTTTCGGCCGAAACTGAGACCCTGGCCGAAAGTTCGGTTTCGGTTTCGGTTTCGGCTGAAAAACCAGTTTCGGTCGGACACTAGTATTTTGTATAACGATCATTTTCATATCACGAAAAAATACTGCCTACTTCAATATTCTATTTTGAGACGTAGATCTTTAGCGGAGGTTATGGATATTACGTCTAGACCTAACGGAGAGAAATAGTACGTAACGTGAGTGTAAAGGTTCAAATCATACCAGTGAGAGTTCACTGCCTTCTCGATTCCAGTATAATCGTGGATGGTGCTGGATTAACGACTTGCACATAATTTCTTGGTTTATCTTTCGTTTCGTCGGCCATGGAATGCATGCCGATTGATATGCTGGATTGCTGGCCATGCATGTGCCGATGGAAGGGTCGATATCTCCTGAACTAGTGGTATTACAGGATCTTGCTTCTGGTTGGCAGGTTGCATAAAGAGGTCATTTTCGGGTATGAGTAGGCTGCTCATGTGCAGAAGTATTTGATGCTATTTTTGGTATTGTATGAGCTTGGTTGAGCAAGTTCCGAGACATTCACTTTTTAATGTTCAAGGGTATGATAAATCAGCAAGTGGGCGAAATCAATGAAAAATGCTCGTTTCTGGGCACCGTACTTTGTTTCACAACCTATTTTGAAAGTTGCCAACATGCTGTTGTGTGCTAAAAAAAATTGTTCCTACACAATTTTTTTAATTTTGTGGGAATCTTTAGTCACAGTGTCATCATCATCATCATCATCTTCAAGAAGGCGTATCGCCTGTTCATTTCCGGTCTATGTCGGTTGTTCTTGTGACGTAGATTGCCAACTGTCCCGCCATCGTTTCGGTGGTCGTCCGATGGGTCTTCGTCCCTGGGGTTTGTTGTCTCTGGTGATCTTCGCCATCCTGTCTGAGTTCATTCTGTTCACATGCTGGTTCCATTCTCTTCGCCTCTTCCTTGTCCACCTCACCACATCGTCTGCTTGACATCTCTATCTAATGACTGAATTCCTCTGCCTGTCAGCCAATGTGTATCCCGTTATTGTTCTCAGAGTCTTCATCCCAGTTCTGCGTAATATTCTCTTTGTTATAGACGTTTCGGCTCTTGTTGCCGCGCCGTATGTCATCACTGGTCTTACACATGTTTTGTATATTCTCGACTTACACGCAGTACTTAAGTGTTTGTTCTTTCAGATTGGATATTTAAGATGTCCACATATTGCAGCAGCTTTATTTGCCTGTTTTCTGACTTCGTCTTCTAGGAACCCTGAGCTTGTAATTTTACACCCGAGGTATTCGAATCACATGACTTGGTCAATTATGTTTTTTCATATTGCTAGTTTGCATCGCGGGGGTTCCTTTGCTGTTGTCATGCATTTGGTCTTTTTGATGTAAATAAGCATGTTGAGTTCTAATGTCTGTTCAAGGCGTGTAGTATTCGTTGGAGGTCGTCCTCTGATTCTGCAATAAGTACTGCGTCGTCGGCAAAGCATAATATGCTTATTTTATGTGCTCCCATTCGATATCCCAATCCAGTGTCTTTCACGGCCTTTATTATTTCGTCCATAATTAAATTGAACAGAAGAGGGCTGAGGCTGTCACCTTGGCGAATTCCTGACGTTGTTCGTAGGTGCTGGGTCAGAGTGATGTTAGTACGTAATTGTGTCGTTGTGTTTGTGTTTAGGTCTTTGATCAGTTCTATGTACTCCTCAGGTATATTTTTGTTCTGCAAGATCGCAACCACATCCCTCAATCGATCTCTGTCAAAGGCCTTGGTCAAATCCACAAAGCAGAGGTTATCAGGTGTGTAGTACTCTCGGGATTTCTCTACAAGTTTTTTGAGTATGAAGAACCCGTCGGTAGTTGACCGGTTTCTTCGAAATCCCTGTTGTTCCTTTCTCATTGGTATTATTGCAGCTATTTGGTCTACGATGATCTTGGTAAGGAGTTTCAACGAGGTACTCAGCAGTTTTATTTCACGGTAGTTTGCTGGGTCAGTTTTTTCTCCTTTTTTAAATATTGGTAATGTTATGCTGTTTTTGCATTCTCCTGGTATTTTTCTGTACTTCAATATTATATTAAACAGTTTTGTGTACTCCTCTATAACGGCTAGACCTACGTATTTGATTAATTCATTCGGTATCCTATCTTGGTTAGGAGATTTCTCTGTTTTTGAGCTTTTTTATTGACTCTGACACCTGTTCTTGAGTGATTTGTATGTTTTCTTGGGTCTCGTTTTGTGCCGTCTCATTTTGTTCTTCGAGTGAGTTTTCAATGTCAGAGTACAGGTCTCCGAAATATTTTTCCCAGGTTTCCTCCGTGATTGTCCTTAGCTGTATTATTTCATTCTTACCACGTTTCATGCCCCCTAACAATCTCCAAATACGTTTTTGTGCTCCATATAAATTGGCCTGCATATCATTACTAAACGTTTGCCAGTCTTCTTCTTCAATTTCACGGACCCTGTTGTTCACCTTGTTCCGCATTTCTATATATATGTTTCGATTTTCTGGTGTCGGGCATTCTTTGTTCATTAAATATCATCTGTTTTTTTTCCTTTGTGAGCATCTTGACTTCTGTCGTGAACCAGGGTTTTTGATTCGGCCTCTTATCTTGTGATACTTTGCGTGTTCCCAAGGCCTCTTCAGTACTTTTGCACATGTAACAGAGTGACTACTTTTATTACCACGGTAAGGTCGTTAGGCTTTGGAAATGACCAGCGGGTAATCCTCGAGATCATTCGTTCGTTGAACGTATAAGTTCGTTCCGTCATGAGGTTAGATTTCTGGAAATTGCAATTCTCAATAACTCATGAAATACAAATCCGATTTAATTGAAACTCGGTTATTAATTGTAGATCGCCACTAGTTTTTGCGGAACTTCATGAGGATCATAGCACTAGAAACACAAATAAAATTTTTCTTCAAAGATTTATGGATGCATATTTCAGCAACTATTTGCTGCTATTTGCGTTACTAAATAAATTCAGGATATTGTTTCCAGGATTTTTCATTTCGAAATAATTCCTGCATTTATTCCGTAGAGTCATACCGTAAGATACGTTCATGAAGGAAATTCGAAACTTTTCCGTCCAGTCCGTTTCCATATAATTTAAATGAGAGAATTAATTATATCGAGAAAATGTTCATATAGGGAATTTAAAATCATTCCGATTATTCGGATGCATTTTAAAATCACAGCCTATGTAGAAAAACTCCGTCAACTCCAGTTTATCGCTTATCGCCGTTTTTTGCCATATGCGGACAGATATTTCTACGATGAAAAGGCGCAAAAACTGGAGGTCCGTTGTTTATGCTCTCGAGTGTTCGAATTCCTTCTAGAATAAATGACATAATGTCGGACCAATCAGAGACGTCCAAAATCCACATCCCTTCAAAATTAGACGAATTTGAGATCATGTGACATGCCATCCGACCGAGTCTATATAAGGGCTTTCCGAGTCAAAATTGAAAACTTTTCGCTAGATTTCCGAGTTAAGACGTATACACTTTTGATAGATTTCCGATTTTTGAAGATTAATTGCACCGAATATTATAACCGAATTATTTATCCGAAAACACCGATAAACCGTCCTTTTGATTTTGATTACCGTTATACGAGAAAGAGACTCTATTTTAACCGTAACTTGTGAGTGAAAGTGAGTTCTGATTTGGGTAAGCATTCCGTGGGCCCTTTGACTTGCCGTTTATTTTCCGTATTGCTTGTGTTCCTTCATTTCCATTCGTTCCGAGTCAGGTCAGATGCTTGATAATTAGTCAGGTTAACAAATTAGCTTAAAGAATTTATTTCCGAATTTGTTGTATACAGGGTGATCCGACTCCATTAGTGAATTATTGGTATTTTATTTTGAATTGATTGTTATCTTTGCGAACATTGTAGGACGTAACTCCGGTAAACTTCCTGTTCAGACCCTAGTGTTTCAGCGACCGAGCCCTGGCATTTTAGGGGTTGAACTAGAAGTGGTGTTGCGTCTGTGGCATCCTTGAATAATTGGATTGAGGTCAACGTCCATATCGTGCTAGCACGAGGTGGGTTACTCGGTCTGGTATTCGAGTTTGAATTGCCGAACTGTGAGCAAGGGTGAAAACCCTTTGACACCCCATTGGTGTATTATTTTATTGAAGTGCCTGGTATTTTATTTTGAATTGATTGTTATCCTTGCGAACATTGTAGGACGTAACTCCGGTAAACTTCCAGTTCAGACCCTAGTGTTTCAGCGACCGAGCCCTGGCATTTTAGGGGTTGAACTAGAAGTGGTGTTGCGTCTGAGGCATTCTTGAATAATTGGATTGAGGTCAATGTCCATATCGTGCTAGCACGAGGTGGGTTACTCGGTCTGGTATTTGATTTTGATTGCCGAGCTGTGAACAAGGGTAACAACCCTGTAACACCCCGCTTGTTCATTATTTAATTGAATTGTCTGGTGTTTTATTTTGATTTGTTATCTTTGCGAATATTGTAGGACGTAATTCCGGAAAACTACCTGTTTAGACCCTAGTGTTTCAGCGACCGAGCCCTGGCATTTTAGGGGTTGAACTAGAAGTGGTGTTGCGTCTGAGGCATCCTTGAATAATCGGATTGAGGTGAATGTCCATATCGTGCTAGCACGAGGTGTGTTACTCGGTCTGGTATTCGAGTTTGATTGCCGAGCTGTGAACAAGGGTAACAACCCTCCGACGCCCCGCTTGTATATTATTTTATTGAATTTTCCGGTATCATATTTTGATTTGTTATCTTTGTGAGCATTGTAGGGCGTAACTCCGGTAAACTTCCTGTTCAGACCCTAGTGTTTCAGCGACCGAGCCCTGGCATTTTAGGGGTTGAACTAGAAGTGGTGTTGCGTCTGAGGCATCCGTGAATAATCGGATTGAGGTGAATGTCCATATCGTGCTAGCACGAGGTGGGTTACTCTGTCTGGTATTCGAGTTTGAAAGCCGAGCTGTGAACAAGGGTAACAACCCTCAGACATCCCGCTAGTTTATTATTTTGTTGAATTGCCCCTGGATTCAATTTTTATTTCATATCTTTGTGAGCGTTGTAGGACGTCACTCCGACAACTTCCTGTTCAGACCCTAGTGTTTCAGCGACCGAGCCCTGGCATTTTAGGGGTTGAACTAGAAGCGGTGTTGCGTCTGAGGTATCCTCGAATAATTGGATTGAGGTGAATGTCCATATCGTGCTAGCACGAGGTGGGTTGCTCGGTCTGGTATTCGGGTTTGAATTGCCGAACCGTGAACAAGGTATTTACCCGTCCGAAACTTAAGTACCGATTATTTTGTGGCGTTAATAAGTTGGGAACACAAGCATATATCTTTCATAGCCAAAGGGACCCCAAATTTTTATTACCTTCAGCACTTTCATTTGGTACTGTATGCTCTCACTGTCTGTCCTGTAGTCCTGTTGATGCTTTTATTGCTTATATTACCCGCTCTGCTCGCTATTCTCACCTCCGCAATCACCGTTGACATTCACTGCTGTAGTATACCTTACATCGCATTTATCATCTGCCTTTGACCGTGTATACTGTATATATTCATATTTCAGACAGTGAATGGTAGTGATATTGTAATATATTTGTACATAGTTATAGTGAGTTTTATTCCAACATCTTATCAAGACCGTATTTTCCGAAAGAAACTGGTACCACCCAATCGCTTCCACCATAGATTGCAGTGAACCCTTCTCCAACTGTGTAAAGGCTACCTGGGGAAAAGGGAAGTGTACGACAAGGAGTTGCAACCTTGGAACAAAATTTGCAACTGGCGCCCGAGGAAAAGTCCGTAGGGTAGAAAAGGTCGTCACAAACTCCGCACATCTGCTCCAATTGAAGTCTACTACTCGGTTGAAAATATAAATTGAATGTTGTTCACTACTTTCTGACTAGATCTCCGGCTTGCTCTATCCATTAAGCTTGAAGCACTCATAATTCAATTTCTAAACGTGAACAAGCGCGCCAAAGAGTATTAACTTCAAGTCAGTGTCTTTTTATATTTTTTTGAAGTTTCTTCAATAATTCTATCCTTTGTGGCAGTCTGGTATACGCCTATTAGTTTTACCGTAGTACCGAAATAAAAGAAAGTTGGAGTTAAGGGACTTCCGTTAGGAACGCAATTGCTTACGCCTGTTTTTCAAAACCGAATGTAATTTAATATAGATGTTACAAATATAGTATTTCATGAAATCGTCCCCAAAAAAAGAGGACACAAAAGACAATATGTGGGCTCAGCACCAGACCCCATGATCACTCAAGGCAATTCAGTTGTATTCTAGTACAAACAACACCATGAACAGCCAGCTTACTAATGCACCTGCGCAGTTGCGTCGTCACCGATAGAGCATAGTGGATCTCTGAGTTGGTCCCAGGGCTACGGGTACTTGAACTCAGAAACAACGCTTTTTTCCCGACACTGACTAATATATGCACAGAATTCTAATCAATTTTCTTTTGAAATCCCGCCATATATGCTCAGCATCAGAACCATGACCTCTAGACGTAAACCACTCCCAACATAACACAAACAACCTAAAAACAGTCACTTCTCCTCTACGCATGCGCAAACCACTCATTGCTGAAAGTCATCTCAAAACCAAACACCTCACACAAAACTCCGATTGTCCAACACCAGTGGTTCAGGAGATATCGCATCTTCAATACACGCATGCGGGGACCCTCTCAGGGGATTCTATGGAGGACTAGCATCCTCCACTATGGAGGACTAGCATCCTCCAACTCAAAACCGCAATCAACTAAGATGAAAACTGCAGCAGTTAAATCACTTCGCGTTTGCTCATGCGCATAACGAAAAATTCCCAAATGTGGCAACATGAAATCCAAAATTGGCCCAAGGACCACGATATGAACACTACACCTCGCACACTACGCTATGTCCTCGAAACCGGCTTGCACACTCACAGAATAGACATGAGGTGGTAACATGGCCTTTTAGTTCGTCCCCAGTCCCCAGTAATAATAATGTTTATTTCAATAATAAATACCTTACACATCAAAAATTCATCAATTTCATAGAATACACAATATTGAAGTAAAAATCGTGATATCAACGAAACAAACAGAAAACAAATATTCTCGAAGGTGAACTCCCGCAGGATTAAACCTTGTGTGAGAATTAAAACAAAGAAGTCCTAAATGTGTAGGGTTTTGATCTCACTTCCACAAATTTTTAGCAGACAGCAGATTAAGTGCTACACGTATGAACTGGCGATTTTAGGGCTACTGATTTTGCAAATTGTAGGTGTTCTTTATGTCGATTATACCGGCTATGAAATGTCTTGATTGACACAGGATCCAACTTTTCATCTTCTTCTTGAAAGTACTCATGATACCAGGCATTTTCAAAACTTGAGGGATACCATTGTAAACTCGAGGCGCCAAGAACTGGTGTGATCTCTGGCCCTTTGTTCCACTTGTGGGCGCCTTGCATTAATTGTCGAGAATTTGTCGTGAAAGAAAAAAGTCTGTCGCGCGCTTATTTTTTTTATATGGGGTGGCTCTGCTAACTTAATATTAAGTTAGCAGAGCCACTTGCAACAATTTCAATGAAACCTATTGCATTAATTGTCGAATAATTGTCGAGAATTTGTCGTGAAAGAAAAAAGTTTGTCGCGCGCTTCGTTTTTTTTTTGTATGGGCTAAATTAATATTTGGTTAAAGGGGCCACACACAAATCACGTAACTTGGGTAATTGTATTTTTTTCAACCAGAAATGAGCTAAATAATTGTCGAACGACCAAAACTTATTCGTCGTGCCAGAAGAAAGTTTGTCGCACGCTTAGTTTTTTTTTATATGGGGTGGCACTGCTAACTTAATATTAAGTTAGCAGAGCCACTTGCAATTATTTCACTGAAACCTATTGCATTAATTGTCGCATAATTGTCGAGAATTTGTCGTGAAAGAAAAAAGTTTGTCGCGCGCTTCGTTTTTTTTATATGGGCTAAATTAATATTAGGTTAAAGGGGCCACACACGAATCACGTACGTTGGTTAATCGTATTTTTTTTCAATCAGAAATGAGCTGAATAATTGTCGAACGACCCAAGCATATTCGTCGTGACAGAAAAAAGTTTGTCGCGCGCTTAGTTTATTTTTATATGGGGTGGCTCTGCTAACTTAATATTAAGTTAGCAGAGCCACTTGCAAGAATTTCGATGAAACCTATTGCATTAATTGTCGAATAATTGTCAAGAATTTGTCGTTAAAGAAAAAAGGTTGTCGCGCGCTTCTTTTTTTTCATATGGGCTAAATTAAAATTAGGTTAAAGGGGCCACATACAAATCACGTAGGTTGGTTAATCGTAATTTTTTTCAATCAGAAATGAGCTAAATAATTTTCGAACGACCAAAACATATTCGTCGTGAAGGAAAAAAGATTGTCGCACGCTCAGTTTTTTTTTATATGGGGTGGCTCTGCTAACTTAAGATTAAGTTAGCAGAGCCACTTGCTACAATTTCAATGAAACCTATTGCATTAATTGTCGAATAATTGTCGAGAATTTGTCATGATACAAAAAAGCATGTAGCGCACTTCGTTTTTTTTTGTATGGGCTAAATTAATATTAAGTTAAAGGGGCCACACACAAATCACGTAACTTGGTTAATTGTATTTTTTTTCAACCACAAATGAGCTGAATAATTGTCGAACGACCGAAACATATTCATCGTGACAGAAAAAAGTTTTTCGCGCACTTAGTTTTTTTTTATATGGGGTGGCTCTGCTAACTCAATATTAAGTTAGCAGAGCCCCTTGCAACAATTTCAATGAAACCTATTGCATTAATTGTCGAATAATTGTCGAGAATTTGTTGTGAAAGAGAAAAATTTGTCGCGCGCTTAGTTTTTTTTTATATGGGGTGGTATTCGATATGACTATTTCACGAGGAAATAAGTCGAACAGTAATATGGTCACACTCGAGTATGCCAAGAAAACTACAATTCATGGGAAAAACAATGCTTTGAAATAATGAATTCGCACATTGTTTAAATTAATTATTTAAAGAACAAGTTACAATTGTTGCAGTTAATTACTTGGGGATTGTTCCTCTCGATTACAGCAGACGGAATGCCATCTGATGAAAGATTTTATACTTCTGATTCTGTTGATTTTGATTGTCGGCAGATTTCTAATAATTTTCAAATGATGTTTTGCATCTACATAGTTGTGAATATGGTTTCAAGCAGTGTGCTCCCGAATGCCCAGTAATTTCAATTAATTCTTGTTCATTAACTCCTTTTTTGGCCAATGCTGAAATGGCCGATGCACGTTATTTTGAACTTATCTTGTGCTCATTCCAATATTGAATTTATTCCTACAGGCATGTTTTTGTACCGAATTCCTACTTCCCAATTTGGACGTGTAGCCGGAAAAAGTCTATCAGTTGTTACATTTGAGTTCATCGATCTTTTTTCCATGAGTTTGAGGTATAAGCAAAGAGACACAAATCTTCTTTTTTTATATTTTCCATTAACCATTTACTATTCGATAAGTTTTTCGAAACACGTTGGGGAATTTTGGAAAGTATTGGGTTGTATTCCGCCCGCGCTGTGAAGTTTTTCAGAAGATCATAATATTCTTATTAAAAGGTTTTTTCTGGGTTTTCTCTCCTAAACTCTGAAAAATATCTATAAAATAAAAATTAATTATTTTGTGATTTGCTTCTGCGTAAGAAACACAAGATATTTATCAGAAGCAATCGATTGAACAATGTTGCCTAACAAACAAGAACGAAACAACATCAACGAAGAAACAACTATATCGTAACGTTTAGGATTTTATATCAGACTCCTTCGTCAGACGCTTAATGAAAATCTTTAGAATTATTTTGTTGATAGTTATTATTAGAATTATTTTGTTGATAGTTATTGTGAAATTCACAATAACTATCAACAAAATAATTCTGAAGATTTTCATTAAGCGTCTGACGAAGGATTCTGATATAGACTCCGAAACGTTACGATATAGTTGTTTCTTCGTTGATGTTGTTTCGTTGTTGTTTGTTAGGCAACATTGTTCAATTGATTGCTTCTGACAAATATCTTGTGTTTGGTAGAGAAAACCCAGAAAAAAAACCTTTTTATAATGAGTATACCTCCCACAGTATTCTTTAATGATTATCATAATATTCTCTTTGGAAATAATGAATTGAGCAATTAGCAGGCTCAATGCCACTCCAAGCCAATTCGAAGGAGCATATATGGAAGAATTGATGCTTCTCCCGAACTGTTGGGTCGAAAAAGCTCAGAACTTGATTTTCTTTTTTCCGGTAAAGTTTGCAACATTTTCCGCTTTGAATCCATAGCCGAACGAGCTGATTTGAGAATTAAACCTTTAAATATTCGAGCTAGTCTTTCTGGAGTCGTTTCTTTACCCAATGTGTATTTTCTGTCAAGTAGAAATTCCGTAAACTGGTTCCACTCAGATGTCCTAGTTTTTCTCTTATTGAGAGGCAACAGTTTGGCAATTTCACTATGTATTTCTTTCGACGAAATATTTCCAAATCTATCCCCCTCTTGAAGACTCATTTTTGGCGCTCTTGCTCCTCGGAACAAAGTGCGTATCAATTTGCCCAAATATCTGTGATTTTCGAGCATTTTCAACAAAATAGTCGAAAATTGCTTTTCGGCAATTTCGCTCATGAAATTTTTGAATGATACAATTGTCCTTCGCGAAATTGCCAAGCAACAAACTTTCATAACCATCGAGAAATGTATCCGGCAAAATTTCGTCTCTAGTGGTATCACACTTGAATGAATAATAGTTTGAAACAAGCCCTGTAGACAGGAGCTTTTTGGCGCTCTTGTTCAAACGGACAAATTATATCTCCGAAAGTATTGGTTTCACAGAGTTGGGAATTATATCAATGGATTCTTATGATAGAACTGCATCATGAAAGAAATTAAATTTAAAAATAGAGTCGTGTACAAAAAGGGAGGCCTATATCCAGCAGTGGATGCAAAGGGCTGGTTGATGATGATTGATGATGATGACAAAAAAGTGTTTCTAAAATTATCATTTAAAAAAAGGGCAATCTGCAATGCTTCAATGCTTCAAAGATTGTCATTAAATTCATTTATCAAGATTAAATGAGCAATCTGCAATGATTAAACCTCGTGGAATGGGTTGTTGCAACTTATACTTAGTGCATAGTTTTCACAACTCGAAAAATATAATCGAAATGTCTAGAACAAGGCTGAAGACAATCATAGCAGATTTTTCATTTATTCCTGATATTTGAGTATAGGTAGAGGCTGACGAACAAATTATTTTACTAGTTCAGAATATATTAATGAAATACTATCCTCTTTTCATAATTTAAAATTTAATAGTTCATACCACTTGCACATACTTTTCTGTATTATGGACCTTAACTCAAAAAAAAATGTTTGATACACAAACGTAGATCCTTATTTTTGCATTTTTTTGCTAGCAACATTATGAAAATACTGTATATAGGAACATATCTCACAACTTAAGGAAGTAAAAGGTAATATTAACCTCAGTGGTCAACGAACCATAATTTCTTTTGATGATTCCATGATGTTCTTCTTTCCTATTGCCTCCATAAACTACATCAAAACAGTCTTGTATATATTCACAATTTCAAGAATCGAATACTTGATTTATCAAAAGAAAATATACGAATTGACAATCTCTAATAACTAGAAAAGATGACATTTATGAATAGTCACACAGACAGATTCTGTGTTCACATTCTGTGAATACATAGAACTTACGATGTATTATTGAAACTTTGAAACATCATATCTCCGAAAGTATATGCTTGCTAGAGTTGAAAATGACATCAATGGATTCTTATGATGAAACTGCATCTTAAAAAAATTTGAATTCAAAAGTTATATTGTAAAAAAAAAAATTTTTTTTTCGTTACTCCGAAACTATCTGACCGATTTTGCCCAATAACGAACCGAGATATTTATCCCTCAAACCTACTCTTAAAATTTCAACTGTCTAGCTCATTCCGTTCGAGAGTTATCGTGTTAACGTCCGGCCGGACGGACGGCTGGACGGACATAATCGATTCCGACCACGGATTCTTGATCAGTGAGTCGAACCGAATCGTTTAAGACCATTTTCAGCCAAAAATTCGAAAATTACAGACATTTGGGCAAATTGATAAGCACTCTGTTCCGAGGAACAAGAGCGCCAAAAATGGAATGCGTTCACTTCATATTTATGTGAACAATAAGATATACTATAATATAAATATAATTAGAATATATCTGCATTTTGCAGGCGGAACAAACGTATAACCAAACTTTGTTCGTTATTGGTCTCTTTAAAATATTTCAAAATAAAACCTATAATTGGGAAACCCTTTAGGAGGAAACCCTCGAATTAGATACTCTCATGCCAAACTCATACTGCCTCGTTGCCACGCATCCCTATAACGATGCCATAATGGAGCTATAGTCGAACGAAATCAGTAAACTATACATCTGTTTGCCGAATTAAATCCAAATTTAATTAGGGCCTGCAAACGATACGCCAGACCGGCATCCATTCTTCCATTTCCACATCACAAAAGCCACATTGGTCCCATTTATCTCCGACTGGAGCAACAATGGCCGATGATTAATTTTCCATGCCAAGGTGCAACAAAAATCATGCAAATTAATGGCGTAGAACCATTTAATACAAAATTAGCGTTATTCTGTTCCATTGTGAGAGCTGAACCCTCATTCTATTTGCATATGTATCCAGTCTATTCGGGATTTCAATACGGTAGTATGTGGCGTATGTTCCATCTGGCAACAATGGAGTCGGAAGAGCGCATTTCGATGTGCGCGGCAACATACTGGAGAGTTATCATTTATTCATATATTTCCGGATAGGTGCAAATGGTTGATATCCAATACGTCCATGTGTCAGTTTTTCCACCGTGGAATTGCCTTGGAGAATCCAAGGCAGGTGAATAATGAAAGAGGTTGAAGTGAAACAGATGAAATAGGGCTGTTCTGGACGATACTTCACGAGGATCAACCCCCAAGTATGTTTCTGAAGCCGAAAAATGTGCCAGTTTACCTGCTTAATTGATGAAGAATATAAAAAACGCTTGCTCGTGGTTGTGATACAATTATGTGTGACAGTTATTCCTCTATAACTGCTTCGAAATTTCTGCCAACTCCTTCGAAATTTTTCCAACTGTGTTGAAAATTTGCCAACTCCGTTCAACATTGGGGGGGATCACCCCCCCCCATCCCCCCCTCAGGCCCGTGCCTGTAACAACCATATGATATTATTTCTAATCAAACCTTAGTGCTTTGGACCACAAACAAAGCATTAACTCAATGAAAAATTATATACGATTTACACTCATTTATTCAATATTGTGACGCGTTTCGTCGACACAGCGACTTCATCAGACTACATCATACTACATCATACAGTATGATGTAGTCTGATGAAGTCGCTGTGTCGACGAAACGCGTCACAATATTGAATAAATAAGTGTAAATCGTATATAATTTTTCATTGGGTTAATATGGATTTGCATCGAGTAAAAGCCACAAGCATTAAATTAAAAAAAAAACAAAGCATTAACTAAATAGGTACCTTGGATGGATTCTCATGAAGTATTTTTCCGAAATTTTTATACAGGGTGTTTTTCTTATAACGTCAATTGTAATTTGCTGTTTTTCACGCCAATCGTACAATTTCATTCAATTGTGTTAAAAAATTTCGAGGCATAAATCATTGAAAATAAACCATTACTATACAGGGTGTTCTTCATATCACTGCACAATTGTACGCGAATGAAGTGATTTGTGCCAGAAACAAAGCATTAACTAAATAGGTACCTTGGATGGATTCTCATAATGTATTTGTCCGAAATTTTCATACAGGGCTTTTTTCTTTTAACGTCAATTGCAACTAGCTGTATTTCACGCCAATCGTACAATTTCATTCAATTGAGTTAAAAAATATACTTTCGAGGCATACATCATTGAAAATGAACCATTACTATACAGGGTATTCATTTTCTCACGGCACATTTGTACGCGATTGAATTGGTTTGTGCCACAAAGCATTAACTAAATAGGCACCTTGGATGGATTCTCAAACTGTATGTTCGAAATTGTTATACAGGGTGTTTTTCTTTTAACGTCAATTGCAACTTGCTTTTTTCACGCCAATCGTACAATTTCATTCAATTGTGTTAAAAATTATACTTTCGAGGCATACATCATTGAAAATAAACCATTACTATACAGGGTGTTCTTTATATCACGGCACAATTGTACGCGATTGAATTGATTTGTGCCATAAACAAAGCATTAACTAAATAGGTACCTTGGATGGATTCTCATAATCTAACAATTTTGTTTTTCCTTTGATGTATGGAGACGGCGCATGGACAATTATACGTCACGTGTTCGCGCATCGGAAAACCATCATCTTTGTTTATTTACACACCACAAAACAAAACAAAAAATATTAGTTTTTCAGAAACCTTTAAATTGATTAAGATACTGTATCATAACTGTGTGTGTTCGTCAAAAATAAATTGAAACCTTATAAAAAGCCAGTATTTCAGGAAAACTCTGTTTTGTAAGTAAGCAACATAATGTGCAATTAATCGAAAATAATAATAAAACTTCATTCATACCGAGCATTTTTTTATTAACTTAGACGGTGCGAAGATCGCCGGGCCAGCTAGTTTAATTATGAAAATGTTGTATCCAATTTATAATTTGACCTTAACGTTCATCATTGGTGATATACAAATTAGTTAGTTGTCCTTTCAGAACATCTATGATGCGTCGGTAATAAGATGCTTGCTACCTCACGGTTTTTATCTTCTTGTCTAGCTTATTCAATCTTGATCTATGTTTGTCATCCTTCGTTGATGTTCTTCCTGGTATGCATATAAGTGAAGTAGCAGCTCTCACTGCAGCCACGAAATCTTCTAGTTTTTCCGTTTTCTGCCGAGAGATCTTTATGTTAGGATTCCCTACTGCAGCCTCAAATAATTCCTTTCTATTGACGACTAGCTCTGGAACATCTTTCACCTGCTCCGTTCTTCGCCCGTTGCAGTATGCAGCATTTCTGATTCGGAGCGGGGCAGGTCTTAACTTCTCCATGTTTGATGCTGTGACCTCTTCAACTCGCAATCCAGGCATTGGAGGCTGGAAGTTTGCGGCATCTGTCACTCGCCTGTCATCCTGTTCTTCTCCCCTTTGACTCGTCAATAGTAGCTATTGGTTTGGAGTATCTCTCACCTGCTCTTCAGATTGTACTTCTATCCCTCCGACTTTTGATGCTGCTGCAAGATTCCCTCTTCTTGAGATGGCTCACCTGTTCTTGTAGGTTTTGCTGCATCATGAAGTTGATATCTGGTAGATTCTCACACCAAAGACTATGCCATCTACCCGAAAATCTCCTTCTTTCTGTTCTGGTTCTTCGGTATAACAGATACAGTTGTTTATGTTGCTCGGGCGTCCACTTGTGGCGTCCCCTTCGTGCGGCCTTGATCCTGTTGCTGGATCCGACCATGAGTTGCTACCTTTTGCGAGCGCTGATTCCCTATGCGACCGACAACTTGTTGTCTCTCCTACTCGATATCCTCGTCGGAAGCTGTGATTTCTTGTATGATAGGTGCCCGCGTCCTCAACAGCCTGCCGTTCATGGTCCGCATGCTGTCACGTCTAGCATAAACTCCAGACATGCCCTGGTAATGCCCAGGCAGCATCTGTTTTCCGAGGCTTCGTAGATTGTGATCCATCATCGGTTGAGTGCATGCGTTTTATTTATTTTATACCTACTGCCAGATTTAGCTCGGGTTAAGTAAGCTCGTGCTTTGCAAAACATCCCAGAGCTCCTTAGGGCGATTATAATTTCATTGAAAAAAAGTCACTACATAAGTGTGTTGGTGCACAAATTGGCGTATTTAAAATCCGAAAGTTACATGGATATATTGACAGGACAAAATACTTTATTTAATATAAAAATCCTTCGGTGGTACGATGATAGTTTAACAGTAAGAGTGAACTGACCTCTCCTTGAATTGGCTGTTGAATGCTTTATTTGATTAAATGCACGGGATGGTGTTATCAATTGTTATCCCCAAAACTCAAGTGGTGTATGTGGACCAGATGACAACTTCAACGGGGAACCTAAAATCGTACTCCAGCAACAAAGTCTCCAATTGGGAATAATTTACAGGATGGATGATCGGAATATTCACATGTGTACTCTAAACTTCCAGACGGATTATTTGAACATCCTGAAGGGTAGTCTATAAATCCACTGTAATAATTACAAGTCCATTTTGACATCGAAAGAATTCATGAGTTTTCTCGCCAAGTTTCAATCCACAAATGTGTATAATCAACTTCAAAACAACCCTGTTAATTTTTTCCTTGACGTGGATGATTTGGTTGAGATCCTACACTTAGACGACAAACGATGTTCAAAAAAACAACCCTTTAAATCGTGTGACTCCGATATTCCCAAATTTGGAAAAAATTACAAATGCATGCAAGTTTCTACATCGGCTAGCAAACGCATGAACAGAGAGAACGAATCGTCAGAGCGGCTAGATCGATTCTAGAGATCCCCAGTTCTAAACCCTGAACTACAATACCTCGTCCATAGAAGTCTTAAGACCTCTGAAATTTCCGAATGCAGCAGTAGTAATAATTTATATTTTGTGAGGAGAACATTTCATTTGACCATGCCATAGAATAGGTGAAGAATAGCGATGGATTGTCGTAAGGAGTCTTACGGAACTTCTGTGTTCGTTGTTATTGTTTTATGAACATTTTGCTGTTCAACTGATAAAACTGGTCGACTCTATAATGGCTATAATTTTTCCAAATTTCCACAATATGTCCAACAATTGCTGCGTTTGTTTAATCACATCAGATACATCTTGAGATGTCTCCGATTTTTTGATCGATGTGATCATACAATATTTTAAACAAACGCTCATGACAGTTATTAGATGTAAACAAAAACTCATATCAAAAAAATAATAATGACTTGTGACTAGCCGGTAGTTTTCAAATGTACTTATTTATCTGGGATTTCTTCCACTTCAACTTTGTTCTCATTCTTTTTTAATGCGAAATACATTTTCAAGAAATATTTCGTTCAAACTAGTCTTCAGAGGTTTATTTGTTTATCAACACAGAATACAAATATATTTCTTCTTATATCTTCCCTTATCAAAGTATTTATCAATACCAAAACCCAAAACGCCACTCAATTACCACAAATGAATTATTTCATATGACAACTTTGACAATTCAACTGGTTACAGCGGTTACATCTCATTTCGAATCTAGATGTGAAAAATGTAATCTGAATCTAATAACAAACGCTATTTCAGATGTAAAAGATGCGAAAAATGCGGCTAAACAAACGCTTGAAATGTAAAAGATGCATCTGATGTGGGTAAACAAACGCAGCATAATAGATCCGATGGAATTCAAATCTAGAATTTCGCCGTGAAACAAGGTTTTTGAGATTCAGAACTTCAAGTAATTTTGCATAAGTCTTCAGGTCTCTCATCCTCATTCAAGATTTCGAACCTCTTTCGCGATACTTCGATAGTCTGGTCTACGGAAATGACGTTACTCTGAGTTTTTCCGCCATTCCCATTAGAAGAAATTAAAAAAGTGCTGTTGAAGCGTATATCGTTACATTTATATCAACAGAATAGTGTTCATCTGTCAAATGTTCGTTCTCACTATGAAAAAGTGAGAAAGCTCTGTACATAGCTTTGGCGTGCTGTTCAAATGTATATCCAGAGCAGTCAGCATCCAGGTGCTGAACTCGCCTAAAGCTACTTAGCTCAAGAAAAATACAATAATTTTCCCAATATTTCCCAGAATATAAATCCTACTCTAAAAACAAACGTCCAAAAAAACTGGTCCGAGATTTATTTCGACCGAAATAAATACATTCACTGTTCAAAAGTGAATAGTATTGTGGTAGCATAAGGACCAATTCTAATACATACTTTTACAGTTGGGTCGAAAATAAACAGTGCTCTAAGTAATCATTAAATGATACTTTGGTAGGTACATTCATTATTAAATAGTTCCTTTGAGTGTTTTCTCTCCCAAACTCTGAATAATATCTAAAAAATAAAAAAATTATTATTTCGTTAGAAATACAAAATATTTGTCGGAAGCAATGTATCGAATAATGTTGACTAACAAACGAAACGATCAACGATAAAACAACTATTTCGAGACTTTATCAGACTCCTTCGTCAGACACCAAACGAAAGTCTTCAGAATTATATTTCGTTGTTAGCTATTCGAAAAAAAGTCACAATTTGCGGGGTTGTTCTATCCCTGAGCACGAGGGGCTTTCTTTAGACGTGGTCTCCCTCTTTACTAATTTGTATTTCTATAAAGGTAACCACAGATACCATCGATGACAATTGTCTGCACTTAAGTAATTGTACAGGTATTCCTAGAGGAATGTTCATACAGTCGAAAGTGCTTATTTTCGAGGCCAACTAACCAACTATATTTGTTCAAAGGATCCCATTATAAACAAATTTCTGGGTTTCCGATGGGTAGTAGGTAGTCCTGTCCTAACGAATGCCGTTATGACATGGATTACATAAAACTATTGATCAAGCACTGACGAGAAGTCCAATACAGGACAATGGACAATAGCAAAAAAAAGCTCCTGACTTCACGTCAGTGCTTGAACCAATTAAACGAAGGAGGCTGATATAGACTCAGAAACGTTACGAAATAGTTGTTTAATCCTTGATGTTGTTCCGTAATTGTTTGTTAGGCAAAATTGTTGATAAATAGACGTCAAGACAAATAATATCTCTTGTTTCTAACTCAGAAACAATTCACAAAATAATAATTTTTTTATTTTATGCATATTTTTCATAGTTTGGGAGAGAAAACCCATAAAGGAATCATTTAATAATGAATGTAACTTCCAAAGTATACTATAATGATTACTTAGAGCACTGTTCAATCCTGAACCAATAGTAAATGTATGTATTAGAATGGATGCTTACGCCACCACAGACACAGTATTGTTTATTTTCGAACCAACAGTGAATGTATGTATTCGGGTCGAAACTATTAGTTTGATACCGTTCTCGGCCAGAAAGATGATCAATATTTTTTAGGACTTTTGTTTTTGGAGTCAAATTTATATTCTTGGAAATACATATGTTCTTCGTGTTCTTCAACTGAATAGGAATAATTGAGTTAGCGGCTTGAGGACTGGGCAAAATAAACTAATCTTTTTAGAATAGTCTACGTTACGATCCGTACTTGGATCTTTTTCAAGACTGTAAAAAATTTAATCATTATAACAACTACATTTGAACTCTGATACATGCAATAAACTCTTGTATAAAACGAATTCACAATGAGACTAACCCTTACACAAACTTCAGCAACAAAATTATTCTCAGTTGGCATTGAAGAAGCAGCCAGATCAAACAAACAGAAAGAACCCAGAAGTTACGCGATCTTAAAGAAATTTATCTTTTCAGTCAGATTCTTCAGGACGTAAATTATGTCTGTGACATCCATTGGTCGTTTTTTTTCTAAAACCGTTATAATTTTCTATAAAACAAGCACCGAAGAACAGGAGTAAACAATAGTGAGATGATGTCTCCCTTATAAAATTCAATTGAATCTGGTACCGCGAACGAATGCAACATATTGGGTTCTTTATAGATATCATGTTTTTGCTGAATTCGACCGAATACTCGACAGGTGAACCCTATGAGTCAAACAGATCATTTGATTCTAATTTTTGTTAATAAATTACTGTATACCACACTCAATGATTCTACATCAGTTCTCAAGTTGACCGTATCATGTATTATGTATACATGATACGGTTATCGAGTTTACCATGGTAAATTCGATTCAGTGTCCAATACAGGAGAACAGACAATAGAATTCACCATGGTGAATTCGATTAAGAGTGTCCAATACAGGAGAATGGACAATAGAACATACGCGCAAAAGCTCCTGACAGTGCTAGAACCAATTTTTTTTCATAGATTTCATTTATGTTATTTTCAAGAACATGTTTTGTTTGTTTTCAAATTTTAATGTATACTATTTGTAACGGACGTAACATTTCATTAATTACAATTTTCACTAAGCATTTTGATATTATTTAACTTAGCATCATACTATACAAAGTCTAATAGTAGTACATTTCTATTCGTATTTTGTCTGTTATTTTCGAATGTTTCACCGAGAATGGTCTCATACGATTAGGTTCGACACACTGATGAATAATTCGAGGTCAAATTTGATTCCGTCCGGCCGTCCGTTGCCACAATAAATTTCGAGCGGAAAGAGAAAGCGACTTTAAACTTTCAGGGTATGCGACAGATAAGTTATTTAATGGGCATAATCGACCAAGCGGTTTCCGAGGACTAATTTTGTTTTCAAACAATATAGGTCCGATCGAATTGAAACTTGGTAGTTAGTTGTAGAATACTTATACAAAAATGCATTGAGAGGATCGTATCACTATTATGTATCACACGATAACATGAGAATGGAAAGAGATACCAACTTGTGATATTGAGGTTAGATTGGTCATCCGAATGCGACATTCAAGTTTGTTTAGGCATAATCGACCAAACATTTATACCCATGGGATTTATACCCATCTGAAATTTTGTTGTTATTTACCCTGAATAAAAAACATATGAATCCGATCCAATTCAAACATGATATTTAGTGGTAAATCTAACGCACCCATTTTTCTGAAAGTCCATGAGGATCGTAACACTTGAAAATTAAAAAAAATCATTTGAAAAAATTTCTGTATCGGAGAATATCCGTCAGATATCGCTGTAATTCTGCGAGAGCCTTCAAAATCAAACTTCACAGCCAAGTTCCAAATTTGAACACGATTGGATCTATGCAGCCTTGGGTGAGTTCTTCAGTAGCTGGATGATAACTTTTGAACGGAAAGAGATAGCGACTTGCAATTTTGAGGGTATGTTGTGGATCCAAATGGGACAGTCTTTGCTGGGCATAATCGGCCAAACGGTCTCGGATTTACATTCATCTTGAATTTTGTTGTTATTTTCTCAATCACTTCATTTTCTTTACTTTTATTCCATAGGCATGTAGTTCTTAAAGGGTGAGGTTGTGGGACAGGGTATCGAATGCCTTTGATAAGTCCAACATCAACCCAAACGTTACATTTGAATTCTCCAAAGTATCCAAGATTCCTAAGATGAACTCGAAGACTGGGTTGATTTCCCTTTGACATAACCGTGTTGTGAAGGTGATATGATTTTTTATTCTATGAGGTAAGATACCAATTGAGTTGAAGTTGTTAGCACCAGTATTTTGGAAAATATTGGTAGGAGGCTTATTGGTCTATCGCTCTGTGGTTTGTCTGGTTCGCCTTTCTTATATACTGGTCTTATCAACGCTTCCTTAAGCTGATCAGGGAAAGCACCGTATTTTATAGACATATTTATGGCTGGTTTTCCTGTCACGCTGACGGTCGGCGCTGATGGGTCAATATGTATGTAGCTATAGGTAGCGTTTTCGAGTCACGCGGCGCTGACGGCTGTCAGCGCTGAGCTATATTCGCGCACGTACGCGCCGGCGCGTCGGCGCCGCTGACTAGCTGGCGCCGACAAGCCTCCACATTCAGTGAGCCAGAGACAATAGCATCCTTCTTTTTCTCAATGTGATCAGCGTGATCCGAGATGACCGATCAGCGCTGACCGTCAGCGCCGACCGTCAGCGTGACAGGAAAACCAGCCATAAGGAAAGTTAGGGGTTTCACTACTCGTTCTGCACAATCTTTTACTAATCTCATCGGGATTCCTTCACATCCGTAGTTGTTTTTATTTTTCAACATGGAGATTGTTTTCATTGTTTCTTCCTCCGAGACTGGGTGTAGTTTAAAGATTAAGTTTGTTCCTGTTATATTGATTTTTAGTTGTCTTTCGCAAATGATGAATAATATGTATTGCGTAAGTAAGCTATTTTTCCGGATTTCTTTGTATTTCAGCAATGTGGTTTATGGTGCCCTTGATTTTCTGGACTGTTGTCCAGAGAGTTTTACTTTTATTGTCTGATTCCAGTATTTCCCGTTCATAATTTTCACTTTTCTCTTGTCGAAGAACGCTATCATACTCTCTTTTTGTGTCTTCGTAAAGTTCATCAAATGCAGGGTGATTTATTTTACAAGTATGTAGTATGTCAAGTCTTGCCTTACATTTTTCCAACCTATCACTTTTCGATTATGGCTGTTTGTGGTCTTTATACTAGTTTTTCTCATGGGACATGAATAATTTAATTCTGTTTTGAAGATATTCAGAAACTTTGTCCACAGTGTGTTGACTTCATTTCCTGGAATGTCCTACTGGTGTGAAGTTATCCACATCCACACATACACTCAACGACCAAAAAATGTTCAAATTGAAATATTAATAACTCGATAAGTACTAGGTGAATAATGATAAAATTTGAGAGTGTTGCTCATGGATGCCTAAAGAATCGAAATAAAATGTCAAATAATTTGTGTAGCCCCCAGAGGGCGGTGGCTGGGGGCGGTAAAACGAAAAATGCTATAACTCGGAAGATATTGAGTGTTCCACGATTAGCTTTGGATATGTGGTCAAGAATGGCGTATATAAAAAGATGTAGAAGGTCACATACTTTGCGCGGCCCCAGGGGGGCGGCAATTGGGGGCGCTATATCGAAAAATGCCATAACTTGGAAAATATTGAGTGTTCCACGATGAGCTTTGGATATGTTGTCGAGAATGGCGTAAGTACAAATATGTAGTATGTCCCTTAGTTTGTGCGGCCCCAGGGGGTGGCAATCGGGGGCGGTATATCGAAAAATGCCATAACTCGGAAAATATTGAGTGTTCCACGATGAGCTTTGGATATGTGGTCAAGAATGGCATAAGTACAAAGATGTACTATGTCCCACAGTTTGTACGGCCCCAGGGGGGCGGCAATCGGGGGCGGTATATCGAAAAATGCGATACCTCGGAAAATATTGGGTGTTCCACGATGAGCTTTGGATATGGCGTCTAGAATGGCGTAAATACAAAGATGTAATAGGTCCCATAGTTTGTGCGGCCCCAGGGAGTGGCAATCGGGAGCGGTATATCGAAAAATGCCATAACTCGGAAAATTTTGAGTTTTCAACGATGAGCTTTGGATATGTGGTCAAGAATGGTGCAAGTACAAAGATGTAGTAAGACCCATAGTTTGTGCGGCCCCAGTGGGGCGGCAATCGGGGGCGGTATATCAAACAATGCCATAACTCGGAAAATATTCAGTGTTCCACGATGAGCTTTGGATATGTGGTCAAGAATGGTGCAAGTACAAAAATTTAGTACGACCCATAATTTGTGCGGCCCCAGGGGGGCCACGATCAGGGGCGGTATATCGAAAAATGCCATAACTCGGAAATTATTGAGTGTTCCACGATGAGCTTCGGATATGTAGTCAAGAATGGCGTAAGTACAAAGATGTAGTATGTCCCATAGTTTGTGAGGCCCCAGGGGGCGGCAATCGGGGGCGGTATATCGAAAAATGCGATAACTCGGAAAATAGTTGTGCGGCCCCAGGAGGACGGCAATCTGGGGCGGTATATCGAAAAATGCGATAACTCGGAAAATATCGAGTGTTCCACGATGAGCTTTGGATATGTGATCTAGAATGGCGTATATATAAAGATGTGGTATGTCGCATAGTTTGTGCGGCCACAGGAGGGCGGCAATCGGAAGCGGTATATCGAAAAGTGCCACAACTCGGAAAATATTGAGTGTTCCGCGATGAGCTTCAGATATGTCGTCTAGAATGGCGTAAATACAAAGATGTATTATGTCCCATAGTCTGTGCGGCCCCAAGGGGTGGCGATCAGGGGCGGTATATCGAAAAATTTTCCGAGTTATGGCATTTTCGATATCCGCCCCCGATTGCCGCATCCCTAGTGCCGCACAAATAATAGGACATACTACATCTTTGTACATACGCCATTCTTGACGACATATCCAAAGCTCATCGTGGAACACTCAATATTTTCCACGTTATGGTATTTTTCGATATACCGCCCCCGATCGCCGCCTCCCTGGGGGCTCACAAACTATGGGACATACTACATCTTGTTATTTACGCCATTCTCGATTACATATCCGAAGCTCATCGTGGAATACTCAATATTTTCCGAGTTATGGCATTTTTCGATATACCGCCGCCAGTTGGCGCCCCCCTGGGGTCGCACAAACTATGGGACCTACTACATATTTGTACTTACGCCATTATTGACCACATATCTAAAGCTCATCGTGGAACACTCAATATTTTCGGACTTATGGCATTTTTAGATATACTGCCCCTAATCGCCGCCCCCCTGGGGCCGAACACACTATGGGACATACTACATCTTTGTGTTTACGCCATTCTCGATCACATACCCAAAGGTCATCGTGGAACACTCAATATTTTCCGAGTTATGGCAATTTTCGATATACCGCCCCCGATCGCCGCCCCCCTGGCGCCGCATAAACTATGGGACATACTACATCTTGGTATACACGCCATTCTCGATCACATATTCAAAGCTCATCGTGAAACACTCAATATTTTCCGAGTTATGGCATTTTTCGATAAACCGCCCCCGTTGGGCCGCACAAACTATGGGACATACTACATCTTTATATTTACGCCATTCTCGACCACATATCCAAAGCTCATCGTGGAACACTCAATATTTTCCAAGTTATAGCATTTTTCGATATACCGCCCCCGATTGCCGCCCCACTGGGGCCGCACAAACTATGGGACCTAGTACATCTTTTTATTTACGACACTCTCGACCACATATCCAAAGTTCATCGTGGAACACTCAATATTTACCGAGCTATAGCAATTTTCGTTTTACCACCCCCAGCCACCGCCCCCTGGGGGCTACACAAATTATTTGACATTTTATTTCGGCAACTTGGCAACTTGGTTGCCATAATAAATCTTTGGTTACCACACCAAACCATTTGACTCAGCTTAGTTTGATTGTTATGAAAAATGTATAGGGTATATAAAAGTATCGCAATTTCTTCATTCCAATGAATGTAAAATAGTATGGGATAGATTGAATTTTAAAACTTATATTAGTTTGAATAGTAATATACAGGTGAAATCCAGGAAATGTACATTCAATAACGATAAATAGACATATTTCACTTTCCGCACTAGTGCGGGAAAGTGAGTTTTCCCACACTAGTGCGGGAAAGTGACACTTTCTAAACTAAAATGAGTGCGGGAAAGTGGGTTAAAACGCACGGTCGTAGAAAAAAATCTTTTGATTCCGACATTTTCTTGCCAAAAGTTTGCATCATACGTTGCGTCTTTTTTAGTTAGGGGAGCAGTAATTAGGAAACTTTTATGGTATTCTGGTCTACCTTGTAGCTCTGTTACTTCGGTATTGCATTTCTCAAATCCTGGTTTTTCTTTTATATAATTTAAAATCATATCGACATTGACGTGTTGTTATATTCGATAGATGTATAGCCATACCTATCCATATATTATGCAGTTCACATATGTAACTATATATTCATTATTAGGGATGTAGGATTCGATGAACGGCTGCAAACTTTCAGTATTCTCTCATGTTATCAAACAACAAATTCACTTCATCACCATCCACGTATCATGGACTTCATAGCAACACCTATATAACGTATTTCAGAGGCTTAATTTACTTAGTGCCCTCATAACGCTTTGACATTCAAGATGGGTAGACTCGTATAATCATGTTGGTATGAGACGAGAATGGAATAAGCAGCATGAAATACTCCACCTCCTCATATCGACTGAAAACGAGATATGGAACCTAATACGGAGCAAAAGGTACGACTAAATGAAATATTACTAACAGTAGTACTTCTAGAATTTTCTGCTATAAATATTTACTGTAATTTAAAAATAAGAAAATGATGAAACTTCTCGATATACAGGGTAGGGCGTTAGTATGGAATAAAATTCATATTTTCCACGTTATGGTATTTTTCGATATACCGCCCCCGATCGCCGCCTCCCTGGGGCCGCACAAACTATGGGACATACTACATCTTGTTATTTACGCCATTCTCGATCACATATCCAAAGCTCATCGTGGAATACTCAATAGGTTTGTTTTGGTTCCCAATTCGGACTGTCCTAGAACAGTTCAAAGTAGTCACACAGTCGTTTATTGTAATGGGACTTGCGCGAATGGGCGAAATCTTTCACACGCTACGTTTGGCCCACTCTTTAGAACCGATTCGGAACTGTCCCTACTGCGAACCAAAACAAGCCTAATATTTTCCGAGTTATGGCATTTTTCGATATACCGCCGCCGGTTGCCGCCCCCCTGGGGTCGCACAAACTATGGGACCTACTACATATTTGTACTTACGCCATTATTGACCACATATCTAATGCTCATCGTGGAACACTCAATATTTTCGGACTTATGGCATTTTTCGATATACTGCCCCTAATCGCCGCCCCCCTGGGGCCGAACAAACTATGGGACAAACTACATCCTTGTGTTTACGCCATTCTCGATCACATACCCAAAGGTCATCGTGGAACACTCAATATTTTCCGCGACATTTCAATTCGTTTAAGAGCATAATCGGCAAAACGGTTTTAGAGTTATAGTCATCTGAAATTTGGTTGTTTTTTGTTCCTCATTAACTCAAAAAATACTGAACCGATTGAATTCAAACATGGTTATTAGTTGTAGAATGCCAACGCAATAATTCTTGCAAAATATCGTGAGGATAGAATTTGTAAAAAATTCTTGAAAAATCATTGAAAATTAAAAAAAAAATCTATCTATCAATAACTATTCGTTTGAAATTGCTGAAATTTTGCAAGAGCCTTTATAACCTAACTCTACTGCCAAGTCTCAAGTTTTAACACGATCGGTTGAATATTGTTGGAGATTCGAGCATTCTTGTATGAGTTCAGTAGAGGGGTGACCGTTGCCTCGATAACTTTCGAACGAAAGGAGATAAGGACTTGCAATTTCCAGGGTAGGTTGCGTATCCGAAAGGGAGAGTTGAGTTCGTTTTTGGGCATAATCGGTCAAACGGTTTCCGAGCTATACCCACCTGGAATATTATTTCCTTGATAACTCAAAAAATAAATATTCGACCGAATTGAAGCTTGGTAACTAGTAGTAGAAAATCATCATAAAGACGTGTTTAATATTTTGTAAGAACCGTACCCCTAGAAAATATGAAAAAAATGACGAAAAAAAAAAATTTTAAGAACCGCACCCCTAGAAAATTTCGAAAAAATCACGAAAAAAAAATTGGTTCAAGCACTGACGTGAAGTAAGAAGCTTTTGCGCGTATGTTCTATTGTCCATTCTTCTGTATTGGACACCCTTAATCGAATTTACCATGGTAAATTCAAATTAAGTGTCCAATACAGGAGAATGGACTACATAATTTACCATGGTAAATTCGATTAAGGGTGTCCAATACAGAAGAATGGACAATAGAACATACGCGCAAAAGCTTCTGACTTCACGTCAGTGCTTGAACCAATTTTTTTAGTTAGGGGAGCAGTAATTAGGAAACTTTTATGGTATTCTGGTCTACCTTGTAGCTCTGTTACTTCGGTATTGCATTTCTCAAATCCTGGTTTTTGGCGCTCTAGTTCCTCGGAACTGAGTGCATATCAATTTGCCCGAATGTCTGTAATTTTCGAGTTTTTCGACGAAAATGGTCTTAAACGATTTGGTTCGACTCACAGAGCAAGAATCCGTGGTCGAAATCGATTATTTCTGCCCGGCCGGCCGGCCGTAGGCACGATAACTCTCGAACGGAAGGAGCTAGACAGTTGAAATTTTCAGAGTAGGTTTGGGTGATGAATATCTCGGCTAAGTTCGTTAATGGGCAAAATCGGAAAGATGGTTTCGGAGTAACAAAAAAAAAAATTTTACAAAGCAAATTCCAAATAAAATTTTTTTCAATAAGCAGTTTTACCATAAGAATCCAAAGATATCATTTTTATCTCTAACAAGGTAATACTTTCGGAGATATGATTTTTCAAAATTTCAATAATAAATCGTATTCCGTCGTTGTCACAGAATGATATTCTATGTATGAATTGTCATAATGTCAACTTATTTTCCTGAGACATGACATTATCTAATCAATCGAAGAATTGTGAGCGAAGTGAGAAAAATCTCAGTTGTTTGCTCCGAAATTAGTTTTTCTCAGAAAAGTCTTACATTTCGGAACGGAACATGAAGTAAGAGATCTGAGAGTAGTGAGACTGCTTTTCATCCATAGACATAGATATATTTCTTCCATGGTGCAGTTCTCATTCTCATGATTGCTCATTTAATCTTGATAAATAAACTATTATTTGAATTGAATTTCCTTTATGATGCAGTTCTATCATAAGAATACATTGATATAATTCCCAACTGTGAGAAACCAATACTTTCGGAGATATTATTTGTCTGTTTGAACTAGAGCGCCAGAAAGCTCCTGTCCACAGGGCTTGAACCAATTTTTTTTTATATAATTTAAAATCATATCGACAATGACGTGTTGTTAGATTCGATAGATGTATAGCCATACCCATCCATATATTATGCAGTTCACATATGTAACTGTATATTCATTATTAGGGATGTAGGATTCGATGAACGGCTGCAAACTTTCAGTATTCTCTCATGTTATCAAACAACAAATTCACTTCATCACCACCCACGTATCATGGACTTCATAGCAACACCTATATAACGTATTTCAGAGGCTTAATTTACTTAGTGCCCTGATAACGCTTTGACATTCAAGATGGGTAGACTCGTATAATCATGTTGGTATGAGACGAGAATGGAGTAAACAGCATGAAATACTCCACCTCCTCACATCGACTGAAAACGAGATATGGAACCTAATACGGAGCAAAAGGTACGACTAAATGAAATATTACTAACAGTAGTACTTCTAGAATTTTCTGCTATAAATATTTACTGTAATTTAAAAATAAGAAAATGATGAAACTTCTCGATATACAGGGTAGGGCGTTAGTATGGAATAAAATTAATATTTTTCCGACCAATTACTTAGAATGAAAAATTGGTTCAAGCCCTGTCGTGAAGGCAGGAGGTTTTGCGCGCATGTTCTATTGTCCATTCCCATCTATTGTCCATTCATATCTATTGGACACTGTTAATCGATTTTACCATCGACAAGGACCGCTTTCTCAGCTTTTATAAGATATGAATACATTTCGTAACATTTTGAGTACGGATGCCACGAATATTGATTTAGCCGAATACCGAATATTTGGCCACGCTCTAGGTCGAAGCGCCGAATAATCGGCGGCCGAATATTCGGCAAATTTCGCGTGTGACAGGTTAGGACTTGCCTCTTGCGGAGGCGATGGAGCGGTCATTATTTGTTTAATTCTCATGTAGGACGTCACACGGAACGCATTCGTTGCTCATTAGTTGGTCGCTAAGAGCATTACAAAATGGCATAATTTCATTAAAAAAACGCCTATTTGCAATTATTATGAGATTTGTAGTACAGATAGCAAACTAGATTTGATTAGGACTAGTCTCTCACTATATACTACATAGTGAGAGGCTATTTTCAGAAGCAGGTATTATTTATGAGGAAAAGCACAATCAATTAGTTCAAGCACTGACGTGAAGTCAGGAGCTTTTGCTCTATTATCCATTCTCCTGTGTTGGACACTCTTAATCGAATTTACCATGTTGAATGATATTGTCTATTCTCCTGTCTTGGACACTCTTAATCGAATTCACCATGGTAAATTCGATTAAGAGTATCCAATACCGGAGAACAGACAATATAATTCACCATGGTAAATTCGATTAAGAGTGTCCAATACAGGAGAATGGACAATAGAACATACGCGCAAAAGCTCCTGACTCCACGTCAGTGCTTGAACCAATTTTTTTTTCGTGAAGTCAGGAGCTTTTGCGCGTATGTTCTATTGTCCAATCTCCTGTATTGGACACTCTTAATCGAATTTACCATGGTGAATTCTATTAAGAGTGTCCAATACAGGAGAATAGAGAATAGAACATACGCGCAAAAGCTCCTGACTTCACGTCAGTGCTTAAACCATTTTTTTTCGTGAAGTCAGGATAGAATGCAATGATGAAAAAATTAACAAATTGTCTACCTTCAATTCTTCTTTGGGAGAAGACAACATAATTATTCTAGAAAAATATTACTGGAATTAATGTCATATTTAAATAATGAAAGTAAAGAAAATTATAAGTTTAGTTACTAACATATTGAGTGAAATTGAATTGAATTCCAGTGATATTCAATTACTTATTCTTAACCAATAAATGCTCATTGAAAGATCTAAAGATGTTGAGGTGAAACATAAAGATATATTCTCATTAGTGATAGAAAAACTGGCCTAAAATGAAGAAATGAAGAATCGCATTCTCTATTTCTCAAAGATATTCACTCTTGTTCATAGAAATCCCTTCAATATTTAGTTGCCTCCTCCTAAGGAAGATCTCTTTCAAAACCGCTACAGGACCCTAATGTAGGGCTATCATCTCCCATAGATTTGTGATGAAAAAATATGTCATCATGGCATTCATGGTTTTGAAGGTTCTCGTAAAAATACAACGATACACATCCAGCTACCTAACTCACAAAAGGTAGCTCGGTTCTCCAACAATATGGATCCGATCGTGTCTAAACTTGGAACTTTGCAGTAGAGTTAGGTTCTGAAGGCTCTTGCAAAATGTCAGCGATGCCGGACGAATAGTTTATGATAAATAGAATTTTTTTCAATTATTTTCAATATTTTTTTTTAAATTTTCTAGTTATACCATCCTCACGAAATTCCGCAAGAATTTTTGCGCTGGCATTCTACAATTAATAACCATGTTTGAATTATATCGGTTTTGTATTTTTCGAGTTATTGAGGAAATAACAAACAAATTTCAGATGGGTATAACTCCAAAACCGTTTGTCCGATTACATCTATAGACAAATTCAAAGGTCGCATTCAAATGCACAACCTAACCTGAAAATTGCCAACCATCTCTTTCCGTTCTCAGGTTATCGTGTCATAAATAATATTTTTTAATCATTTTTTTAAAATTTGCTAGTAATACAATTCTCACAAAATTCCACAAACGTGCTTAGGTTCATATTCTACAACTATTCACCAAGTTTCAATTCGATCGGATTCATATTGGTTGAAAACAACATTATTACTCGGAAACCATTGGGCCGATCATGCCCATTAACGAACTTTTCCGTCGTATTGGGATGCGCCACCTACCCTGATAATTTCAAGTCGCTAGCTCTTTCCGTTCTCAAGTTATCGTGGCAACGGCCGGACGGCCAGCCGGCCGCCGGACGGACAGAATCAAATTTGACCCTGAATTCTTCATCAGGGAGTCAAACACAATCGTTTTAGACCATTTTCAGCGAAAAATTCGATAATTACGGACATTTGGGCAAAATGATAACGCGATGTTCCCCAGAACATACGCGCAAAAATGCTGGAAAATTAGTTTTCATCAATCACTGATAGATAATCCGCCGTATTCACAAAGAATTCAATCTCCGTTAAGTTCTAACTGAGGTTCTCAGTTAAGGATAAATAAGAAGGCAACCTCAGTTCAAGTGAAACTTCAACATGAAACAGGCCTGTTTCAGCACCGTTACATACGTTAACTGAGGTTGCGATTCTTATTTATCCTTAACTGATGACCTCAGTTAGGACTTAACGGAGATTGAATGCTTTGTGAATACGGCGGTTTGAGTATCAAAATAATTCTCTCTGATTAAAATAAGTTCTACACTTTTGCGTTTTTTTTCATGACCTGGCAATCGGTATTCGGCAAAATACTGCATGCTATTCGGCCGAATACCGAACAGTATTCGAATATTCGTGGCATCTATAATTTTAAGGACTTGAGTAATAAGAGAATCGCCTAAGAACAAAGAATTTTTAATTCTGGCATATGTATTCTATCGGAATTGAAATTCATTAAATATCTAGTAATATACGAAAATAAAATACTGCATAAATCCTCTGGCCGTATTCATTCAACTGAGTATTATATTCAACTTCCTTTTAAAATACCGGAAAATATCGGAGATAAATAATATTTTTTAATAATTTTTTGGAAATTTTGTAGTGATGCGGTCCTCCCAAAATATAACAAACTTCTTCACGTCTTGTTCTACAACTACTCACCGAGCTTAAATTTGATCGGATCTATTTAGTTATCGAGAAAACAATATTCCAGATAGGTATAACTCTGAAACCGTTTGGCCTATTAAACCTAACAATGAACATAACTGTCCCATTCGGATGCACAACCCACCCTGAAAATTGGAAGTCGCTATCTCTTTACGTTCGAAAGTTATCGTGGCAACGTTCACCCATACAGCTACTGAACTCACTCAATGCTCTCCAAAAATATAGATCTGATCGTATTCAAATATGGAACCTCAAAATTTCAACGATATCAGACGGATAGTTTTCACTAGAAATGATCCTCACAAAATTTCGTAAAAATTTGCGAGTCGGCATTCTACAACCAATAACCATGTTTGAATTGGATTAGTTCCATATTTTTTGAGTTAAGGTGGAAATAAAAACAATATTTCAGATAGGTATAACTCCAGAAATGTTTGGCAACAATGAAATCGAAATATGGTGAAGCATTAAAAACAAATAAAGTATGAGCTACAGCGAAATAACAAAGACAAAGAAAAATACGGTATGGAGAAGCTAGCAAAGAAAACGATCAATTAAAAAATTGGTTCAAGCACTGACGTGCAGTCAGGAGCTTTTTCGCGTATGCTCTATTGTCCATTCTCATGTATTGGACACCCTTAATCGAATTTACCATGGTAAATTATGTTGTCCATTCTCCTGTATATTAATTATTATTCAAATGTAATGATTACCTTTATCACGTGAGGCTCATTTAAACTGAGCATTTTACTTATTATTATCGATGTACAATTTGAAACTCCATCAAAACATTCTCATGTATACAGCATTTTTTCAGTCACCCAATACCCCTTGACAACTTTTTAGGTTCTCAGCAATTATATTGCGAAATATATTTGATTCGATAGCTATTATTCAGAAGTAAGTATACTGATGAAATATCGAAAAATGATCCATTAAAATGATAAACTAACCAAATAGAAAAAGAGGGTAGTGTACTACCCTCTACTATTCAATATACCTATATTCGCTAGAAAAATATATTGAAAAAACAAATGTTCTAATTTTCAATACCCTACCTCTACCACAAGCCAGTTGCTATTCTTGTTGTGTAACAATATCCTTGAAACAAATAATATTATAGTACAAGAGCGCCAAAAAGAATGACGCTTCAGAAAAGCTATTCAACTTTGATGAAATCCCACTGTGTGCTCTGAACTTTGTTCTCTGCTAGTCCTTTCATCGTTGACAAATGATATTGTTGGTTTTCATAGCATGTAATTTCATTATTTATTAATTAATAGAGTTATACCTTAATGTTTCAACTGTCAAAACAGTTTATGTTCACCAACCGGCAAGATTATAGTAAATCAACAAGTCTTAGCGTTCTCCTTTGTTGATTTATTAACAATTAACGGTATCAGCGATCTTAAAATATTATTAATATTATAATTAATACCTATCTTGATACTAGAAATCGGCCCCTGATCCGGTAAGAATAAACAATTGTTAAAAAAACATTCGAAATGAAAATAGTATTTGATTGAGATGGTTTTGGATACTCGGTCAGAGTTCACACAGCGAACATTTGGCTTACTTTCGGCGCGAAAAACAAGGACGTTGAACAAAATACTAAAAATACTAAATTTCAGCAAACGGTACGACTATCCACAAGAAAATAGAAAAATGGGTTCAAGCACTGTGGACAGGAGCTTTCTGGCGCTCTAGTTCAAACAGACAAATTATATCTCCGAAAGTATTGGTTTCTCAGAGTTGGGAATTATATCAATGTATTCATATGATAGAACTGCATCATAAAGGAAATTCAATTCAAATAATAGTATGTTTATCAAGATTAAATGAGCAATCATGAGAATGAGAACTGCACCACATTTTCAAATTTTTTTTTTTACACTTTGCGGTAATCTGGTCAATACAAAACTTCACATGCGTATAAAGGTCATGATTCTACAATTTGATGCTAAATTTCAGATAGATCGATTGATCGGTTTCGGAAATATTCATAAAAAATATTTTTACTAAAATCGGCAATAACTCCGAAACCCCTTGATGGATTTCGCCCATTAACGAACTTCTCCGAGATATTTACGCTCCAAAACCACCTTGCAATTTTCAATCCGCTAACTCCTTTCGTTCGAGAGTTATCGTGCCTACGGCCAGTCGGTCGGCCGGACAGAATCGATTTCGCACTCGGATTCTTGATCAGTGAGTCGAACCAAATCGTTTGAGACCATTTTCAGCCAAAAATTCCAAAATTACAGACATTTGGGCAAATTGATAAGCACTCAGTTCCGAGGAACTAGAGCGCCAAAAAAACAAGTTTCGTATGACAATTGCCCAAAACAGGTTTAAAGTACCTACAAATAGTAGGTATTCCATAAAACATGTATGGAAGAAGATAAGTAATAATATAAAATTACCTTGTAATCGATCAAAAATTTCCTGATCTACGTTCACCAAATTTTCTCCTCTCTCGAACTACAGAATTATGCTTTCAATATTTACGTAATATTTTCAAACATTTTCGGGTGAGGTCCCCGTTGCATCGCTAAAATACGAGTATTTCAACCCCAATATTTTTGATGTTACAATATTCCCTTCTGTCAAGTTGACATTATGACAATTCATACATAGAATAATTATATCAATCTGAGAAATACGGTTTACATTGAAATTTTGAAAAACCATATCACCGAAAGTATTAGCTTGTTAAAGTTAAAAATGATATGAATGGATTCTTATGATAAAACTGCTTATTAAAAAAAATTTAATTTGGAATTTGATTTGTAAAAAAAAATTTTTTTTTTGTTACTCCGAAACCATTTGTCCGATTTTGCCCAATAACGAACTTAGCCGAGATATTTATCCCCCAAACCTACTCTGAAAATTTCAACTCTCTAGCTCATTCCGTTCGAGAGTTATCGTGCCTACGGCCGGCCGGACCGGCCGGACAGAATGAATTTCGACCACGGATTCTTGATCAGTGAGTCGAACCAAATCGTTTAAGACCATTTTCATCGAAATATTCGAAAATTACAGACATTTGGGCTAATTGATAAGCACTCAGTTCCGAGGAACTAGAGCGCCAAAAAACAAAGATTCAAATTTAATTTGACATATCGATAATTTTTTCCATAAAATTTCTGCTGCCGGCATATATCGGCGTAAACTGAAGTAGAACAAAATCCTTGTATTTTGACAGTATTTAGACCGCAATTCGGCCGAAAGTATGTCTAAGAGTGTCTTCACCATGTATTCTATGCATATATCTTCAAATAATCGATAAACTCATGATAATTACCGGTGTATTATATTTTACTATCAAAGTCTTCCTTAACATTCAATATTTGGACCATAAATAGAGGAAATGTGGATGGAGATATCGGTAAGGTATCCGACTTGGTATCCGAGCAGAACAGTTTAATTAATAAATTCCACACAGCTTTCTGCCATCCACTACATTACATTTTGGTACTCTTTGTCAGTATCGTGACCTTTTGGCAACAAGCTTTCTACTGCCTTCTTTGCATTTTCGGGAATTTTACAATTTTCTTCCATTTCTTCAATGTATACATTTGAAGTTTGACAGTTTTTCCATATAAACGATAGTGCGTCTCATATAAAATTAATATTACTATTAAAGTTAAAAAATACAATGTGAAAAAGCTAAATGGGATAAATTCATTATCTTGGTTACTGTACGAAATTATGAAAAATCCCGAAACAAACCAAATTTAAATTTGAAATTGTCATTCCACTACCCCTACCTTCAACCCTCTTAGAAAGACAGGTACAACCCCCAATTATTCAAATGGGAAGTATAGCCTCGTGATATATCATTTGAAAAAATCTTGTCATTCTCTATTCAAAAATCAAGGGCTTTAGTTTTGTACACAATGCTCTGAATCTATCCCCATTAAAAGAAATCTAATGGGTTAACATCAGGTGATCCACCGATTTGGAAATATTGCGTGGAGGTACTGCCGGACATTGCGTTGGTAATTTGGTGGTGCTCTATTCTTTTGGAACCATATCGTATTCCGTGGAACTTTTCTTGACCAGGATATTGTACTGATCCCACCCAAAAATGCTACGTTAACCGTGACTCTAGTGAAGCTATTCTGTTATTGAACTCTATGGCGTGATTCTTACCCTTGGCTGTGTGATTTTGATCGTCTAGTGAACAAAGAAGGACTCTACGTTGTGTATGCAACCCAAAATACTTTTAGATACCCAGAGTAAGAGAGATTGTTGGGAAGGTCAGGAGAGAATAAAATAAAATATCATAATGTAAACTTGAAGAGTTTAATGTACGTTCGGCGCAGCAAATTACCTGAGAGAGGAGAAAAGAACGTACAAGAAAAACCCCTCTCTTTACACACTCTAGATCAGTTCAAATAGATATTAGCAGGTACATGTACCATGGTGAAAATCAAAAGTATATGAACGGATGCTGGATGACATTAAGTCATAATGCATAGACACAGGTACACGGTCAATTGCAATAAATACATAGTAAACAGTTATAGGTACATGGTCACTATCCATAGATATATCGTGTATCATGTAAAATGGTTAATTCAACAGTGTATAGATGTATGCTGGATCCAATTATGTCATAATGCATAGACACAGGTATAAGGTTAATTGCAATAGGTACATAGTAAATGACTATAGGTACATGGTGAGTAGCCAAAGGTATATCGTGAAGATCAATATGTGCATGGTCAATAGCAATAGATACATAGTAGAATGAAATAATGATGTGGTACATCAAACATGTACATAGTGGAAGCAATACATTCTGGTGTATGGATGTCATCCAAATTTCACATAAAAGTAGCTTGCAAAGGTGTTCATAGGATTCCGGTAGCTTAGGTGTAACATCACACATCCCCCTTTCATTTCGACACGCATTCTCAGGTAGCTAACAGTGTGGATACGAGGGCTGACTTATACAAATCCTGATACCCAATGTCGTGTTTCAGACAATGTTCTTCGGTGTACATCAAAGGCCATGCTAATATCCAGTGTGTGGTGTTATTCAATAATAATGATAATAGAAACATGCAACTCATAACGGAACGCCCGGATAGCAGACCATGCCCGATCCCGGACCTTCGACTTCCACCGGGGAAAATGTTACCCTAGGACACATATATTGACATGCATACACACCAGATGTGGACTGAATCTTCTAAGCCACATAAAGAACCCAATGAGCAAGCTTAGCATTCAATATTTATAGCAAACACCGGAATTGCATTGGTAAATGCATAATGTATATCAGTGATATCAAACAAATAGGATAATTCTTCAGTTCTTGTAACACGTAAACTCTGATTTACGAACAAGATTGTACCCTGAAAGAAAAGTAATATAAGCTCCATGAAATTGTTAAGGAGTACCATATTTTAGTCAAGGCAGTATAAAGATCTGGTAAACAAACCTAAAAGCGGTGTTAATAATCATTATCAATACAGAAAACTTACTTGTGGATTGTTCGACTTACAATAATACCACTACCGTTCAAAGAAATTATTCAAACTCTGGAACGATCTTGTTGTTGCAGCACACACAAAAGAACAGAGAGAGCTTCCATTTATAAGTTCTAATAAGACGCCAAGCGTACCACTTGAGATATCTTCAAGGGCCATTGGTCCTGTTACAAACCACCACGTCATTTTTGTTTTGGTGTCCTTTTAAATCCGGACCATCGAAATTCATACAAGCATACAAGCATAGAACCTACGAACAGAGTGTTTTATCGCGAACATAAGAATCACAGTACTTTAGTAATGGTTATTTTTATGAAAATTGAAATAATTGCTATTTATTTAAATCACGGGATATTACAATATAAATTTGCCAAATTTGGAACGACCTCATTTTGAAGTAGTGCTAAATAATTATCACTATTCAAATTTCCCTCAATGAAAAGGGGGACTATGATATGGTTTCGAACATTTCCTGCCCAAAACCCAAACATTAACCTTTTGAGCGAATTGCGATTGTTCCTCTCTCATCCAGTGAAGATTTTCGGTAGACCAGTAGCGGCAATTTTGACGATTAGCATGGCCGTTGGGAGATAAAATGCACCCATCAGAAATCAAATGGTCTACTAATTGGATGATATTGTTATGCAACAGGACCATCATTTGGTCACAAAAATAAGTTTAAAATCATCTTCTAAGAGCTCCTTGATAGGTATCATTTAATAGGGATGCGTTTTATTTTGTTTTAATATGTTAAGAATCGATGTATGGCTGATATTGAATGTTGTGGAGGAATCTCTACTCGATTTATGTGTATTTTTTCAGAGTCAAGCATCACATCTTATTCCACATCCTCAAACAATGTATTATCAGCTGCTTCTTTAATCTGTGTTACATGCTCAAACTCCCAAAACTGCTTCTCTATTTTACTTATTACGTCAAATTCGTAAATTTCTCATGAAATGAGCGACTTACTTATTTTTCTGATCGGGCTTTATATCCTTAATAGTCTAAGATCCCGCTATACAACGACCTTCACCGAGATGCTTATTTAATGAGACGTATTTTTTATGTAATTAAATATGCCAATAAATATATCCTATATGGGTTGCCTAACAAATTTCAGTCCAGAGTATTTTTAATTAATAATTTAAAAATTTTTTTTTTTAAACATTGCACCGGTGTGATTATTAAATAAATTTGATACCAATCGAAAGTTTGAAGCCCATAGAATATGCAAACGTTAGGTTGCCTATTTTTTTCCGGTCACAACCACGGGTTGCCAGGTGTAAACAGGTAAATCTATACTAGCATTTTGCAACGGTCTGATTATTGAATCAAACTTAGATAAAATGAAAGATTATTTCATAAGGAACACGGTGGTATAGGGTTGCCTGCGAAAAATCAGTCCCGAATTACGGTTGTCGAATTTTAAATAATAAAATATCGCTGCGAGTGAATGTGTGTGAGAGAGAGGTCCCAGACCAACCATCCCATGCGGTAGAAAAGGACGCAGCGTAGCAGCTGTTTAAAGTCCGCCCATTTAAAGAAGGAGAGTGCGCATGCTATTTGTGCTTGGAAATGAAAAGGATAGCGATAGACTCGTATATGCTGTGCATTATTTTGGAGTAGTTAATTATTAATATACAGAAATAGTTATTTAATTTTTTATTTTTTGTTTCGATGATGTTGATGTCGATGCTGTTGATGTTGACTGCTCCTAAAAGAATTTAAATCATTCTTTGAGTAAAAAGGGAAGAAAACAAATATAAATGAAAATACAAGTTCAATTAATAGATTTTCATGTCACTTTTTTAAAAAAGCTTAAAAAAAAAAAAATTTTTTATTACCTTGTCAAAGCCCCCAGAAGTTTGAGGCAGGCAATTATCCGTTTGGGGGGAGTGTCCGTTTATGAGGAGTGTCCGGCAAAGTGGTTTCACTGCAGTCACCAAGTTTCAATTCGATCGGATCTGTATTTTTTGATTTATCGAGATAATAATATTCCAGATTAGTATAACTCTGAAACCATTGGGCCGATTGAGCCCAACAACGAACTTATCGATCCCAATCGGATGCGCCACCTACCCAAAATTGCAAGTCCCTGTCTCTTCTATTTAGGCAACGGTCACCCATCCAGCTGAACTCACCCAAGGCTGCTCGGATCTCCAATAATATAGATCCAATCGTGTTGCTAAGCAAAATTTTAGCGATGTCGGAGGAATAGTTTATATATGTATAGATATATGACATTTTTTAAAGGATTTTTTTTTTCTAGTGACACGATCCCACGAAATTTTGCAGAAATGTTCACGTCTGCTTTCTACAAGTAATTACCATGTTTGAATTGGATCGGATTCGTATTTTATGAGTTATTGGGGAAATAACAACCGAGTTTCAGATGGGTATAACTCCAAAACCGTTTGGCCGATTATGACTATTAACAAACTCAAATGTCCCATTCGGATGTACAACCTACCCTGAAAATTGCGAGTCGCTATCTCTTTCCGTTTTCAAGTTATCGTGAGAAAAATAATAATTTTGAATAATTTTTTTTTTATTTTTAAGTGATACGATTCTCACAATATTTCACGAACGTCTTTGTGTCAGTATTCTACAACTAGCTGCCAAGTTTCAATTCGAACCGATCTGTATTGGTAGAAGACAACATTAGTACTCGGAAACCGTTGGGTCGATTATCCCATTAACGATCTTGTCCGTTGTATTTGGACGCGCCACCTAACCTGAAAAGTCGCCATCTCTTTCCGTTTGAAAGTTATCGTGGCAACGGCCGGCCGGACAGAATCAAATTTGACCTCGGATTCTTTAACATTGAGTCGAACCTAATCGTTCAAGAAAATTTTCGGCAAAAAATTTGGAAGTTAGAGACATTTGGGCAAAATGATAGCACTATGTTCCCCAGAACATACGCTCAAAAACATAAATAAATTGAGGTGAAGTCAGTACTCTTTGACGCGCTTGTTCACGTTAACCAATTTGAATTGAATGATGAGTGCTTCAAGCTCAGTGGATAGAGCGAACCAGAGATCTAGTCACGTGTTTCTGCTAGTTGTCTTCTTCAGGACAGGGCAACCAAGAAACCAAGGAAAAGATGGAAATAAAAGTGAAAATAGGTGACACCACACCAGGAGCGAGGCAGGTACCAGCAGAATTATTTTTAATCTGCTCCTTTTGCGGAATTACCCGTTAAACCTTTCCACTTATATATATATATATATATATTACTCCGCATGATCCATATTTCTATGATTCATATCTTCGGGTTGAGGTCGCATCGCACAGGTAGCTTATGCTTCCTCCGTGCCGATGCCATAGTTCACCTCCAAAATGGAGGCCCTAGAGCTGAAGGCACAATTGGTTGCTCGCTCCTGGTGTGGTGTCACCTATTTTCACTTTTATTTCCATCTTTTCCTTGGTTTCTTGGTTGCCCTGTCCTGAAGAAGCCAACTAGCAGAAACACGTGTCGGCAGGTACCAGCAAAAATATTTTTAATCTGCTCCTTTTGCGGAATTACCCGTTAAACCTTTCCACTTATATATATTACTCCGCAAGATCCATATATCTATGTTTTAAAAGAATATTCATGTCAATTCAGTGCACGGACACAAGTCAGTTTGGGGGAAATAGCGTTGTTTCCTAGTTGAAGTGTGCATACCGTGGCCCTGGGGCTAATTTTGAAATTGATGTTACCCCGGGCATTTTTCGTTATGCGCATGAGCAGACCATCAGTGATTTAACTGCTGGTGTTTTTGTCAGAGAGGATTGGGGTTTTGGGGTGGCGGATGCTATTCCTCTATAGAATCCCCTGGTGATGGTCTGCGCATGCGTGGATTCAAGATGCGATATCTCCTGATCCACTAGTGTTGGAGAATCGGAGTTTTTTGTAAAGTGTGTGATTTTGCGAGGACTTGCAGCCGCGAGTAGATTGCGCATGCGCAGAAGAGAAGTGACTGTCAACATTACTCGTTTCATCCTCAGCAACTGTAGCACAGGAATCGACACTAGGATTCAACTGTTGTGGTTCTTCTTCAGTAGTAGATACATCGGTATGCTCCTAAAAAAAAAACAATTTTTGCGATTAAATGAAAATGTTTGATTATAAATTTTAAAAATATTTTGATAAGAATAGTTGATTTAAAACATCCTCATTTAATTATTCCAAAAAAAAAAAGGAAATCAGAACATTTTCTTGTTCAATTTTCAACTACCGTTTTTTAAGTAAATTACAAAAAAAATATGTGTGTCGAAAATTTACAAAACCATAAGTGAGTTTTACTAGCAATTACTTCAACATGACAAAAATATAGAAGATGTATTAGCTTAGATAATTTTAAAGATTCAATTATTATGTACTTACAATATATTCAGCGATAAATTTAAGAAATTCTTCGTTATATTTTTTATTCAAAACAGTCACTTTTTTGTAGCACGTGGTATGATAACCTACAAATTGGAGTGACGCACTGGGTAGCTCAAAAATTGTATTTAAAATTTTTTTTTTACGAAAAGCTAACTTTAATGCACAGTTTTCAAAAGTTTCATCATCATAATCAATTATTCCGTCATCCGAATCACACAAAAAACACTTTTTGGCCATTTCTTCCAACAATAAATAGTAGCACGTTTTTTCACTTGTATCTATAGCGACAATCTACTCCAAAATAATGCACAGCATATACGAGTCTATCGCTATCCTTTTCATTTCCAAGCACAAATAGCATGCGCACTCTCCTTCTTTAAATGGGCGGACTTTAAACAGCTGCTACGCTGCGTCCTTTTCTACCGCATGGGATGGTTGGTCTGGGACCTCTCTCTCACACACATTCACTCGCAGCGATATTTTATTATTTAAAATTCGACAACCGTAATTCGGGACTGATTTTTCGCAGGCAACCCTATACCACCGTGTTCCTTATGAAATAATCTTTCATTTTATCTAAGTTTGATTCAATAATCAGACCGTTGCAAAATGCTAGTATAGATTTACCTGTTTACACCTGGCAACCCGTGGTTGTGACCGGAAAAAAATAGGCAACCAAACGTTTGCATATTCTATGGGCTTCAAACTTTCGATTGGTATCAAATTTATTTAATAATCACACCGGTGCAATGTTTAAAAAAAAAAATTTTTAAATTATTAATTAAAAATACTCTGGACTCTTGTTATAGCGGGATCCTATACTATAACCAATCATTTGTAAAATTGTTTTTTTGTGCATTTTGTCCAATTCACAATTGAAGTTAAAGAATTTCAAACACAAATTAGACAATTTTTAAACTACAACTTCAGCACAAAACAATTTGCGAAGGCGTTCTAAAGAAACTAACATAGCCACGGAAAGTGTTTCATGGTTTTTCATGGTACCATCTGGAAAACACAATGTTATGGTTTTTTGGCGCTCTAGTTCCTCGAAACTGAGTGCTTATCAATTTGCCCAAATGTCTGTAATTTTCGAATTTTTCGATGAAAATGGTCTTAAACGATTTGGTTCGACTCACTGATCAAGAATCCGTGGTCGAAATTCATTCTGCCCGGCCGGTCCGGCCAGCCGATCCAGCCAGCCGTAGGCACGATAACTCTCGAACGGAATGAGCTAGACAGTTGAAATTTTCAGAGTAGGTTTGGGACATAAATATCTCGGCTAAGTTCGTTATTGGGCAAAATCGGACAGATGGTTTCGGAGAAACAAAAAAAAAATTTTTTCTACAAAGCAAATTCCAAATTAAATTTTTTCAATAAGCAGTTTTACCATAAAAATCCAATGATATCATTTTTAACTCTAACAAGCTAATACTTTCGGAGATATGATTTTTCAAAATTTCAATAATAAATCGTATTTCAACGTTGTCACAGAATGATGTAATTATTCTATGTATGAATTGTCATAATGTCAACTTATTTTCCTGAGACATGACATTATCTAATCAATCGAATAATTGTGAGCGAAGTGAGAAAAACCTCAGTTGTTTGCTCCGAAATTAGTTTTTCTCAGAAAAGTCTTACATTTCGGAACGGAACATGAAGTAAGAAATCTGAGAGTAGTGAGACTGCTTTTCGTCCATAGACATAGATATAACTCTCGAACGGAATGAGGTAGGTAGTTGAAATTTTCAGGAGATGAATATCTCGGTTAAGTTCGTTATTGGGCAAAATTGGCCAGATTTAAATTGATTTGTTCCATGGTGCAGTTCTCATTCTCATGATTGCTCATTTAATCTTGATAAATAAACTATTATTTGAATTGAATTTTTTTTATGATGCAGTTCTATCATATGAATACATTGATATAATTCCCAACTCTGAGAAATCAATACTTTCGGAGATATAATTTGTCTGTTTGAACTAGAGCGCCAGAAAGCTCCTGCCCACAGGGCTTGAACCAATTTTATCATATTCTTTCTATCAAATCTTGAAGGCAAATAGGTTTAGTATTATTGTAATGAGATTTGGGAATATTCGAGGGAATATTATTTGGCAATCACATTATTTTATATTCTTCTATTTTGAGTTTTGCTATAAATATGAACATGATTGGGGTCGACTCACTGATGAATAATCCAAGGCCAAATCCAATTATGTCCGTCCAACTGATCAAGAATCCGCGGTCGAAATCGATTCTGTCCGGCCGGCTGTCCGTCCGTTAACACGATAACTCTCGAACGAAAGGAGCTAGAGGATTGAAATTTGCAGGGTAGTTTTGCTATTATAAATACCACAGACAAGTTTACTAACGGGCGAAATCCACCAAACGGTTTCGTAGTTGTGGCCATCTTTAGTTAAAATATTTTTCATGAATATTTCTGAAACCGATCACTCGATCTATCTGAAATTGAGCATCAAATTGTAGAATCACGACCTTTATATGCGTGCGAAGTTTTGTATTCATTGGAGGGCTATAAACTAGAAAGGAATAAAAATTGGTTCAAGCACTGACGTGAAGTCAGAAGCTTTTGCGCGTATGTTCTATTGTCCATACTTCTGTATTGGACACCCTTAATCGAATTTACCATGGTAAATTATGTTGTCCATTCTCCTGTATTGGACACTTAGTTCGAATTTACCATGGTATAACTCGGAAACCGTTAGACCGATTATGCCCAAAAACGAACTCAACACTCTCTTTCGGATACGCAACCTACCCTGAAAATTGCAAGTCCCTATCTCCTTTCGTTCGAAAGTTATCGAGGCAACGGTCACCCATCTACTGAACTCGCACAAGAATGCTCGAATCTCCAACAATATTTAACCGATGGTATTAAAACTTGAAACTTGGCAGTAGAGTTAGGTTATGAAGGCTCTTGCAAAATTTCAGCAATTTCAAACGAATAGTTACTGATATATAGAATTTTTTTTTTATTTTCAATGATTTATTAAAAATTTTCTACAAATGCTATCCTCACCAAATTTTGCAAACATTTCCGCGTTGGCATTCTACAACTAATAACCATGTTTGAATTCAATCGGTTCAGTACTTTTTGAGTTAATGAGGAACAAAAACCACGAAATTTCAGAAAATTTCAGATGGCTATAACTCTGAAACCGTTTGGCCGATTATGCTCATAAAAAAACTGAAATGTCGCGTTCTGGTGTTCATCCTAACCTGAAAATTTCAAGCCGCTATCTCATTCCGTTCTCAAGTTATCGTGACAACAAAAATATTTTTTAATAATTTTTTAAAAATTTTCTAGCCATACGATTCGCACAAAATTCCACAAACGTGCTTAAGATCATATTCTACAACTACCCACCAAGTTTCAATTCGATCGGATTTATATTGGTTGAAAACAAAATTATTACTCGGAAACCACTGGGCCGATTATGCCCATTAACGAACTTGTCCGTCGTATTGAGATGCGCCACCTACCCTGAAAATTTCAAGTTGCTAGCTCTCCTCGTTCTCAAGTTATCGTGGCAACGGCCGGACGGCCGGACGGCCGGACGGACAGAATCAAATTTGACCTCGAATTCTTCATTGGGGAGTCAAACTTAATCGTTTGAGACCATTTTCGTCAAAAAATTCCAAAGTTACAGACATTTGGGCAAAACTATAACGCGATGTTCCCCAGAACATACGCGCAAAAATGTGAAATTTTGTTTTCACCATAACTCAAGAAATACTGATCTGATTGAATTGAACTTGGTAGTTAGATGCAAAGTATTTAAGCAAACACATGTGCAAAATTTCGTGGGGATAGCGTGAGTATAAAAAAATCGGAATTGCGGAATATTTTGCTTGGAATTCCGAAACCAAATATCGGATTGAGTTCAATTTTGGCACTTCGGTGACCATTGATAACCTCTTGGGGTATGCAAAATTTCAGTGAGAACATACCACTAGGAGCCAAAAAAAATTAATAATTTTGAACTTCCAAACTTATTTCAGTTTTTGTTTTCCTACGAAGAAAATAACATCTGGTAAACATTCAACGTGTTTTATCTAATCTGAAATAACGCGATATATACGAGAGCAACTAATTAAAATATGAACGAGTAACTACCGTGGCAGTTGAATTAGTGGGTGAACGATATGTATTTTAAATTGGTTTTCGAAATTTGTCTGAACGTTTAGCGACTGGGGTGTAACTAGAACACTAGAACACTGGGGGTGTAACTAGAACACCATATTAACAGCTCAAGTGAATTCTGTGAGTGTGCAAGCCAATTTCGAGGAAACAGCGTAGTATCCGAGGTGTAGCGTTCATAACATAATCCTTGGGGCCAAAATTGAAATTCATGCTGCCTCTTTCGGGCATTTCTCTTTATGCGCATGAGCAGATGAGAAGTGATTTAACTGCTGGAGTTTTCGTCTGAGAGGATTGGGAATTTGAGGTGCAAGATGCTACGGCCCCATATAATCCCCTAGGGAGGGTCCGCACATGCGTGGATTGAAGCTGTAATATCTGAGGCCAATTAAAAGATAACTATATCCGGAATATTGTAAATTATTTTCGTATTTGAATAATATGTGTAGGTAAGCAATTGCGTTTCCAATGGCGGTCCGATAACCGCATGTCTTACTATTTTGACCTACGGTAAAACTAATAGCCATATTGTATTAATAGCCATAATTGTTAAAGAATCGAGAAAAAACATGAAAAAGCACCGACGTGCAGTCAGTACCCTTCGGCATGCCTGATCACGTTATCTGATTTGAATTGAATGATTAGAGTTTCAAGCTCAGTGGGTAGAGCGAGCCAGAAATCTACTCAGAGGTTAGTGGACATCAGTCAATGTCGATTCATAACTCTTCTGCCAAGATAAAGTTTGGACACGATCGGATCTATATTTTTGGAGATCCGAGAAGCCTTTGGGTGAGTTCAGTAGCTCGATGGGTGATCGTTGCCTCGATAACTTTCGAACGAAAAGAGACAGGGACCTGCAATTTTCAGGGTAGGTTCCTCATCCGAATGGAAGAGTTGAGTGCGATGTTCGGCATAATAATTAAATAAATAAATAAATGGATAAAAAATAATAGGTTCTATATCCATTTGGAATATTCTATTCTCGATAACTCGAAAAGTACAGATTCGATCGAATTGAAGCTTGGTAACTAGTTGTATAATATCCACATAAAGACGTGAGTGAAATTTTGTGAGGACCGTGCCAAAAAAAAAATCAGAAAAAATTACAAAAAAATATTATGTCTGTCACGATAACTTACGAACGGAAAGAGATACCGATTTGCAATATTTAGGATAAGTTGCACATCCGAACGCAACATTTAAGTTCGTTAATCGGCATAATTGGCCAAATTGTTTTGCAGTTATAATCATCTTAAATTTGGTTGATGTTTCCTCTATAACTCAAAATATATAAATCTGGTCCAATTAACACTTGGTGTTAACTTGTACAATGCCAACCCACTAATTTTCGCTGAATTTCGTGAATATCGTATCCTGGAGTTACATGAGGCATAAGTATTTTCGTATTTCAATTCCAATAGAATACATATGTCAGAATTAAAATTCTGTGATCGTAGACGTTTCTCTTCTAATGTCTGTTTGATACGCCTTGGAGAATAATTCATATTTATTGGTATCAACATGTCAGTAATGTTATTATGATTAATAAAACGGCACTCAGTTCAGGGGCTTTGACGTGATGGTTCAAATTTATAGCTATAGCGGTCAACCATCCAGATACTAAACTCACCCAAGGCACCTTGGCTTCCAGGAAAATGATATTTTCACAACACTTCCAACAATATAGATCCTAGTATAAATGTGTATTCCGAAATATGATCAACCTCACGAAGTGAGAATTTGCATTTCGGCATTTTCCACAAGTCCGTGAGTCGATATTTTTCAACTGATATTTAAATCAATCAGGTCAGTATTTTTTGAGTTATTCGGAAAACAAGATTTCAGATGGCTATTCATCCATTACGAAACCACTCACCGGATTCCGCCCAATCGGTGGATTTTGGCCATTAACGAACTTTACCGGTGCGTTTGGACTCCCAACCTACCCCGAAAATGTCAACTCGCACTCATTGCATTCGAGAGTAATCGTACTGACGGAGGGACATAATTAAGTTTGACCTCGCATTCGTCATCAGTGAGTCGAAACTAATCGTTTGACACCATTCTGGACCTAAAATTCGAAAATTGTAGATATTGAGTTAATTGATAGGCACTCTGTTCAGGTGAACAAGCTTGCCAAAAATAAACCATTTCGATTTTCCATTTCAAGAATATCCATGTCTGTAATGCAGAGGTTTTCAACCGGTGTGCTGCGGCACACTGGTGTGCCGCGTATATTTTCAGGTGTGCCGCCGAGATTTCTGCGAAATGTACCTATGCTGCATTGAAATAACGAAAAGCTATTTTAATGAGAATAGTATGAAACATTTGCCTTACAAGTTGATGAATCAACTGACATAAGTGGAAAGTCACATCTGCTGGCATTTATACGCATGATCGTTGAGGATGACATTATTAAAAAATTCTTTGTTGCAAATAACTGTCAGAAACAACAAGAGCAGAAGACATCTTAATGTATTTGATATGTATTTGAAGTCCTTTGATTTATCATGGACCGATTGTATTGGAATATATTCAGACGGAGCACCTTCAATGACTGGTTCTGTAAAAAGGTTTGTTGCGTTGGTGAAGCAGATAAACCGAAATATTGGGCTGACCCACTGTTTTATTCATAGGGAAGCATCAGTATCAAAAACTCCGCCGGAAGACTTAAAAACTGTATTGGAAGATGTATTGGGGGTTATAAATTTCATTAAAAGCCATCCAATGAAATCTAGATTATTCAAACAAATTTGAACTGAAGGAAGAGCTATAAATATTCACACCTGAAAAATTAGATCCACAAGGCTAGGCACTCTCTCTGGGCTTGCCAGCGGACTTGTGGGAAGAGGTGGGGACTGGCTCCGAAACAGCTCCACTGGTTGTGCGTGATGGTGGTGAGACCACAAATTACTTACGACAGCATTGCTTGGTGGGAGTGTACTGTAAGGTTGCAGTCTCAGCTCAAGCTTGCAAAAATTTAAAGATCTGCGTGCTTGATGGTGACAGGGGCTTTTCACTCCACCCCCACTGCAGGCTGAATTGGAGTCCAACGAGATAATGGGCATGCGAGTGCACGTATCTAAAACCAGAACCTACACAGAGTGGCCCTACCGTGTCGCTTTTCCCAGCAGAAATGACTGGGCCATCTCTGAGATCCCACTGCTTGAAGGTCCCTGCTGGTTCACATATGGCTCCGCTACCACCCAAGGGATGGAAGCGGCAGTCAGCGGTTGTCAGCGACTGTCTTTCAAGCAGAAATCGGATAGCCAAGCTGCCTTGAAGGCCTTGATTTCATACAACTGCAAATCCCTGCTTGTGCAGGATTGCCGTACCACACTTGCTGAACTTGGAGAGCGCTGCTGATCGCAGCTCTTGTGGGTCTCGGGCCACTCGGGCTTAAAGGGCAATGGCCTGTGATATCTCTCTCAGGACATCGGCGAAGGAAAGCAACAGATGGTTAGACCAAATGATCCAAGAAACCTGGAGCAGCATACATAGATACAGACATGCTCGCTCAACAATAACTGGAGCATCAGCGGAAAGAGCCAGACAACGGCTCAAATTCTCTAGGGTAGACCTGAGAATCCTTTCAGCTGTATACATGGGCCACTTTGTCCTCAGAAAACACCTCAATACGCTGGGGTTGACTGAGGACTCCAAGTGTAGACTATCCCTGGAAGACGACGAGTCTATCGAACACATTATGTGTGACTGCCCCGCTGGGGACAGGATTAGATTTGAGGAAGTAGGACTCCACAAACTGAGACTGAGGGAACTGGACAAGTTCTCACCCACTAGACTCATATCCCTCATCAAGAGAGTTGAGCTTATGGGTGAAGTATAGATTATATACCATAGGTGTGCCACTATAGACTGATTGGTAGCAGTGGAGGGAAGGGTTTCGTCTGCCCGAGTTTGTTGGCCTATTCAGCGACGATGAATGGTGCACCAAATTGGCGTATCTGACATATTTATTTGACTATCTTTACAAATTAATGGCAAGTATGCAAGGACGAAATGAAAATATTTTGACGTCCTCGGATAAAATTAAAAGTTTCACAGAAAGATTAAACCTATGGATAAGTCATATTCACTACGGTACTATGTCCATATTCCCGCATACAGTGTCCAGAAATGTAGATTCTACAATAAGGTCTATGATACGGGATTCATTAGAATTGTTGGAAAATAATATATGGAAAAACTTTCCCAATATCGAGATAAAGGATTTTGACTGGGTAAGAGATCTCTTCAATATTTCACTTAACAGCTTGGTTGGTTTTGGATTGGGAGAGAAAGAACAATTTTGTGAGTTAAAGAATGATCGCACGTTGCTACTAAAACTACAGGAACTGAATGTAAACAAGTTCTGGATGTATATTTCAGCGGAATATCCAGACGAATATAAGAAGTAAGAATCGCGAACGTCTTCTATCTATCGAAGAAGGACTTTGAGCGTATTTGTCGACCATTCGCCCAAGAATAAAAAACTTTGCTCCTTGCGCCAGGTACAAATAATCCATTAACATTAAAAAGAATTGATTTTTTAACCATGTGTATTCATTTACGTTGCTTTTTGGGGTTTTATACCTAAATATGTCAACGGGACCCTATTTATAAGCTTCCACTATCCGTTATATTATACATATTATGGGTACACTATACGGAACCCTCTACACGCCAGTCCAACACGCACTTGCCTATTTTTGGCTGGTGTGCCGTGAAATTTTGATGAACGAAAAGTGTGCCGTTAAAACCAAAAGGTTGAAAACGCCTGCTCTAATGAATGGTCAAAAGTATATCTTGATATTCAACAGATTCATTAATTATCATCAAAATGATGGGTCACTGATTTGATGGATCGGTTTGTTCGAAACTTTCACCAATGAAAGTTCTGAAGAACTTTTTCGAGCGTATCACAAATAGCCCTATCTGATAGATGGCTGTTCAACCTCGTATTGGATCGATTGATCGAAAACGACATACCTATGTATATCAACAGGATGAATAATAGACTTCAGCGCAATAAATGACATGTAATGCTCTGAAAATATCATTTTTCCATTCCTTAATGATTTATGTCCTGAGAAATAAGTAATCACCGTTTCACATCATAGCAATCATAATCATGAACCAAATATTTCTAGAACATTGCAGAATTTCCTCTGAAGATACTCCGTTAGAATATATGAAAAAAGATTTATTACTTGTTGTGTTTATCCTATAAAATTAACAATCATTTATACTCTGTTTTCATTCTTTTTCTTCAACCAATAATGCTGCGGAGAATGTTTCGAAGACTCCTTTGTCATTCACCACCAATTATGTCGTTCTGTATTTAAGCATATAGTTGTTAAAGTTGTTTCTTTGCATTTTGGATTGTAGAACACTTCTCGTTTAGGGCGGATTCCTGTAAGAGCTATTTAGATCTCTCAGTTGGTATCTCGCGACCTGCAGTGCGATTGGCTCAGTGGTAGAGCGTTTGACTCAGAGATCGGAGGCCCCAAGTTCAATCCCGAGGCTAGAAAATAAATTTTTTAGTTACGGTAATGGACACCATTCACTGTTGGTTCAAATATTAACAGTGCTGTGCCTAAGGTGGCGTAAGGGTACAGTAACAAAGTCTGCACAGAACACAACTGAATCTCCTTATTCGCTGAAGCTCTCAAGAGCTTATGAGGGGTCTCCTTGGGAAAGAGCTAGGAGGATCAAGGGCTCCGGGATATGTCCCAGAGTACTGGCTTAGTAAAGCCGAGATACCCTAGCTAAACCTGGCAGTAGGTGTAAAATGGAAAGCCGCACGGGGGCACTTATTAGTAGCATACAGGTGTGATCAGCCCGCGGACCCCGGTCACTCTCATGTTGTCTGTCGCATAGGAAATCAGCGCAAGAGCAAGAGCAACCCGTAGTTGGACCCGGCAACAGAAATAATGCTGCACAAAGGGGACGCCGCAAGTGGGCACCTGAGCTACATGACAACTGTCTACGTTATACCGAAGATCCAGACTAGAAAGAAGGGGATGCTTGGTCTGTGGTGTGAGAATCACCCAGATCCCAACTTCATGATGTAGCAAAACCTACGAGACCAGATGAGCCATCACATGAAGAGAGAATCTTGCAGCAGCTTCAAAAATCAGAGATAGAAGAACAAACTGCTTATTCAATCTTGATCTATATTTTTCCTGCCTTATTGTTGTTCTTTCTGGTGGGCACAGAAGTCAAGTAGCAGCTCTCACTGCAGCCACGACATCTTCTAGCGAACAGTCCTCCTTTAGGTGATCGTCGATTATATTGTTCATCGCGGCTAGGTCTTCAGCCGGTAGTCTCGATTTATGCCTTGTGGTCTTTATGTTAGGATTCCTTACTGCAGCCTCAAATGCTTTCCTTCAATTAAATACTAGCTTTGGAACATCTATCACCTGTTCCGTTCTTCGCCACTGCAGTATGCACCATTTTCAGCTCGGAGTGGGGCAACTCTCCATGACGGAGCTGTGACTTCTTCATATCGCAATCCAGGTATTGGAGGTTGAATTTCTGAGGCATCTCTCACTTGCCTCTCATCCTGTTCTTCTATCCTTTATTTCGAAAAGTGTTGCTGTAGGTTTGGAGCACTTGCTCTTCAGCTCGTTCTTCTATCCCATCTGATTCTTGAAACTGCTGTTAGACTCCTCTCTTCTTGAGATGACTAAACTGGTCTCGTAGTCTTCGCTGCATCATGAAGTTTAGATCTGGCTGATTCTCACACCACAGACCATGCAGTCTACCCATGAAGCTCCTTCTTTCTGGTCTCGATCTTCGGCATAACACAGACAGTTGTTCATGTAGCTTGGGTGTCCACTTGTGGCGTCCCCTTTGTGCAGCCTTATTCCTGTTTGCTGGGTCCGAGTACGGGTTGCTTTTGCGAGGGCTGTGTCCCTATGGGAATCTCCTCCTGAATGTCCTCGTCGGAAGCTGTAGTTTCTTGTATGACAGGCGCCCGCCTCCTCAACATCTTGCCGTTGGTGGTCCGCATGCTGTCACGTCCAGCACCAACTCCAGACATGCCCTGATGATCCCCAGGCAGAATCTTCTTTTCGTAGCTAGCTGTTAAGGCATCCTTGATTTGGATTGTTTCCAGTGCACCTCGTTGTTTCATCCCAAAGAATTTGTATGTTTCTTCCTCTTCGAGGTGTCGAATCATTATGCCCCCTTCTAGGTCGATGTCTTCTCCTGTTTCTTCAGTTCTTCCTCTGCATTCGTCCAAACCAAATGGCATTCCTATTGCGTAGGTGTATTCGGCAACGATATTCAGCAGTTTTTGTAGTGCTGCTTTGGAAGGAGCGTACAGTTTTAAGTCGTCCATGTAGAGGAGATGTGAGATCCATTTTTCTCTTCTTTCTGGCGGCACGGCCTTGTACCCTATTCTACTTGTCCTCAATTCAGTTGTTAATGGTAGAAGTGTTATGCAGAATAATAACGTGCTTAGCGCTCTCTTTGAAATACGCCTTGCCTGTATCTCACCCATCTGGTATGAGTGGCCTGACCTTGGGATCGAACGGCGAACTTAGTTTTACATAACGCCATGATGTTCTCCATCGCATAGATGATGTTAGAATGGACTTTGAGCATCTCTAGCAGCCGTATTATTAAGCGATGTGACGATGTGTCAATGGCTTTCGCGTAATCCAACCAGGATGTATGTAGGTCGCGCTTATATTGTCTCGTATCTTGGAAAATGCTCTCGTCTATAAGAAGGTTGTCCTGGCATCCCTGTACTCCTTCCCTGGCTCCTCTTTGCTCGTGGATTTCATTCCACACTGGTCCAATTGACTCCCGAATCCGATGTTGAAAAACACTTGGTAGAATTTTATATAGCGTGTTGAGACACGTGTTTGGGTGGTAATGTTTGGATTTCCTAGCCTGATTTTGGTATCAGTACAGATCTGTCCTCTACCAACCATGAAGGAATTTGCTCACGGTAAATTACTATCTCACTGAATAATCTAGCTAAGTGTTGGTGGGTAGCTGGAAAGTTCTTCCACCAGTAGTAGTGAACACCATACAGTCCATGCTTGTTCTGCAAGGCATGTCTAATCTCTTCGGTTGTTATTTCAGCCAGTTCTTCGGTCTGTTGCAGACCTTGATCACATAATATCTGGAATCTGTGTTGTCCTGGATTATCCCTGGTTTCTGCTGGTCGCTCATACGAATTTTTCCTAAAATGTTCGACTTCATTCGGTGATGGTGGGTTTTTTGCCTCTACTTGTTGCGGTCGGAATAACTTTGAAGGTTCTGCGGTGAAGGTGTTGTTATCTTCTATCCACTTTTGCCTCTTGATCATCTTCTTCCTTGCTGCCGCAAGTGATCTTATCTTGTCGACAGCTTGCTGTTTCAATTGGATCAATAAACTTCACACAAACATAAACTTCACTTTAGAGTTGCAGTCTGAGGGGAAAATCAACTTTTTGGATCTCACCATTTGGAAGGAATCAAACAGGTTGGTTTTTGACATTTTTAGGAAACCCACTCAAACAGACTCTACTATTGATAGATCATCTTGTCACTTTATGGGTCATAAAATGGCATCATTCAATACATACATAGACTCCTGAATATACCGTTGAATGCACAATCCTATCTTGAAGAAGTCAATACTCTCAAGTATCTGGCAGTTAGAAATGGTTACTCAGCTGACATCATTGAACATCTCATAAAAAAGAAAAATAAAGAAAAACCACCACTGGTCCAATCAGCCCTTGAGAATGATGCGACTATTCCAACCAAAAAGTTCTGTAAGATTCCGTTCTACGGAAATGTCTCATATAAGATTGCAAATGTTCTGCGTCAGGTTGAAAAAACAAAAATAGCATTCGTCAAAAACAAAAGCCCTATCGATAGTCTTGACAAACCAGGAATTTACAGACTAGAATGCGGTGAACAGGACTGCAATGTTGTGTATGTAGGTAGAAGTGGAAGGTCCATTAGAACAAGGACCACAGAACACCTAGCGAGCGTCAGAAACCCCGATAACAACAAATCTATTTTTGGTTGCCACCTTAGAGAGGAAGATCACAAATTTGATATTGACACCAATACAAGATTGATCCATCATTGTGATTTTGGGTTCAAACAAGAAATCTTGGAAGAGGTCGAAATATTCAAACACATGAGTGACAGTGGGCTCAAAACTCTGAATGCTATGTTGACGAACAATATAAAAGACACCTACAAATTATTGGCACCCACTAGAAGCAGATTTTCAAATTTGGCACTTCGGCCTATTACTCCACAAGGGAAAGAAGAACATGATTTGGAGTAGTTCATGTGTATTTAGTTGTTTGTGTTTGAGTTGTCACTCCTGATTAATGATGGTTTTCCGATCTCGATCGTCCGGAGAATGTTTTTAATATGTAGTTTATTCTGTTGTTTACAATTTTAACTATATACCTCTCAATCTTATACCTTTATGACTTAAAATTTTTATTTATTATATGACTAAGGAACCGGCAATTGTAAGTTTAAAATTCAATTTTTATTTGGTTTGTTTATTTGTACATTTTCACATAACCTCACAACTGTTTAAGATAGTTTTCATTCCTTCAGTTTTAGAATGTTTTGGCTTTTAATCGAACTCAGTTGTCTGCGAAATTTTTCAATTAGAGTTTTTTCAGATTCTTGGTTTGAGAATGGCAGTATAGTAGAACTACCGAAACATGTCACCGGATAATTGAATTAAGGTTCCAATAAAACTTGAAGCTCTAAGACTGTTATTTCTCTTCTAGCTTTATGCTTGAATAGATTTCTGGTGGGCAGGCTCATCGTACGATGCACCGCACGCAACCCACCGCACGCATCTCTCACCTGCTCTTCAGATCGTTTTACTATCGCCGCTGACTCTTGAAACTGCTGCAAGATTCCTCATTTCTTGAGATGGCTCACCTGGTCCCGTAGGTTTTGCTGCGTCATGTAGTTGAGATCTGGGTGATTCTCACACCACAGAACATTTAATCTACCCACTTGTGGCGTCCCCTTTGTGCGGCCTTGTTCCTGTTGCCGGGTCCGACTACTGGTTGCTCTTGCGAGTCACGACAATTTGGTCTCTCTCCTCCCCGATGCCCTCGTCGGAAGATGTAATTTCTTTTATGACAAGCGCCGGCCTCCTCAGCATCCTGCCGTTGGTGGTCCGCATGCTGTCACGTCCAGCACAATCCCCAGACGTGCCCTGGTGATCCTCAGGTAGCAACTGTTCTCCGAGGCTCCGTAGATTATAATGCATCATCGGTTGAGAGTGACCGGGGTCCGCGGGCTTGTCACACCAGTATGCTAATAAGTAGTGCCCGGTGTTTTGCATTTTATACCTACAGCCAAGTTCAGCGAGGGCACCTCGGGTTTGCTAAGCCTGTACCCTGTGACATATCCCAGAGCCCCTGAGGAATTATTTATTATTATTATTATTATGTATAGCCCAATGGATTTTGTATGATAGTATTAAGTCGAAGTAAGGGTATATTCGTGATTCTCATTGGTTGGTTTCGGTTCTCAGAATTTTTCCTAGCTATCGAGCAAATTTTTATTCGGCGATGACAATGTTTTTACATCAGTCTGACATTGCTGGTTCACGTTTTGAACTCTGAAGTATTCCGAGCAATGGAAGATATTTCGAAGTCCTTTAGTACCGTGTTCTTGTTGGAGGGTATAATTTGTCGATGCATGTTCTTCTGTCTGAAAATGGACTACCGAAGGATTGATTCATCGTTGGCGTTCGAACTTGAACCCATACCAGAAGTAGACGGTTAATGACCTAAAAACTAGGCAGTTTTCGTACAGAATTTTATAAACAGTATGGAAAAGCCAAATCGAATAAATTCATTATTTTGGTTACTGTATATCTCGAAACACGTCAAATTCAAATATTAAATTACGAACCCTACCTTCAACCCACTTAGAAAGACAGGTACAACCCCCAATGTTTCAAATAGGAAGTATGGTCTTGTGATACATCGTTTGAAAAGTCGCGTCATTCTATATTCAGAAATGTTATCACTTTCATGTTTATTGCAAAACCCTAAACAGAAAGAAATAAAGTCATATGATTACCGAAATTCAATTCAATTCAATATTCTCTCAAATATCCCCAAATCTCATTACAATAATACTAAACTTACTTGCCTTCAAGATGTGATAGAAAAAAAATCAAAAAACCATAGCATTTTCCAAATGGTACCATGAAAACTACATAAAACACTTACTGTAGCAATGTTAGTTTCTAACGCCTTCGCAATTTGTTTTGGACGGATAAGTTGTAGTTTAGAAATTGTCTAATTTGTGTTTGAATTTCATTGCCTTCAATTCTGAATAATGGTTCGATTAACGGAAATGCACAAGATAACAATTTCACAAATTTTTGGTTACGGAGATAACACCCGAACTCAAATAGATGTGGCGCTTGTTTTATGACAAATTTCCGAATTTGCCGTCTATAATCCAAGGAAAAAATAAAAATGCAAAGCAGTTTCGCGAGTTTGGACAGGTAAGGCAGATTGAAAAAGCAGCTGCAAATACACTGTGTGAGGATGTGAAATTAGATGTGATGCTTGACTTTGAAGATAATCCGAATAAATCGGGTAGAGATACCTTCACAATATTCATTATCAGCCATACATTTATTCTAACCATATTAAAACAAAATAAAATGCATCCCTATAAAATGATAACTACCCAGGAGGTCTTGGAAGACAATTTTGATAGAAGAACTAATTTGTGTGAACAAATGATGGACAGGCTGGATAATAATATCATCCAATTAGTAGACGTTCTGCATTATTTATTTATTTATTAAGTAGAAACCTCAACAGGAAATCCCAATTACAGAGGTTCACAAAATTTTTACAAATTACTTTCAAATGCATACGTGGCTCAATAACATCATGAAAAGGTAACCCCAAATATAAATTAATACATCCCCCAACTAACTCACAAACAGAAAAAGATAGCCAACGACAGACATCATCAGACCGAACAACTCAATCAAACGATGACTACAGACATGCTATGACAGATTTCTTGAAACCATCCAAGCTTATGTTGAAGACATCAATATTGTTCATATGCCAATTATAAAAACGCATCACCCTCAGGAACACTGAATGATAATGAACATTCGTTCTAGCTTTAGAGACGTAGAACAGCGCTCTCCTTCGATCTGAATATTGTGTAATATTAAAATTGAGGAAGTGTATCAGTGGGTAATTGAAACAATTATTCACAATTCGATAAAGAAACATGCAATCAAAGAGCGCTCTCCTATGTCGTAAGCTGAGGATATTATACATCTTCAAATTATCATTGTAATCACATGTCAACCTAGGGCGATCAAATCTGTAGTTAAGACACTTAATGAATTTCTTCTGGATCCTTTCGACCCTATCTATATATTTATAATAAAAAGGTGACCAGATAGGACTAGCATACTCCAAGTTACTTCTCACAAGCGAGAAGTAAAGAGACCTGAGAGAGGCAGCACTCGAGAAGTCTTTGGTAGAACGTATCATGAAGCCAAGCATTTTTAAACCTTTAGTCACAATGCTGTCTATATGGAAATCAAAACAAAATTTAGAGTCGAGGACTATTCCTAAATCTTTCACATGGTCCACTTCCCGCAGTACACATCCACCGAGCGACAAAGGAAAATTGAATATATTTGTCTTTCTGGTGAACGTTATACGACTACACTCATCTATGTTCAGGACAAAATATCTCTCCGCGCAAAATGTGAACAAACGATCAAGATCCTCCTGAAAAAATAAAAAGTCTAGATGTGACCGAATGTTTTTATATATCCTTAAATCATCCGCATATAACTCAAAGAGAGTATGGAGAAAGCAATTTGAAATACCATTGATGTATATCGCAAACAAAGGAGGGCCAAAGTGAGAACCTTGTGGTACGCCAGATGTCACACGAACAGTATTGGATGAAACACCATTCACAACTACGAATTGCTCTCTATCAGTAAGATAAGATTCTATCCAATTCAAAAACGATGAGTAAACTTTTTTCTCAATGGCCATACTAATCGTCTAAATTGCCGCTACTGGCCTACCGAAAATCCTCACTGGATGAGAGAAGAACACACGGAATTCCCTTAAAAGTTTAATGTTTGGACAGGAAATGCTCGAAACCATATCATAGGTCCCCTTTTCATTGGGGCAATTTGAATGGCAATAATTATTTGGCACTACTTCAAAATTATGTCATTCCAACTTTGGCATATTTATATCCTGATCACGGAAATTCTCAAGCTCCACGGAATACGATATGGTTCCAACAGGAAGGAGTATCACTACATTACCAACGCAATGTGCGGCAGTACCTCCACGCAATATTTCCAAATCGGTGGATCACCTGATGTTAACCCATTAGATTTCTTTTTATGGGGATATGTGAAGAGCATTGTGTACAAAAGTAAACCCCATTGATTTGAATGACCTGAAACAAATTTCGAAAAATCTCTTGATTTTTTTTTATCTAATTTTAGTAAGATAACATTTCTGAATAGAGAATGACGAGACCTTTCGAACGATGTATCACAAGCCCGTACTTCCCATAGGAAAAATTGGGTATGTGTACCTGTCTTTTGAAGGGGTTTGAAGGTAGTGTTCGCATTTTTACGAAGAAGAATGACAATTTAAATTTGACATGTTCCGGGATTTTCCATAAATATGTACAGTAACCAAGATAATGAAATTATTCCATTTGGCTTTTCCATAATGTATTGTAAGGCATTGATAAAATGGACTACCTATGTAACGAGTCATATACCTTTTAGGCGCATAGTTCCTCGGAACTAAGTGCTTATCAATTTGCCCAAATGTAATTTTCGAATTTTTCGATGAAAATGGTCTTAAACGACTTGGTTCGACTCACTGATAAAGAATCCGTGGTCGAAATTCATTCTGTCCGGCCGGCCGGCCGTGGGCACGATAACTCTCGAACGGAATGAGCTAGACAGTTGAAATTTTCAGAGTAGGTTTGAGAGATAAATATCTCGGCCAAGTTTGTTATTGGGCAAAATAGGACAGATGGTTTCGGAGTATTAAAAAAAAAAATATTTTTTTCAAAGCAAATTCCAAATTAAGTTTTTTTTAATACGCAGTTTTACCATAAGAATCCAATGATATAATTTTGAACTCTAACAAGCTAATACTTTCGGAGATATGATTTTTCAAAATTTCAATAATAAATCGTATTGTCACAGAATGATATAATTTATTTATTTATTTATTTATTTATTTATTTATTCAAATTTAGGGATATTAACAGACAAATCCCAAAAATAACATCCACAGATTATTTAAACTATAAAATAACAATTATGTACAGATAAGGCTCATATAGTATTATTATTAACAACTATCAGACAATGAAGAGGAAAAAATTATAACCGAAAAATTCTTCTGACCTCTGTTTGAATGAAAACAAAGAAATAGAAAATGGGTCCAAACTAATACAATACTCATTGAATAAGTCACAAATTCTCACAATGGTAGAGTTCTTGCCAATGTTTGTTCTGAATCTTGAAGTGGCAAGTAACTGTCTATTTCTAGTACACCTCATGGGAACATGATAAAAAATCAAGGAAACCAACTCAGGGCAATCATAATAATTCGTTATGACCTTGTATGCAAACACAAGATCCGTTAAAATTCTCCGCTTTTCAAGTGTTTGTAACCGATAGATGGAACGGACTCTGCTGATACCAGCAGTGACATATACTTTTGTTAATTTGAAATGCAGGAACCTTACAAATTTATTTTGAATTCTTTCCAATCTCACTTTATTATAGTTATAATGAGGAGTCCACACAAGGCTGGCAAAATTTAATTTACTATAGATAAAAGCAAAATACACTGACTTGATTGCAGCTTCATTATCAAAATCCCTACAAGCTCTACAAATAAATCCCAACGACCTGTTACACGCGTTCACTAAATACTCTATATGTTCGTTGAAAGACAATTTCGAATCAAAAATAACGCCTAAGTCTCTCACCTGACTGACTCGATCAATGGGATCACCATTCAAAAGGTACTGAAACTCGACCGCTGTAGCATTCCTGGTGAAAGAGATGCATGAACATTTACGAACATTTAAATTCAATCTTTTCGTTTTGCAGTAATCTGCGAAAGCATCTAGATCCCTCTGAAGTTCTATGCAGTCAAGTACCGTCAAAATCTCTTTAAATATTTTCAAATCATCAGCATATACAAGGATTTTAGAATACCTGAAACATTCTTTCACATCATTGATGAAAATTAAAAATAATAATGGTCCCAGATGCGAGCCCTGGGGTACTCCAGAGGTCACTACAAACGGCGTAGATCGGTAGCCATTTACACACACTAGCTGACTTCTATTATATAGATAAGAGGCGAACCACCTCAGTAGATCTCCCTGAATACCGACACGGGCAAGAGAAGATAGAAGGAGGTTGTGATTAACCTTGTCGAATGCCTTACTGAAGTCTGTGTAGAGTGAATCAACCTGTATCCTCTTATCTAAAGCTCTCGAAATGAACTCCGAGTACAAAGTCAAATTCGTTTCTATGCTACGACCCGGAAAAAATCCATGCTGATACTCGATAATCAACGACTTCAAACTATGAAACAAATGGTCTAAAACAATACTTTCAAAAATTTTGCTGAACACAGACAACTTGCTGACTCCTCGATAATTGTCAACTAAACTCTTACTACCAGAGTTTTTAAAGATTGGTATTAACAATGCAGTTTTCCACAGATTCGGAAATGTCCCAGTTCTAATAGACTTATTAAACAATTTGGATAGTGGATAACTTAAGCTTAAGCAACAATTTTTAACAAAGTAAGATGGGTAACCATCAAATCCAGCTCCCTTATTTGCATCCAGCGATTTAACTTTATCACAGATCATTTCAGGTGTGAAAAATAAGGAACTGATGATATTCGCATTACCCACCTGATTGTACACGTTATAAAGTTGCTGATAAGGTTCATAAACACTTTTGAAGAACGATGCAAACAATCCACATATCTCTTCTCCATTATTGGCAACTAAATCACTATAAAACATTTCACTAGGTAAGGTTCCTTCATTTTTACAATTTTTAATGTACTTCCAAAAGCTCTTAGGGTGAGTCTTTACTTCATCTTGAATATTATTTATATAAAGTCTATAGTCATTCATTATAAGAACTTTACTTTTTCGTCTCAAAAACCTGAATTTAACATAGTAATACTCTCCACCAAATCGTTTCCATTTCTTATGTATTTGTTTTTTCTGCTTTATACAATTTATAGTTGAAATAGAAAAAAATGTGGGAAATTTTTTATTTTTTACTGACACTACAGGAATGTGCAACCGGGTGCCCTCCTCCACAATACTATAAAAAGCAACTGTAAGCTGATCAACAGATAGAGAATTGTTGAAAATATCGTCCCAATTCTGGTCAGTGAAAAACGAATTCAGTTCATCGTAATCTCCACTCTTGAAATTGAAAAAAGTTGAAACATTAGACTTTAGTTTATTAATTTTTGAACAACTAATACAAAACTCGATAGGTGGATGATGTGAATCAGGATAAACCAAAAATACGTCAGATCTCTTCAAATTCAATAAACGTGTTCCCGAAGCAAAGACCAGATCAAGCACCCTACCATCAACATTTTTAATATAGTTATACTGCGAGAACTCACCAAAAGAGAACAAATCAATAAGAGAAGAATTATTCTATGTATGAATTGTCACAATGTCAAATTATTTTCCTGAGACATGACATTATCTAATCAATCGAAGAATTGTGAGCGAAGTTAGAAAAATCTCAGTTGTTTGCTCCGAGATTAGTTTTTCTCAGAAAAGTCTTACATTTCGGAACGGAACATGAAGTAAGAGATCTGAGAGTGGTGAGACTGCTTTTCATCCATAGACATATAATGCTCAGTTCTCTCAATTTATGACGGGACTGACGGAAGGAAATATTATAAATTTGGTGAACGTAGATCAGGAAATTTTTGATCGATTACAAGGTAATTTTTCATTATTACTTCTCTTCTTTCATACCTACATGTTTTATGGAATATCTACTATTTGTAGGTACTTTAAACCTGTTTTGGGCAATTGTCATACGAAACTTGTTTTTTTGGCGCTCTAGTTCCTCGGTACAGAGTGCTCATCAATCTGCCCAAGCGTCTGTAATTTTGGAATTTTTGGTTGAAAATGGTCTCAAACGATTTGGTTCGACTCACTGATCACTGAAATCGATTCTGTCCGGCCGGCCGGCCGGCCGTAGGCACGATAACTCTCGAACGAAAGGAGTTAGCGGATTGAAATTTGCAAGGTGGGTTTGGAGCGTAAATATATCGGACGAGCTTGTTAATGGGCGAAATCCATCAAGCCGTTTCGGAGTTATGGCCGATTTTAGTAAAAATATTTTTTATGAATATTTCCGAAACCGATCACTCGATCTATCTGAAATTTAGCATCAAATTGTAGAATCATGACCTTTATACGCGTGTGAAGTTTTGTATTGACCAGATTACCGCAAAGTGTCAAAAAAAAAAATTTTGAAAATTTAAAACAAGTTTTTCTACATTAACTCTTGAACGGAATGAGCTAGGTAGTTGAAATTTTCAGAGTAGGTAAGGGAGATGAACATCTCGGTTAAGTTCGTTATTGGGCAAAATTGGCCAGATTTAATTTGATTTCTTTCATGGTGCAGTTCTCATTCTCATGATTGCTCATTTAATCTTGATAAATAAACTATTATTTGAATTGAATTTCCTTTATGATGCAGGTCTATCATATGAATACATTGATATAATACCCAACTCTGAGAAACCAATACTTTCGGAGATATAATTTGTCTGTTTGAACTAGAGCGCCAGAAAGCTCCTGTCCACAGGGCATGAACCCATTTTTTATTATAACAGGAGATAAAGTGTTTCTAGAAACTACTTCACTCAATAATGGTATTTAAGCAGTCGATTAATTCGTTGCTAGGAATTAAACATGCTATTAATAATATCCTGAGGAACTGAAAAGATCAAGAGGAAATGTGGCAGATTCAATAAACCGGATTAATCATCCCTACATTTGCAGAAGAAAATGGCGTTCTTTAAATGGATTGGCTTATATATCCCAATGCATATTTCAAATAAAATATGAATAGTTTGAATATTCCAAATTTCGTATCCATTATATGAGGTTCTATTATATATTTGGTATAAAATGTGGTGTAATAAATCAGTGAATTATCTTAGCCATTAAGTTAACGGGTGAGCTGAAGGTCCTGACAACAAGTCAGTGCTGTCATATTATTTTGTTCATATACCTGGTGAGCGTGTAGCATAAACCTCAGTAGATTTCTATCTTCCATGATCTCGTGAAATAATTCCATCTCATTCCGTATCTTCCACATGGAGCATCCCTCTTCGGCCTATATATGTGTCTCGTCTACGTTCATCCACCAATGGAATACATAATTAATTGGGTTAATCCGGATTAGACCCCAAGAATAATATCTCAAAGCTACACCCCTTTTTGTTAAGTCTTATAATATCACCGCTTCACCAGAACATAATCCATGGGCCAGATAAATTGCGTTTTCTGAGAGGTCTATATTGTATGTACTTATCTTTTAACTAGCTATTGTTCTTCAATTTTGTGATTTATAAGGGATTAATCTCGTGAGTTAGGGAGATTTGTGTATTAATTCTTGTCTGATCGTTCTTTTCAGCTGAAATGTAATTATACTCTCACAATGGGTTTTAGCGAAATTTTAGTCTGGGATGAAATTCGTTTCCTGGGTCAATATGAAATAGAAGAATATTTATGCAATCTGCTTAGTGTTACCTGATTTCTTCCATTGAAATTCTTTCGTCAATGATAACGGTACATTCAATCAAATAGTTCGTTGAAATCACCCAATAAGTTAATCCTGCGTCCACTATTGGCACTCTTATTCCTCGGAACAGAGTGCTTATCAATTTGCCCAAAAGTCTGTAATTTTCGAATTTTTGGCTGAAAACGGTATCAAATGATTTGGTTCGACTCACTGATCAAGAATCCGTGGTCGAAATCGATTCTGTCCGGCCGGCCAGCCGTTAACACGATAACTCTCGAGGATTGAAATTTGCAGGGTAGGTTTGGAGCGTAAATATCTCGGACAGGCTCGTTAACGGTTGAAATCCACCAAGCGGTTTCGGAGTTATGGCCATTTTTAGTAAAAACATTTTTCATGAATATTTCCGAAACTGATCACTCGATCTATCTGAAATTTAGCATCAAATTGTAGAATAATGACCCTTATACGCATGCGAAGATTTGTGTTGATAGGGTTGCCGTAAAGTGTAAACAAATATATATTTTTTTTTTGAATTTTGTTTCTAGAACAACTCTCGAACTGAATAAGCTAGGCAGTTAAAATTTCCAGAGTAGGCTTGGGAGGTAAATATCTCAGTAAAGTTCGTTATTGGGCAATGGCCGGATGGTTTCGGAATAACGAAAAAAAATTTTTTTTTTAACTTACAAATTTCAAATTCAACTTCAAATTTTTCAATAGATGCAGTTTCACCATGAAAATCCATTGATATAATTTTAAACTCTAGCAAGCTAATATTTGCGGAGATATGAGTTTTCGAAATTTCAATAATGAATCGTACTCTATGTGTTTTTATAATGATAATTTTTGAAGCTTTTTTTTTTAACGACACTTTTTTTAATTGCTTTCGTGATGCAGTTCTATCATAAAAATCCATTGATATAATTCCCAACTCTGAGAAATCAATACTTTCGGAGATATAATTTGTCTGAAAAAATGAGCTCCTGTCCACAGGGCTTGAACCAATTTATGTTCTAAGTTTCCACCCATTTCTTTTGAATTTTGCGTGAACTAATAATTGCAGCAACATCGTGGAATATCAAAGTTTCTGTGTGTATGTATAAGGATCTGAAGTTCTGTTTTCCAAATAAATCGAAAAATAATGATCTAACCCAATTAAAGCTCGTTAGTTAGTTGAAAAATAATGACACGAAGACCTATGCAGAACTTCGCGAGACTAAAAAATTCGAATATTCAAAAAAATTCTCAGAAACTATCCGTCTGTTATCGTTGAAATTTTGTGAAAGCATTCAAAACCTTATTCTACAGCAATGTAATAGATCTAAACTCGAACTAATCTACATTAGTATACAGTGTGGAAAAGATAAATGGAATAATAGTTATTTATTATACAAGGGAAAAAGTATTAGATTTTAGCTCGAGGTTATGTCAAGACAAAAAACCGAGAGCTGAAATCTAATATTTTTCCCGTGATTAATACACTATTTTTTTCTGTGACAGGAAAAACGACGATTTAATAGTGAAAGAACATATTATTACAATATATTAAAGTCAGAATGTTATCGATATGAAATTTGAATTTTTAAACTAGTAAGCTATTAGACCTGCGTTGCTAAGGAAAACTTCAGTGTAATCAAATATCTGTCAATTTCATTTTGTGATTTGATTCAAAAATTGCGAACTCAGTAATTGTTTAGTAGTTATTTTGGTTAATTTGCAGTTTAACGCCCCCTCACCGATTTTCAAAATATTCTGTATATAGTATCTGCATGATGTTGATGTACCACAGTTTCAATTTTAGCACTGGCAAATGAGTATTTTTCGAGAAAATTCAAAATGAAAATTGAAAATTAGAATTGTAAAATATCTAGGAACAGCTTAGAAATATCAAAATTATAATTGTCATGTTGATAGATTTATTGAAAATATAAAATTATGAAGTAGTTTATGGGAGAGAAACCGAGGTAACGGAAAAATAAATGAAATTATTATCGAGTTTGAAAGAAGTCAAAGTGTCCAAGAGAAGAATATTAAAGGTTCCTAAAGAAATATACAGTTGAAATTGGTATCAAGTTAAAGAGGATACTATTCCAGACAAAACAATACAAGAAGAAACAAGTTGTATAGAGATATCTCAGTTTTTTGAAAGGGAGAAGATTTTAAGACAGAAATCGAAGGAGGATACAAGGATTTCATTAGATTAAAGGGAGATAATAAGAGAGAAAACGCAAGAAAGAAATTGAAGGTGGATTCAAGGAAAATATTAGGTTAGTTAAAGATACTAGAATCATATTAGGTTCAATATATATATATATGCATGCTAAATCTATCCAAATGTGTTTATGTAGCAACCGGTTTTGTCCATTCATCTGTATTATGATAGACACTCAGGCACGTAAGCCCAAACTGGCAGTTTTAACTGTTTCCAGGCCCGGCTTTAGAGACGCATTTCGCTTTTCATTATTTCGAAAAAAAAATTGTATCGTGAAGTGAATTTTGATGATTTTCAATAGTGGCAAAATAGTCCATTTGCTGCAATCTAAACGGGAGGGGAAGTGAACGAGAGTGCTGGGAGGGGTAATATATTCAATACGATGAATTTTTTATTTAAAAAATTTACTCCAAATTTCAATTTTCGTCATAAATTTTACCATTTTTCTCATTTTATTAGCCAAAAATTTGAAAATTCTAAGCTATCCTATTGAATTTATTACCCCACCCAGTACCCCAATTCACTCCCCATACCGTTAGATTGCTTCAAAATAACTGATTTGCCACTATTGAAAATGATCAAAAATCACTGTACAATGCATATTTTCTTCGAAAAACTCAAAAAAGTCGAAATTTACGAGGGGGCGGTAAACTGCAAAATTACCGTTATTTTGAATACTATAAAGTTAAAAATGCTTGATTCTGAGTTTTCTCTGACTCCACCGGAGTTGATAGAATCAGCGCAAGTAGCGTCACGAAAATTATTGCCAGCTAAATCGCGGAAAATTTACGAAACCAAGTGTTCAAGATTTATGGAATGGAAAATGAAGAAGACATGCAGCTCTTTCTCGGAGACAGTGTTATTGGCTTATTTTTCGGAACTGGCACATCAACTGGCCATCAACAGTGTGGTCGAATTATTCAATGATTAAAAGACGATCCAATAATAATATAGACATTTCAAAATATTTCAAACTAATTACATTTCTGAAACAAAATGGGAAAGGTTACACGCCCAAGGAAGCTGCGATTTTTTACGAGTACACAAATTAGTGATTTTTTAAATAATGCACCCGATGAAGTATATTTAATGGCCAAGGTTGTTGTTGTATTTGGGATTGCAGGAGCTTGTCGAATTTGTGAAATCAGCCAGGTAACATTAGATGATATTGAAGATTCGGGAAAGTTATTAATTGTGAAACTGAAGCAAACAAAGAATTATGTAAACAGGAGATTTGTAGTTACTGAAGAATATATTAAATATTACTGAATGTACATAGCCCTTCGTCCAGCAGCAGCAAAAGATCGCCGCCAGGTTTATGCATATCGCAATATAAACTGTATCAATCAGGTTGTGGGTAAAAATCAGTTTTATAAGGTACCTGAAACAGTAGCTAATTTTCTTCAACTTGAAATTGCTAACTCATATACAGGTCATTCATTTCGAAGATCGTCTACTACACTTTTAGTTGAATCTGGGGGAGACTTGATGACACTAAACAAACATGGCGGTTGGAAGTCATCAACGGTCGCTGAAGGGTATGTTGATGAATCGGTGGCGCACAGAACAGAAATTGCTAATTAAGTGTTCAGAACGTGTGGCAGTTCTGAAATAACACCCGATTTGCAACCAGGTACATCAACAGCAGTTGTGTCCATGTCAGAGAATATTATTTCAACACAAGAAAATTCGTCTGTTGTACCGAATAGTTCAAGGAACATGTCATTCACGCAATGCACATTTAATAATTGTACTTTTGATATAAAGGAAATGTAACTTATATTTAATAAAATATTCTAAAATCAAATATCTTCCATTATCTATATGTATATATATCCGGGAAAAAAGTATTCACTTTTTTCCCGGGGAAAAAAGTGATTTCGTGAAAAGTTATATTTTGTTACCTGTCAACAGAGATGAAATGTCAATTTTTTTTCCCGTCACAGAAAAAATTCATTATCTCGGTTACCGTACATATTAGGGAAAATCCCGAAACACGTCTACTTTAAATTTTGAATTGTCATTCTTCTTCGTAAAATCGCGAACCCTACCTTCAACCCCCTTCGAAAGACAGGTACAACCCCCAACTTTTCGAATTGGACGTATGGGCTTGTGAAGCATCGTTTGAAAGATCTCTTCATTCTCTATTCAGAAATGTTATCACTTTCATGTTTATTACAAATTAGAAAAAAATAAAATCAAGTGATTAGAGAAATTTAGTACAATATCAAAAACTTAAATGTAATACAAAATGTAGCAAAAGAAAATGTTACTGTAGTAGATGTTCAAAGTGTTCACCGCGAACCTCTTGGCAACATCCTAAAAGCTATCCTTAAATTAAAACGTATTCCAACATTATTCAAGATCTCAGGAGTGATCGACCCAATCGCAAGCGTTATTTGATCTTGTAGGTCATTCAAATCAAGGGGTTTAGTTTTGTATTCACATGTTCCCATAAAAAGAAATACAATGGGTTAAGATCGCACTTGCCATTCGAACGTTCCTCGCCTTCCTATCCGCCGATTTGGAAATATTGCGTCGAGGTACTGCCGGACATTGCGTTGGTAATCTAGTGATGCTCCTTCCTGTTGGAACCATATCGTATTCCGTGGAACTTGAGAATTTCCGTGATCAGGATATAAATTTGCCAAAGTTGGAACGACATTTTGAAATAGTGCTAAATATTTAGCGCCATTCAGTGAGGATTTTCGGTAGACCAGTACCGGCAATTTTGTCGATTAGCATGGCCGTTGAAAGAAAAAGTGCACTAATCAGAAAACAAAACGTCTACTAATTGGCGAAGCCTCCTAATTAACGTAGCCTCCTTGAAGTCATCCGAGATACTGGAGTTCATCAGAACTCTGGAACTGGAAGGCCAGCTGTAGATGGTAATGACATCGACAGCTCTGACAGGGGGAGGCACAATAAAACTTAAGGTCGCAGTGCACCGTTACCCCCGACAACAATATACAATATAATATATATACAATTGGATATTATTGTTATTCAACATGTCCATCATTTGTTCACATTTGTTCCCTTATCAAAATCGTCTTTTAAGAGCTCCTGGTCAGATATCATTTTATAGGTATGCATTTTATTTTGTTTTATAATGTTTAGAATAATCGATGTGGATTTTTTCAAAGTGAAGCATCACATCTAATTTGACATCCTCACACAGTGTTGTAGTAGCTGCTTTTTGGCGCTCTAGTTCCTCGGAACTGAGTGCTTATCAATTTGCCCAAATGTCTGTAATTTTCGAATTTTTTGATGAAAATGGTCTTAAACGATTTGGTTCGACTCACTGATCAAGAATCCGTGGTCGAAATTCATTCTGTCCGGCCGGTCCGGCCGTCCGGCCGTAGGCACGATAAACCTCGAACGGAATGAGCTAGACAGTTGAAATTTTCAGAGTAGGCTTGGGGCATACATATCTCGGCTAAGTTCGTTATTGGGCAAAATTATTAAAAAAAAGGATTATACTGACCCTCCCAAATCTTCTAGGAGCTTGTGCGGCTAAGGAGAGTCAGTTGTGTTAATTTCTTTCATGAAGCATTACTATCATAGGAATCCATCCAGATCTGAGAAACCAATACTTTCAGAGATATAATTTGTCTGTTTGAACAAGAGCGCCAAAATGCTCCAGCCCACAGGGCTTGAACCAATTTTTGGTGCTCTAGTTCCTCGGAACTGAGTGCTTATCAATTTGCCGAAATGTCTGTAATTTTCGAATTTTTCGATGAAAATGGTCTTAAACGATTTGGTTCGACTCACTGATCAAGAATCCGCGGTCGAAATTCATTCTGTCCGGCCAGCCGGCCGTAGGCACTATAACTCTGGAACGGAATGAGCTAGACAGTTGAAATTTTCAGAGTAGGTTTGGGGCATACATATCTCGGATAAGTTCGTTATTGGGCAAAATCGGACAGATGGTTTAGGAGTAACAAAAAAAAAATTTTTTTTTACAAAACAAATTCCAAATTAAATTTTTTTCAATAAGCATTTTTACCATAAGAATCCATTCAATTCATTTTCAACTCTAACAAACTAATACTTTCGGAGATATGATTTTTCAAAATTTCAATGTGAATCGTATTTCTACAGAATGATTCTGTGGGTATTCTATGAATTGTTATAATGTCAACTCATTTTCCTGAGACATGACGTTGTCTCATTGTCATTCATTCCAGCAATCCTATAAATATGAGATATATAATATAATATCATACTTTTTGTTGGTTGATATTTTCATGCCGATGGTCAATCCATATGATGATGGGAATGGTAATGGCAAGTTAATAATATTGAGTTCAGAATATCTCCACTAAAAACAAAACTGGAATATTGGTGTATTGGAGTAGATTTGAGGAAAGATATATATTATCGTTCATCATAGAATTGAGGAATGAATATCTCGGATGAGTTCGTTGTTGGGTAGAATTCGTCTATTGGTTTATGATTGATAATTTTTGGCACTCTTGTTGAATTTAAATTCTTCTATGATGTTTGAATTCAATTTCTGCTAAGATGAAGTTCTAAATTTCAATAATGAATCGTACTTCTATGTTTTCACAGAATGCTATAATTATTCTATCTAAGCTTTATTATATGATCTGTGTTCATACTCGAATATTTCATCCTGTTCTATAAGAGAGAGTCAAATTCATTTCAGCTTTTTTAAATTGTTTTGTTCCATGGTGCAGTTCTCATTGCTAGATTGCTCATTTAATCTTGATAAATAAACTATTATTTGAATTGAATTTCCTTTATGATGCAGTTCTATCATAAGAATACATTGATATAATTCCCAACTCTGAGAAACCAATACTTTCGGAGATATAATTTGTCTATTTGAACTTGAGCGCCAGAAAGCTTGTGTCCACAGGGCTTGAACCCATTTTTTATTTTGTGCACTTTCGTTAATCGAACCATTATTCAAAATTGAGGTTAATGGTATTCAAACACAAATTAGGCAATTTATTAACTACAACTAATCAGCACAAACCAAGTTCTGAAGGCGTTCTAAAGAAACTAACATTGCCACGGAAAGTTTTTTACGTAGTTTTCATGGTATCATCTGGAAAACACTATGTTATGTTTGTTTTTTCATTTTCCTTCTCATCTTGAGGACCAATAGGTTTAGTGTTATTGCAATCAGATTTGATAATATTCGAGGGAATATTATAATTAATTCAAATGCGTCAAAATTGCCGCTACTGGTCTACCGAAATTCCTCACTGGATGAGAGAGGAACACACGCAATTCCCTCAAAAGGTTAATGTTTGGACAGGAAATATTCGAAACCATATCATAGGCTTCTTTTTCATTGAGGGCAACTTGAATGGCGATAAATATTTAGCACTAGTTCAAAATTACATCGTTCCAACTTTGGCAAATTTATATCCTGATTCCTCGGATATGGTTCCAACAGGAAGGAGCACCACCACATTACCAGCGCAATGTCCAGCAGTACCTCGACACAATATTTCCAAATCGGTGGATATTAAGGCGAGATACGATCGAATGGCAAGAGCGATCCCTTATCTTAATCCATTAGATTTCTTTTTATGGGGATATGTGAAGAGCATTGCGTACAAAACTAAACCCCTTAATTTGAATGCCCTAAAAGATCGCATAACGCATGCGATTAGGTCGATCACTCCTGAGATCTTGAATAATGTTGGTAGAAATTTGTTTTGTTACATTTTGTATAACAGTTTCCTTTTTGAGATTGTACCATTCTTTCGAAGGGGGTTGAGGGTAGGGTTCGCATTTTTGAGAAGTATAATGACAATTTTAAATTTGAATTTTACTTGTTTCGCGGTTTTCCATGAATATACACTGCATTAATTTTAACCAAAGATTCTTATCGTCAAAAGAAACACTTTTTTCATTTAACATTTTTCCAAATTCGGCTCAGGTAAAAATAAACAGGCTGTTGAAATTTCGAAAAAAAATCAGTTTTTATTTTGTAGCTTTGACATCCTTTTCCTATAACTATGAGACATATTTTCCAAATATTAGTTATTTTCTACTTCTACTGGTTTTCTAATTATGGACTCGTGGATTCATAAAACTAAACGAAATTAGCATAAACAAAGCAGATAAAGTTTTTCTTGGGTAATTTCAAGAATATTCCATCGTTTTAGAACATTATATTATTCTTCAGCATTTCTCCTTAAACGCGCCGTTTTCGAGATATTCTTCATTGAATGTTTTAAAATGGAAAACTCCAGAAATTTCACTACTTTTATGGATCCGTCCCTGAGCGTTGGAATCCCGAATCAAGCTGTAAACCACGTTACCATGCCTTTTTCTCGTCCGCCAACAATGTCATAGATAATTTATATGCAGGAGTGTCTTAGCACATTGTGAAATCTTTAAACGCTTGTAAGTTTTTACCTGAGCCGAATCTGGAAAAATGGTGAATGAAAAAACTGTTTTATTTGATGAGAGGAATCTTTAGTTAAAATTAATGCAGTGGTCAAAGACTCACCCTGTATACAGTACCCAAGATAATGTATTTATTCCATTTGGCTTTTCCACACTGTATACTTAGAGATATTCGCAAAATATCGAAATTTTACGTTTCCAGTTCCCTTATTACACTCGAGCAATAAACTTTTCGACGGTTTATCATTTTTGAAGCAAAGTCGAACGAATTTCTTGGTGATAGAATTAGAAATATTATGTCGTGACATTCTCATCAGGAAGACCAATTTGCAAAAAGATGATTTTGAATGGACATTTGATATCTACCGCGGGTTGAATATGGTAGGTACCTATGAAATTATTTGAGACCCATATGTTGCATTATTTTTATCCAGATATAATATAGGGTACCCAAGATCCGAGGATTTGCCAAAATCGGTAATATTATATCTAACATAAAACAACAAACAATTAAAAAACATAAATAACTGATAATTTTGAAGAATTTTTCCGATTATCACACTCTCTTTTGATACGAAAAACTCATTTTAGTAATTCTCAAATGTCTTTTACTGAAATATAATCAAATATGGTATATTAGACTTATTTTGATGATTTAAAACAGATATTTTCAGATTAGAGATAATGAAGTGAATTTTTTTGTTCTCTACTGAATGAAGCTTTTATTTGTAAAATTCAAAATCGATATCTAAACGCAATACTTGCTCGAAATGCGGATTCTAACGAATTGGAATTAATATTTGTGGAATTCAGTTTATAATACTTAATGAATATGAATAACTGATAAGTTTAATTCCTGGAACAGTTCTATGTTCTATGTAGCATTAAATAATAACCTGCACACGTAGATTTGCCATTTAAATGATTTCATAGAATTTTGGTCATATCATTTGACTTATATCACAGTTCAGACATTCCTGAAATTATGCGATAGTCTTGAAAAAAATTATCTTACAACCAGGTTCTAGATTTGAACTCGATCGGTACTATATTGTTAAAAGTATTGTGAAAATATTTTTTTTCCTTGAACCCAAGCTGCCTTGGATGGTTTCACTACCTGGATGGGTGACCGCTCTGGTTATGAATTTGAACAAGCGCGCCAAAGCTCCCGACTACATGTCAATGCTTGAACCGATTTTTTTGTCGTGATTTTTTTTTAACATTTTCTAGGGGTACAGTTTCACACACGTCTTTATGTCGACATTCTGCAACTAGTTACCAAACTTCAATTCAATCGAGTCTATATTTTTTGAGTTATCAAGGAAATAATATTCCAGGTGGGTATAACTCCGGAACCGATGGAGCGATTATGCCCAAATTTGAACTTGACCCTCCCATTCGGATGCGCAACCTACCCTGAAAATTGTAAGTCCCTATCTCCTTTCGTTCCAAGGTTATCGAGGCAACGGTCACTCATCCAGCTACTGAACTCACACAAGGCTGCTCCGATCCCAAACAATATTAATCCGATCGTGTTCAAACTAGAAACTTGGCAGTAAAGTTAGGTTCTGAAGGCTCTCGCAAAATTTCAGCGATGTCAGAGGAATAGTTTCTGATATATAGAATTTTTTTCAATGATTTTTTAAATAATTTTCTAGTGATGCGATCCTCATGAAATTTCGAAAGAAATCCCGCGTTGGCATTCTACAACTATTAACCATGTTGGATGAATTGGAGTGGTTTTGTATATTTCGAATTATTGAGAAAATAACAACCTAATTTCAGGTAGGTATAACTCCAGAACCGTTTGGTCGATTATGCCTATTAAAATTTTCAGGTTAGCTTCGTAGTCCGAATGCGGCGGCTGAGTTCGTTAATGGGCAGAATCCATCGAGTGGTTTCAGAATTATAGCCATTTGAAATTTTGTTTTCCCAATAACTCGAAAAATACTAATCTGATCGAATCAAAGCACGGTAATTATTTGAAAAGTACCGACACGAAGACTCATGCAAAATTTTGTCAGGATCGCAATTCTGCGAGAGCCTCCGAAACCTTATTTTACAGTAAAGTTTTAGATTTGAACTCGATCGGATCTATATTGATGAAGATATTGCCGAAATATCCAAATATTTCAACGATTGGAGTAAACTGGTCAACTGTTTTTATATTCGACCAAACAATCAGCCAACAGTTTCTGATTTTCGACTTTAAATTATATCCTGAAGTTGGTAACATACTTCACATATCTGTCTTTCAAGAATTTTATGTTCCTCCATGATCTTGATATTACACTTGGCTGTGCCAACTGACATGTCATTTTGTAAAAATAATAATGAAATAACTGGATTTGATTTTCCCCAGAACATACGCACAAAAATAATATAACACAGGAATATGGAGCAACAAAACAAAGTTGTTTTTCTATCAGTAGAAGAGGATTATAAAGATATTTACTTTTCAGTAATCCAGTAAAAACCTCAGTTAAGATAGAATTCGATATCTCTTGTAATACCAGGCCAGTACACTGCGTAGCTGCTCTTAGTTTAGTCTTAGTTATACCCATACGAGTCAAATGCAAAATATTCAGTATATCTCTTCTCATTGAACTTGGGATAACAATAGCATTATTTCTATAAAGTAAATCGTTTATAATAACAATTTCGTGCCTGTATTCCAATAAAGTTTTGAAAATTGTCCGCATTTTGATTTTACTTTTGGCCAACCTCCTTTTACATATTTTACTAAGCATTACATTTCAAGATCTTTTGCAACTTCAATCTGAAGTTCCTTCAATTTTTCAGAACTAATTGGAAAATTATCATTTTAGAAATTAACTTGGCTAGTATACTCCTCCGACAATGTGATTTTGCCTTTATTATTAGGTATATAAATATACGAGATAGAGCATCAGCTATATACATCTCTTTTCTTGGATTGTAAATTACTTCCATATCATAAAGTTGTATATCTAAAAGCATTCTTTGAATTCGTGTTGGGCATTTTATTAGAGATTTTTTGAAAATATGAACTAATGGTTTATTATCTGACTCTACTGTTATATGTTTAGCATAAATATATTGGTGAAATTTTTTACATCCATAAGCGATCGCTAAAAGTTAATTTTCAATGTCAGCATAAACTTTTCGTTCATCAGTCAAAGACTTTGATGCATATGAATTTTGCAATAGACTTGCACCAACAGCATCTTGGCTGGCATCAACAGTAAGTACTATTGGTGAACTTTCATTATAATATTGCGGAACTGGTGGTGACTCAATATCGATTCATTTTCTGTAATATTATTAACCAGTTGAACTACATTTAATTCCTGTATGGATTGTAAACGCAAAATACATGGTCCATAATTATCGACAATATAAAAATTCAAAACAAAATAATTGTTTTTGGCGCTCTAGTTCCTCGGAACTGAGTGCTAATCAATTAGCCCAAATGTCTGTAATTTTCGAATTTTTCGATGAAAATGGTCTTATACGATTCGGTTCGACTCACTGATCAAGAATCCGTGGTCGAAATTCATTCTGTCCGGCCGGCCGTCCGGCCGTAGGCACGATAACTCTCGAACGGAATGAGCTAGACAGTTAAAAATTTCAGAGTAGGTTTGGGAGATAAATATCTCGGCTAAGTTCCTTATTGGGCAAAATCGGACAGATGGTTTCGGAGTAACAAAAAAAAAATTTTTTTTTACAAATTCCAAATTAAATTTTTTTTAATAAGCAGTTTTACCATAAAAATCCAATGATATCATTTTCAACTATAACAAGCTAATACTTTCGGAGATATGATTTTTCGAAATTTCAATAATAAATCGTATTTCTACGTTGTCACAGAATGATATAATTATTCTATGTATGAATTGTCATAATGTCAACTTATTTTCCTGAGACATGACATTATCTAATCAATCGAAGAATTGTGAGCAAAGTGAGAAAATCTCAGTTGTTTGTTCCGAAATTAGTTTTTCTCAGAAAAGTCTTACATTTCGGAACGGAACATGAAGTAAGAGATCTGAGACTATTGAGACTGCTTTTCATCCATAGACATAGAATGCTCAGTTCTCTCAATTTATGACGGGACTGACGGAAGGGAATATTATAACTTCAAAAATATTGGGGTTGAAATACTCGTATTTTAGCGATGCAACGGGGACCTCACCCAAAAATGTTTGAAAATATTACGTAAATATTGAAAGCATAATTCTATAGTTCGCGAGAGGAGAAAATTTGGTGAACGTAGATCAGGAAATTTTTGATCGATTACAAGGTAATTTTTCATTATTACTTCTCTTCTTTCATACATGTTTTATGGAATATCTACTATTTGTAGGTAGGTTGTAGGTTTTTTTGGTGCTCTAGTTCCTCGGAACAAAGTGCTTATGAATTTGCCCAAGTGTCTGTAATTTTGGAATTTTTGGCTGAAAATGGTCTCAAACGATTTGGTTCGACTCACTGATCAAGAATCCGAGGTCGAAATCGATTCTGTCCGGCCGGCTGGCCGTAGGCTCGATAACTCTCGAACGAAAAGAAGTTAGCGGAAAAAAATTTGCAAGGTGGGTTTGGAGCGTAAATATCTTGACGAGCTCGTTAATGGGCGAAATCCATCAAGCGGTTTCTGAGTTATGGCCGATTTCAGTAAAAATATTTTTTATGAATATTTCCGAAACCGATCACTCGATCTGTCTGAAATTTAGCATCAAATTGTAGAATCATGACCTTTATATGCATGTGAAGTTTTGTATTGACCAGATTACCGCGAAGTGTTAAAAAAAATATTTGAAAATTTAAAAAAAGTTTTTCTACAATAACTCTCGAACGGAATGAGCTAGGTAGTTGAAATTTTCAGAGTAGGTTAGGGAGATGAATATCTCGGTTAAGTTCGTTATTGGGCAAAATTGGCCAGATTTAATTTGATTTCTTCCATGGTGCAGTTCTCATTCTCATGATTGCTCATTTAATCTTGATAAATAAACTATTATTTGAATTGAATTTCCTTTATGATGTAGTTCTATCATATGAATACAATGATATAATTCCCAACTCTGAGAAACCAATACTTTCGGAGATATAATTTGTCTGTTGGAACTAAAGCGCCAGAAAGCTCCTGTCCACATGGCTCGAACCCATTTTATTTAAACAATTGAGGTTTACATAAACATTTACTAAAACTTTAATAGAAGTTGTTACCCGAGTAAGTTGTGAATTTATAACAAAATTTTATAATTTAACTTGACTCTACTTTCGTTTGTAAATATGGTAAGGAATGAGATTAATTTTTGCACCTGTATCGAATTCCAAATCCAATATACCATTATCAATTTCATAGTAACTATCCACTCATTCAAAATTCTATCATTCCCTACCTTTCCAATAAACAATTCATTATCTAAATCAATGTTATGACCCTATTTCTACATACCCTATTAACTGTGGTTTAATTTACCACATATATTACATTTCTTTCCTATTGTCCAACATTTTTGGTACATATGATTTGAACTTCCGCATCGATGACACCTGCATGTAGATGGATCCGTGTATTTGTTTTGTTGATGAATTGACTTCGACGTAGGTGGGATATAAGTATGCTGCGCTGAGAGCGCATACTCTCGGTGACGTACTAATCATTCTGCAGGACTCTTCATATCTTGTGGAAATTGCGAAGTTATTTTTCGATATGATTTACCTCTTCGGTTTCCAGATTGGACCATACTCACTTCTTCAATATTCGTTGAGGATTCGGCACAAATCTTTTGCAGTTGATCTTTAGTGGTCTCGGCTGCTTTACAAACGTCTATAGCTTTCAATAAATCCATGTTTTGAATTCTCAAGAGACGATCCTTAAGGGCTTTGTTACGAATACCATGAACTAAGTGAATATGCTCACCGAAATTACATGTTGCACTGAGTTATCTCAGGCTGGTGACATATTCATATACGGTTTCATTCATGTTCATGTCTCGCGATAAGAAAACATACCTTTCATATGTTTCATTTCTTACAGGAGTGAAATATTCTTCAAACTTCTGGAAGACTGCTTCGTATTTATTTTCATCTCCTTTTTTAAGGAATGTGAATGTGTTATATACTTTGAGTGGTTTATTCCCAATTTTATTAAGCGAAAGAGCACATTTGAATTCTTCTGTTTCTGTTTCACTCTTCGATGCTATCAGAAACAATTGGAATTTCTGAAGAAAAATACGCCATGCTTACGAATGGTTTATCTCGAAATCCATCTGACCAGGTAAATTCGGTTACAACATTTTGGAAATTAGATGGGTACATACAGGTTTCACACAAGTTCACTCTTATATATTAGGCCCAGTTCCATAATCGAACTTAAAGTCTACTTTTTCGACAAAGTCTCCTTTTACTCTCATTTTACTTAGTAAAAGGAGACTTTATCGAAAAAGTAGACTTTAAGTTCGATTATGGAACTGGGCCTTAGTATTTCTTTTCTTTAAGAATAAGTTGATAATTATTTAAATCGACAGCGCCATGTTATAACTTTACGTATAGAAATGTGAGGTATTAACTGTATCAATGTAAGATGATTACTCTTTATTAATATTATACATACGAGGGATACAATGTGTACCTGTGCAGTATGATATATGACAAGATGCACAACCTACCCTAAAAATTGCAATTCGCTATCTCTTTCCTTTCTTGGGTTATCGTGACGTAAACAATATTTTTTTTTAATTTTCTAGCGACACGATTCTCACAAAATTCCACAAACGTCTTCGTATTTGTATTCTACAACTTGCTACCAAGTTTCAATTCGATCGTATCGTATTTTTTCATGACAAAATTATTACTCGAAAACCGTTGGGCTGATTATGCCCATTAACGAAACTGTTCGTCGTATTTGGATGCACCAACTACCCTGAAAATTTCATGTCGCTATCTCTTTTCGTTCTCAAGTTATCGTGGCAACGGCCGGCCGGACAGAATCAAATTTGACCTCGAATTCTTCATCAGTGAGTTGAAATGGTTTGAGACCATTTTCGACTCGGATCATAATGTAATAAATAAATAAATACATAAATTTGGGCAAACTGATAATATCCTGTATGTTCAATTGAATTTTCAATTAACGAAAGAGAAGCATTGCTATGTTTTCTGCAGCTAGAAAATTAGGAATTTTCATGCAAGAATCTACAAGTTATTAACATTGGAATGAAGCCCTATTGAGAAAATTTCAAGGGTTTTTTTCAGATTTCACACGAATATTCTGAGGATAATAATATGTAAGTAAAATATTAAATCAATGTAGAATTCGTGGGTAATCTGATTATAAATTAGAAAACTGCGTATTACTCTTGAAAAACAAAAGTTGGTATTATTTCAGGTGCAACCGGAAGTCGAAAGAATCTGAAATTTTTTCCAAGAATTCATCTCTCCTAACAAATCGTTATGTCGATGGATGACATACTAGCACTTTTCAGAGGTACTTTGGAGGATCTAGACAATTTTCTGCTTTTGCTCAACTCGTTTAACCCAAGAATCCAGTTCACTATGGAAGTGGAATCAGACAATAGACTACCCTTTCTTGATTTAATGATTCACAAATCAGATACCCTTGAGTTTTCTATTTACAGAAAGCTCACGAGTGCTGATAATATCATACCATTTCATTCTAACCATCCATATAACCACAAATTTGCTGCTTTTCATTCTCTGTTCAACCGTCTGTTTACTATTCCGCTGAATGACTCCAATTTTTTGTGTAAACTCAATATCATTAAACAAATTGCTTACAACAATGGTTTTCCAATACATTCAATAGATAGGTTATATTACAAATACGTAAACAAATTTTCTAATCACAGACTCACTCTATCTAGTCCACGGAATAAATATTTTTCCCTAACCTATTTTGGCCCTGTATCATTCAAATTAAAGAATTCCTTACTTAATAAACTCAATACTAATAATGTTCCAAATTTCTCCATTTCGTTCAAAACTTCAAATAATTTGAGACATTTTTTGGTTAATTCAAAGGACAAAATCCCTATGTTGGACAAGTCAGGGGTTTATAGGTTAGATTGCTCTGATCCCGATTGTAATGTTTGCTATTTTAGCCAAACAGGTCGCAAAATTAAAACTCGATTAGCAGAACACGTCAGACTGATAGAATCCAATGCCGATAAAGAAGAGATCAACTCTAACTCTGTTTTTTCCAATCATATTATCAATGAAAAACATAATTTCTTTCCTAACTCCGATGTTGAAATTTTGCATGTTTGTGACAATGGAAAGAGTCTCAATCTCCTTGAGACCCTTGAGATAAATAAGGCAATTAAAAATGCAGAAATTCGGTGTATAAACGAACAAACCAAGTTTGACAGCTTGAAACTTGTCAATTCCCTAGTTTTTGATCGATATGTGAATGATTTTGTTTTATTTATCAATTATTTTTCTTCGGTGGCTTTGACTCGAGACGTCTCTCTCGGCAGATGACAGTTGACAACCTTAAACTTTTGTAATGTCAGACTTCATTTCCGTTTTCTTGACCCTTTGTATTACACGTGCATGGTCAAAATTCACTTGTAAGGTTGATGAATAATTTTTTTACCACTTTTGGTAGGTTCAAATTTTATTAATGTTGCTCTCAATACTCTAATATTTCTCCCCTTTCTTTGGCCATTTTTTGCTGAAGTTGAAGGATTGTTCCTTCGAAACATGTCCTGCTGATGTAATTCTTCCGACTGCATCCCATTATGTGCCGATGTGTGTCCTCTGACTACTCAGACATTATTAATAAAGTTTATATTTGGTGGAGTTTGACTGAAAGTTTTTTTCACCTATCCGGTATCATCTCACCTCCACTGTATGTTATGGATCGCCTCCGTTGGATCTCCTAACAAAGCTTATAAAAATTTTAAGTGTTTATCTCGAGTCTTTCTTTGAAATATTCTAATGGACGGTCTTCGTGAATCACCCTGAATGTATGGGCTGGAACTTTAAGGAACAGGGCTATAGTCCCTGTCTTTATTGAAGGACCGTCAACAGGTCCAAAATATTTGGATTTATTACGGTATTATTTTGGCGTTGGCGGTTGTCATCCCGATCGATGTAGATCCAGATCTCCCAAATGAAACAATATGGTTTCAACAGGATGGAGCTTCACCCCCTTTCTTTCAAGATGTACGCGATTACCAGAACGAAGTGTCCCCGAAGAGGTGGATCGGCCGGCGAGGTTTTATAATGTAGGAAAGAATCTTTTTTTCGTAACGTACTCCAAAACCATCGTGCAGATTTTGCCCAATAACGAAACTAATCGAGATATTTATCTCCCAAACCTACTCTGAAAATTTCAACTGTCCAGCTCATTTCGTTCGAGAGTTATTGTGTTAACGGCCAGACAGAATCGAGTTTGGCCACAGATTCTTGATCAGTGTTACAGACATTTAGGCAAATTGATAAGCACTCTTTTCCGAGGAATAAGACAGCCAAAAATGGAAACTTTTGAAACAGTCTCAAAATTTCTGAAGTTCCTTAACTTTTGTAGAGCAGTATAAATTCAATCAATAGGTCTCTTGCATATAACACGAAATACCTATGTTTAGGTTTATCTGAATCTACTTCAATACCAAATCATCATGTATGCCCTCATCCACTTTCATAATTAATAAAATTTTAATACTTCGGCATTGAAAATCAAGAAGCAAATTCAAATGAGGTGAAACGCTCCTGACTGGTAGAACCGTTGATATACGGCTGACGTAATCAAAATGTACCATCTGCTTGTTTCAGCCATTGGCGACTAGAAGCCCTCTATAGAGGGCCTTTTTAAAGTGAAACGGACACGAGAAGAGAGTGAGAGTAGATATGACAAGTTTCGATCGCTTGAACAGCTAATATGGGCAACCAAATTTTTATGATCGTTTTCTCGTTGAAAATTTAAATTTTTGATGGCGGTTGAACTTTTGCAATATTCTTATGAATATAATAATCTATTCCAATAATAAAAAATTGGTTCAAGCACTGACGTGAAGTCAGGAGCTTTTGCGCGTATGTTCTATTGTCCATTCTCCTGTATTGGATACTCTTAATTCGAATTTACCATGGTAAATTCGAATAAAGTGTCCAATACAGGAGATTGGACAACATGATTTACCACGATTAAGGGTGTCCAATACAGGAGAATGGACAATAGAACATACGCGCAAAAGCTCCTGACTTCACGTCAGTGCTTGAACCAATTTTTTTTTCGAAATTTTTTCGAAACTTTCTAGGGTTGCGGTTCTTACTAAAAATTTTTTTCGTCATTTTTTTCAAAATTTCTAGGGGTACGGTTCTTGAAAAATTTCAAACACGTCTTTATGTTGATATTCTACTAATAGTTACCAAGCTTCAATTCGATCGAATACTTATTTTTTGAGTTAACGAGAAAATAATATTCCAGGTGGGTATAACTCGGAAACCGTTAAACCGATTATGCCCAAAAACGAACTCAGCTATCCCATTCGGATACGCAACCGCCCCTGAAAATTGCAAGTTCCTATCTCCTTTTGTTCGAAAGTTATCGAGGCAACGGTCACCCATCTACTGAACTCACACATGGCTGCTCGAATCTCCAACAATATTTAACCGATCGTGTTAAAACTTGAAACTTGGCAGTTGTAACGTCACGTTTTACCCTAGGGGTATTTGAGCATGAAATTCTAGTACTGAATTCTCAAGGGAGGTTTGATTACCCCAGCAACAAGATTCCTAGTCAGGTTTTTAACAATATATTATAAAAAGGACAAGGTGTACAAATCTTAATTTACAGTTCGAATTAATCTCTCAAATTACACAATCTTATAACTACTTATCTTAAGGGAAACTGTTCAAATCGTGGTTCCACCTTCAATGCAATTTCCTTCTCTGGTGTCAGATGATCCTATCGGTAATGGAATATGTCCCCCAGTCAGCCTCGAATTGTACTTCAGGTGTGCCTTCAGCTCCTCCACCATAAATCAACTTCCAAGCAAATGTGGGCACAGGCAAACGCAACAGCCAAAAGTTTCTACAGCTTCCAGCTACTTATCGTACTCCAGTTCAACTCAAGCTTCAGCTAATGATTGAGCTTCTGTGCAAGTCAGGCCTCAGCAAATGCTTCTATCTCGGTGCAAACAACGGTGACTCAACCAACGATTGTAGCAAATATGGTCCCAACCAAGGAGTGTAGTCTAACTCGTGTGGTCCCAACCAAGGATTGTCGCAAATATGGTCCCAACTAAGGAGTGTAGTCTAACTCGTGTGGTCCCAACCAAGGATTGTCGCAAATATGGTCCCAACTAAGGAGTGTAGTCTAACTCGTGTGGTCCCAACCAAGGATTGTCGCAAATATGGTCCCAACTAAGGAGTGTAGTCTAACTCGTGTGGTCCCAACCAAGGAGCTATATGAAATTAAAGCAAATGAATATGCGCAGAAAAATTCAACAGAACTCCTTCTCGCTTCTCAAGAAAAAATATTAGGCATTTACATTATGTCGATAATCATTAGTGAACCTGAGAAGGAATTCTGCCCTGGGGAAATGAAAAGTGAAAAGCAGTACATGTGCTGTAAAACAAAATGAAGGAAGGCAATGCAATAACTCAGAAGCCAGCAAAATATTCCCCTAAAATCCAAATCTCTACTTAAACTAAAGGAATTATGAGACTTACCGAGAATAAATATTATTTATCTCGCAAACTAAAACTTAGAAAATTCACTGGGATACTCGATGACTTCAGATCAAAATTCTCAATCATATACGAAAGATGATTTCTCCTTTAGAGAAAAGCCGGAAAAAGAAAGCGTCAATCTGCTTCCCACATTACGCAGATACGAAGATCATAGAAGAGAAGTAACCTGACATAAGGTGACAGTCCGTCAACGTGCATTCTATGAAACCAGTGGCGTTTCAAAAGGAAGGGAATAGCATAGGCGTGCAATACGTTGCACAGTAGAGGTGGGTTCTAGAGGCTCTTGCAAAATTTCAGTAATTTAGACGAATAGTTACTGATATATAGAATTTTTTTTTTATTTTCAATGATTTCTTAAAAATTTTCTACAAATACTATCCTCACGAAATTTTGCAAGAATTTTCGCGTTGGCATTCTACAACTAATAACCATGTTTCAATTCAATCGGTTTAGTATTTTTCGAGTTAATGAGGAGAAAAAAACAACCAAATTTCAGATGGCTATAACTCCAAAATCATTTGGTTGATTATGCTTATAAACAAACTCAAAGGTCACGTTCTGATGCACATCCTAACCTGAAAACTTCAAGCCGCTATCTCTTTCCGTTCTCAAGTTATCGTGTCAACAAAAATATTTTTTAATAATTTTCTAGCAGTACGATTCGCACAAAATTTCACGAACGTGCTCAGGTTCATATTCTACAACTATTCACCAAGTTTCAATTCGATCGGATTCATATTGGTTGAAAACAAAATTATTACTCGGAAACCATTGGGCCGATTATACCCATTAACGAACTTGTTCGTCGTATTGGGATGCGCCACCTACCCTGAAAATTTCAAGTCGCTAGCTCTTTCCATTCTCAAGTTATCGTGGCAACGGCCGGCCGGACAGAATCAAATTTGACCTCGAATTCTTCGTTGGGGAGTCGAACTAAATCGTTTGAGACCATTTTAGCGCAAAAAAATACATGCAAGAGACCTGTTTCTGTGTTTAAATATTTCGAGATTTTGTCGAAACACAACGTCCGATTCCCAATATCTGAGGAAATATGCTCGAAATGTAAATGGAGAATCTCGATGACTTCCACTTCAACACAGGCATATCCGCAATTTTCCAACTCTCCCATTACATTCTTATTCAAATGTACATCCAGCAATATTCGAGACCTAAATATTTTTCCAGGAAACCGGTGACAGACGACGTGAATTGGCCGCTGTACACAAAAGACCAACCCCAGTATTTCATTTTCAACGCCGAGAAAAACGGCATCGGAAGGGGACCCAGGGCGACAGGCTGTGCTTTCTGGAATAATTTCTTCCCGAGGCTTAGGGATAATCCAGGTGAGTTTTCATTGGTGTTTCACGTGTTGCCTTAAATCACGATCCTGATGACGGAAAATTTTGGTTCAGCGTTTTCTGATGCTGAAAGCAAAATTGGATTGGCCAACTTAGGTTCACTTTATTGATTAGTATTAAGGTATATTCAACGACTTCATTCATTGGTAAAATTTATAAATGTACTGGGGCAAAGTCAGGGGAAATTTAAATATACAGGGTACATTGATTTTGACACCGGTTTGAAAAGAGTGGATGAAGGTAGCAGATAAAATATTCGGAAACACCCGAACGCCACAACCAGTAGCGTACTGATCTATTCAGTCATAAAGTTCTGCGATAATATACTCACTGACAAAGAAACTGCAATACCCAGAAGGGGCTGTTTAAATTTGAATTTTTGGCGCTCTAGTTCCTCGGAACTGAGTGCTTATCAATTTGCCCAAATGTCTGTAATTTTCGAATTTTTCGATGAAAATGGTCTTAAACGATTTGGTTCGACTCACTGATCAAGAATCCGAAGTCGATAATCATTCTGTCCGGCCGGCCGTAGGCACGATAACTCTCGAAGAGAATGAGCTAGACAGTTGAAATTTTCAGAGTAGGTTTGGGAGATAAATATCTCGGCTAAGTTCGTTATTGGGCAAAATCGGACAGATGGTTTCGGAGTAATAAAAAAAATTTTTTTTTTACAAAAAAAATTCAAAATTAAATTTTTTTCAATAAGCAGTTTTACCATAAGAATCCAATGATATCATTTTTAACTCTAACAAGCTAATACTTTCGGAGATATGATTTTTCAAAATTTCAATAATAAATCGTATTCCAACGTTGTCACACAATGATATAATTATTCTATGTATGAATTGTCATAATGTCAATTTATTTTCCTGATACATGTCATTATCTAATCAATCGAAGAATTGTGAGCGAAGTGAGAAAAATCTCAGTTTTTTGCTCCGAAATTAGTTTTTCACAGAAAAGTCTTACTTTTCGGAACGGAAATTGAAGTAAGTGATCTGAGAGTAGTGAGACTGCTTTTCATCCATAGACATAGATATAACTCTCGAACGGAATGAGCTAGGTAGTTGAAATTTTCAGAGTAGGTTAGGGAGATGAATATCTCGGTTAATTTCGTTATAGGGCAAAATTGGCCAGATTTAATTTGATTTCTTCCATGGTGCAGTTCTCATTCTCATGATTGCTCATTTAGTCTTGATAAAAAAAAACTATCATTCGAATTGAACTTCCTTTGTGATGCAGTTTTATCATATGAATACATTGATATAATTCCCAACTCTGAGAAACCAATACTTTCGGAGATATAATTTGTCTGTTTGAACTAGAGCGCCAGAAAGCTCCTGTCCACAGGGCTCGAACCCATTTTTTTTTGGTAAAACATAGATAGTATAGCAAGGAGTAAATGACTGAAATTTCAAGAAAAAAAATTGGTTCAAGTCCTGTGGACAGGAGCTTTTTGGCGCTCTTGTTCAAACAGACAAATTATATCTCCGAAAGTATTGGTTTGTCAGTGTTGGGAATTATATCAATGGATTCCTATGATAGAACTGCATTATGAAAGAAATTACATTTTAAAAAGTGTTATCTTTTAAAAAAAATAGCAATCTACAATGCTTCGATGCTTTAATGCTTCAGAAATTGTAATAAAATTTATTTATCAAGATTAAATGAGCCATCTGCAATGATTCAACCTCGTGGAATGGGTTGTTGCAACTTACACTCGATGCATAATTTTCACAACTCGAAATACCGAAGGAAAGTATCATCGAAATGTCTAGAGCAAGGCTGGAGACAATCATAGCAGATTTTCAATTTATTCATGATATTTGAGTAGGTAGTGGATTACGAATAAATTATCTTAATAGTTCGAAATAATATCAGGACAACACAACAGAGATATATTGCAACCTCTTATTCACAGATACGACAGGAACATCATACCAAAAAGAAAATTTCCAGAAATACCTTTATTTGAATTTTTAATGAACCTAAATTAATATACATCCATACTAACACCAAATATGAAGTACCTAAATTGTAATTGTATGAATTTTTGTAACAGGCAGGAAGACTTAGGTCTATAGCCATTTGGAACCATCCAATAAAGTTTATCTCTCTCTCTCTCTAGTTCGAAATATATTGATAACATACTATCCTCTTTTCATTTCATAATTTAAAAATTAATAGTTCATACCACTAACACATTCTTTTCTGTATTATAATCCTCAATTCAAGAGAAAATGTTTGATACACAAATGTAGATTAATATTTCAGTATTTTTTGCTAGCAACATTATGAAGATACTGTATATAGGATCATGTCTCACTACTTAAGGAAGTAAATGGTAATATTAACTTCAGTGGTTAACGAACAGTAATTTCTTTTGATGATTCCATTATGATCTTGTTTCCTATTGCCTCCATAAAGTACATCATTATGATCCAATTCTAAATCTTCTGAAACATCATCCCCAATATTTATACATAAATTATTCAATATGTAATCAGTCAATATCATTTTAGGTTTCAAAACAGTCTTGTATATATTCACAAATTCAAGAATCGGATACTTATTTTCCAAGAGCAAGTATTTTCAACCTATGAATTGACAATTTCTAATAGCTAGAAAAGTTGACATTTATGAACAGTGAACACAGACAGATTCTGTGTTCACATTCTGTGAATACATAGAACTTACGATGTTTTATCGAAACTTTGAAACATCATATCTCGGAAAGTATAAGCTTGTTAGAGTTGAAAATAATAACAATGGATTTTATGATGAAACTGCATCTTAAAATAATTTGAATTCAAAAGTTGTAATGTAAAAAAAAATATTTGTTTTTGTTACTCCGAAACAATTATCCCGATTTTTCCCAATAACGAACTCAACCGAGATATTTATCCCTCAAAACTACTCTGAAAATTTCAACTGTCTAGCTCATTCCGCTCGAGAGTTATCGTGTTAACGGCCGAACGGACGGCCGGACAGAATCGATTTCGACCACGGATTCTTGATCAATGAGTCGAACCAAATCGTTCAAGACCATTTTCAGCCAAAAATTCGAAAATTACAGACATTTGGGCAAATTGTGTTCTCCAGTGTTTCTCCACCGCGATTATCTATACACTCCCCAACACGTCTTGGCATTGATGCAATAAGATGGTCTATTTCGTCTTGAGGGATACTACCCCAAGCTGCCTGTAGTTCATGTATCAGAGCCGCCAAAGTCCGTGGGGGCTGAGGTAAATTTCCAAGCCTTCTACCCATGATGTCTCAAACATGCTCTATGGGCGAAAGATCGGAGGATCTGGGCGGCCATGGCTGAAAATGGTATCAAACGATTTGGTTCGACTCACTGATCAAGAATCCGTGGTTGAAATCGATCTGTCCGGCCGTCCTGCCGGCTGGCCGTTAACACGATAACTCTCGAACGAAAGGAGTTAGAGGATTGATTTGCAGGGTAGGTTTGGAGCGTAAATATCTCCGACGAGTTCGTTAACGGGCGGAATCCATCAAGCGGTTTCGGAGTTATAGCCATTTTTACTAAAAACGTTTTTAATGAATATTTCCAAAACCAATGACTCGATCTATCTGAGATTTAGCATCAAATTGTAGAATCATGACCTTTAGACGCATGGGATGCTTTGTATTGATCGGGTTACCGTAAAGTCTAAAAAAAAATGTTTTATTTTTAAATTTTGTTTCTACAATAACTCTCGAACGGAATGGGCTAGGCAGTTGAAATTTTCAGTAGGTTAGGGAGATAAATATCTCGGTTGATTACGCTATTGGTCAAAATAGGCAAGATGGTTTCGGAGCAACGAAAAAAACTTTTTCTTAAACTTAAAAATTTCAAGATAATTTTTTTCAAGATGCAGTTGCACCCTAAAAATCCATTGATATCATTTTCAACTCCAACAAGCTAATACTTTCGGAGATATGATTTTTCGAAATTTCAATAATGAATCGTACTTCTATGTTTTCACAGAATGCTATAATTATTCTATCTATGATTTATTATATGATCTGTGTTCATACTCGTATATGTCATCCTGTTCTATAAGAGAGAGTCAAATTCATTTCAGGTATTTTAATTTGATTTCTTCCATGGTGCAGTTCTCATTCTCAGATTGCTCATTTAATCTTGATAAATAAACTATTATTTCAATTGAATTTCCTTCATGATGCAGTTCTATCACAAGAATCCATTGATATAATTCCCAACTCTGAGAAACCAATACTTTCGGAGATATAATTTGTCTGTTTGAACAAGAGTGCCAGAAAGCTCCCGTCCACAGGGCTTGAACCAATTTTTATTCGAATATTGCTTAGTCATTTCTATGTATGATTTAGGGCAATGACCACAAGGGAACTCAAATTTACTGGAATTGAATCTTTCAGTTTAGAAGATGGAATTCACTGTACGCATTGGGTAGAACGATAGTTTGCACCCTGGATTGACAACTTGCACCAACCTATTCATACTTTCAGATAGGCCTCAAATGTAGGGAAATCTAAAATAAGTGACATGTAATGTATCCTCCGTGTTCTTCCTTTTTGCCGTGATTTCACTGTTTTTGGACTGCGATATTATTCTTTTTGTCAGTGAGTTAGGTTAATTATTCACAGCTAGCATGTTGACCACTTTAAGTTCATTATAACTATGAAATTTTTGTCACTCATATTTGATGGTGTCTATTTTTTGGGTGGTGGAATGAGACGATCTGTAATTCAATAAGTGACCCGAAGAAGTTGACTTTGAGTAAGAATTACTGGAGATCTTCCCGTTAAGGTTAAATGTCAGCAGATCATCCAAGAACGGATTCTCAGAATTTTTCTCTTCCGCGATGGTAAACTTCAATTGGGGGTGGGGAAGCTATTAAATACTTGAAGTAATTCCCTCTTGCTACTCTTTGGGACGGATTTGGGAGTCATCCACGTAGAAGATCCTAGAAGATTTGGGAGGGTCAGTATAATCCTAATCATGTTTATAGCACGCGCGCAAAAGCAGAGTGATTTAACAATGAAAGAAAAAGTGTAAAAAGTCAATCTGCTTTGGCGCGCGTGCTATAAACATGATTAGGATTATACTGACCCTCCCAAATCTTCTAGGAGCTTGTGCGACTAAGGAGAGTCAGTTGTGTTCTTTTCCAACTTTGTTACTCTATCCTGATGGCAGCTTAGATACAGCACTGGTAATTTTTGAACCGACAGTGAATGGTGTCCACTATCCTTTGGGTAGATCTTCGGCTCGCTCTATCCACTGAGCTTGAAGTACTCATCATTCAATTCAAATTAGCCACCGTGAACACGCGCGCCAAAGAGTACTGACTTCACGTCAGTGCTTTTTTTTTCACTCTACAGTCTTATACTACTAAGCTTAATAGTAACAACGTCGTGGCCTCCTCGGAGTTCGATACTATGATCCTGATCTTGATGTTCCAATTTCAAAGAAACCACTTCCAGATGGCCTTCCAATTCGAAGTAAAGTGTCTGCTATTTTCTCATCCAAAGGAAGTACTACGATGATTCCCCCAATTTCAAGGGTAGTTGGTATATCTGGATGATTCCTCGGTACAAATTCAAATCCAGCAAAAGTATAACTTCTATTCAAGCCAAGGTACAACTACCATCCAAGCCAAGGTGCTATTGGGGAAAACGAACAAAGGAATTATAATACGAAAAACTTTTACAACTATTTCTCGGGTTTCTGAACTTAAATCTACAATGAATCAATCACACAATATATCACAAATTAAACCTGAGAAGGAGCCCTGTTCAGAATATCAAACAACTTCTACGGAATTTACCAAATCTGAAATCGCTTCCACAAAATGGATGACACTGAAAAAACTATGATCTTTAAAATTCAATTTTCTTCCCTGGTGAGGATTCTGACCTATAACAATATTAAATTAAGCTCTTACCAAGAATGTAAGCACAATTATCGCCAATAATTCAATTCGTAAATCTAACGATACAAATGCTGTTATATTTAAATCTTCCGGAATCGTAAGAAGAACAGCAGAACTTGGCAGCATTTTCATGAAACATGAAGGCGCTGACGCTCTGGTTTACGCGCAGGCTCCCGGTAGTGTTCGACGCGTCATAATTTACGCTTCGATCAAAACAGAGGCGGATCGTCCACTTGATTTATCCATAGACGTGCTATATCGTTGCAACATTGAATTCTATTGATCGTGTAATAGGTATAAGATTTCATGGATGAATTCACTCGGATTGTATGAGGGGGCTCCGATACAGTTGAACCCCGGTCTAAGACACACTTCTGTTTTTGTGTGAGTCGTCCATAGGCCATAAAGCTTAGGTGCACCATTAAAATAACTCCTCGACATGTTCGTATTTCTGCCCTGATGAAGATCAAATGAATGATCGAAACGTCGGCAATCTATTAAAAATTGTTTCTGTTCCTGTCCTTTCACTGTAAAAATTGGTTTGTTTAATTAAGAGAACACTATACGGTTTAGAAAAAACCCTGTATCCATCCTTTTCGTTGGGACACCCTTTACAATTAATGCACATTATTTTATTCCATTCTCGTTGTAGCTAGTAACGAAATTTATTTCCATATTTAATTATTCGTCCTTTCAACGCTATTCCTAGGCATAGCTTTGTTCTCAACCATTTGGCAGTTCTCTAAACGCCAAACAGAACCGTAATTTCCATATCGCTCGCCTTGCTTCGCCTCTCAATTCCCAGATAGACCCGATAGGAATATTTGCCTTATCAACGGATACTTCCAATGTTTACCTCTCCCAATCTCCTACAAATTAACCCCCCTGTTCTCCGGCTCCAGACGTAGCTGCCCCCACTCCTTTTCGGAATTAGTCAGATCAAAGGGTACGGACTTCAATTAATTTCGGCAGTTCCAGGACCTCGGAGAAGAAACTGATAATGGATTTTGATCAAATTACGGGGGAACGAAGAAGACGGACAGCAGACACAATCTTTCTTGCTTCCTCCTCTGGCTTCAATATTTTTCCATCCGCTCGCTGCCGTCGGTCATAAAACTTGCAAATAAGTTTGTGTATAAAACTGAAATTGCATTAAAACGTTGAATTATTCTAGCGAAAAATATTCAACGAGAATCCAGATTAAATCTGTTGTCTGAATAATTGAATTACTGGCCTGTGTGGTTTTAGGCTTGTGTACAATAAGTAAGTTCTCAATGGAATGAAAAAAAATATCTATTATTCACATAATTTTTAGTTTGATTCCGTCCGTTGATAATCAATTTTAAGTTCGTGCGGGAAATTGAAGAGGAGATCAAATGCTACTACAGTAACCTGGAGGGACCAGAAAAATGCCTCCTCTCATTTCTCATCGGGTTTGAAAATAGCATATGAATATAATTATTAACCACTCTAGAAGAAATCGACCTACAGAGGTGTTCTTCTTCTTCTTCTTCTTCAACCGCGGTGCCGTCCCAGGCTGAACTGAGGCCTTCAGGCCCATTGTTCTCCCGCTTGCCAAACTCGTGAGACTCAGTCCAAAAAGCACGCTGACAGGAATGCCGCGAGCTTAAAAGGAGAAGTCCCTCTCACCGTAGGAATCGTAGGTGTTGGGTTGCCTAGGTGTATGACCCTCAAATCCTTAAGGCTGTTACAGTCGAACAGAATATGTTCAGCTGTTTCTTCCATGCTCTTGCACCAGCGACACAGAGCGCTATCGGCCAATCCCATCCTATTCAGATGTTTGTTGAACTGGTGACCAGTTAGTAATCCAGTCACCAGGCTCAATTCTCTTCTTTCAAGTGAAAGAAGTTTCTTTACTTCAGTCTTTGACGATGGTTTCTCAATGAGATACCTTGACTGCCTGAGTCCTACTCCCATGTTCCATACACTGGAGAAATTCCTGTCCAAACGATTCTTGAAGAATGTTTTAACAGAGGTACGACATACTGGAAGTGAGGGCTCAGGACCTATATATGGTATCCGAGCCCCCTGCTTCGCCAGCTTATTTGCCTTAACATTACCTGAAATCTCTGAGTGAGCCGGACACCAGATGAGTTTTACAACGTTACCAGTGCCCAGCCTTCGCAGAGCCTTCCTGCATTCGCCTACTAAGTAGGAGTTTATTTTCACATCAGATAGGGATTTTAACGTTCCTTGACTGTCACAACATATATATATGTACTTGCCAGAGTATCCTAATCGGATGTTTTCCAGCGCGCAGACAAGAACAGCATATAGTTCTGCCTGTATTATAGAGCAGTTCTTCCCGAGAGGGATGGACATGCTCACTCGAGGTCCCACAATGCCTGCACCTGTCCCTGTAGTCGTTACAGAGCCATCTGTGAACCATGTGGGACCCTCCGGTTTAAGGAGATCACTCCTTGTATCCCATTGGTCTCTATCAGGAAAATTCACCCTATAGGGTTCGTTGAAGCAGAATAAGGAGCCCGCACGGTCACTCCTCCGGAGGAGAGATGCATCATCATCCTCCACCTTCTTGAGTGCCCTCGCGTGTCCCCTTAACATTCCGCTGTCACGCCAATGTCCCTGTTCCCAGATTCTTAAAGCTGTCTTCGTAGCCCCCTCCCCAACTACAAGATGCAGGGGAGGTAGCCCCGGCAGGCACTCCATAGCTGCTGTTGGAGTAGATCTCAGAGCACCTGTGATGCTTAAACAAGCTTTTCTCTGAGATCTTGTCAATTTGTTGCGGATATATGACTTCTCCAAAGAAGTCCACCACACCAATGATGCGTAGGTTAGGATAGGCCTCACCACCACAGTATACAACCAGTGAATAATGTGTTGTTTGAAGCCCCATCCATTTCCCACTACTCTCCGAGTAGACCAAAAGATCATCTCGGCCTTTTTCGTTTGTTCCTCAATGTGTTTGTTCCACAGTAGTTTGTGGTCCAGTATCACACCCAGATATCGAACTTGCTCTGTTAGATTGAGCCCTACTCCAAACAGACTTGGAAGTCTTATGTTACAGGGCCCCCTCTTCCTGTCAAAGAGAACCATCTCTGTTTTTTTACAGAGGTGTTCCGTAGTGGAATGAGGAGGTGGTTCCTGAAAATTATTCAGTATCAAATGATTGTTATGTGGATCGTCTATCAAGAAGATATAAGTAAAGTTTTTTGGAAGATTTCAGGTGAATACCTGAATACGATATTTTCATATTTAAATTTCCATCTTTTTGCAATGCTAAATTGCTTATGAATACAATCACAATAGAAGATAATGCTGTCCGATTTCTGCTGATTATGTTTTTTACATTTTGAAGAATTTAAAAAAGCACTGACGTGAAATCTGTCTGAATTGGCGTGCTGAGTCATGTTCATAAATTCGACACATTATATATTAATGATAACTGCCTCAAAGAGCACTGAATTCACAAATAGAAAAAAATTATTTTGAAAATTGCTTCTGGGTTAGAAACACATGATTTTTGTCAGAAATAATATAAGAACAATGTTATTAAATGGTTTCTTTCTGGGTTTCCTCTACCAAACTCTGAAAATATCTATTAAACAAATATATTATTTTGTGAATTCTGTGATTCTGTCCGGCCGTGCGGCCAGCCGTTAACACGATATCTCTCGAACGGAATGAGCTAGACAGTTGAAATTTTCAGAATAGGTTGGGGACATAAATATCTCGGCTAAGTTCGTAATTGGGTAAAAGCGGGCAGATGGTTTCGGAGTAACAAACAAAATTTTTTTTTTACATTACAAATTTCAAAATAAGTTTTTCTCAAGATGCAGTTTCACCAAAGGAATCCATTGCTGTCATTTTTGACTCTAACAAGCTAATTCTTTCGGAGATATGATTTTTCAAAATTTCAATAATAAATTGTACTTCTGTGTTTTCACAGAATGCGATAATTATTCTATCAATGATTTATTATAATTTGATCTGTGTTGATACATGTCAACTTGTTTTCCTGAGACATGATATGTCAGATTTTGATAATTAATGACCATGATTAATCCATATGATGATGGGAATGGTAATGGTGAGTCAATAATATTGAGCTCAGAATATCTCCAGTAAAACGAAACTGAAATATTGGCTAAGGTTTCAATTGATATAATATAATTTTCAGAGTGGATTTGAGGAAAAAATATATCGTTCATTATAGAAGTGAGGAACGAATATCTCGGATGAGTTCGTTGTTGGGTAGAAATAGTCTATTGGTTTTGGATTAATAATTTTTGGCACTCTTGTTGAATTTAAATTCTTTTATGATGTCTGAATTAAATTTCTGCTATTATGAAGTTCTATCATAAGAATCCATTGATAGAATTCCTAACTCTTACCAATACTTTCGAAGATATCATTTGTCAAAGTTTGAACAAGAGCGCCAAAGCTCCTGTCCACAGGGCTTGAACCAATTTTTTTATTTCTTTAGATGATAATACGTGCTATATTTGAAAAGACTTTGTTTGACCATTTGGTAGTTATGGCTGACCAAAGTTGCGGCCAGAATCAATAAATAACCTTGTATCTCAGAAACAAAAGGCCTTAGCCCAGATTTAATTGTTCTTTTCTGATTCCCCTAGGTACCATCTATTCATTATCAAATTCTGTAAAATTATTGCGGACCACCTTATACCGGGTGGCTCACCACAGACGCGAAGCTCGTTTTGAGGGAGTAAATGAAGATATTTTGAGAATATTTTTTGTGATGTGTGTAGGGTGTTCCAAAGCACAATTTAAAATTATTTTCATATATACTGGGTGTTTGAAAACAAAGGTATAGACCAAAGTTACATTTTAATAAATGTAACACCCTGTATTTGACCTCAAAAATGGAATGACAAGCTCAAATTATGATGAGTTTCTTCAGTTCACTTTATACCTTAGAAGCACCATTTACGAGATAAACGCGAAAAATTTAAAATATGGAGTTTTTGCGCGTATGTTCTGGTGAACATCGCGTTATCATTTTGCCCAAATGTCTGTAATTTTCGAATTTTTCGCCAAAAATGGTCTCAAACGATTGCTTTCAAAATAGAAGTTAAGAAGTTTCTGTTGTTCAACTGCTTTTATAGTCGAAGGGAATTTTTGGATTGCAAATTTAATTAATGAAGAATTTTGTAGTTTGTTTTTCTAATTTTATAGGTTCAAATTGCTATTTTAATTTTATATAAGTTTATATTGTTATATGTAGAACACCTGTTAGCATTTCGAATGATTTGACTGAGATTCAAAGAAGTGATTTCAAAATATCTTCAAGAGCTCCACTCTTGTAGCCAGTATACAAGAGTGGAGACCGATCCGAAGTTACGAACTATAGACCCATAACCCTAATATCGAACCTGTCCAAGATAGTGGAAAAGGCTCTGAAAACACGTATCATGAACTTCTCACAAAAATATAATATCATCGACAAAAAACAATACGGATTTTTTGAAGGAAAATCCACAGAAGATGCCATAAGAGAACTGACAGGAAAGCTGTCAACGAATGGCAGGATAAGGCGATTCCTTCGCTTTGTATATTTGTAGATTTATGTAAGGCATTTGATACAGTGTGTCATATTCGATTGCTCCAGAAATTAAAAATTTACGGCTTTAGAGGTTCGTCCTATAAATTACTAAACAGCTATTTGTCAAATAGAAAGCAGCATGTGGAAATAGGAAACTCAAGGAGTCAAGAAGAGACAATAACTTACGGAGTTCCACAAGGTAGCATGTTGGGTCCTGTTTTATTTCTCCTAAACATAAATAGCCTTCTCAAAATAGAACAGTCTGAAGGTGCGATTTGCTTCGCTGATGATGCCGTTTTCCAATTCCAGGGAGGAACATGGGAAGAACTGAAAGGAAAAGTTCAAGTGAAATTTCCAGAGATAGTAAATTGGTTCAAGTATAATAAACTCATCTTAAACATATACAAGACCAAATATATGGTGTTCAGCTCTTATGCTTCTAATCTTCCGGGTCTGGGAGATCTTGTTTTTGATGATGGAGTCTGTATAACTGAAACAAAACATATAAAGTATTTGGGAAAAGCAATTCATTCCCAAATGAGATGGAATATACATATAAAAATGTTGTGAACAAGATGAGGGTTCTTCTTTTCAAGTTCAGGTTCTTGAGTAAACATCTGATCTCGACAAATTTTTTAAAGATTTTTTATCAAGCTTTGGTTGAGTCCCAGATCACCTACGGGATAGTTGGATGGGGTGGTACGTATAACAACCATATCAAGCCTTTAGAAATCATTCAAAAGTGGTTTTTGAAAATAATTCATAAAAAAGGCCGTACTTTTCCAAGCCAGAGGTTGTTCGAGGATTCAGAAATACCAGATGTAAGGCAATTGTACGCTTTAAAGGTTTTATTCAACGTCATCTCAGGGAGGATTCCCATCTCAAAACTACATCATCATTACACTACTAGAGGAAGATATACTTACCCACCACCTAAGTGTAACAAAAGTATAGGCCAAAGAAGTTTTAGATATCTTGCACCGAAAATTTTCAATATAATCCCTGATCATCTAAAAAATATGCCAGATTCAAGAAATTTAAGAAACGATTGAAATCTTGGATAAACAGTGGATGTAGACAATTAATACACAGATTAATAAATAATGAATGAACAAAAACAAAGGAAAAAAGAACACCTACATACATACATAGCAAAACAACGACGAAAGAAAAATACCTGATGATGACAAGAAGACTTGAATGCGACAGAGAAAAATGAAACTATACCCGATGATGACAGAAAAACTAACCTTCCCTTGGATATCATGCTTTATCTTTATATTTTTGCGGAGAATATTGATATTTATGTTTTTTTTATGTGTTCTATCAACGTTCATCCTCATGGAACATTATCAAGAATTATTTTTTAATTTTAGTCACAAACAGGTTGTAATCTAATTTCACCTCTGTGATGTATTCTGTTTATTCTTCGAAATTAACTTATATTATATTATTATATATTATTATTATATTATTATTATTATTCTTATTCTTATTCGTCCGGCCGTTGCCACGATAACTTGAGAACGAAAAGAGATAGCGACTTGAAATTTTCCGGGTAGGTGGCGCATCCCAATAGGACGGACAAGTTCGTTAATGGGCATAATCGGCCCAATGGTTTCCGAGTAATAATTTTGTTTTCAACCAATATAAATCCTGTCGAATTGAAACTTGGTGAGTAGTTGTAGAATATAAACCTAAGGACGGTTTTGTGTGAATCGTATCGCTAGAAAAATTTAAAAAAATATTATTTACGTCACGATCACCTAAGAACGGAAAGAGAAACCGACTTCAGGTTATGTTGAGAATCAGTATGCGCCATTTGAGTTTATTTATAGGCATAATCGGCAAAACGGTTTTGGAGTTATACCCATCTGAAATTTGGTTGTTATATCCCCAATAACTTAATAAATACAAAACCGATCCAATTCAAACATGATTATTAGTTGTAGAATGGCAAAGCGAAAATCCTTGCAAAATTTTGTGAGGATCGTATAACAAGAAAATTTTCAAGAAATCATAGAAAATGGTTGAAAACAATTCTATATATCAGAAACTATTCGTCCGATATCGCTGCGAGAGCATTCAGAACCTAACTCTACTACCAAGTTCCAAGTTTGAACATGATTGGATTTATATTGTTGGAGATCCGAGCAGCCTTGTGTGTAGGTTACACATCTGAATAGGAGAGTTAACTTCGCTGTTGGCCATAACCAGCCAAACGGTTTCGGAGTTATACCCATCTGGAATATTATTTCCTCGATAACTCAAAAAATATAGACTCAATCGAATTGAAGCTAAGTAACTAGTTGTAGAATATCGACATGAAGACGTGTATAAAATTTTGTGAGCACCGTACCACTAGAAAATTTTTAAAAAATTACGAAATTTATTATGTATCTCATGATTCCTTGAGAACGGAAAGAAATAGCGACTTTCAGTTTTCAGGGTGTATTGCGCATCTAAATACGACATTTAAGTTCGTTAACTAGCATAATAGGCCAAATGGTTCTGGAGTTATATCAATCTGAACTTTGGTTGTTATTTCCTCAATAATTAAAAAAAAAACAAATCCGATCCAATTCAAATATGGTTATTAGTTGTCGAATGCCAACGCGAAAATTGTTGCAAAATTTCGTGAGGATCGTAGCACCTGAAAAATTTTAAAAAATCATCGAGAAAAAATTTTTTTGCAAGCACTGACGTGAAGTCAGAATCTTTTGCGCGTATGTTCTCTTGTCCATTCTCCTTGATTGAACACTCTTAATAGAATTTACCATGGTGAATTCTATTGTCTGTTCTCCCTTATTGGACAGTCCGAATTTACCATGGTAAATTCGATTAAGAGTGTCCAATACAGTAGAACAGGCAATAGAATTCACCATGGTAAATTCGATTAAGAGTGTCCAATACAGGAGATTGGACAATAGAACATACGCGCAAAAGCTCCTGACTTCACGACAAAAAAATGGTTCAAGCACTGACATGAAGTCAGGTCTTTAGTGCGTATGTTCTATTGTCCATTATCCTGTATAGTGTATTATTATTAGTATTATCCTCTTAATCGAATTTACCATGGTAAATTCGGAGTGTTCAATAAAGGAGAACAGACAATACTATTCACCATGGTAAATTCTATTATAAGTGTTCAATAAAGGAGAATGGACAAGAGAACATGCGCGCAAAAGCTTCTGACTTCACGTCAGTACTTGAACCATTTTTTTATAAATAGCAATTAATGAAGAAACTATTTACGCTAGCAATACAGAAAGTATTTTTTCGTGTAGACATATTGGCTACTCCTATAAAGAAAAAATATATATAATAATATATATATATAATATAATAAAATATACTCTGGAATATACAGAGTGATCATCATTAATTTTCAAAGATCAACTACAAATAATGGTCGAATATTGCTGAGAAACTATCAGGTTTAGGTGTGAAAAAACTTATTGAAGATAGTTTCGAAATTAATCTTACGTTCAACGAGATGTAGAAATACTGGGTGTGCCATTTGAAATAAGAAAGTTTTTGACCATTATTAGTAGTTGATATTTGAAAATTAATTATGGTCACTCTGAATATTCCAGGATAATTTTTTTTCTGTATAGGAGTAGCCTATATGGCTACTCGAAAAAATACTGTCTGTATAGCTGGCGTAACTGGCTTCTTCATTAATTGCTATTTAAAAAACTCCATATTTTCAATTTTTCGCAATTTTCTCGTAAATGGTGCTCCTTAGGCATAAAGTGATCTGAAAAACTCATCATTATTTGAGCTTGCCATTCCATTTTTGAGGTCAAATACAGGGTGTTACATTAAAAAAATGTAACTTTGGTCCATATCTTTGTTTTCGAATACCCTGTATACATGAAAATAATTTCAAATTGTGCTTTTGAACACCCTGCACACATCACAAAAAAAAACATTCTCAAAATATCTTAATTTACTCCCTCAAATCAAGCTCCGCGTCTGTGGTGGGCCACCCGTTATATAATGTTTAACTACTGTTATAAATGAATCAATGAAGAAGTCAACCATTTATCACAGTCAAAAATATTTTATGGACAAATAGTCATTTTGCATTCGAGTTCAAAAGATTTTATAGTGTTAACTAACCTGAATGCTGAAATAAATTCAAATTTACTGTTGTATCAACTATGTAATAATAAACAAAGACTCGTCGGCTATTTATATTTAGTATTCCCCTAGCATGGCTCATTTCTATTCAATAGCTGATGCAGGAATCATGTTAGATATGTGGTATAATGCATAAAGTTAATTATAGTTTGCCCACTCTGATGAAAGCTGCAACCAGTTATACTCAGTAGTAAATTGATGCTTGCATATATTCGCTTAATTTAATTTTCCTACCAGGATCCAGGAAACTTTGAATAGTATGGCTACCTACAACAATTTTGAATGGCATTTATTCCTATTCCAAATGAATAGAAATTTCACCAATGGAACTGAGGACAAGACTAGTGTTCAAGAGAAATGTATCTTTTCATATGATGCCCGATTCAAGAAATTCGAATTTGTAGTTCCAGTTAGAACGACAAGAACCGTCTACGAAGATATTTTATGGAATTGATTTGTTCAAAAACCAATTTTGAAAGCGGAATACTGACGGCTATTACTTGAGGCAAATCCATATTAACACAAATGAAAAATTATATTTGTATGACTTGTCTTAAGGTATTTATTGGATATTGTGACACGTTTCGTCAAAATGGGGACTTCTTTTCTGTTCTTCTTCTACTTTTTCCTCTTCTTACGATGTAATTAAGAAACTAGTTACGCAAGCTTTCACTTATAGTTCTTAGCAAGAAATTAAAATACCTTATTCAAAGCTACCCATTTTATGAGTTTATTCCCTATTTAAATAGATTAGGTAACAAACGAAAAAAAAATAGATCTAATTATACATGAAATAGATAACCGTATATTTTTGTCTATTTCTTTCCACCGTTTCATAATTATTTAATTGCGTACTTTCAGCCAAATTGTGTAAAATTTTGAAATCTGTGTTATACTTGTCCTCCTGATAATAAATGGTAAGAATAATTCACTCCATCGAAGCATCATTGCATCGAAAATTCACTGCATTGAAGGTCACTCCATCGAAAATAACACCCAGTTACTCCTGATTCGCCGAACGTGAAATCTGCTATATCGATGATCTTCGTCCCTAGTTTGGCTGAATGAGAGTTAATTTGTTTCATTGACTTTACGTCAACAAAGCGCAATCTGATCTGTCCTAACCCAGGGGTCGGCCACATGCGACTCTTTGGATGTAAAGCTGGGACTCTTTCGTTCCATACGCAAATATTATTTATTCTTATGAATAAATAGATTAGTTTTTTCATCAAAAAAAAATTTATTTATGAAAGTACTATTTATTGTTGGCAAGAATAATTTTTCTGGGTTTTTAGGAAACTTTGAAAATTTTGTAGATTTTAATTTTTGACTCTTCTGACTCAAAAGGCTGCCGACCCCTGGTCTAACCTAAAATTTGAAATAATTGACGGATGAATGTGAATGTATTCGACAACTTTCAATTAGTGAACCATTATGGCAAATCTTTGTACCTATGCGTTATAAGTTTTGTAACGTGCAGGAATTTGTCAAGAAGAAAACATCCTCCAGTATGATGCTATGAAAATATGAATATATAACATTTACTCGAGTATCATATCCTAATTCGATATAAAACTGAAATCTAAATAATATGCTCTAGGTATTATATTAACACTTTTAATCCAACGACATATAAATATCATTTTAGTAAATCTATCGAAGCAAGTTGAAATTTTCATCAATTAAAAGAGTAGGATATTTTGTCATACTCTAGAACTACATCTATGTTTAATTGGTTTCTGTATTACTTCTCATTCGTGATAATGAAATGTGTATAAAGATATGAAATTTTTATACTGAGTAAGGAATATATTACGAGAACGATGGCGGGATGCCCGAAATGAAGGATTAAGATAGGTGTATTAATATATTTTTATTTTAAATTCAGTTCATTAAAAAAAATATCTGAAATATAAGTTTAAATTAATTTAAAAGTTCTCAGTTTCTGTTCAGTGTTTCCACTTTGGAAAGGAGAAAATCCCTAACGTGCACAATGAAAATGATATTTATATAGGTACTTCAATCAATATTGTTGTTTTTATTCGTTCTTGAAGTAAAAAACAAAAATTCGAAGAAAATTGGAGTTGAACGGGTTTCGCACCGAGCCAATTTATCTCGATGCTGTTTTCTTCTTGACAAGTTTCATATTTTGATTTCAATTTTATTTCTAATCGGGATATGATATTCGGGTAAAATAGATTCTTACATAATAAACGTTCTATAGGTAATGGATAATATTGTGTGAATCAATGAAATAGTTTTCTTCAGTTCCAAGTCCTGCAGTAATTTTCCTCTGGAGGAGGGACATACTGTATTAACTGTCTCTGATGTTAACAGAAAATGCAGTCAGTTGAATAAAAAAACCATGAACAATCGCTGTACAGTAAATGTTTTGGATAAGATGTTCCTCTTTTCCCAATGTTATACCGTGTTATCAGAATTTCAATCCAGTGAAAATGCCATAGTCCTGCATGACTAGTATGTATAGATCGTGATATTTTCATTAGCAATATCATTGGAGGATGTTTTTTTCTTAACAAATTTCTGCACGTTACAAAACTCAGCTTATAACGCGTAGCTACCCAGATTTTCTATAATGGTGCACTCATTGAGAATTTTCGAACACATTCCAATTCATGTTTCAATTATTTCAAATTTTAGGTTAGACCAGGGGTCGGCAACCTTTTGAACCAGAAGAGTAAAAAATTACAATTTACAAAATATCAAAGTTTTTAAAGATTAAAGAATAGTACTTTCATAAATAAAGTTTTTTGATAAAAACACTAATCTATTTATTCATAAGAATACATATTATTTGCGTATGGAACTAAAAAGCCGCAGCTTCATATCCAAACAGTCGCCGACTCCTGGGTTAGACAGAGCCCGCTTTGTTGACGTACATTCAATGAAACAACTTATCTTTCATCCAGCCAAACTACGGACGAAGACGATCGATATAGGAGATTTCACGTTCGACGAATCAGGAGTAAGTGGGCGTCATTTTCGATGGAGTGAACCTTCGATGCAGTGAGTCTTCGATGAAGTGAGGTGCATCGATAATTCGGATTAATTTTGTTGTACTGGTATGTGTGATGGGGTTGATTAATTCTTGTTGTAATATTTCTACCTGTTTTTCTTGTACAGGGTTGGGCGGAATGAAATTATATATTTTTGGCGCGCTTGTTCGTCTGAACACAGTTCATATAAATTCTTCCAAATGTATGTAATTCTCGAATTTTTGCTTAGGTTTCGCTTAGTTTCGACTCACTGATGAATAATCCGAGGTCATAATCAATTCTGGCCGTCGGGCCGTCCGTCAACACGATTACTATCGAACGCAATGAGCGAGAGACTTAAATTTGCAGTGTATGTTTGGAGTCCAAATAAGACTGTTATGTTCGTTACTGGGCAAAATCCAACGAGTGGTTTCAGAATTATAGCCATCTCAAATTTCGTTTTCCAAATAAATCAAAAAATACTCATCTGACCGTATTAAAGCTCGGTAGTTAGTTGAAAAACATCAGCGCGAAGGCTTATGGAAAATTTCGTATGACTAGAAAATAGTGAAAAAATTATCAAATGGTTCCTTTCTATATTTGTCAAAAGTAATGAGGACAGAGTCTGATCTATTCTCCGGAACGTTACGAAATATTTGTTTTATCATTGATGTTGTTTCGTTATTGTTTGTTAGGCAAAATTGTTCTATACATTGCTTCTGACAAATATCTTGCGTTTCCAACGCAGTAGCAATTCTGGATACTTTCCAGAGTTTGGGAGAGAACACACAGAAAGAAATCATTGAAAGACTCTTGCAAATGTATAAAACTCCACTTTTCAATTATTATTCTCGATATTTGTATTACATCTTGAAAATATATTATTCATGATAAATTCTCAGGAACACTTTCATCAAGCAACAAGACTTGTAGATTTTGACAAATTCGATTCTGATTTTGTCAGAAATTTTTTCAGATTGTTGAATGCTTTCCTCACCTACACAAACGTTGTAAACATTGTTGTAATTAACAGTTCTTGTAGTGATCTTCCACATTCCACATTGCAGGCGGCTAATGAAGCGAGTTTGAGTTTATTACCTGCAAAATTTAAAGTCAAGTATGAAGCAGAAAATCAAAATTTTGAAAACTGATCTGATAGTCAAGAGACAACAAGCCTCGAGGAGGAAGTATTGTTAGCATACTTTTTACATTTGAAGAAGAAATTTCAGCACTGTACACTATGGAGCAAATATTCCATGTTGAAAAGTGTACTTAAAGTGAAGAGAAACCTAGATTTGAGTGAATATTTTGAACTCACCTCTTTTTCAAAGAAGAATATTTGAAAAAAGCGTAGTAATTAGATCTATGGAAGATGCACGTGATGAAATTTACCTTGGCTCATCAAAGTCATTTTTGTGTCGGCCGATGCCTGCAGGCGCGATGAACTCTGCAAAATAATGATTGAACACACCGAGGGGCTAGGGAAATTTGATAGTGTTCAAATTCCCAGACACCAAAAACAATTCATCGGGATATTTGTTATTTCCAATGGAACGAATCATGGATATTATTTGCAGCTCTACCGTAAATATGCGAATTTGACGAAACAAAATACTCCACTTTTGTCCAATATAGACAAGGAGCATGTCGTACCGAATGTGAGGGAATAAATTTGTTCGGATAAGTTTCAGACGCGTGTCGGCTACTATGTTGGCTAATTCTGGAGAAGGTATAACCAATACTAAGCACCTGGGAGGCTGAAAATCTACCAGTATTAACTTTTATCAAGCCATTCATACAGCTGCCCTATAGAAAATCATCAACATTCAAACATCCTTCAACTTCAACGAACGATAATATTACGTGCTCTTTTGCGCCGAATCAGAGTTCATCGAGACACCCATTCAATGAACTGACAGGATCAGCAATCATTTTACAATATATAAATAATTTTTCTGTCATCATAAATATTATGAACAAATAATTCGAAATTTTTTTTCACAGTTATTGCTTATTTTTGATTAGTTAAGTTCTTTCATTCCGGATTAATTAAACGTTCAGAATAAATTATACCGAATATTTCAATTGGGTTGTTTCTTATTATTAAAAGCCGCTCAAAGGAAAAATATTGTTCCTAACACGTGCGCAAAGTGACTTTTCCGCACGCAAAAACCTATCCGAACTCCGCTTCGCGTCGTTCGTCTAACATCTAACTGTATATGCGTACGGAAAGTATCACTTTGTGAACTTGTCAGGAGAATAACTAGTTTCGCTAAAAGTTTCGAGATCTGCTTCGGTGGTCAGTAATCATGCCATTACTCCGTTTAGTATTATTAATGATTTTATGAAAATTATATTCAACTAATGAACAATGAAATATTGATACTAGTATTACTTAACGATCGGTAATGTAAGTCATAACTCACGCAGATGAAGTTTGCAGCGCGAGCAGTAGGCGAGTGCTGTAATTCATCAAGTGAGTTACGACCATTACCGCAAGTTGAAGGGGAAGTGTGCCTGAGATGGCATACGTTTTGAAAAAGGATTATATCTATTCACTTAAGTATTTTAAAACTGTTAGAACGAGAAGAAAAGCTAGTGCAATGTGTGGAATATGCTAGGATTTATTAATTTTTGAATATTTTAATAATCTGAAAGATTAAAATGAAAATAAAAAATGGCCTGCGTATGCCGTCTCACCAGTAATACTAAGGATGAGATGGCATACATGATAAATTATGACATACATATATCGTAAATAAATTGTTTTGTTTTTTTATCGACGCTGCATATTCTGCATGACACCACTGACAACTTCCGTTACATCTCCGACATTTTTCTTTGGAACGAGATCAAGAAATCATGTCGTTGCAGTATATACAGGCTACGTCCCCACTTTCATCACCGCTAACACTAAAATTATTTTCCGTTGCCCCATCAGGTTCAATAACAACATGCCTCTTGACTTTTCGTGATGATTTTCGTCGAAGCTTTCTTTCAGAATCTGTAAAAAGTAAATCATTAGATTTCAAGACATCATTTGGCCAATCCGAACTTTTTTCTTGTGGAAAACCTACCCCTGCTGTCAGTCCAATGATTCTTTTGTCATATACTTCCTCGCAAAAATGATAGCTGGTGGAATGTAACAACTGCATTCATACTGCAGACAACAGTGAAGTACTTTCCTCTTTCAGCACTAGTTAGAATTACCACCTATTTTCGACCTCATGTGTCGAAAATTTTGATATTTTTGGAGGCGCTGTTGAGAATTCTGATTCGTCAACGTCCCATATGTCTTTAGCTTCGAAATTATACTTTTTCAATACAGCAGAAAGTAGTGAAAAATATTTTACAATTATCTCCTTGTTAAAAGTAGGTACTAGTATGCCTATACCATCTCATCAACATACCATGTATGCCAACTCATCCTGTAGGATACACATGCACTTTTTTCTTTCTCTATAACAATGGTTAACGCAAAGATGAAAAATAACACATAGTTTTGATACTGAAGGATATGCAAAAAAACAAAGATATATGCACACTTACCGATCGATACATTATTTTTAACTATTCACTGAAAACTTTCGCTACTATAAATTTTCAGCCACCTCGGCATACTGTCCCCGCATGCACTGACTAGATCGTATTGCATAATTGTCTAGAACTTAGGCAAATGCCTCATTGCGTCCTATTCTATAATCGGCGTAAAGAAATGACGCCAAATTTTGAACGTCAACTGAGAAACACGTTGTATGCCATCTCATCAACTATGCCGTCTCAGACATACTTCCTCAATATTATACTTCATCTATACGACTATAACAAAAAATACTAAGATACAAGTACAGAGAAAGAACTGTATTGAAAAATCTAAACAGTTACATATTACAATATTATGACAAATTTAATTGTATTCACTCATTTTGTTTATTAATAAAATTAACTGTAAAGTTTGAACAACCACTAAACTGAATATGTGGTACTGAATTATGTAAGTTTATTGTTTCTTTTTGTGTTTGTTGCATATATGTTGCTGATGTACTAACTCGTTGAGGTGTTATTGAACTGTATATTTTATTTGCAGTATCTGTCTTATTCTTTTCGGAATCATCAATGTACCGCTCAGCCGCAGTAGTTGATCGCCAACCGCCATCCGTTTCAGTGCCGTTATATCCCCTCCAGCATCTACTAATAAAGTTGATGACGAGCGACGAAAACAATGCCCTGTATATAATTCACAATCTGGTAATTTCAAAAATGTAGCAATGTCTTTCCTAATTGCTCCAAATTTATTAATGCCAATTCTTTGTGAGTGATATTTTCCATTTTGAAATTGAAGGAATAATATCGTTTGCGATATATCAGTAGGACGAAGACTTAAATATTTTTTAACTATGGTATAAAAATTTCCCGTAACAGTGAATTTTCTGGCAATTTTTGTCTTTGTATTTGGTACAATGACCATAAAAATAGATCCATGGTCTTCTAAACCTATAATTTGCATAGAGTGCAATTCTGCTGCACGACGAGCACCCATAATGCCCATTATTAAAGCAACCTAAAATAAATTATGATATTGTGTATTGTATACCGTGTTATTTAGACTTCAAATACGTCTTACGTCTTACGTCCAAATTGATTTTTCGTGGTGATGTTCACTGTCTGTCTCTGAGATTTCCGCATAGTCTTATGCTGCCTAAATATAGTTTGTCGATTTTTCAGCAGTCATTTACTAATAATGCAGTGTTAATTTTAATGGTATTTCTATGGTCTCTAAAGGCAAATCTCTTAAGCTTCTTAAAGCGTAATTATGGATAATTTTGCTGCAAATTCAGTAAAACTGAAATATGTTATGTTGCTGTAAAACTGATCCAGTGCTGATCCCTGGGTATAACTTTGTAATGCGGTTTTTATTTTGGTAGATTACTTGACCTCAATAAATATTTTGCGAAGCTTAATTTTAATTTTTTTTGTATTATCATTTTTATTTCTGTTGTATCAATATGTGTAAAAATGTGGTTGAGTAGCTTAAGCTATACTCCGCCTCTTGGAACCATTGTTTGTTTTTGCTAACGAATAAAGGCAATTTATTATTATTATTATTATTATTATATTAACTAGATAATGAAAACGATTGTATTATAATGAGATCTACTACCTTTGTCGCCAGATATTTCTCATCAGGAGCTTCATTTATGAAATTATTTTGTTGTTCTGGCGTAAAAGTTTTTGCTTTTTAGCTACATATGTTTCTCTGATTGACGTAATTTTGAATGATTCTCTATATTGATTCCATTATTTACGTTGAGTGTGCTTCTTAGCATGGAGTAGAAAGTCCATAGGGATGATGCTTTATATTTAGTGCTAAGTTCATTCAAATATGCCAAAAGAACATTCTCTGTAAACGGTGACAATCCGCCGTATTCACAAAGCATTCAATTTCCGTTAAGTCCTAACTGAGGTCCTCAGTTGAGGATAAATAAGAATTGCAACCTCAGTTTAAGTGAAAATTCACGTGGAACAGGCCTGTTTCAGCACCGTTACATACGTTAACTGAGGTTGCGATTCTTATTTATCCTTAACTGAAGACCTCAGTTAGGACTTAACGGAAATTGAATGCTTTGTGAATACGGCGGTTAATGTTTTTACTGCTACTCCAATCTTGAAAATTTTTGTATACAACTTTATACTTGTTTTGGGATTTTTTTCGGGCAATAAATTATGTATGGTTACATGAGCTGCTTCTCTTATTTCTGGGGGAGTACATAATAATTCATTTTCACTATCTGAATTAGTCCTTTTCAGCAAAATATTCACGGTAATTAGGTATCAACTTAATTTGAAAACGTTAAGATTATTCAGGTGACAGAAGCACAGAACCACCTTGATATTAGACTGGTAAATAATTCCAAGAATAGTAGTGAGTTATTATAACTCACGTTGTTTGTTTACGGTTAACATTAATTGAACGAAAGCAGTAATTGAATAATGAATATAAATTCAATAAGAGTAGATAAAGTAATAAATAATTTCACTGCTCCAAGTTTCCTCCCTTACTTAATTTTTTACACGCTATAAATGCTCTCAAATTTTGACCACCTTTTTGCGCGCGTGTTCCACATGGGTGCTATCATTTTGCCACAATGTCTGTATTTTTCGATTTTTATTTGCGAAAATGGTCTCAAACGATTGAGTTCGACACACTGATGAATCCGAGGTCAAATTCAATTCTGCCCGTCCGGTCCGGCCGTTAGCACGATAACTCTCGACCGAAAGGAGTTAGAGAGGATTGAAGTTTGCTGGGTAGGTTTGGAGCGTAAATATCTCGGACGAGTTCGTAAACAGGCGAAATCCACCAATCCGTTTCGGAGTTATGGCCGTTTTTAGTAAAATAATTTTTAATGAATATTTCAGGAACCGAATACTCGATCTCTCTGAAATTTAGCATAAAATTGTAGAATCATGATCTTCAAGACAAGAAAAAATTCAAAAAATTATAACTATTTGTGAAATATTTTGCTTGAAATTCCCAAACCTATGTTTTCCTCGGAACAGAGTGCTTATCAATCTGCCCAAATGTCTGTAATTTTCGAATATTTGGCTGAAAATGGTCTCGAACGATTTGGTTTGACTCACTGACAAGAATTCGTGGTCGAAATCGATTCCGTCCGGCCGGCCGTCCGTCCGCCCGTCAACACGATAACTCTCGAACAGAATGAGCTAGACAGTTGAAATTTTCAGAGTAGGTTTGAGGGATAAATATCTCGGCTGAGTTCGTTATTGGGCAAAATCGGCCTAATAGTCTAGAGTAACGAAAAAAAAAATTTTTTTTACACTACAACTTTTGAATTCAAATTTTTTTCAAGATGCAGTTTCCTCATAAGAACCCATAATTATCATTTTCAACTCCGACAAGCTGATACATTCGGAGATATGATGTTTCAAAGTTTCAAAAATACATCGTAAGTTCTATGTATTCACAGAATGTGAACACAGAATCTGTCTGTGATCACTATTCATAAATGTCACCTTTTCTAGCTATAAGAGATTGTCAAATCCTAGTTGTTATTTTTTCTTGGAAAACAAAAATTCGATTCTTGAATTTGTGAATATATAGAAGACTGTTTTGAAGTAGTTTATGTAGGCAATAGGAAAGAAGAACATAATGGAATCATCAAAATATATTAGTGTTCGTTGACCACTGAGGTTAATATTACCTTTTACTTCCTTAAGTAGTGAGACATGTTACTATATACAGTATTTTCATAATGTTGCTAGCAAAAAAATACTGAAATATGGATCTTCATTTGTGTATCAATCATTTTTTCTTGAGTTAAGTTTCATAATACAGAAAAGAATGTGTTAGTGGTATGAACTATTAAATTTTAAATTATGAAAAGAGGAAAGTATTTTATTAATATATTTTGAACTATTAAAATAATTTGTTCGTAATCCATTACCTACTCAAATATCAGGAATAAATGGACAATATGCTATGATTGTCCCCAGCCTTGCTCTAGACATTTCGATGATACTTATTTCCTTAGGTATTTCGAGTTGTGAAAACTATGCACCGAGTGTAAGTTGCAACAACCCATTCCACGAGGTTGAATCATTGCAGATTGCTCATTTAATCTTGGTAAATAAATTTAATGACAATTTTTGAAGCATTAATGCATTGAAGCATTGTAGATTGCTTTTTTTTATAAGATAATTTTTGAAGCATTTTATTTAAACGACACTTTTTCTAAATTTGTTTGAAATTCATGATGCTCCTTCCGGGCATGTGCATTTCGTTATGCACATGCGCAGATGAGAAGTGATTTAACTTTTGGAGTTTTCGTCAGAGAGGATTGGGTTTTGAGGTTATGCTATTCCTTCATAGATTTCCCTTGGGAGTGTCCGCGCATGCGTGGATTAGAGCTGTGGTATCTCCTGAACCAATGGTGTTGAAGAATCAGAATTTTGTATGAAGTGTGGTATTTTCAGGGGACTTTAAGCCACGAGTAGATTGCGCAGAGGAGACCTTTTTGGTTGTATGGCTCATGTTGGGAGTGGTTTGCGTCTAGCGGTCATGGATTTGGTGCTGAGCCGTTATTGTGAGGTTTTAAGAGAAATTTCAAGGCAATTCTGTGCACGGACAATTCAGTTTCGAGGAAATAGCGTTGTTTTCGAGTTGAAATATCTGTATCGTGTCCCTGGGGTCAATTTATAAATAACTATATTTACAAAATCTATATTGAATTACGTTCGGATTTGGCGTTCCATAACCGCAGTTTCTTTTTTATTTGGATCTACGGTAAAATTAATAACCAAACTGTACTGATAGGCAGATTTGTTGAAGGAACCTGAAAAAACATAAAAAAACAATGACGTGAAGTCAGTGGGTACTCTTTGGCACGCGTGTTCACTTTGCCTAATTTGAATTGAATGATGAGTGTTTCAAGCTCAGTGGATAGAGCGAGCCAGAGTTCTACCCAAAGGGTAGTAGACACTATTTAATATCGGGTTAAAAATTAACAGTGCTGTATCTAAGCTGGCATAGGGATAGAGTAACAAAGTTGACAAATAACACAACTGACTCTCCTTAGTCGCACCAGCTCCTAGGAGCTTCTGAGGGATCTCCTTGGGGAAGACTTGGAAGGGTCAGTATATTCATAATCATGTTTATAGCACGCAAGCCAAATGCAGATTGACTGCACAATGAAATAAGAGGGCTAAAAAAGCATTGACGTGGGGTCAATCCGCTTTGGCACGCGTGCTATAAACATGATTATGATTATACTGATCCTTCCAAGTCTTCCCCAAGGAGATCCCTCAGAAGCTCCTAGGAGCTTGTGCGACTAAGGAGAGTCTGTTGTGTTCTTTGTCAACTTTGTTACTCTATCCCTATGCCTGCTTAGATACTGCACTGTTAATTTTTGACCGGAAAGTGATTGGTGTGCACTACCCGCTGGGTAGATCTCCAGCTCGTTCTATCCGCTGAGCTTGAAACCCTCATCATTCAATTCAAATTAGCCAACGTGAGCACGCGCGCCAAAGAGTAATGACTTCACGTCAGTGTTTTTTTACGTTTTCAGAATAATCTTGTCTATTTCACGCATATCCCAACGTTTCCTTCTTAACTTCAGCAATTTATCACGAAAATATTGATGAAGGACGAAACACACTGACAGCAACATAACATAAAAAATATTCCTCGGCCCAGGTCGACGTGAAATATGAAAACGAACGACCGGGACCATTTCTTCACAATCCCAAAAAGACATTCGAAAGACATTATTTGCCTGCCGGCCCGGACACTCGGCCATCGCTCCAATCGATCCTTGCCCGCGCCCTGGGGTACCCCCTGGCTTATCCTGATAGCTTTGGATCTCGTGAATTCCCGTGAAGATCGATGCATGTTCAACGCCGGGACGTGAGCCGTTTGGAGAAATATTGTTCTGTTTTTACTTTCGCACGTAACGCGGGCATGATCGTGAAATATTCCGATATTAGGGGCGGAAACAAATGGAGAAAGGCCGCCCGCCTAAAGGAAATTGAATTTGGACCTTGGAAGTGTAGGTTTTCCCCCTGCATCGAATTTCTTTCCGGCCACTACGTACAGTAGAAAATACGCGATATGGATTGTCAGATCGGAAAACATGATTAGCTCTGCTGTCAGTACTGAGGATAGGAGTTTTTAGAATCCGAGTATGCGAAGAGTAGTTTGGTATTTATTCGGATATAGTCGAATATTCCTATATTCGATTACCTATAACTTACGAGTCCAATGTTCGAATAGTCGGATAGCCCAGTAGTGTATCGAACACCCTGTTGAGAGTATTTTAGTGTAGAATATGTCAACGATATCATAATAGAATGAATTGTTGAATTGAGACCTTTGTTGATGAATCACTTATCTATTTGACAGGTTGAAGGTCAAATGAATGGAAACAAAACCACTTCTTAAATCATTGCCGACATGTTTCGATTTTATTCAAAAATTTTCTTCAGGGCTCTAAAAATGATCACAGAGATTATATACACTCAAAAATATAAATCTAACATTTAAATCTAACAACACCATTAGTAAGTTATTCACAAAAATCAAGAATAAAACCCCAAAAGAAATATTGAGTGAAGTAATATACAAAATCAGTTGCAGGGACGGTCTGTCTACTTATATAGGACAAATAGGTCGATATCTTAAAGACAGAATCTCCGAACATAAACGAGATGCCCTCAATGTACTCAATCCTCTAAAAAAGAAAAAGGAAAATAACACGGCTTTAGCAGAATATGTATTTAATACACTCCATTCCTTTGATTTTAATATCGACGCAATAGAAATATTGGGACATCAGAAAATTTTGAAGAAGCGCCTACTACATGAAATGATTTCCATTAAACAAGATGAAAAATCCATTAATAAAAGAACAGACATTGATGGGTTGAACACAGATTATTATTATTTAATAACCAAAATTAAGGAAAAAGACAAAACTTGAAAAATTTTTTTTTTCAACTCGTACGTCAATGTCATATCTGTCATCTGTAGATCCAAATTGATGAATGTCTATATATGTGTATATATGATTATTAGAACGTAATTCATGCATGACATACTGGTTTTAAACTTCAATTTGTTGCAAATTCCTTTTGGTCGTTTTCTCTCAATTGATGTTGTCAAAGGTGTATTATTCATTCCAAACATTTCATGATTCTGACTATAAGACCACGATAAAATCTGTAAGTATGCATTGTTGTTCCCTTTTTCAGTTCTTAGCCAAGTACCAATACATAACCTAAAAATTTTTTTTTTTTTAAAGATTTTTGTTCTTTCTCATGGCATATTTCAACTATGTTATATTCTTTGTCTTAGCATAATACACTATAATATATAATAAACACTAGTTCTTTCCATTTATATTTACTGTATTATACAAATATTAATTGTGTTATTTATCCATTGTTGTTCATAATGTCTATTTATTTATTTCAACATAATATTTTGTATGGTTTGAGTGTTTATAATCTCTGTGATCATTTTTAGAGCCCAGAAGAAGATTTTTGAATAAAATCGAAACATGTCGGCAATGATTTAAGAAGTGGTTTTGTTACAATTCATTTGACCTTCAACCTGTCAAATAGATAAGTGATCATAATATAATGCTTGTGGCTTTTACGTGATGTCAATCCAGTTGAACTCAATGAAAAATTACATACGATTTACACTGATGGCTTCACTGAGAAAAAATTCTCATTACCACAATGGGAAAACCGAAAGAGTAATGTTCTTCTCCTAATAAATAGACGACAATGATTTGAACCATTCACCTAATGGACTACGTTTCATTATAAACAAATATTATATTTTAATAGTGGTAATGAATGTTTCTCATGGATTCAATAGGATTGTTCAGAGGAAAAATGGATGTCAATTTTATAAGAATAATGAAACTGTTTAATAAAACTAAAAATCGCTGCAATATGAATAAAATGTGCTAGTTTACGATAACGTTACAGTTTTATAAAAAGTATGTGAAGATAATATAGTGAGATACTCATTATTATGCACTTCCTATGGGATGGTTTTACAAAACCAAATAACGACAACATTAATATAATGTTACGTTTCCATAGTACCAAAAAAAATCCATTATTTCATTCGGATTTTCATAAAAGAATGAAATGATCTCATTGAATCTCCAATTTTAATTTTTATATTAGGCTTAAGTAATACAGCAGTTTTAATTATAGATATGTATTTCAAAAGATTTTGAAATTATACATTTGGTGGACATATAAAACATAAAAAAAAACAATAATACTAGAATCCTAATATCAATCAACTACTTACGTAGGTACCTAAGTTCACAATATGCGACACCTTATACATATATTATCATACAGATATGTGGTCTTAACTGAATCTAGCAAAATCACAAACTGATCACAATAAACTCACAAATTATGAATTTAAGACATTATTTAGTGATAGAAATATGGCACACATTATTAACTCATAACTCGTCATAAACCTTACATTTCATGAGTCAAGAGTTTGGGATTATAACCAATTTTCTGTTTGGAGAAGCGTTCATATCTGTAGATGTTGAAGGAGTACTCAAGGTGTCGTACGATGATACCTGGAAGATGAGAGAATTAGCAATTAACATTTCGATCAAACAACGTTAAGTTCAAATTGTCCAAAAATCAATTTGGTTCGAAAGAGAAGAATATAATATGAAGAATGCTGTGGTTAGGTTATGTCTTTATAAGTATCTCAAAAAAAGATAACTGCAATAAATTTTCCTTCATAACTCAGTGTTAAAAAGACTACATTTTTTTTATAGACAACTAATCCTATAGGTTTTTTTTGTTTTTTTATACCTACTAGAATTTATATTTTATACGCTTTCAACTAGGGACACATTTTCAAATAACATATATATGAAAAAGGAATATGTTCTTACCTCAAAATGCACAAGGAAAACTTCGAATACTTGAACTGATGATCACTCTGTACTCGAACACGACATACTACACGCACCTTGCACCTATGATCAGGATCAGCACAATAAGAAACTGAACTGACGATCTTTTGGGCATCTCGAACGACAATCGCGGGTCAAGCGATTATAACCACCCAATAAGAATAAAGCATCTACGTGATCTTCTCTACGTGATTCTGACTATAGCTATAATAAACTCCTCTTATTGTAATATTCTTTGCACATTACAAATGTTTTGATTTCAATGAGCCTGCAATATTAAAATATTATACGACTTCTAATGAGGGTTGAGGGAACCGAATTTTCAGCAATGTGTGACTTACTAATTCAAATAGATGTAGGATTGCGCTGAGCAGAAGATTATTTATATTAATGAAACAATCTTCATGACGCGTGAATCATGGTAGGGATTATACGATCTTGTTGAAGCAATGTGAAATCTCATTTGTTCAATAGGAATTCTTATCGACACTATTATATCAACAGTAATGAAGGCGTTTCAGTGTGCATAAAATTGGCATTTTTCTCAGTGTTTCGAGACGTGATGCGTTGTGAGGACCCACACCCTCTCGGCCGTCCAGCGTTTCGTTCCGACTCTCACTGATGAACGTATTAATACGGCTTGTTCAGTACGAACCCGCCGTAGACGCTTTTGACTTCAGCACGAATGTGATGGATTTGTTTCATATTAAAATTTGAACTCAGTGGATGCCCAAATTAGATTAGATTAGATCAGAACATTTTAAGATCACTGAGTATGAACCGTCGTTGCCGAGCTGTAATTAACGCAAGGGGTGGAAATACCAAGTATTAAATCACTTATCAGCATTTCAGTATTTTGAAAATTGTTTATTTCTCTTCTTTCACATAAGATTCGCTGAAATCCTGAATTTTTCTTCCATTTAATGTGTCTTGTTTCGTTCAAAACCTTCCCGAGAGAACATAAAAAATAAGTTATAAAGTCAATGTAGAGTTAACTTTCATTAAAATTGAGATTTTGCGCAGTGTATATCCATCATGTTTTGGATGTGTTTTTGATTCAAATTAGCATCTATTTCATTGAATTGGACATAGAGAATGTACATTGTAACCAATTGAGTGATTGAATCAAATAAAATAGAAAACAGATTTCTCACCTTAGTTCATTTTTCGTCAATTTTTCTACGTTTACCAAATTTGATTATAACTATGAATTGTTTTTATCAGAAAAGGATATGTGGTATATGAATAAACGAAAAATCATTTTCTAATATCAATTTGCCTGCAACTTTCGAATTTCACAATTTATGTATGCCATTTCGAGTATACTTGCAATAAAAAAATATTTAATTTATTATTTTTCTTCCTTTGCTTCTTATATCCCCTCCCAAATCATACTAATTCTTTTTCAACATCTAATACACAATAGTTTTGCTTTTTTCACACATATCATATCGTTTTCTGATAAAAATAATCCAAAATTATAATAAAATTTGGACAACGTAGAAAAAATTGACGAAAAATGAGAGAGAAATCTTTTAAAAATCACATGAACTCAATCATCTCGGAAACTGTTGATTTTCAGTTATCAATAAATATGGCTCAAGCGACAAAAAATGATCCATACTAACACCTCCTCCAAGGTTTACGTCTAAGTTGGAATCACTCTGTATATAATATAATAATATTATATGAGATTTCATCTTCAGTTCATTGACCACTCAGAAAATTTAGAATATTTGTTTGCTGTAGGTACCTACCTTTTATTTGCTTTGAAATTATATTTCTTGAATTAAGTAATCAGTAAGTTCTTGAAGTTTTTGAACTTAATTGTTTCAGGTTCAGTTAAGTCTGGACTAATCTAGAATGAATCAAAACCATGTTACAGAAAAGTATTCTTTTATTGGCCGAGCAGACATACATTGTCTATCTATATGAATACATTTTACATGTACGAATGACAATATATTGCACATACATATATGACATTTTATCGTTGAAAAAATGGGTTCAAGCCCTGTGGACAGGAGCTTTCTGGCGCTCTAGTTCAAACAGACAAATTATATCTCCGAAAGTATTGGTTTCTCAGAGTTGGGAATTATATCAATGTATTCATATGATAGAACTGCATCATAAAGGAAATTCAATTTAAATAATAGTTTATTTATCAAGATTAAATGAGCAATCTGGCCAATTTTGCCCAATAACGAACTTAACCGAGATATTCATCTCCCTAACCTACTCTGAAAATTTCAACTACCTAGCTCATTCCGTTCGAGAGTTATATCTATGTCTATGGATGAAAAGCAGTCTCACTACTCTCAGATCTCTTACTTCATGTTCCGTTCCGAAATGTAAGACTTTTCTGAGAAAAACTAATTTCGGAGCAAACAACTGAGATATTTCTCACTTCGCTCACAACTCTTCGATTGATTAGATAATGTCATGTCTCAGGAAAATAAGTTGACATTATGACAATTCATACATAGAATTATATCATTCTGTGACAACGTTGAAATACGATTTATTATTGAAATTTTGAAAAACCATATCTCCGAAAGTATTAGCTTGTTAGAGTTAAAAATGATATCATTGTAATCTTATGGTAAAACTGTTTATTGAAAAAATATTAATTTGGAATTTGTTTCGTAAAAAAATTTTTTTTTTTTGTTACTCTGAAACCATCTGTCCGATTTTGCCCAATAACGAACTTAGCCGAGATATTTATCTCCCAAACCTACTCTGAAAATTTCAACTGTCTAGCTCATTCCGTTCGAGAGTTATCGTGCCTACGGCAGGCTGGACCGGCCGGACGGACCGGCCAGACAGAATGAATTTCGACCACGGATTCTTGATCAGTGAGTCGAACCAAATCGTTTAAGACCATTTTCATCGAAAAATTCGAAAATTACAGACATTTGGGCAAATTGATAAGCCTTCAGTTCCGAGGAACTAGGGCGCCAAAAATACAAATGCTTACAATACGTTGATTCCTAGATAAGGCTAAGACTTTGTTTAATATCTAGTAAATAAGGAATAACCTTATCATGAGGAGTTGATGTATGATAGATACATTTTGGCGCTCTAGTTCCTCGGAACTGAGTGCTTATCAATTTGCCCAAATGTCTGTAATTTTCGAATATTTCGATGAAAATGGTCTTAAACGATTTGGTTCGACTCACTGATCAAGAATCCGTGGTCGAAATTCATTCTGTCCGGCCGGTCCGGCCGTCCGGCCGGCCGTAGGCACGCTAACTCTCGAACGGAATGAGCTAGACAGTTGAAATTTTCAGAGTAGGTTTGGGGGATAAATATCTCGGATAAGTTCGTTATTGGGCGAAATCGGACGGATGGTTTCGGAGTAACAAAAAAAAAATTTTTTTTTACAGAACAAATTCCAAATAAAATTTATTTTAATAAGCAGTTTTATCATAAGAATCCATCCATATCATCTTTAACTCTAACAAGCTAATACTTTCGGAAATATGGTTTTTCAAAATTTCAATAATAAATCGTATTTCAACGTTGTCACAGAATGATATAATTCTATGTATGAATTGTCCTAATGTCAACTTATGTTCCTGTGACATGACATTATCTAATCAATCGAAGAATTGTGAGCGAAGTGAGAAATATCTCAGTTGTTTGCTCCGAAATTAGTTTTTCTCAGAAAAGTCTTACATTTCGGAACGGTACATGAAGTTAGTAAGAGTTCTGAGAGTAGTGAGACTGCTTTTCATCCATAGACATAGATATAACTCTCGAACGGAATGAGGTAGGTAGTTGAAATTTTTAGAGTAGATTAGGGAGATGAATATCTCGGTTAAATTCGTTATTGGGCAAAATTGGCCGGATTTAATTTGATTTCCTCCATGGTGCAGTTCTCATTCTCATGATTGCTTATTTAATCTTGATAAATAAACTATTATTCGAATTGAATTTCCTTTATGATGCGGTTATATCATAAGAATTCATTGATATAATTCCCAACTCTGAGAAACCAATACTTTCGGAGATATAATTTGTCTGTTTGAACAAGAGCGCCAAAAAGCTCCTTTCCACAGGGCTTGAACCGATTTTTAGATTAGCAACCACAGATATTCAGGCTGAACAGGGTAACTAAATCTAAAGCTTTTAAGAGGGAATCAGTCTTGAATCGGATTTCATCGTCCACCACTGACCCCATATACTGGCAGATCTGATTTCGTGGAGGGAAGGGCCTTCTATTAAAATATATGGTATATATATGGCACAGTTTGTTTCAACTCAAACATTCGATCTCTATATTGTATATGTATGTATATGTATTTATATCACCGGGGATCTGTTACTCAATATAAGATAGTTAGAAAGTTTCAACTATGTCAGAATAGTTTATTTTTCCTTGACATGCATCAGTGTGCTTTTAAACTTCCAATGCTTCTGATTCTTGAACAGTATTATACTTCTTGGTGGAATCAGTCTAGGTAATTGAATAAATTGAAGAGTGACTTTTGTATCTAGAAACGAAAATATTTGTTTCAACATATAGCATAACGGTAGGACATTTCAACACACAAATGGCACTACCAATAGGAAGAGTTAAATTGATTTTTCTATGAAAATGTGAAGCTCTAAGTGAATTTGCTAATCTATTTAGGGTATTCAGATAAAAGGATGCAAGTCAAATTACAAGAAAACACCAATAGGTATTCATAACAAAATACCAAAGCAGGTGAACTTTGCTTTTGAGGGGGCCACATTTTTGAGTATTTTTTTAACGTCGTATCTTCCACTCCAATAAGGTTGCTCTCCTTTTGATTATTACAGTACAGAATAGACTAGTACTTTCATTATGTTCCCACTGAATTTTCTCAAAAGAAAGGTGTTCAAATCCATCCTCGGATTCATAGAACATTACCTGTTGTTCAAAGATTCCTGTAAAAATTGACGTCTTTTTAATTATATCCGACAAAGGGGTGACTAGTGACTACCCCTACCTTGGGACTAAAAAAAAAAAACAGAGGAAGGTAAGACATGTTTTCCACGCAAATCTAATGGAGTAAATGTCTTTGGATTTACGAGAGACACATTTCGTACCATCCTACGTTTTTCATTCAGACCCTAGGTAGGTATAGTTACCCCTTTGACTGATACAAGTAAAAACACCAGTCAGTTATTGCGCGTATGTTCTGGGGAACATCGCGTTATCATTTTGCCCAAATGTCTGTAACTTTCGAATTTTTTGACGAAAATGGTCTCAAACGATTTCGACTCCCCAATGAAGAATTCGATGTCAAATTTGATTCTGTCTGGCCGGCCGTCCAGCCGTCCGGCAGTCCGGCCGTCCGGCCTTTGCCTCGATAACTTGAGAACGGTAAAAGCTAGCGACTTGAAATTTTCAGGGTAGGTGGCGCATCCCAATACGACGAACAAGTTTGTTAATGGGCATAATCGGCCAAATGGTTTCCGAGTAATAATTTTGTTTTCTACCAATATAAATCCGATCGAATTGAAACTTGGTGAATAGTTGTAAAATATAAACCTAAGCACGTTTGTGAAATTTTGTGAGAATCGTATCGCTAGAGAATTATTATAAAATTATTAAAAAATATTTTTGTTGTCACGATAACCTGAGAACGGAAAGAGATAGCGTCTTGAAGTTCTCAGGTTAGGTTGTGCATCTGAATGCGACATTTGAGTTTGCTTATAAGCATAATCGGACAAACGGTTTTAGAGTTATAGCCATCTGAAATTTGGTTGTTTTTTGTTCCTCATTAACTCGAAAAATACAAAACCGATTGAATTCAAACATGGTTATTACTTGTAGAATGCCAACGTGAAAATTCTTGCAAAATTTCGTGAGGATAGTATTTGTAGAAAATTTTTAAGAAATCATTGAAAATTGAAAAAAAAAATCTATATATCAGTAACTATTCGTCTGAAATTATTGAAATTTTGCAAGAGCCTCTAAAACCTAACTATACTGCCAAGTTTCAAGTTTTAACACGATCGGTTAATTATTTTGGGAGATTCGAGCAGCATTGTAAGAGATCAGTAGATGGGTGACCGTTGCCTCGATAACTTTCGAACGAAAGGAGATAGGGAGTTGCAATTTCCAGGGTAGGTTGCGTATCCAAATGGAAGAGTTAAATTCGTTTTTGGGCATAATCAGTCTAACTGTTTCCGAGCTATACCCACCTGGAATATTATTTCCTCGATAACTCAAAAAATAAAGATTCAATCGAATTGAAGCTTGTTAACTAGTAGTAGAAAATCAACATAAAGATGTGTTTGAAATTTTGTTAGAACCGTACCCCTAGAAAATTCAAAAAAAATGATGAAAAAAATTTTTTGTAAGGACCGTACCTACCTAGAAAATTTGACGGAAATTACGAAAAAAAAAAATTCGTTCAAGCACTGACGTGAAGTCAGGAGCTTTTGCGCGTATGTTCTATTGTCCATTCTCCTGCATTGGACACCCTTTATCGAATTTACCATGGTAAATTATGTTGGCCATTCTCCTGTATTGGACACTTAATTCAAATTTACCATGGTAAATTCGAATTAAGATTGTTCAATACAGGAGAATGGACAACATAATTTACCATGGTAAATTCGATAAAGGGTGTCCAATGCAGGAGAATGGACAATAGAACATACGCGCAAAAGCTCCTGACTTCACGTCAGTGCTTGAACCAATGTTTGACTGTTATCTTTTAATATTATTTAACATCCTTATGTAACCATAACCAAGTCGGATCAATATTTTGCTCACAATATTAATTGTTCCTCATTAAGAATCTGATAACACAAATGGTAAGAAAGTTACAATTCATTTATTGCTAGCTGAGAACAGCCCGAATTGAAAACAAATAGTAAACGTTGTTCTTACCACCAAAATTATTTTCCAGTTGAAGTGTTTCCAATAATTGAAGAGCTTCCTTATCTGTGATGTAGTTTCTTTTCAATTCTTCCATGACATTAAACCTTACAACCTGAAGATTCACTTCCACTGCATCAGGAAAAATTAAGTCCTAATCAATGTTTTCAAATATAGGTGGAATAGATAAAAAATAAACGAAATCATTTTGTGGAATATGTAGTGCATAACTTGACCATGCGGCAAACGAAATTTTCTCAATTTTTTACTGAAGACTTCTCAATGAGCTGTTTCCTCTTGTTTCAATTGGATCAGGAATAATATAATATTCATTCACGACCATATTTTAATGTTGCTTGGTTAAATTATGCTCGAAATTATGCACACAACGTCCAATTAATTTTTTGTGCGTATGTTCTGGGGAACATCGCGTTATCATTTTGCTCAAATGTGAAATATAATTCTGTAGTGCCGTCCGGCCGTCCGGCCGTTGCCACGATAACTTGAGAACAGAAAGAGATAGCAACTTGAAATTTTCTGGGTAGGTCGCGCATCTCAATACGACGATCAAGTTCGTTAATGGGTATAATCGGCCCAATGGTTTCCGAGTAATAATTTCGTTTTCAACCAAAATAAATCCGATCGAATTTAAACTTGTTGAATAGTTGTAGAATATAAACCCAAGCACGTTTGTGAAATTTTGTGAGAATCGTGTCACTAGAAAGTTTCAAAGAAATTATTGAAAAATATTATTTATGACACGATAACCTGAGAACGGAAGGAGATAGCGGCTTGAAATTTTCAGGATAGGTTGTGCATCTGAATTCGACATTTGAATTTGTTTATAGGTATAATCGGCCAAACGGTTTTGGAATTACACCCATCTGAAATTTGGTTGTTTGTTTTCCTCATTAACTTGAAAAATACAGAACCGATTGAATTCAAACATGGTTATTAGTTGTAGGATGCCAACGCGAAAATTCTTGTGGAAATTCGTGAGGATGGTATAACTAGAAAATTTCAAAAAAATTATTGAAAATAATTGAAAAAAATTCTATATATCATTAACTATTTGTCCGGCATGGCTGAAATTTTGGAAGAGCCTTCAGAACCTAACTCTACTGCAGAGTTCCAAGTTTGAATACGATCGGGTCCATATTGTTGGAGAAACGAGCAGCATTTTGTGAGTTCGGTAGCAGGATGAGAATCGTCGCATTTTTGCGAGAACCTTCAAAAATATGATATGTTGTCTATGCATGAATGTCATGATGACATATTTTTGCGCGTATGTTCTTGGGAAAATCGTGTTATTTCATCACAAATCTATGGGAGATGATAGCCCTACATTAGCGGTGAGACCTGGTTTTGAAAGAGATCCTTCTTAGGAGGAGGCAACTAAATATTGAAGGGATTTCTATGAACAAGAGTGAATATCTTTGAGAAATAGAGAAGGGGATTCTTCTTCAAGAGATCTATGTGCCTTCAGAGGAGTATATTTGTGAGAGGGGACTTTTGAAAGGTTTTGTATTATTTTTAATATGATATCGCTGAAATTTTGCTGAAGGCTTCAAAACTTAACTTTAAATTAACCACACTTTCTGATCTTGGCAGGTGAGGGGTTCATTTTTCGATTTTAAATCCCGTGATGGGTAGAGAGGAATTTTAGGCCAGTTCTTCTATCACTAATGAGAATACATCTTTATGTTCCACCTCAACACCTTTAGGTCTATCAATTGGCATTTATTGGTTAAGAATAAGTAATTGAATATTACTGGAATTCAATTGAATTTCATTCAATATGTTAGTAACTAAACTTATAATTTTCATTACTTTGATTATTTAAATATGATTAATTCCAGTAATGTTTTTCTAGAATAATGATGTATTCTTCTCCTAAAGAAGAATTGAAGGTAGACAATAATGTGTTAATTTTTTCATCATTTCTTTCTATCTTGACTTCACGAAAAAAAATAATTGTTTCAAGCACTGACGTGAAGTCAGGAGCTTTTGCGCGTATGTTCTATTGTCCATTCTCTTGTATTGGACACTTATAATCGAATTTACCATGGTGAATTATATTGTCTATTCTCCTGTATTGGACACTCTTAATCGAATTCACCATGGTTAATTCGATTAAGAGTGTCCAATACAGGAGAACAGACAATAGAATTCACCATGGTAAATTCGATTAAGTGTGTTCAATTCAGTAGAATGAACAATAGAACATACGCGCAAAAGCTCCTGACTTCACGAAAAAAAACTGGTTCAAGCACTGACGTGGAGACAGGAGCTTTTGCGTGTATGTTATATTGTCCATTCTCCTGTATTGAACACTCTTAATCGAATTTACCATGGTGAATTCTATTGTCTGTTCTCCTGTATTGGACACTCTTAATCGAATTTACCATGGCGAATTCGATTAAGAGTGTCCAATACAGGAGAATAGACAATAGAACATACGCGCAAAAGGTCCTCACTTCACGTCAGTGTTTGAACCAATTTTTCTTAATATACTAACATTATCGCTGGAGGATCTATCAAAATTGGTCATTATTATTATTATATCAGTTTATTGTGAAAAGAATTTATCTACAGTGCTTGCACCTCATAATTTTCTAATATCGAATGCGTATTTCCATTTTACAGTTACTTCAAGATGGATTTGAAAATGACATTTTGAGATAACATCGAAAAGAAACGACCTATCTTAATAAGAATACCTACAATGACCTTGTAGATTTGGCGAATTCAATAATTAAATAATAAATAGGCCTGATAAAGGCATCCAAATTGTAAAACCGTATACTGAATATGTAGTGTAGTAGGTACTTTCTTTTTACTCATAATAATTAATCATATATTGAAGAAATATTCAACAATAATCACAAACCAATCCAACTGTTATTCACTATTCATTTAGAAATATTATGCATATATTTAAACCAGGTAGGTTGGTGATAGCCTACGCCGGAAAAATCGTCTATCAACATCTTGAAAATTATCTATTATTATGAATATACAGGGTGGGCCATCTATTGGTACGTTTTTAAAAATGCGATCAAAAGAGTATGCATTGATATATTTTATTGTTGTAAAGCTAAAAGTATCCCCGTCAAGAATGAAAGACGATTTCGTTCATGTGGCTCCCTCTACTGGCCTTACAGTATGCCATTCGGTCACCCCAATTAGTGATGACATTTTGAACTACCTCGGCGCCAATTTCACTCAAAACAGTCGAAATGCTGTTTTTCAAAGCTGGAATTGTCTCTGGATTATCCGCATAACATCGGTCTTTAACCGCACCCACTGGAAGAAGTCCAGCGGTGTCAAATCGCAGCTACGCGCAGGCCAATTGACATCTCCTGAACGGCTGATTATGCGGTTGTTAAACTTGGTGCGCAGAAGGTCGATCGTAAGTCGGCTTGTGGAGCCATCTTGTTGAAACCAAAGGTCGTCCACATTCATAGCGTCGATTTTAGGCCATAAAAAGTTGGTCAACATGGCTCTGTAGCGTTCACCATTGACGGTTTTGCTTGTTCACATATCCGCCGAGATGGAAATGCGCTTCGTCCGAAAAGATTACTTTTCGACCAAAATCGACGTAATTATTGAGCTGGTCTATGGCCCACACAGCGAACTGATATCGAAGCGGATGGTCATTTGCTTTCAACTCCTGAGTCATCTGGATCTTGTAGGCGAATAATCCGAGGTCTTTGTGCAGTATTCTCCTCAGGCTGGTGCGACTAATGCTCAGTTGCTGCGATCGGCGTCGAGTTGAGGTCGTCGGATTCTGTCTCACACTTTGGGCCACAGGCTCAATATTCTCTCACTGTTCGAGCTCTGGGACCACTTCTGTCATCCACTAACATCCTTTCCCACGAATTTTCTTCACCAATTTGCGTATAGCGCCTTCGGTGGGTGCTTTATCACGACCCATATTTCTTTTCAAAATTCGCACAGTTTCGGCGACACAGCACTAACTTTGAAAATAAGTTTTTAAAATTTCAAAACGCTCTTCAAGAGAAAACATGTTGTTTCGTGCCGCGGGCAGTATGGCTAATGAACTGTGAAAATTTCGAGTCGGTAGCTCGTTTGCCGTTGTCATAGGACGAAATTCAAAAACGTACCAACAGATGGCCCACCCGTTATTTACCTGAATCTGGTGAACACTCCACAGCACAGAAATAACAATATCACTTGCGCACATTCACACGTTCATAGCAACCATAGACAAGATATACTATAGGATAACAGCTAAAGGCTGGTATTTCTGAGAGCGCGTGCCCCGAGATTGGTCTACACAATATACACATCTGCTCGCCGTTCGGTACGATATAAAATCGGCGTAATTCATTACTTCTGCATGTTTGATTCAAATAATATTATTCTTGAGTTGAGCATATTTGTTTGTTGAATATATTGGAATTGGGTTAACATTTCCACTTGCTTGAAATAAGTTCATAAATGTTCAAATTGACGAAGGTGTATCCTTGATTCATTCTAAATCAGATATTCAAATGAAACAAAAATTCTGGTGGATTTGAGAGTAGTACCAATTGCAGGGAGTATGAAACAGTATGATTTGAGTATCCCGTGTTCTAGTCAAGAAATTATGAGCATTACATGAAGCATTCGGTTTTGTCTAGATGAACTTTCCATTTCATCAGATGAAAAAATCCTTATTTGAAAAGAGTAATATTTAATCGAGTCAACTGAATAAGCGTAACAAAATAAATTTTGTTGCATGATCAAATCCTTTTTTTCTATGTTCGTGAATTCGGTCTGCTTCAGCGACCTTGTTCACATTCTACTCTAATCGGTCAACATGAACAAGCGCGCCAAAGCAGACTAACCTCATGTCAGTACTTTTAAATTTTTTTAAAGTGAAAGGAAAAATACTCGAAGAAATACAAATCAACAACTAACTTCTACGCAAAACGCAGTAATTGTTTTCATACAAATTTGAACAGTTGAAACCAAAACTCACTTTGAAGTTAAAACACTTCACTTTGGGATATTAAATAAAGCTTCGTAGCTAACTTCCGGTCGGAGCATTTTTGTCTCTATCCTTTCTGTGAGACCTAAACTATACAAGAAGATTTCACCATTGCAGCGATATTTTTCAGTGGTTTGAACGTTTGACACAGGGGCCGAAGGTCCCGAGTTCAATCTCGGGGGTGGATAACAAATTTTCTAGTCACGGCAATCGCCACCATCCACTGTTGGGTCAAAAATTAATAGTGTTGTTCCTAAGGTGCCGCAAGGACACAGTATCGAAGCCTACACAGAACACAACTGATTCTCCTAACTCACTCAAGCTCTTGAGGATTCTCCTTAGGAAGACATTGCAGGATCAGTATAATAGTATCAATAGCAATAATTTTGATCTGCATGGATGGAATAAAATATTGAAAAAAAGAAGAGAATTATCAATTTTTCTATCCAACATAGAGACAGACGCAAACAGAATGAAAAATTCACGAGAATATCTATTGAAAGCTCTATACTGGATCTTTATCAGAGGTGAAATATTTGAAACTCCAATAATTGAAGAATATTGTAACAATACTCACAGTATTCATTAAAACGTAAATTCGTCTGTTTATTGCCTCGTATATTTTTGTAGGTTAGGAAAAGCAGAGAGAAAAGCATCCACATCAATAGGAATTATTTATAATTCAATAGGAATTCTGCAGAATTCAATAGTAATTCTACGGAATTCAATAGGAATTCTGGAGAATTCCATGCAGTTCAATAGGAATTCCACGGAATTCAATAGGAATTTTAAGAATTCAATAGAAATTCTACATTCTTGTACACCAGAATTCCTAGCAGTTTACCCCTCGGAGTTCTCTGATAAATTAGTATTTGTGATATTTACTGCCTATGGTGATCAAATCGTGAAATTCCTATTTATTTCACATGATTTTACTGATCATTTATTTGAGAAATATTATTTCAATCACTTGAATTATTCATATTTCTGTTGACATATTATAGATATCTCAACAATTAAATAGTTATTTTTGTATCTAGTGCGCGAAATGCTACTTTGGTGATCGAGAACTGATTTTTTTTAACGAGGCGCAGCCGAGTTAAAAAAAATAGTCTAGATCACCAAAGTATTTCGCGCATGAGATGCAAACAAAATTTTTTCTACAAACTTCAAAAATATTGTTCTAAAATAAGTAACATGCTTAGCTTAATATGAAAAATAGTATTGAACTGGCTTAAACTGTTTTTCCAAATCAAGTAATAACTGTAACTATGGAAATAAAATGGCATTTGTTGACCATTATTTCAAAGTGACAGTTCTTGATAATTATTTTGGAGTGACTTTTTATTCGCGTCAATTTCGTGCGTGATATTATAGATGTGAAATAATGGAAATTTCGAGCGACGATGATGTAAGCAGTACCTCACCTAACTCGGCAGATGCGGCCAATTCTGTAATTTTAAATCTTTCACCGGAGAAATCGAGGAACATAAAGGTTAAAATATAAAAATTCCATATAGTTTACATGCAGTGTGCGAAGTAGGTATTTCGCACACTACTTCGCGCACGGTGTTATGGTAACGAAGGAAAATGAAAAAAAGGGTCACTTCGCATATTGTTGTCAATGCGCGAACCTTGTCATTTTTTGACGTTTGTAGAAAATAGTTATTTTTGTATCTAGTGCGCGAAATGCTACTTTGGTGATCGAGAACTGATTTTTTTAACGAGGCGCAGCCGAGTTAAAAAAATAGTCGAGATCACCAAAGTATTTCGCGCATGAGATGCAAACAAAATTTTTTCTACAAACGCCAAAAATATTGTTCTAAAATAAGTAACATGCATAGCTTAATATGAAAAATAGTATTGAACTGGCTTAAAATGTTTTTCCAAATCAAGTAAATACTGTAACTATGAAAATAAAATGGCATTTGTTTGTTTGATTGAGGAACATAAAGGTTAAAATATAAAAACTCCATATAGTTTACATGCAGTGTGCGAAGTAAGTACTTCGCACACTACTTCGCGCACGGTGTCATGGTAACGAAGGAAAATGAAAAAAAGGGTCACTTCGCATATTGTTTTCAATGCGCGAACCTTGTCATTTTTTGACGTTTGTAGAAAAAAGTATATATACAGGGTGAGTCTTTGACCACTGCATTAATTTTAACCAAAGATTCCTCTCATCAAATGAAACACTTTTTTATTGAACATTTTTCCAAATTCAGCTCAGGTAAAAAGATACAGGCTGTTGAAATTTTGAAAAAAAATCAGTTTTTATTCTGTAGCTTTGACATCCTTTTTTCGAATAAAATGAATGTTGGCGTAAAGTTTCTTATAACTATGATACATATTTTCCAAATATTAGTTATTTTCTAATTCTACTGGTTTTCTAGTTATGGACTCGTGGATTCATAAAACTAAACGAAATTAGCATAAAGAAAGCATATAAAGTTTCTTGAGTCATTTCAAGAATATTCCATCGTTTTAGAACATTATATTATTCTTCATCATTTCTCCTTAAACTCACCGTTTTCGAGATATTCTTCATTGAATGTTTTAAAATGGAAAACTCCAGAAATTTCACTACTTTCATGGATCCGTCCCTGAGCTTTTGAATCCCGAATCAAGCTGTAAACTACGTTACCATGCCTCATTCTCGTCCGCCAACAATGTCATAGATAATTTATATGCGGGAGAGTATTAGCACATTGTGAAATCTTTAAACGCTTGTAACTTTTTAGCTGAGCCAAATCTTGTAAAATGGTAAATGAAAAAAGTGTTTCATTTGATGAGAGGAATCTTTCGTTAAAATTAATGCAGTGGTCAAAGACTCACCTTGTATATAACCTATATAATTCGGAGGAAATACCAAAATTGGCCACAGATAATATTCTGTATCGATAAAATTCTTGGGAAGTGTTGAAAATTAATATGTTGGGAGAATGCACTTATCATAAAAAGAAAAGTGGACTAGTAAAAGTTCATTTTATATTTTTACAATTCATTATTTCTCAATTTTCATTCCTCCCCTCTTTCTTTCGGGGTAGTGGTACAGCCAATCCTGCGCAAACATTTTTATTTAAAGTCGGTCACATCCCATTCTTCAGAGTACCTAGAAAATAAACATTTCATAAAGTATCATTATCGTATACACATACAATTACTTAGTAGTTTTGTATCAATGAATTGGAAAAACTGTCTCCCTCTAAGATTTGAATAGTTTATTCAAGAAGTATGGTCTCGAAAGCGTTTATTTTAGCATGGGTTATATGTAGTATTTTTAAGAATATTTTATTGCTGTCGTAGCAATTCACACTAATTGAAATACAGTGGACCCCTGGTAGTCCGACAAACGTTTTGCAAGGCAGTGTCGGATTATCGAATTTGTCGGATTATAGAGTAATGTACTAAGACCCCCTTTAGTCCGGAATTCTTTGAAAAATAGTACCTTGTAATCCACAAATTACCGATCAAAATATTTATTTCACCAGTAATATGGATGTCGGATTACAAGGGACGCCGGATAAGACGGGGGCCGGATTACCGGGGGTCCACTGTATAGGAAAACTTTACCATTTCATTTAAGTAAAGTAAAACTATTTTAATTCCATCTTATATGTTTCCTCTTTGGCCTTTCCACGAAAATGGTATGCCCATATTGTTAGAATTTTTGTTTAATATACGCTCATGCTTCAGGTCAAATCACATATATTTTATGAAAACAAATTATAAGAATAAATTATATAATCAATTCAATGCAATATAACAAGTCAAATAGACTCTCATCGCACATGCTTTATTGTAAGGTGAAGAAATGTAATGCTCAAAGTTCAAACGCATATTAATAATTTTATTATACAGGGTGAGTCCTTGACCACTGCATTAATTTTAACCAAAGATTCTTATCGTCAAAAGAAACACTATTTTCATTTAACATTTTTCCAAATTCGGCACAGGTAAAAAGATACAGGCTGTTGAAATTTCGAAAAAAAATAAGATTTTATTTTGTAGCTTTGACATCCTTTTTTCGAATAGAATGAATATTGGTGTACAGTTTCCTATAACTATGAGACATATTTTCCAAATATCAGTTATTTTCTACTGCTACTGGTTTTCTAATTATGGACTCGTGGAGTCATAAAACTAAACGAAATTAGCATAAAGATAGCAGATAAAGTTTTTCTTGGGTAATTTCAAGAATATTCCATCGTTTTAGAACATTATATTATTCTTCATCATTTCTCCTTAAACGCACCGTTTTCGAGATATTCTTCATTGAATGTTTTAAAATGGAAAACTCCAGAAATTTCACTACTTTTATGGATCCGCCCCTGAGCGTTGCAATCCCGAATCAAGCTCTAAACCACGTTAACATGCCTTTTTCTCGTCCGCCAACAATGTCATAGATAATTTATATGAAGGAGTGTATTAGCACATTGTGAAATCTTTAAACGCTTGTTACTTTTTACCTGAGCCGAATCTGGAAAAATGGTGCATGAAAAAACTGTTTTATTTGATGAGAGGAATCTTTGGTTAAAATTAATGCAGTGGTCAAAGACTCACCCTGTATACTGAGTGAATTGAAAGTCACTTTCAGTACGACCAGAAGTGACTCTGACTTTTTTATCTCAAATAGCACCCTATAGTTTTTTCGCCATTTCAAATTTCTAATCAAAATTACCTTTCCAACGATGTATCACACTTTGTATTCATTTGATTTGATGGAGAAAACGTCAATTGATATTTCAAATTGAAAGTATTGCAGTAGGTTACGATATTTTCATTAATATTGATTTTGACTTCAATAATCGAGATCAATGAAAAAACCTTGCTCATGTTGAAATCAACTATGTATTTAACCGAACGTTAAACAAAGAATGAATTGTAAAATAAACAATAATTACAAAAAAAGGGGGCAAAATATACCTATAATAACTAGAACATATTATGTTCGAAATGTTAACCATCTGCTTCTACACATCATTCAGCTTTTCAGAGATGGTGTACTAGTTCACGCGAAGTAAGACTCCTAAACAGCTCAGCATTAAGGGCTCTAAATTCATTCCTTATATTGTTTTATAGATCTTCCAAAATAATAGGTGGAGTCTGGTACACACGATCTTCCTTTGGGGACAAAGGAAGAAATCCATCGGTGTTAAATCAGGAGATCTTGTTGGCCATTTTATTTGAAGATAGAAGGCACACCTTCTATCTTCAAATGGACCGAAAAAATGGCTAACAAGATCTCCAGATTTAACACCGATGCAATGCATGCAGAGCCCTTAATGCTGAGGTGTTGAAAAGTGTTACTTCGCGAGAACTAGTCCACAGGACAGAAAGATGTGTAAAAGGAGATAGGCAACATTTCGAACATATGTTTTAGTCATTTTAGGTATTTTTTGTCCCCTTTTTTGTGATTTTTTGTTACTTTCATTATTCATTCTTTGTTTTACGTTCGGTAAAATACATAGTTGATTTCAACTTGAGCCAGGTTCTTCTTATTGATCTCGAATATGGAAGTCAAAATCAAGATTACACAAAATATCGTAGCCTACTGCAATTCTTCCAATTTGAAATTTCAATTGACGTTTTCTCCATCAAATAAAATGTAAAATACAAAGTGTAATAGAGCGTTGGAAAGGTAATTCCGAGCAGAAATAAAAAAATGCAAAAAATATATAGGGTGCTATTTGAGATAAAAAAGTCAGAGTTACTTCCGGTCAAACCGAAAGTGACTTTCAATTTTTGTTTTACTCAGTTGAAGGTTCCTTGTACGAATTGAAAATCTTTAAAAATGGCTGAGATAATCCATTGGATCATGTAAACTTAGACACCAGATATATAATGTCAATGTTATGTGACGGAGTAATTGTCATTAATATAATTATCTTTTAAAGGCTATTCGACTAGGGAATTTTTTGGGTCCAATCTCAATGTACTTGTGCCATAGCTTCGTAAGTCCCATTGCAGTCACCTTTGGTGAATATCGTCTACAATTGTAATGTTTGAATTTTTATTTACTCCTGAAGATGTCGCAAACTGCGGACAAATATAGAATATAAGAACAAATTGACATTTCCTTTTGACCCAGAAAATTCCCTAGTCGAATAGCCTTTACAAAATAATTATATGAATATTTTGATATCGCTGATTGAATGCGTCACAAAAGTTGCTGAAAATAAAAACACTCTAATATTAGATATTATATTATTTTCATCCCCTCAGTTTTCTAGCATAAAAGTCATATTTCTGTATTTTAACAAATGCTGATCTGATTGTATCAAAAAATAGAGGAATTTTAAGGATGGTTTAACATATAAAATAAAGTAGGTAGTTTGCAATTAGTCGATAAATAATTTTTCTCTAGTTTAGTCTTTCTTAAATTACTCAACGTACGAGCTCAAAGCATAAGAAATAAGATATTCATTACGGACATGGTTCTTATGAACACAAATTTTGTACGACATAATTCAGAATATTTCATCCGAAACTGGATTTACTTTCTCCGAAATTGAATTTACTTGTTCAAAAATTGGTTTTACATCCTCCAAAAATTAACAAGTCCAGAGCGTTCATACCAATAGGGTCTTCATAATGTCTTCGTATAATTAATATACTTATGTGTATATTTCACAAGTCGAATAAACCCCAGGGGATTTCATTGATTTGTATGGCTTCTTGGCCTTCATCAGTACTCTGTAGCTTCCCAACAAATTCAACTAAACTGAACCGTGTTTAGCCTCTCACAGCTTCTCACACATTATTATTTTTGAAAACGCTAAACAGCGTTCATGGCCATGGGAAGATACTGCCTGAGCGCTGCGTGACTCGTTTCTCGATTAAAATCGAGCAAATGGTGGCATATGATTTCACGCTTCAAGTTTTCGTTGGTTGGGGAAAGGCTGAATTCCTTGTTTTGTCTCATAGGTGGCGTGGGCATTTAAGTACAACTGATCATGCCGGCTGTGAGAGGCTTAAAACGGTTCAGATTAGTTGAATTTGTTCGGAAGCTATAGAGTACTGATGAAGGCCAAGAAGCCAGAAACGCGTCTGCTCGATCTTCTCGGCAAATCGATGAAATTCCCTGGGGTTTATTCCACTTGTGAAATATATGCTAAGTATATTAATTATATGAAGCCATTATGAAGACCCTATCGGCAGGAACGCTCTGGACTTGTTGATTTATTAACATCGGTATCGCCATTTTTCATTACTATTTTCAAAAATTGTTTTTACTATTTCCGAAACTGAATATCAATATTTTCTAAATTTTTCCAGAGTACCTGTACAGACTTCTCTGGTATGCGTATATTTCATAATATATGTATATTCCTAGGACTAGATAAAAATTTTATTCCCATTCATGACAAATTAATAATTAAGCTGACAGCGTCTTTCGAAATTGTTGACGGCATATCCACCCGAACCTGTTGTGCCATCACTGCCAGAAATTGCGAAATGTATCATGAGCTTCTCTTAAATATTAATTCGTTCGTTCCATTTCAGATTCAGCGGAGGCCCCTTGTGTCAACACATACTTAAGCAAGATTGGTTCATCAGCCACGAGGATAGATCTGCCGTTCTTCTCAATTATGCTGAGTTTAGCCGCTATCGCCATCACGGCAGTCTGTCATGTATTGTAGATATGGATCCAGAGTCTGATGAGATGTAAGCAAACTACGTTACACTACATCTAATGCAAGATGTATACCACTCAGTTGAAATACATTGCAAGCTTTAAATTGGCGACCTAGTTTAGATTAGATGGTTTTTTAGAGGTTAAGACACGAAATTGTGCGATCCTCACTGAGAGTAGGTATTTGAGACAAAGGCGTTCTACAGATATTTTCGAAGTAAAGAAAAAAAATCTGGATGATATTGAAAGATATGGAAGTAAGTGTTGTATTTCCCCTTCATTACGATTAAAAGTTGGGGCAGTTTTGATTAATGTGGCAATGCTGGTCATTACGCCGATGTTAAAACTGTTGAATGTACAATTCAATGGTATTCGTGTATTTAATAGTCAGTAAGAATAATATTTTGGTTTAATGTTCCCAGCTGTTCTACATATAAACATATAAAATAAGTATTGTATTCGCTGGAATTCTCGACTGTGCTTGAGTTATAGAAAAGAAGAAATATCGGGAAAGCAGTAGAACACTGTCAACGCCTAGCTCTCGGACGAGCACTAGTCCTTCCTCATCGCACTACAAGCAAACAGGGTGGGTCACGGTCGATGGTACCCTGGATTTAAACGGAGAATGGGAAGTACGATTTCATTGAAAATTTGGTTCCTTAGCTAGGAACCACTGCTTCATCAGTCTAGCTAGAGTATTTTGGGCTGTGCGATGTTGCCGCTTATATCAAAAAGTTCTTACAACTTTGATATTTCAAATGAATCACCCTGTATAATATTGCTTTTTTCGATTGTACGAAGCCTCCTGATTATTTCTGTATTAACTTCCTCATCCCCATCTCTAGCAATTTTCGAGTAATTGATTGATTTACTTCTTTTTTTGTGCAAAATATAGTTTCAACTAAACATCCTTTACTTCGGTACTTGGATTATCAGAGAGATGAAACTCCAGGTATGGATTACCAATATCCCGTATCATTTACGTTTAATGAAATGCGTCCCTAATCATACAGGGTTGTTCAAAATCTGAGGCTTTTCCGAGAAATCCTAAAACGATAGAAAGTGCGTGTATTCAAATGGAATGACCTGTATATCAGATATATCAAAAGATAATCAATCAAAGAATATAGCATATTTCTCTAACTAACTAATAAGGTTTTCGAATTAAAAGCAAGTTTTCATGCCAATGGGAATGTTATGGTACATTTTGTATATTAGGTATCTATGAAATGTCATAGAACATCTAGATTTTAAAAATTGGACAATCGGATTGTAAAGTATTATTGAATTTATAAACAGAAATTTGATTGAAAAACGATTCGAATAGAAGCTAATAATCACACAAATGAAGTTTTGATGAAATTGTTTCTTCTTCACGGTCAATGCGATCAAATTGAAGCAAGAACATGCAGAATGTTTAATGAGTTGTATCCTGACTTAGAACCAATAAAGAAGAGAAAATGTGTACGATTGCAGAAAAATTCCATCCTTTATGGATCAAAACTTAATGTGGGACGAACAATGCTATAGCTTATAACTTCAAAAGGAGATACCATTTTAAATGGATTAATTCATTCTAAAGCAAATCCTCAAGCTTTCACCAGAAGTGCAGAATAAGATTCTCCTAACCAGAACATTCTGCAGGATCTTGCTACAATTTGATCGCAAGTGAAGGATAAACAATTTAATCAAAACTTCATTTCTATTATAATTGCCTTCCATTTGAATGATTTCTCAACAAAATCTGCGTTTATAAATTCAACAATTCTTTACAATCGATACCAATTGTTTAATTACCATAATTTACATGTTCTATGACATTTCACGGATAGCTAATACAAAATGTAGCTCAATATTCCCATTGTCATGAAAACTTGCTTTTAATTCGAAAGTCTTACAACTTAGGTATATGGGAACATGTTATATCGTTTGAAAGGATATTTCTTTCAGTGCATCTTATGATATACAGGTCATTCCATTCGAAAAAACCCACTTTATGTCTTGGAAAAACCTCAGCTTTTGAACAACCCTGTATGATTAGGGTATGTCATTATACGTAGATGATACACGGGATATTGTTAATCCATACCTGAAATTTCGGCTTTCTTGGATTCCAAGTAACGAAGTAATGAATGATGAATTGAAGCTATGTTTTGCACAAAAAAGGAAGTAAATCAATTAATTACTCGTAAACCGCTAGAGATAGAAATAATAAAGTTGATGTTGAATTAATCAAGAGGCTACGGTGGATCGAGAAATCAATAGTATATAGGCTGTTCCATTTCAAATATCAAAGTTGTTAGTACTTTTTGATATAAGCGGCAACATTGCAGCGCTGAAATTATTCTAGAGCGATGGAACAGTGGTTCCGAGCCAAGGAAACAAATTTTCAATAAAATCGTACGTTCCGTTCTCCGTAAAAGTCCAGGGTACCATTCGACCGTGGCCCACAGTGTATATGACATATGTCATTGTCTAAACTCACTTATTCTATTTTTTACCATCGCCAAGGTACAAATTTAAACATTATTAGTTCATAAAAGTAGGTTCATTAAATTCAACATACAGGAAACTTTTCCTGTTGCGTTCTGGTTGGATGCTGAATTTTACCGATGTATGACTAAAATGCATCAATGTGCGAATATCCTTCGAAGTTAACATCACATCTTCGTGAGTTTTACATTCATTTTGCAAACGATATAGATACCTCATTAATTATCCTGCATATTTTTGTTGTGCCCTGAGGAAGGACTAGTTGTCGTTCGAAAGCAGGATGTTTTGACCAATAAAGTGTGTTAACGGTATCTTACTTTGACAGCTTCCCCGATATATACCCCCCCCTATCATTGAACTAGTTAATCATTCAAATTATGAATGTCTTCAGGATCATAATTGTTTGTAAAATCAAATATCAAATTGCTACCAAAAGATATAAAAATATGACGCTTACTCTCATATATTCCAAGTGTTTTTCATGATCTCATCCACCAACCTAAATTTTCTTAATATCTTCATAACAAACTTAACAATACTTATTCATGAAAGATTGTGTATTTTTTGTTTGTTGATGAAATGTTTTCTGAAAACTTCTTCTTCGAAAACTATCAGTTTTCACTCGAATTTATTTCTGAATAGAAATTTAGTCGACATACATACCTAGCTGAAATTTGGACGATTTTTTTTTCATTTCTTTTTTCTATAGACTAAGTTCTACAAGAACGCATCTTTTATTTTGTAATAGTTATTATCATTATGATTCGTTCCGAAAAATCTAATACAGAGTCCAAAAGTCCAAAATGTCCAAAGGAAAAATATGTCATAGCATATAATTATTTTCCTTCATTGATATACAGGGTGTCCCGGCACTACGTGCATCGTTCTCAGGTATAAATAATATGATGTATATGAAGATGAGTCAGGAAAACCCAGAAAAATGTTCCTACGATGCCCTCCTGCGAAGATATGTGCCTAGGAATGGTATTCCCATAATTCAGTAATTTCGAACAACTCAATCGATTCTGGTAATTTCTCGAATTTGAATCAATAAAAATATCAGAAATGATTTATTTCCTACATCTTACTCATACGTCAAGAAAGCCAGGTTTGGACTGAACCTAGCTCTTAATGGTCTTGAAGATTATGGGAAGATGTTGGAAACAAATCAATACTGATATTTATATTGATTCAAATTCGAAAAATTACCAGAATCGGTTGAGTCGTTCGGAAGGTAGTACAAAAAAGCTGAATTATGGTAGTACCATTTGGATCCATGACACCTGAGAAAAAGTCGGGTAGTGCAGGGACATCCTGTACAGCTATTTGAATTCCAGAATAATTTTATTTGTTGCTTTTGGAAATAGTTTTCAGGAGAATTGTTTTATGAATGATATGTGTATACGATTACCACGATAACGGTTGGCTTTTACAATACTACATTGTTCCTATAATAAGCAGATATTTCTGTTGAATTTTTCAAGCCAGTCAGTGGAATCCGAGTTTCACGAATATTTTTATACAAGGAAGTAAAAGCATCCATCAGTTTATCGATGGAAATACTGATAACGTTAAACTTTACCGCGATTTCCAAACTTCTTTGCCTGACATAGAAATGTATTGAGGTTTCAACTTAGCAATTTGAACTACAATCCTATTGAGTATTCTGTTTATGGATAGTTTTGTGATCTCATTTGGAATACCCTTGTTGCATGAAACCGAAAGCAACCAATATTTGCAACCTCGCATCGAATAATTTGTTTCTGCCAATTCAATTCCGGTTACAATTTCATCTAAAAGTTACATAACTTGTTAACTGTGGAATCTAAAGTGCTTTTTGAATTCACTTCCGATATAATCCGGGAAATGATTAATCCTATCTCTGATTGTTCTGTATCTCGTTAAGTCGTTATTTCATTTCAATTCTCCACAGAAAGATGAATTTATGTCAGAAACCATTTTGAAACAATGCTGATCAACCACCTTAATTGCTCAAATTCCTCATATTAAATTCATAATAATTCAATCAGTGTTTTTTGGTTTATCAGACATAATAAATGATCCGTGAAATCCACTATAACTTGATTTAGAACAGGGTCGATAATTTTTGAAACCGGAAAAAATTATAGATGAATGAAACCCATTGTAAATGAAAGAGAATATAACAAAAATGATAGAAAAAATAATTTACCGGTGATCTGAGGTCGGCAAGGGGAAGGGGATAAAAAATGGCTTATCTCGATTTGCGGCAAAACTACAGGTCCTATGGAAAAAACTTAAATCGCAAAGTTGTAGGTAATGAAAAGATCTACAACTTTTGTATTCACACATTTTTCACATAACCTCAAAATTAATCGGAAAAATTCAAATAATCACGTTTTTGGTTTTTAGTTTTAATCTTATCAAAAAAATTTTGTTTTTCACCAGATTTGGTAAGAAACTTACCTTTTCATGTCTCAAATACACTGTAATCTTTTGGATTCAATTTTTTTTTCCTTCACCTTAATTTGACTTAATATCGAAAAAGCAGACTAATTTTCAATCGAAAATTCTCACGTCAAAATATCTGCTATTTTAAAAAAGTAGGTGGGCTTTTTGTTCGTTGAAATCTCTACTTTCTGGTGGTCTAAAAAAATATACATTATTATATACTATGATAAAATTTCCTCAGAAAATGCTTGAAAAAGTTAATAAAGTTAATATTTAATTAGACACTAACAATATTTTGATAAAGTTGTAGAATCTTCTCTAAATAATATGCGCAGATGCTTGTTTATTGCTATTTTAATACAACTTATACACCTGAGTGATTTACGTAAAATTTTAGCCAATCAAAAGTTTTTTCATAGAGAATTGGCCAGAGGGCTATTAGGGTCTGGGCCTTACTACCTATTATTTCGAAGCATTTTCTGAGAAAATTTAGCATAGTAATGTATATTTTTTTTGACCATCAGAAATTAGAGATCAATGAACAAAAACCCTACCTACTTTTTTAAAAAAGCAGATATTTTGACGTGAAGATTTTCGATTGAAAATTAGGCTGCATTTTCGGTATTAAGTCAAATTCAGGTGAAAAAAAAATATTTTTAATGCGAAAAATTACAGTGTATTTGGGACATAAAATGGTATGCTTGAACAGAATTTGGTGAAAAAATTTTTTTTTTGTGAAATATAAAAATTAAAAACCAAATACGTGCTTATTTGAAATTTTCACAAAAATTTTGAGGTTATGTGAGAAAAGTGTGAATACAAAAGTTATAGATATTTTTATTACCTACAACTTTGCCATTTAACTTTTTTCCATGGAACTTGTAGTTTTGCCGGAAATCGAGATAAACCGTTTTTTATCGTTAAAAACTCACCCCCTTCCCCTTCCCGATCTCAGATCACCTTAAATTATTTTTCCTATCATTTTTGTTATATTCTCTTCCATTTACAATGGGTTTCATTCTACAATTTTTTTTCACTATTTACCATTTTTGAAGGCCCTGGTCTATTCGGCAATTGAGACGCGTTGACTGGAGAACTTTTGATGGAACCGTTAATTTAGAATAAACAATTATTGAGCATATAATTCCATAACTGAGTTACGATTAAGCAGCTGATTGGCAATGAACAATTTGTGAAACCCATCGTTATTCTCATTGTGATAATCATATTCCATTTTTAAACTTTTATTAACGAATGACATTATCTGGATGTCCCACATGAGGATTCCATACATTTCGATGCATAGTATTTCAATAAAATGAGTTTCATTTATTCAATAAAATTTGATTCGAAAGCTTGAATATACATAGTTACCTATGCAATATTGCATGTTGTTGAAGATGTTCGGGATGTGTGTTTAGGAAAATAGTTATTCTATTCCTTCCTGATGTGATAAAAAAATGGATAACAACTTCTTCTGAAATTTTGCTAGTTCTATCAGAAATGAATTTCAGTGTGAAATATTCCTGATTTTATTTAACGCCATATCAGTGGAGATTATTTGAAAGTTGTTGAATGTTAGCTATAAGTTTCATAACAAAGAACTAATTAAAGCAAAGATTATAGAAAATTTGATTTTGTATAAATAATGAAAAGTACATTTATGCAAAGTCAGAGACAATCATAACTATGTACCCATATAGATATATACACTGAGAAACAAATCTTATGTTAGCATTAGGAGCTGAGTAAAGCGCAGCAAATATAATGCGCATGCTATCACTGTTGAAGTTCAAAATAATTGAATTAGAATCAAAGTGACAATGCTGGTTAGCAATGTGAATGTAAAATTGAAAGTGGTGATAGATAAACATATCATTTTTATTTTCAATTAAATGAGCCAAATTGTACATAGGATAATTGCGTTTAGGAGAATTGTTGACTGTGAAAAGATTCAAAGAACGAATTTTATATCCTATTTAGTGTGATATTGTGTATTTGCCAGGAAACATCATCTAGGGGTGAATTTTTGAAATTTTTACTACTTCAGAAACATCTGATGAAATTTTATTTGAATTGTGAGAAATAACAATGATATTTGTATACTATTTCAAGATAGTGGGGGAGTTCAGTCTATCCTTAGTGTTTAAATTAATTAATTTAATTAATTTTTTTAGAGGATTAAATGATTGGAAATTATAAGAATACTGAACATTATAATTTTCAAGACATAAAATGAAAATAATCCCTAATGAAAAATCAACCAGTAATCTTTCACATGAACGGACTCCCAACGGACCAGAGAGGAAAATGAATTTACGAAGGGATCTATAGATTTGAGGAATACAGTCGAGTGAGCTTGGTTGGTTGAACACCAGGTGCCACTTCCGTTCACGTAGTACTGATAAATGGTTGCTGGATTCAACTAAAGGCCCTCTTCCTCGTTGTATTGTTCGTCATCGTTGAGTTATACATTATACATTACAGTGATTAGTCCGAACAAGGACGAAACCGGTCTGCCATTACTCAACTTTGATTAAGACACACTCTGTGGTTTACTCTTCACATTGTTCTCTGCTAGTTCATCTAAGTGGTTAAAATTTTCCTCTTACTTATCATTATACATTTCCCGATTATGTTGGATGGGTACAAGTCGATTCGAGATGAAATTTGACTCGCAGTTGCAGTAGGATTTAAGTGTTAAACAAAAGTTGGTACATACATCCTCCTAAATTGTTGAATTGATGTGCAATGGACTTAATTCGAAATTCAACCCTTCCTTTGTTACGGGATACAGATTTTCGTTGTCAACGTCATATGTTATTTTTTGTCGCTTGTGCTGTCTCGTAATTTTATTTTTGGCATAAGGGACGTATTATCAGCTTATCTGGATAATATTTTTTAGAATCTTTGAAATACTATAGTACTTAAGTTATTCGTTGTTACGGATTGCAATTCCCAATAAGGTCAAACTTTAGAAATCTCCCAATTTTCTAAACTGAAATATTGAATATTCTTAAATAATATACACGGTGCGAAGGATTTCACGAAGTAATTTTTGGCCAAAAGCAGAACTAGTTTTTTATTTTAAACTCTTTCGGATTCACACCCCTAGCTGAGCTATAACCCTCGAAGGGATTAATTTATTTTTGAGTCCTAAATTTTCATCTACCGCTGCAGAATACTCAGATAAATAGATTTTGAAAAGTTATACTAAACCATGCGTGGTACAAGTACCACAATTTTTTCATCCACCTATTATATCTACAACAAATCTTGAACAAGAAGCCCCTTCCACAAATCATTCTGTGTAACAGATAACTCGGGGTCCTGATATCAACCGGGGAACAAGTAATTTTACATTTAAATTATTTCCTCTGAAATTACTAAAACTACGAATTAACCGCAAGAGATAGATAATTTTCAAAATTGAATATTCTTTCGAAGAATATTTTTTTTATATTTCACGAATATATGAAAAGTCATGTAATAATTCATGGAAGGGGTTGTTTGATTCAACCCATATATATATCGTAGGTGGTTGAAGAAATAGCGGTTCTTCTGTACCATGTATGGTATATTACAACTTTTCAAAATCTATGTGACTGAGTATTTTAGTTCGGTAGATAAAATTTAAAACTGAAGAATCCATTCATCCTTTCAAGGATTATAACTCAGCTATGGGTGTCAATTCCAAAAAAAATTATATAACAAACTAGTTCTATTTTCGGCCAAGGAACCATTTACTCAAATCTTTCGCAGTTATTTTTTAACTGCCTGTATACGGAGTCACTGATTTCAGTAAACTGAAGACAAGTTTGAAGATATATTTTGTGTTGAGGAAGAGTGCTTCCTATACTTATAATGGATAAAGTCACTGATCGCTCTAATGACAGCGATAGATCGTTCATACGAAAATGGTGCAATTTTTAATATAACTTCAACTCAATCTTTGCAGCGCGAGCAATATACGAGTATAGTCCGAGAATTATTGTCCGTAACATAGAAGCAAAGACAGGAGAATGAAACTAATTCAGTTTGCAAGATAGTCCCCTGCAACGTTTATACACTTGGTATATCGTTGTTGAAGTGTTTGAAAACCTTTTGAAAAAATCCAAAGGGAAGGGTAACCCCTGTGCTGCCATTCCATACTTTGTTTTGAGGATTCTGGATCAAAGTGATGAATCCATTCCTGTTTATGATCTCCAAATTTGTCTGCTGTAACCTGGCGAACACATTTCTGGTCAGCATTCGTGGAACCCAACGTACACAGAGTTTTTTGAGAAACAATTGAAAAGAAACTTCTTCAACGTTTTGAACAGAAGGCCCCGTCATAGACTAAATTAACTAAAATTGGTCATCACAGTTTTGGCAACCCTTGTACATGGTGAATGTTGATAGGACTCTCTTCCCAGTTTGAAAGCTCGTAGCCAGTTTTTGATTACCTGGTACGAAGGGGCAGAGTCACCCAATACTTCTACCATGTCATTGGAGCTTTCCTGCGATAATAACCATTTCTTACACAGGTACTTCATCGCACCTCTTATCTCAATTTTGTCCTTTTTATGAAATCACGCACACCTCATTGGAAAAAATTTAATATTTAACATACTAAAACTGATACCTACGCTGATGTTCATTGGCACACACTAATATCAAACAATAAGCTTTTACCTGACACTGCATTTGAATTCGTCATTCAACGTGAACTATGATAGGGGCATTAACTCGTGAACTACCCTCGTACATAGGACCATTTTTCCTATTGTTTCACCATATTCAAAAGAGATAATCTAATTTCCAACGTATTTCTATAGAAAAGACGTAATTTGTTCATCGTAATTCATGCCCGAACACACTGCCAGTGCAGCATCAGAGCATGCTTCATATTCAAATAAAGATTCTGCAGTATAACGGCTGCTTATGGGAGTAAAGGTGGAGTAAATGGTTGCCGAGCCAATGCACCAGCACAAGATGCGATGGATAATCAGATACTAAAACATCCTCATGTTCCTCACAACAAGAATTTCCTTGAAATCTAACAAGTGAAAACATCTTTGTTGCTTTTAACTCGATGTAAACCTCAAGGTCAATTTGAATAAAACTCCACTGATGCCTTTTATGCAGTTGTAATAATCTTCGATCAGAAGAGACACAATGGCACACAAAGAACAATGGCAAGGTGCCCATATTTGTTTATCTCTAGTAATCAGTTTATTTCAATAGGGAATTCTGACGGTTATTTTTCGGAATTACATAATAATTGACATAATTTCCCATATTATCCATATAGACAATTCTTTAGAATTTCTTTTTCTTTTTTGGCCTTCTCACTCTTCATGGAATAAACTTTTTCAATAATCAATTCATTAATTGCAGAAAATTTGCTATAACCGCTTCATTAATGAATCCTAAGTATATGCATGGATAGAACTTGAAATATAATATACTGGGTGAGTCTTTAGGTTGTATATTATTTTAAACGTATTTAACCATCTGATCAAAATCATTTTCTCATTTACCATTTTTCCAAATTCGGCTCAAGTAAAAAGATACAGGCTGTTGAAATTTAAAAATATATCCGCTCTTATTTTGTATCTTACACATGGTTTTTCTGAATGAATATTGTTGTGTTTCTTATAACTATGACACATATTTTCCAATTATGACTTTTTCCATACCTCCACTTGTTTTCTAGGTAAAGATGGATAGATAGTTAGATGGATAGTTTATTGACTATGTCATACATACAGAATATAGCTTATAGCACGTCAGTAGAACAAAAAAATGTGTAAATAATTATACGTATAGAGCGTACACAAACATGTAAAAATAATATGTATATCATATGTATGTCAGTCATTTAAAACACCAAATTTGAGGATAAACAGAATTCACATTTCGAAATAGAATATTTGGAAATTTATGTATCCTAAAATATAATATTCCTAAATCAATATTGAAATAAAACGTTATCTAAGAGATAATTGTCGATAAATTGTGAGATTGACGCTGAGGCGAATACGAAAACATTATCCACCTGTATGTCTGCTCCATCTTGTACTTACCTGAGTATTTCAAGCTCTAACTTATAGTAGGTAAATTCTACAGGACTTTATTTTGTTTCCGAATCAGTATGCGACCATCTTCTCTTAAATCTGTAATGTACTTCAACACCTGTGTATGCATAGCAGAAGGATAAACATAATCAAGTCCCGTTGGTGATTAGTTGCTCACAATAATTTGCTGTGGATCACTGACTGTTTTCATGAAAACTTAAAAATTACTCCGACCACTGACAATGAATAATAATAAATTGTGTCATCGATATCGCACTTTCAAATAACCCAGTTGATGTTTTCTGATATACACAGTAGGATATGATTCTCGCACTGTTGAATTGTATGATCAAAACTGAATGTCTCCAAAACTGTAGGACCTCTTGTGAAGATAGGTAATCGTAAATCTCTGTGCAAGCGTTTCTATGTTCGTTTTATATCTGTCCAACATCACGCTCGTCAATTGTATGGAACAATAATTCTTCAGAAGTTTCACTGAATTTTTTCTAAGTGGCTGCAACGGAAGGGTGAAGAGAGAAGTCAATTACTGACCTCAAAAGCATTTAGAGATAGGTTTTGTATTCATGAGAGGTTGCCAAATTGAGGAGAAATGAATGTATGAGGATATATGACGGCTTGATCTCATTCTTCTGTTGTGGCTATTTTATTTTCATAAGGCGTTCGATGTGAAGCATAATCAACATGTTATCATGGCTACAGTGATTCTTCCTCGAACGAGAAAGAACTTCATTAGGACAAAAAGGTTCAAGAAGACAGGTTGGTGAAACACAGGGTATAGCATTTTCAAAAGCATTCCACAATTATCCTCGCGTTATGTGTAGGTGACTGCAGCTAGTTGCTAGGATCATCGTCAAGAACATCGCTCAAGGTTTCTGCATCACAGGGTTAAGGCTGGTTTATGCTGGCTGGTAACTTTAACTTAATCATATATAGATATAATATATATAGACATTTATTTTTAGTGTTATGCTTTATAATCAGACTAAATAATCCGTTAACTTATTAATTATTATTATTAAGTATAAGTATAAGTATAAGTAAACGGATTATTCAGTGTCAGTATCAACCATAGCGTTAGAAATATATGTTTCAATTTTTAAATTAGGGAATAAGTTGAAGTTACCAGCCAGCATAAACCAGCCTTTAGAGTCCGTAAGGATATTGCCCGGTAGCGCTAGTAAGATTGCCTATTCAGTACATCGCCGCTTAAGTTTCCTAAAGCTGCTTCGTCATTCAGGGCTAAGTTGAGTTAAATGATTAGTGGTAACCATGAAACCAGTATGTGACTGCCCTGAATGACCCTTTCCTCTGTAGATGTTTTGAGTGGTGACGTAGCTAGTTCTGATCGCGAAACAATGATTTGTTATCTTTAAACTGAAAAGAATTTTTCACATAATGAAACCCAAAATGAGCGGTTTGAATGTTCAACAGGTAAACGTTATTGTAATAGGTCACATTTTATTTCAACAAAGGATACCATTGTCATGGGATTCTCGGTTATGAATATTTTTATATAGCCCGGAGTCACAGTTTCTGAGACATTGCCTTTTTTAATGTAGCACCCTGTATTATGTCTTTTCTTCATTTTCCGGTCACTGAGAATATTTTAGGAATACATCATAGTCTTTATTAGATTTCTCAAATAAATTGCCGATATTATTTATTCTATGTCTATGTTTGAACAAAATCATCATTGAAATCTAGGAATATCTAGGAAGAAGATATTCGTTGAATCACAAACTAAGTGAAATAATTGAAAAGACTAACATAATGAAAACAAAAAACGCAACAGATCAAAGTTAGGCAGATAAAAGGTCACAAAGACTTCAAATTGCTCCTCATGATGTCTCATCCATATTTGACGATGTTCATTTATTATTTTTAATCCATTTTCTAATATGAAGGAATGTCGTTATAATTGTCGTAGAGTTTTCTATGGCCAGCATATCACCTTGAATAACTTGCATGTTGTGTATTTGAAGTAATTGTTATACGCGTTGCTATATTTTCAGCAGGCTCTCAATACGCATCACAAAATATAGAATCAAGAGATTATAGGGTGTTCCACTAAATTTCAGATGTTACTTTAATTTCTCAAAAACTGAAACCTGGAAATAATTTCAGCACACCACCAGATTCTACGCGAAAATACATATCAATATACGTTCCAGCTATTTCAATATGTCACGCAATCTCCAAAATACGGTGTTTTGAAAATGTGAAACTTTCGAATTTACCCTGTAGCACAGAAACTGTGGCAGCCAGAGCAAAACTATATTCGTGGCATCTTTGGTTTCATCAGAAAGTAGCACGGAGTCAAGAAAACCCCCCACCACTCTACCCCTACTCATGACCTAGAAATTTTATTGAGTTTTCAGAGGGAATTCTTTCACTAATAAAGAAGTTTGGGGTTATAATTTTTTATCCGAAAATTAAAAAATATCAAATAATAATATCACTACCCTGTACATCCAATGTCATATTTGGGAGTTGCTCCCGTCACTCGAAGTTGACTTAAGGGATGTATTTTCCACGTTGCAAAATTGTATTGAATACTCCATAATTGACGACTTCCGGCATTACCTTGTCATGTGTCATAATACGAGAAGTTCAAATTGATCCATTTGTGGAATTGCGTATAGACTGTAATAGATATATGGAGGAGGTTTAAAGGTTCATTACCTTGTCAAAATACGGGTGCGTTTAATCAACTATTCAAGGGGTTGAAGTGAATCATAACAATTCAAAATCGTGTAATTTGACGAATTGAGGAGTAACTTTTCAAAAAGCATTATTTCCAATTTGGGCGAAATTGAGTTTGAAGCGGATTTAGAAATGATTTATATTGCTCTATAACCCTATGTAAACGAAATCTTCCAAATGGCATTATGTCCCTGTGTAATTCAAATCCAAAGTATGTAAGCCGCATTGCTATAAATTATGCTTACGTTTGTATTTTTAAAACAAATAAAATATAACCAAAAACATTTTATATCGATTTGCTCATGTTAATTAGGTTTCAGGCCAACACTTACTATGCAGTTTTTTCTCTCTAAATGTATAAAAAATCGCAACAAACAGAATATTTTCAATTTCAATCACATCAAAACGCATTATATACCTACAATGGGATGAATCAAAACGCATTTGGTCCAAACGTTTTTAACATTTTCTGTGTATATCTGATCAATATTGATTTGAATGAGATTAGTTATTACCTTTAGATGTAAACTTCTATAAAAAAACTCGACGTACTCAAATTATAAGCCAATGTGGAAGAAAAAATCGTTTTTCGTTGATTTCCAATAAAATGGTTTTGGGACTAAATGCGTTTTGAAAAGTTGCTCCTCAATTGAAATACATTTTATTGAGTTTCTATGAAAGCTTACACCCAAGAACATTACAAAGTTAAGGATTTGAGAACCATATAGGGTGATTCATAAACAATCACTCGGAAAATTGTATGGAAAAATTATTCGGAGATTCTCTTTTGAATCAACATATATTTGGTGACATCAGTATTCATGAAAAAGCGTCTATGGAAAGGATAGATTTATTTGGAACATGAGGAGCCTCGATGTATCATCCCATTCCTTGATTTTCAAAAAGTTAAATTAAATTTCAATCCAATCGATTTGGATATAGAGTTTGCGAATGAAATGAAACATAGTAATGTTGATTTAACCCTATTTATTCAACACTCTGGCTTATTGCGACTTCATCAGACATCACTACATTTATGCAACTGTGCAACAATAATAAACACCTCTTAATACACTCGTGAATTATAAATATGTTATTTCACTAAATGAATAAACATCAACTTACCTTTGTATATATATTTTTGATATTGATTAATGTCGCTTGAAATCAAAATAGGAAAATGGGATGAAAACATTTTATTTTATCCCATTTTTATGAATCTTTGAATAATAAACTGTTTTCTATTCAATAGTGAATTAGAAATATTTGATTTCACTGAATTAATAAACGTCAACTGACCGTTGTTGCTATGAGTTGATCAATGTCAATTGTAAACATCAAAATGGGATAATAGTTATTTATACAAGTAAGCAAGTAAGTTAAATGAATGTTTATTCATGAGAAGAAAGTTTAAACCACGTGGCCACATGTTAAATGGATTATATTCTTCGGATGAATAAACGTTTTTTACTTGCGTGATGTATAGAAAATTTTTTCTCATTTTGATGAAAATTCAAATAATGAACACTTTATAATTGACTAGTCAATTAAAAATATTTTATTTCACTGAGTGTATAGGGTAATTTTAAAACTTTAAAAAAGGATAAAGCTTAAATAAATAAGGTTAAATGTTGGAGAATATTTTATATCTACACATTGTTCGTTCAGAAAGATTCCCCAATGTTTAGTTTTGTTTATCCCTACAATCTCCCAAAAGTTTACAGGCAGATATCTATATTATGAAAATTTTGAACTTAGTTCTTGTGATAATCATTTATTTGATTTATGTGAATTCAAATTATTCAAATTATTTCAATAATTGGCTATCAATGCTTGAATGGTCTCTTATGTGTATATACGCAATGAGTTTCCAAAAATTTCAAAATAATTTTGATAGTTCGTAAGGATGAAGCTTAAGAAATTATTGTGAATCAACATACTATTTTTCATTTGATTTTATATAGATTTACATCAAGTAGAAACCCCGAAGAAAAAATATCAATGAACTGGTCGAGAAAATATGGAGATCTTCGGAATAGTATTATTTGCCTATGAAATATCGAACCTGTTTTTGATAGGAACAGAGAAATACCCTGGGATATCCTCTAGATATGAATGTTGATTCTAAAACTTAAATTACATTTTACATCTTAGGAAATCTATAATATTGCGATTTCTTGAGAGAAGTGGCAACAGCGTATTGTCAAAATCAGTTCGATAGAGACTGTTCGAATCTTTCCATCGAAATTTAGGATGAACCGTTAACTGTTTTACCAGAAACCTCCTTCGTTTATTCAAGTAATTGACGATAATGATTAATTTATTATAAAAATGTTTATATCGAATCCTATAACCGATCAATATATATATTTTTTTAATATATTATTATTTTTATGTTGTATTGTTCAGTCATAATAAGTCAGTGTTCCGAAGGAGTTCCAATTGAAAAGCATGTAGTTTTTTGCCGTGTATAAAGTTATTATGATTACGGCATATATGGCCAAGCCACCCAAATCTTTCTACCCAGTTTCGTAAAATGGAAAAACAATTGAAACATGAAGAAATGTCTGAAAAATATTACATCTTTTGATGAACAAATACACATAATATATAGGGTGGCTCAGTTGTCAATGCGGAAAATTCAGAAACCGATGGACTCGAAAAATGGTAGGAGTATTATCTATGGACTATACTCGGGCAACGCTTCGCTAAGAATTGTTACCAACTAGAATATTAGAATCAAGAACCTTTTGCAATGAGAAATATGGATTTTGTTATGCCAGTGGCGTACGTACAACATGTTACTGTATAATTAACAAGTGAAATTGGTAGACCTTTACGTTTTCTCGAAATAAATTTAAATTCTGATTTATCATTTAATTTGTGAGAAAAAAAGCTTTCCTTGGATATTTTGTGTATTGTGTCGATTTTGAGCAAATAGTAAAAATAAAATTGATCAATAATAATAATTCACTGGATTTGTAATAGAAAAAAAGCAATAAATTCAACGATAACTAAAATTTTACTTGAAGTAATATCTCGAAATTTAATCCTCCTATCTTGATACATTTTTGGCACCATCCAATTGATGAATTCATTGCAGCTGATATTTTACCCCATAAAATTAATAGTGTTGTTGAACAAATCAGCATTCAGCAATAATGAACTTGAATGATGAAATAATAATAAACATATGAAATACATTGCAAAGTGTGCATCCTTGATGGTAGATAATGCTTTAAAATTTCCTCAAAATATTTTCAGCCGTCAGGTAACAATTAAGAAATCTGTTTTTTAATAACCAAACACGAACACCTATTTTTCACCCGAATACAATTTTCAGAGCAAACTACTATTATTTCGCGAATCCCTATCACTCCCTGAATTTATCGCATTGAAAACTACAGAAGCAGATTGATTCACATCATTCAATCAATAAATTACGGTTAATTCCAATTATATTCCAATTTGGTAATTTCAATACAATTCAAGAAACAAACAAAAAATGAATAAATATCATAGAAAGACATCGAATCTGAGGACATTAGTATGAAATTGAATATCTTGAAAAATTGTTGAGAATGTTATCGAAAATGCTATATATCTGTAATTAAACCTTCTCCTGAAATTGAATGGTGTTGTAGCAACGTAACTCCATTCACGTAATCTGGACATGATCAGAAAGAAAATCTAGTCTTTATTCTGATGGATCCGTAAATAGTACAATTGTCAATCGCATCAAGTCAATATCTCAAGCTTAATTTCTATGAGTGTAGATCATAAATTTGATCTACTAGAACCGGCAACACCTTCAAAATTTACAAGACCTAGCCGTCCACATCAAGAAAACAACTAAACCGCTTGGGATTTCAGAAGTGGTAAAAGCTTGCCACCTCACTGTCGTTCTTATGCCTGTCTTAGATTAGTGCCTATAATATTTATATTTATCACTTGTACTACTTTATGAAACATCTACCAATATTATATATAGCTATTTACATTGATTATATTGTATTTAAAGAATAAGAAGCACCTCAATTAGCTGTTGCTGTGAAAACTGTTAAGTCTAACTTAGGAAATGAACGAGGACAAGGAATTCCTTTTACTTGCTATTCAAATCTGAACTTCTTGTATTGAATCGAATCTGTATTTCAAGAAAAAAAAATTGAAATGCGGCATTCAAATTCCCAATTTCATTTTAATAGAACATTATTGTTTCGCGTACACAGTCGCTAGTGCATTTTGAATTTATTAAATTGGTCAAAAATAATTTCTGTGTATGATAGGGCAGGTAAAAATCAACCAAAAATATTAAAAATAGGTTTTTGTTTACATCTATTTTTTCATTTAGTAATATGTGGATTTTATTACATCCAATTATTACTAAATACCATGAAATAGGTATTTTCAACCTGTATAATACAATGGGTAAAATATCCCAATTATGAATTTAAGTGTTTACGTTCAACGTTATTTCTGATATTGAGATATACCATATTTAAAGTTGTTTTATGATTTACTATCAAAAATTAATTTATTTGATAATAACCATTTACTCCCATGATATAATCGAATTTCAAAATCAATGTTTATCGTATAGTAATACATATATTACATTGATTCACAAGTTCCACTGGTCAGAACTTTTGGGTAATGGGATGATTTGATTTATTGTTTATGATATAGTATAGATATCAATAGACGTAATATCATATCACGTATTTATTTTTATTGATGGTTGAATCGAACAAATTGGTGTAGATATTTTTGAGCCTCGATAAAAAAATTGAGGTTGAAATTATTTTACATATTCAAACCATTCATGTATTACAACTAGGATGAAATTTAAAAAAAATTCGATATCGTCGGCGACACCGCAAAACCAAGTAACTGAAAAAAATTCAAAAATGAGATTTCGCCGGTAATTATCTGTTTGTGTTTGAGGGGACGGGTGCGCAAATTCTTTTCAAGAAGTATACAGATACTGAGATAATCCATACCAAGTGGTTTGTAACTATTTTGAATTAAATCTATTTCATCAATCCAAAATTATGAAGTTTTTAGTGCCTCCTGAAAATGTTGGTTTTTGCAGTTACTTGCTTTTGCGGTGTTGCCGACGATATTCTTTACCTTGAAAATAGGGCTGAATCGTTAAATTAAAATAGATATTATAAGAAAAATAATTGAATTGAACCTTAGGTCGACGCAAGAAGATTTACACACCTTCTAACTCTTGCATATTGTTGTTCATGAGTTCAACCCGCCCCATTATTCAAGGACACTATTTTCGATACAGATTGAGTTATTCAAAATGAAAATTACCTGAATAAGCTGTACTGAACAATCTCTATATACAAAATTATTAATTGGATATTTTAATAATTTAATGTTTTCATCTCTTATTTTTCAGTTTTATTGATTATTTTCATAATTATTATTACTACTCATGCCATTGTGTGCTTCATAACCATGTGGCCTATAGAATAGCAGCTGTCAAATTTGCCGCTCAATATCTATTATTTTTGCTGATCCAGCTACTTAATTTCGATAGCAACCATTGCGATGATAATCCAATAGAAATTGTTATGTAAACAGCATTATTTTACGTTTTTTTTCACAAGTCAGATTTGAATACAAATATCAATATTCTTTATAAACCTAGTATGAATACACAAATATTTTATTCTAGCTATAGCAAACGAACAATCTTATGATAGCTTAGGAAGCACCTGATAGACTGACTATAATGAATTTTATAGTGTTTCTCGTCCTTGTTCCTTTGTTGAACTAGTTCCTTCGACCTGTATTCGGTACGATTAGGGATATATCTATGATATTCGGTTGGTTTCATTTCAGCTTTTCATAATTTATGTTAGGAAATTTTCTGATTTTTCACGTACCGTCTATGCAAGTAGTTGTATGGCCTGCTGTAAATGTGAAAAATTATGTTAAATGTATCAGCACTATAAGAACAGGAAACCTTTACATTTCATTTGAATGATTTTATACACCTACATTGTTTGGGAACTTCTGAAGAGGGCTTTTGAGATTGTAGATTGTCGTGAAGCGTGAAACATCTTCTTACATTTTCTAGAATATACTCTATGCAGACTATACTTGGATCAAGATAGAACATCCGAGATAATTATGCCCAGATCACTGTTTGGCTAGACCAAGAAGGGTAACCTCTAACCTGGATCGTTCTTGTCAAGATGAAAAACTTTACATTCATCAATATCAAGAGTGATCAGCCATCTTCTCGACAAGTCTGAAATATTTTTTGAATCTGGAACAACTGGAAGTTCAGAACCCTAGCAAATACTTGTATGTCATCAGCAGTCGACGAGCATACACTAGCAAGTATCCGTGGAATATCTAAACCATGAAATGGGAACAGAATCTGACCAAACATTGACCCCTGCGGTGCCTCATTCATATTATCTCGTCGCATGTACGAGGTCACCACTCTCTTTATGGCTTCCAATTGTTGATCCCGTAACTATTTAGCAGGCCCTTCGAAGAGCAAACCCCTGACACTGAAATACTTCAACTTCTGCAGCAGCATTCGGTGGGTATATCTGTCGAACATCCTCATACAATCGAGAAAAATTATGCCAAGTGGGATATTAAAGTACTTTAAGGATGATAACAGGTCCAAGAACATTTGTCGAAACGGATCTATTCGGTGTGAATTCATGCTGCTCTACATCAAAATTTCCGCAAAGAGAAGATAAAAAAATTGTTCATCTCCATGATCTCACCTCTTATTATCTATTTAAGAACCTCTATTTACCTATAGTTCCTAATTAATATTTTTTGGCATGGAGAGTCATATGGTGAAGATATGGAGAATTTTTTCCTTTCCAATATTTCAATGAATTACTGACGCATCACTCAGAAGTTCCCGAATAATGTAGCAGAATTTCATGATTTCCAATTAAAACAACATTTGCATTTCAGCAAAACTAAAAACCACAGGGTAATTTATCGCGTAAGTTCTTATATTGCTGATATCTCTGAACGCAAAGTGTTGCGTCTTTGTGAATAGTTACAATCACTAATTAATGAACATATCATTAAAATGAATACACTTCAATAATGGAGATGAAATCATATACATATCATGTAAGAACTTCACACATATCATAAAATGTGACTTCGCTGTCCTGTCCAATAAATAAGTAGATATTTAAATGTGTAACGATCTGCTAAATGAAGTATTTGATACGAGAAATGTCTTTAAAATGTATTTTCTAAAAGTATACCCTACTGAGGACATATCACAAATATGTATTTGTAGAATTTTAAGCCAAAAGAAATTTGAAATTGATTCGCACGAATTCGAGAATTGTGGTTTGACAGATTTTAGCATCAATGTAAGCTTTGAAATAATTCTCGAATTATTGAAATTCAATTGAACTAAAATTATTTTTGTTTGATTTTTCTTTGGAAGGCGTTGTAACCTTCTTGGTAACGCTTTTGTTCGTACGCATTTTGATGTGATAAGTTATTGTTTTGGCATGCTGAATCGCATACCATGTTTGAGCTATACCATTCTCAGGGTGACAATTTTGACATGTAAGAAGAAAATATAGATTTCTTCTTTTCGCTGATGAAGTTTCAATATGACGTTCAAACTCAAAGGTAACCATTATTTATTCATATATTGTCTGATGTAGTACAGGCAAATTTAAATAATGAGAATTATTCTTACAACAAATAGTGAGCTTCGGTATTCTTGTACTGTACTATAAAAGAACTCGGTGTCGAATTGTTTCTTTTGGTTTTACTCTTCGAAGTTGATTAAAATTCCACAAATTCGGTTGAAAACAAGAGACGTATATTTTTAAATAAAAGATGGAAAAATACTGCGATAAACAGTGATTATATTCTTGAATAACGTGTTTATAAATACTGTTATAAACAATGTTAAAACATTGTTTAAGAATAGAATCACTATTTAACAAAGCTGAGCAAATGGCCATCAAACTGCGAAATTTCGAGATAATTTGATGGAATATATGCTGTTTAACTCTTGGACGTCCTGTGGAGGAAAATGACAAATGAATTATACGTGTTCTTACCATACAATAAAGTCCCAAGTTTCCTCAAAAATTTCGTTCTTGATTGACGGCAATATCTGCATTATTAACGATAATACATGTTTTCAAAGGAAGTATCCAATTTTTAATCATACATTACAAGTACTTTAGTGCTTGTGATTTTAACCAAGTGGTATCCTATTTCATGTGACTAATCTGACTGTTTCTCAACAAATTCAACAAGAAATTCCTCACTGCTATCAACAATAATCACATTTTTGACATAAACCATTCCTATACCATTCTTCCTAGTCTTGCATTCGTTTGAATGCCCAATAAAATAAGGATGGATTTCGAGAATCACATGACAAACCATTACATATCTTCAATTCCATAGCATAGAAGTTCTTTAACCTCCAATATTGGATAGAAATGAAGGAAATATTTATTGATTCATGGATTTCCATTATGCTTTATTACGATAAATATATTATTGCGTGCAGAGTCCTATCTCGTACAGATTTCGTTTTACATAACGATATTGATGAAAGAGTTAATTTCCCGAAGTTCCAGAATAGAGTATTATTAATTTAACAAATATTACAATCATTCAAAACCTGTCAATATAGAACGACTTATAAGTAATTCAGTTCACTAAAATGCTAAAAAGTGGATACAGCTTTTATCAATGGTCTAGCTGTTATAATTTGATTTCACTTTTCTGGAAACCTCACGAATGAAACTTAGACTGTTATCTCGCAGTATAATGTTTCTGTCACAAAAACTGAAATTTGAATTGCGTTTTTGTCCGAAATTTTCATAATAAAGATCGACACATTTTTTTTTACTGAAACTGCGTTTCCACACAAAAGATAAGGTTGAGTGTTAGGGATCTGAAAAAAGGTAGGAAAATAGTAATATATAAGATGATGATCAATCGATGCCAATGCTGATTTAAATAAAAGAACACCTTATTCCAATATTAAGTAATGCTAATCCCTCCGCGTGAATTTCAATTTCCTTCGCGTTACCCATTCTGTAGCAACAGCTGTCCAAAATTTCCTTCTATTTTTCGTCCACCAGATGTTCAATGGTATTCAAATTCGGGTTACATGTCAACTAGTCCTTAGCTCTTATTCATAGTGAGAGCTTACTGTGTGGACTGGCATTCTCTCAAGGAACAACCATATCATCCAGACTCTTTTTTGTTGAATCTATACAACGTCAATCCTCTTGTTCGATTGCCAGGTTCAGATAATACCATCTCACCATTTACACTCATTCATAAACCAATCAGAAACATCATTCAGAAGCCACATTTTCTGCAATATAGCAGTATAAGTTTCCAGGCCTTCTCTACGCCTTTCCTTTTTTTTATGCAATGGGACCTGCAGATGGTTTATTGGAAGTTAGGTTGCCTGCTTTGTGCTATCTTCTGACTGTCCAGTCACCGGAAGCCGCTGGGTTTGTGAACAGCCTTGAATCGTGCGTTGTTGCAATATTGCAACGGCTTCAGCCGTTTCTTCGGTTGATGTGGTTCATACCTTGAAAGTTGACAATTATGGATCAATCGATAAGGGCTTTTTAGGTAATGGGGCCTCTAAATGACCTTATAAACTTCAATGACCAGTTCGAAAACGTGATTTCTTCAATCACTACATATTGTAGGGTTGCCTTATTGTTGAAGAAGTGTAAGTTGAAAATATTCAATGATGATAGAGTCAATCATGAATAACGCTTAAATATAGAAAAGCAAATTTTGGTTTTAGTTTTTCTGCCAGAGACATTCCACTACGAGTGAGCTTTTTTGGTCGATTTGTAAACCCAGCAATCATATTCCGATGACTCGACGTTTATAGAAATATGCCTTTGGTTATGTTGCAAGTACTTAGTCAAAATATATGCAGGCTATCTCATAAGTCCACTTATGATCACCTTGTGATGGTGTTTAATTCCTTCTACTAATCTATATTTTAATTTCAATTTTATAATTCATTATGTATCCTGAATATTTAACATCTAACTTAGTGTCTAATATTTTAAACAATTCCCCCCTTTTGGAAGAAAATGCTACTTTCCCCCAACTAAGTATTCAAAATTCAAAAGCCTACTGTTTTACAAAAGTTTTAAATCAAACATCAATTGTTGGAATCTGTCTTATTACAAAACATCGCCGAATAGTCCGTTATTCATAAAGTCGGCTGTTTCCATTATTTTTCCTGCACACTTAATTGAATTAATGAAATAATGAAAAAATTTAAATTAAAATAAAGATTTATATTATGGCAACAGGAGTCCAAACACAATCTTAACGTTAATAAAAAAAATTGTAAAAACTATTATGACTTGGCATATCACCTGCTTTCGACTTGACGTCGTCATCTGGGACACTCTATATACGGTATAATATAGACAATTCGTTACGCTAACCTTGGAGCCTCCGTTTCTGAGTGACTTCGAAGATTCCGACCAATAAGAAATTCGCACACGGTCAGAGTACACATAGTATTAAGGGTATTTGTTACTTGTGTCTCATTTCTTCGACACTAACTCAACATACTGTCTGATTTTGAGTTCTTCTACATATTGCAAACATAAACGATTCATCGTGAGAAAGATATTATTTTAAGGATTCAAGTTCTGTAATATATAGTAGTCTGTCGACGGTATAGCTCAAAACACAATATAGAAAATAGATAAACTATTGTAAATTTCATTGTGAAATGGCTGTTCAAACTGTAACTTCGGGACTAGCCCAATTCTTGGTTAGCTTTTGATTGGTTTGATGTCAGAAGAGTCTATATTATATAAATATACGTAAAGAAATCGCTCTGAGAAGTCAATATTAATTAGTTGAATTAGATTAGCCACTCATACTGCAAGGAGTATATTGCATACAAGATAAGTAATGACTTATTAATATATAGCTTAAACTTGAAATGTTATTAGAATGGTGACCGTAGGCCTATCTTGTACACAAAGAGTTTATTAGTTTTGTACATTTCATAACCATTATTATTTTTCTATATTTGACTTGTTGTCTAATGAACTCATCATTTCCACTCTATCATTTAATCTTTGTTCATTATTTAACTATCCTTTAATTAAATGAAAAATGTATATTCTCTGGCGTTTCATTCAGTTCACACACGAATTGCTACTTTCCCATGTGATTGAACAGGAAGAGGAAATAAGTCACGGAATACCGTTCACATAGCAGGATGGTCAACATTTTTGTGGAATAACTTTAACAGCTTATCACCAAGTTGTTCTGTTCTGAGAGGGACTATTTGTACCCCTGGCTAGCTATAGAGCTTGAGACTATTTCGTTATAGCGTGATTGTCTTTATAACGATGTTATGTCGAGAGGTGCAGATCTCAAGTGGGAATTTGTTGAAAAGAGAGAAAGTAATCACAATGTTACTTACCTAACTCTCAGAATCTACAACAAACTGGATCGCATTTATGAGTTGATACATTGATAGCTAGAAAGTAAAGTAAATCATCAATATTCAATATAATTCGCATAAATATTCAATATAATTTCCACAATAATCCTACAGAGGAAATATAACTACAGATATGATACAAAGTGTCTTGTGTGATGAACATCTGCTGAACTATGTCACTATCCAAGGAACTCAAAGCGGTACTTGGAGTGAAGCTCCCAAAACGGTCCGACTGATCAATTATGGTAATGGTATAAAACCTCGTCACTCGTTTTAACATTACCTATTTAGTTTATTTCAATCATACAGATAGATATTCGGCATTCATTCATTATCTCTAGCTTCGTGGATCATCATACTCCTTGGTTCTAGTGTGCAACCCATGAAATACGAAAATGCTTTATTGGCCACCTGATAGTTTGCTCAGTTTATTAATATATATTTATTTTCAGTCTAAATTAGAATCATTTCAGTATAATTCTGTTCAAAACCGTGAATTATTTACAAATTATATCTGTGTGATATTCCTGTTTCCTCTGAGAATTTTTTATACGCTGATGACATTGCTCTTGCATTTCGTCATTCTGTTTTCCAAAGTATAGAAAATAATCTATCTGCAGATTTAGAAATCCTGAAAAATTACCTATTTATGTGGCGTTTGTGTCCAAATTCAAATAAAACTGAGGTTTCTTGCTTCCATTTGAACAATCATAAACAATATAGAGTATTGAGTGCAACACAAAAAAATAGGATAACGCGGATAAGTATAAATTGAGTGTAACTTTCGGTGATTCTTTCTTGATACATAATTTCAATCCTTAATACCTAGGAGTGAAACTAAATTCATCTTTGAATTTCAAAGCCCATTTGGATGACTGGCGTCTGAAGTTGAAAACAAGAAATAATATTCTGCAGTAATTATCGGGTTCTTCAAGGGCTGCCGATGCAGAAACTATACGAACGGCAGCCTTAAGGCTGGTTTATACTGGCTGGTAACTTTAACTTAATCATATATATATATATAATATATATAGACATTTATTTTTAGTGTTATGCTTTATAATAATCAGACTAAATGATCCGTTAACTTATTAATTATTATTCTTAATAATAAGTAAACTGATTATTCAGTCTCAGTATCAACCATAGCGTTAGAAATCTATGTTTCTATTTTTAAGTTAGGAAATAAGTTAAAGTTACCAGCCAGTATAAACCAGCCTTTAGAATTGGTTTTTTTCTGCCGCTGAATATTGTTGTCCCGTCTGGTTTAATAGAGCTCATACTCAAAAAATGATGCGTATGTTCTGGTGAATATCTCGTTATAATTTTGCACAAAGGTCTATAATTTTCAAATTTTTCGCCGAAAATGGTCTCAAAGGATTGGGTTCGACTCCCTGATGAAGAATTCGAGGTCAAATTTGATTCTGTACGGCTCGCCGTTGCCACGATAACTTTAGAACGGAAAAAGCTAGCGACTTGAAATTTTCAGGGTTGGTGGCGCATCCCAATAAGACGGACAAATTCGTTAATGGGCATAATCGGCGTAATGGTTTCCAAGTAATAATTTTGTTTTCAACCAATATGAATCCGATCGAATTGAAACTTGGTGAATAGTTGAAGAATATAAACCTAATCACGCTTGTGAAATTTATTGAGAATCGTATCAATAAAAAATTTGAAAAAAAATATATTCAGAAATTTCTTATATCACGATAACCTGAGAAAGAAAAGAGATAGCAACTTGAAATTTTCAGGTTACGCTGCGCATCTGAATACGATATTAGAGTTCGTTTACAAGCATAATCGCTCTAAAGGTTTTGGAATTACACCCACCTGAAATTTGGTTGTTATTTCCTCAATAACTCGAAAAATCCAAAACCAATCCAATTCAAATATAGTTATTAGCTGTAGAATACTAACGCAAAAATTCTTGCAAAATTTCGTGAGCATCGTATCACTAGAAAATTTTCAACAGATGATTGAAAAAAAATTTATATATCAGAAACTATTCATCCGACATGGCTGAATGGCGAGACCCTTCCGAACCTAACTCTACTACCAAGTTCCAAGTTTGAACACGATCGGATCTATATTGTTGGAGATGCGAGCAGCCTTGTGTGAGTTCAGTAGCTGGATGGGTGACCGTTGCCTCGATAACTCTCGAACGAAAGGAGGTAGGGACTTGGAATTTTCAGGGTATGTTGCGTATCCGAATGGGAGAGTTAAGTTCGCTGTTGGCCAGGTTTCAAAGGTTTCGGAGTTATACCCATCTCACCCAGGAATATTATTTCCTCGATAACTCAAAAAATATGGACTTGATCGAATTGAAGCTTGCCAACTAGTTTTAGAATATCAACATGAAGACGTGTGTAAAAGTTACGAAAAAAGATCAAGGTATCTCACGATACCTTGAGAACGGAAAGAAATAGCGACTTGAAAGTTTTCAGGGTAGATTGCGCATCTGAATGTGAGTTTTAAGTTCGGTAATAAGCATAATCGGCCGAATGGTTTGGAGTTATATCAATCTGAAATTTCGTTATTATTTCTTCAATAACCCAAAAAATACCATGCCGATTCAATTCAAACATGGTAATTGATTCTAGAATACCAACGCAAAAATGTTTACAAAATTTCCTGAAGAGCGTATTACTAGAAAGTTTAAAAAAAATCATTGAAAAAAAATTTATAATATATCAGAAAGCAGTTATCCAACATCGCTGAAATTTTTCGAGAACCTTCAAAACCATGATTGTCATGATGACATTATAACATACATTTTTGGGCCGATTTTGTCATAACACAATAGAATCCATGGGAGATGATAGCCCTACATTTGAGTCCTCTAGCCTTCTTCGAACATCTGAAGTTCTGAAAAATCATCGTTTGGATTGACCAGACCTGGTGTTGAAAGAGATCCTCCTGAGCTTATGAGCTACGACATTTTCCTTTTTGAAATCAAATATTGAAGGTATTTCTAAGAATATTTTGGAATATCTTGGAAAACTAGCGGAGGTGACTCTTCTTCAAGATATCCATGCAGCTACAGAGGAGTATGTTATTTGTGAGAGGGGACTTTTGAAAGGTTACGTATTATTTTAATTTGTTCGTTTTTCTCCTCTTGTCTTCTAATTTTTGCGCGTATGTTCTGGGGAACATCACGTTATCATTATTGTCTGTAATTTTCGAATTTTTCTCCGAAAATGGTCTCTTACGAAAAATAGATATACTCTATCGAATTGAAGCTTGGTAACTAGTTGTAGAATATCGACATAAAGAAGTGTGTGAAATTTAATGAGAACCGTACCCATAGAAAATTTTGAAAAAATTACGAAATAAACAAATTGGTTCAAGCACTGACGTGAAGTCGGGAGCTTTTGCGCGTATGTTCTATTGTCCATTGGACACTCCCAATCGAAATTTCCATGGTATATTCGATTAAGAGGGTCAAAATTCGCAAATGTAAACAGTTGCCTCGAGCTTGAACTTGAGTGATTTAATTTGTAGCCAGTAACACCACTTCATATTGTTCTGATGGCTGTTTGTAACTTCTCTTCACTATAATGTCGATATCGCCTTGTACCTACTCGCCGTTTGTAGTTTCGAACCATTTTAAAAAAAAAAAAACAATCAATTGCGGAGCACATATACTTCTATTATTAAGGATTTTTTAAGGCTCAAAAATGTCCTCAATAATTGTTTAATCTATCAATAATATCATAAGCAACACCCGATTATATTAATAAATAACTAACAATAACAACAAAATTCTTATCTGGATAGGTTTAGGAGATGCAATCCTTTTTGTTTTTACAAAATCACGATCGGACAAAGATACCCACACAGGCAAAGAAGCACCAGTTGAACGGTAACTCTACATCTTCGCCTACAACAATAGTTGCATTTGTTGAATTGCTCTATTGCTGTTTCAATTATTATCATTACACTAACCTTTGCCAAATAGCCAATATCTTCAATTATTCAATAGTTTCAAATTGAACAGAATCACAACAGATCCGTGGAATAGGCCTACAACAACTCTTCCAACTTTTTGAATTGTTATATCTCAAAAATAGTGGCTCTTAGGAAAAAAAGTATTTCAACCTTTTTGGCGCTCTAGTTCCTCGGAACTGAGTGCTTATCAATTTTCCCAAATGTCTGTAATTTTCGAATATTTCGATGAAAATGGTCTTAAACGATTTGGTTCGACTCACTGATCAAGAATCCGTGATCGAAATTCATTCTGTCCGGCCGTCCGGACGGCCGGCCGGCCGTAGGCACGATAACTCTCGATCGGAATGAGCTAGACAGTTGAAATTTTCAGAGTAGGTTTGGGAGATAAATATCTCGGCTAAGTTCGTTATTGGGCAAAATCGGACAGATGGTATCGGAGTAACAAAAAAAAATTTTTTTTTTTAAAACAAATTCCAAATTAATTTTTTTTTAATGATTATCATAATAATCCATTCATATATTTTCAACTCTAACAAGCTAATACTTTCGGAGATATGATTTTTCAAAATTTCAATGTAAATCGTATTTCACAGATTGATATAATTATTCTAAGTATGAATTGTCATAATGTCAACTTATGACATGACATGACATTATCTAATCAATCGAAGAATTATGAGAATAAAGTGTATTCCGAAATGTGAGCGAAGTGAGAAAAATCTCAGTTGTTTGCTCCGAAATTAGTTTTTCATTTTGGAACGGAACATGAAGTAAGAGATCTGAGAGTAGTGAGACTGCTTTTCATCCATAGACGAATGCTCAGTTCTCTCAAGTTATGACGGGACTGACAGAAGGGAATATTGTAACTTCAAAAATATTGGGGTTGAAATACTCGTATTTTAGCGATGCAACGGGGACCTCACCCGAAAATGATTGAAAATATTACGTAAATATTGAAAGCATAATTCTGTAGTTCGAGAGAGGAGAAAATTTGGTGAACGTAGATCAGGAAATTTTTGATCGATTACACGGTAATTTTTTATTATTACTCTAAACCTGTTTTGGGCAATTGTCATACGAAACTTGTTTTTTTGGCGCTCTAGTTCCTCGGAACAGAGTGCTTATCAATTTGCCCAAGTGTCTGTAATTTTGGAATTTTTGGCTGAAAATGGTCTCAAACGATTTGGTTCGACTCACTGATCAAGAATCCGAGTGCGAAATCGATTCTGTCCGGCCGGCCGACCGGCCGTAGGAACGATAACTCTCGAACGAAAGGAGTTAGCGGACTGAAAATTGCAAGGTGGTTTTGGAGCGTAAATATCTCGGACAAGTTCGTTAATGGGCGAAATCCATCTAGGGGTTTCGGAGTTATGGCCGATTTTAGTAAAAATATTTTTTATGAATATTTCCGAAACCGATCACTCGATCTATCTGAAATTTAGCATCAAATTGTAGAATCATGACCTTTATACGCATGTGAAGTTTTGTATTGACCAGATTACCGCAAAGTGTCAAAAAAAAATTTGAAAATGTGGCCGCAGTTCTCATTCTCATGATTGCTCATTTAATCTTGATAAATAAACTATTATTTGAATTGAATTTCCTTTATGATGCAGTTCTATTATATGAATACATTGATATAATTCCCAACTCTGAGAAACCAAAACCAGATATAATTTGTCTGTTTGAACTCAGAGCTGTCCCAAAGCCCTGTGCTTAGTGCTCGTCAAAGTGCTCTGAGCACTTTTGTGCTCCTAAGCACTGTACTCGCGAGCTCTATATCAAAGCAGTGCTTAGTGCTTAGTGCTTCTCAAAATTTTCGAAAAGGCTTAGTGCTCAGAACTCCCGAAAAGTGCTTCCGAGCACTACAAAGTGCTCCCGAGCATAGCAGAGTGCTCCCAAGCACTAGGGTGCTCCCGAGCACCACAAAGTGCTCCTAAGCACTAGAGTGCTCCCGAGCACCACAAAGTGCTCCCAAGCACTAGAGTGCTCCCGAGCACTACAAAGTGCTCCCAAGCACTGCAATGCTGCGGAGCACTTCTCGGGATAACCGATTCATACTTGTCACAATCTGAAAACGTAAGACGATCGCATCATTATGGACATTCGACTCATTCGAGTGTAGAGTTAAAGAAGTTACAGTCAGTAGTGAGTGAACTGCGCAGTTTCGCAAGAATCTAAGGTAAGTAAAAATTTTAAGATTTTTATCCACGACTGTTGTACATATGTGAATGTGCATATTATACGTGTGTTTACTCAAGTATAATGGCATGCATAGTTCACTATGATAACAATTCATATGAAATTAAGTCTATGTGAAATATCAATTGATTCCAACAAATATTTGAGATTATTTTAGAAAGATATAATCGTTGTGGATGGAGCATAATACTCAATTTGCTTTTTATGACTTTAATTATTCACTCGAGGGATTTACGAAACTCACCTCCGGTTTGTTTCATAAACATCACCCTCATGAATAATGGCATTCTTAATACCTTCATTGATTAATATACTAGATTGCTATGTAAGTACGTATATTGTACGAGTATGTATGTTAATGTAAAAGTAACGGAATATTGATATACGTTTGATACAAACACTTTGTAATGACAAATTTTTAGCCCTTGGTGAAAAAATAATAATATTCAAAGAATGGAAATAGCTTTCTAATGTTAAATTATTTTTTAATGGAACACTATCTTATTATATATCTTGATTTTATCTCAAATACCAATTTTTACTATCTTCATCGTGTAATATTTTTTTCTGTAGAAATGACTGCAGGGGAAATGTATTGATATTGTTACTTGAATTTTTAAGTTTTGCTATTGCAAAATTCACACGATCGAATATATAAAAATTATCATTTCTTTTAATTGACAAAATAAGTACTCCCAAAAATTGAAGAGAAGTAGACGCATTTGTCAGTCAGTAGGTACCTAACCAACCCATTGAATTTTAGCTCGACTGTTTCATCACAATGGTTTCTGGGGAGAAAACGATTAGATTAGACTCATTTCTGCGAAACGAACACAGCTTAAACTTAAAATTTAAAAACTAATTTTGAATATTTTGTTATATTATAGATACAATGAGTGGTAATCCAATAAAATAACTTTTTAATTGTATTCAAATATATCAGGAAATAGGACAAAGGAAGGAAAGAAATTAAGTCTGTAGTACCTCTTTGGTGACCTTCGGAGGAGTTGCCCTCTGCTTCTTCAGGCCTACAATTTATTAAATCATAAGATACAACGTTACCAATTCACTGAGTATAGTATAACTTACCAAATAACTACAAAAACTATTATACAGTAGATACAATCTGGCAACAACCAATTTTTTCAAAAATATTCAAAATCCAAAAAAGGTCCTAAGTAGAATAGTTTTTGTACTTCTTTGGTGGTAAGTTCTACTTTACTCAGCGAATTTGTAACGTTGCCTGAAGAAGCAGAAGGCAACTTCTGCGAAACGTCGCCATCATAGTGTTAGAGAAGACTTAATTTCTTTATTTTCTTTGTCCTTTTTCCTGATATGTTTGATTTGAAAACAGGTTAATATGGGGGATGCAAGAACCAATATCAACTTTCTAATGCTTAGGTAAGACTTTTGTGAAGGTCGGATCACTAGAATCCTAACTTATTTTTCCAGGAAAGTTGAATATTCCGGAATTAATTCTGCAAATTCAGCTCAAATTTTGTATGTAAATAAAAAGCATCGATTAAAGTGGTTATCGAAAAATCAATTATACAGGGTGTAGTCTAGTGTGAGTCCACTGCGGACTGATTATGAGCACTATAGTAGTAACTACACAATTTTCCGCTACAAATTTTGTATTCTACAATTTCTACTAACTATCTAATCTACTAACTTTATGATCTAACTCACCGTTGTGCTGAAAATCGCGAGAAAATCGTTTTTGTGACCTTTGACCTCGAGTAAATTTTTATATTTGATTTATAATGGTGTTTTCAATAATCCTACCAATTGTCAGCTGGGTGCGAATTTTTGTAACTTCACTCCTAATTTCTGGTCTAATTTGACCGGAGTATTAAGTACGATTTACCTATGTCTTCATTTAGACATGATAGCTGGAAAATACTAAGAGAGATTTCTCGTATTTGTATCTTAAGAGAAAGGTGATATAATCTGGGTTGCGAATGTTCTCCAATATTATAAATGAATTTTTTGCGTATTACCAATTTACACAAGGTTTTGAAGAGGTCATTTCCTCAATTGGTCATCAATGATCAGAAATGTTTTATAGACGGTCTAAAATATCGACTATTACAAAAAGTTTCATATTTAAATTTTGGTCCATGTCAGCGCTATAGGAGGTTTCAATAACATCAGAATAAATTACGCCATTCGGCAGGAAATTTACATTATCGAGTTTCAGCATTGACGCTCATACGATGATGGATTTGTCGAAATAATTCGCATCATATGTAAATCTGGTAACCACGAGGACGTACTGTTTGCATTTGTTCCGCATGATTAGCAAAATTTGGATGCGTTTTTAACAAGGAAAGATCTGAATATGAACAGCGCACTAATAGGTTCGGCATTGTCCGGATATTTGGTACCTATCAAATTTCGAAAAAAAGTATGTATATATCCGGCTCGAAAAAAATATTCATGTAATTCAGTGGTGAATATGACAGTTATATCCAGAAAATGGACCATGCATTTATAGAGATGTTTTTTGTGAGCAACCAATCAACATCTGGAGTCTCACACTCCTGAGAGAAGCGGACCCTGCATTCAAACATTCGTTTTTTGGCGTTCTTGTTCCTCGGAACAGAGTGCTTATCAATTTGCTCCAATGTCTGTAATTTTCGGATTTTTGGCAGAAAATGGTCTCAAACGATTTGGTTGGACTCACTGATCAAGAATCCATTGCGAAATCGATTCTGTCCGGCCGTCCGTCCGTTAACACAATAACTCTCAAACAGAATGAGCTAGACAGTTGAAATTTTCTGAGTAGCTTTGGGAGATAAATATCTCGGTTAAGTTATTGGGCCAAATCGGCCATGTGGTTTCGGAGTAACAAAAAAAACTTGTTTTGTTACATTATAAATTTTAAATTGAATTTTTTTTAAAATGCAGTTTTACTATAAGAATCCATTGATATCAATTTCAACTGTAACAAATTAATACTTTCCGAGATATGAATTTTCAAAATTTCAATAATTATTCTAAATAATTCCATATGATTTCATAGAACACTCTAATTATAATTTGATGATGTATGTAAATCCAACATGAGATGATCCATAGACCTACGTTTCGAATTTAATTACGAAAATTCTTGAAAACTGACCTGTGGAAAGGAGCTTTGGCGCTCTTGTTCAAACTTTGACAATTCATAACTCCGAAAGTATTGGTTTTTCTGAGTTGGGAATGATATCAATGGATTCTTGTTCAATTCATTTTATTTTATGATGTAGTTCTATCATAAGAATCCATTGATATAATTCCCAACTCTGAAATACCACTTTTGGAGATATCTATTTTGATACGTAATCTGATTGGGTCCAGCTAAATTTGATCTCGAAATTTTTCATCATCCCTATTCTATTCTATTTTAAAAATGTCAGAAAATTCACTAGTATCTCCTATGTCCAAAAACCTATTCCTGCAAATTTCCATTTTGAAAGAGAGTTTTTTACTCGCATCTCCCTACTGGTTTTAAACAGAAAAAGTACTTCATATTTCCGAGGAATATCGATAGAGCGGCAGCTTGGAAGCAAGCTTGCTGTAAGTGTTAGTGCAGTAAGCACTAATTGAATTAATTATATATATATACAGGGTGAGTCTTTGACCACTGCATTAATTTTAACCAAAGATTCCTCTCATCAAATGAAACACTTTTTTCATTTGCCATTTTTCCAGATTCGGCTCAGGTAAAAAGTTACAAGCGTTAAAGATTTCACAACGTGCTAATACACTCCCGCATATAAATTATCTATGACATTGTTGGCGGACGAGAATAAGGCATGGTAACGAGGTTTACAGCTTGATTCGGGATTCCAACGCTCAGGGACGGATCCATAAAAATAGTGAAATTTCTGGAGTTTTCCATTTTAAAACATTCAATGAAGAATATCTCGAAAACGGTGCGTTTAAGGAGAAATGATGAAGAATAACATAATGTTCTAAAACGATGGAATATTCTTGAAATGACTCAAGAAAAACTTTATATGCTTTCTTTATGCTAATTTCGTTTAGTTTTATGAATCCACAAGTCGATAACTAGAAAACGAGTAGAAGTAGAAAATAACTAATATTTGGAAAATATGTATCAGAGTTAAAGGAAACTTTACGCCAACATTCATTTTATTCGAAAAAAGGATGTCAAAGCTACAAAATAAAAACTGATATTTTTTCAAAATTTCAACAGCCTGTATCTTTTTACCTGAGCTGAATTTGGAAAAATGTGAAATTAAAAAAGTGTTTCATTTGATGAGAGGAATCTTTGGTTAAAATTAATGCAGTGGTCAAAGACTCACCCTGTATATACGAGTATATATATATATATATATATATATATATATATATCCAGTTTTCATTCCTCAGATTATTATAATCCAAGAATGCTTACTCGTCTTCATCATTATAGGTCAGAATCCTCACCAGGGAAGAAAATTGAATTTTAAAGATCATAGTTTTTTCAGTGTCATCCAATCGTGCCAATCGTCCGCTTATAGACGATTGTCGAGCATGAGAATCTACTTTTAATTTTCTAGGGGTGGGAGGCTAAACTGGCTTAATTCGGCAACAAAACTCTCTTCCAGGTTTTCACAATATATATATTAAGATTGAAAAATTACAATAGGTTGACCCTTTCTCACTCTACACAGTCTTATACTACTTAACTTAATAGAAAACAAAGTCGTGGCCTCCTCGGAGTTCAATACTATGATCCTGATCTTGATGTTCCAATTTCAAAGAAACCACTTCCAGATGGCCTTCCAATTCGAAGTACAGTGTCTGCTATTTTCTCATCCAAAGGAAGTACTACGTTGATTCTCCCAATTTCAATGGTAGTTGGTATATCTGGATGATTCCTCGGTAAAAATTCAATTCCAGCCAAGGTATAATTTCAATCTCAGCCAAAGTACAATTCTATCCAAGCCAAGGTACAATTTCCATCCAAGCCAAGGTACAATTCTATCCAAGCCAAGGTGCTATTGGGGAAAACGAACAAAGGAATTATAATACGGAAAACTTTTTCAACTCCTGTTTCTGTTTCTGAACTTAAATCTACAATTAATCAATCACAAAATTTATCACAAATTAAACCTGAGAGGGAGCCATGTTCAGAATATCAAACAACTTCTACGGAATTTACCAAATCTGAAATCACTTCCACAAAATGGATGACACTGAAAAAACTATGATCTTTAAAATTCAATTTTCTTCCCTGGTGAGGATTCTGACCTATAATGATATCAAATTAAGCACTTACCGAGAATTTCTGCACAATTCGCGCCGATAATTCAACTCGTAAATATAACGATAAAAATGCTGTTATATTGAAATCTTCCGGAATCGCAAGAAGAACAGCAGAACTTTTCAGCCTTTCATGAAACATGAAGATGCCGACGCTCTGGTTTACGCGCAGGCTCCCGGTAGTGTTCGACGCGTCATAATTTGAGCCACTATCAAAACAGTGGCGGATCGTCCACTTGATTTATCCATAGACGTGCTATATCGTTGCAAGCTATCCCTAGATTTTTGCCCTATGTAACTGCCCATGATGATTATTGTTATGCGCAAAATCATCTTCTGATTTGAATATCAAAAGTACCCGTATTTCTCTATACATTCTCTTTCTAAGTTCCGACGCAGCGTTTTTTTTTCATGAACACTCTTTGAGGATGAGACAGCCTAAAGAGAAGATGCCTGCCCGACTGACGAGCACTGCGATATGTGATCTTGTTTGAAAGTTTTTTTTTGAAGCATGTTCCTTTTTAATTATCCAAATATTTTTGAATGATTTATTCAATTGCATGTATTTACTGTTTCAATAAATATTTTCATATTTGTCGAGTATTAACAAATAATAAATAAAATGCTAAATTTCATCATTGTGCTTACTTTCCCTTCTCTAATTTATTAATTTTCGATGTAAATTATGGCATTCAATCATACATTCTGTTTGCATCAGAATCAGGATTTATAATAGAAGCGGTAAATTTACATTGAAGGTGAAATAATAAACGAAAAGTACTAGCAGCTTGAATACGTATGTAAATTCAAAATTCCCACCGTTCGAGCATTACTTGCAAACCAAAGATGGCAAATGTATGGTGTTGCCTACGATTAGTTTTTATTTCTTGTAATCAGTGTTCTATGGTCTACAGCAGGCTCCTGCCAAGTTGTACTTCTTCAAAGTTCAAAGGAAGGAGTAGGAACGATACGTGGAACGTGATTTGCAATGGTAATATGTCACTCACAGTGGTTTCCACAAAGCTTCGATCTGCTTGATTACAACGAGTAATATTTTTGCTGCTTTGGTTTTCAGTATGATTTTATCGATGATTCACTCGTGATTTGTCATGTAAGAGTCTAGAATTCTCAAATAATATTGCTATTTCATCATGGAAAGCCTAAAACTCGAAAAACGCTTAAAAATAATTTATGAATTTTATCATCAAAAATTGTTTCACAACACTTGACTATCACTGACGTGAGGTCAAGAGCTATTGTCTATTTAACTCGATTGGACACTCTAAATGGAATTTAGCCCCAAGTTACTTCTGGATACGATATTCACGACATTTCGCGGCAATTAGTGGGTCGCCATTCTACACAGCAATGAGTTTTAATTAGATCAGATTTGTATATTTTGAGTTATAGAGGAAATAACACAATTTGAGTGTAACTCCAAAACCGTTAGCCAATTATGCCAATCAAAGAGCACAAATGCCGCATTCGGATACGCAACCTACCCTGGAAATTGCAAGTCTCTATCTTTTTCCGTTTCATAGTATTATTTCATAATTTTTTCTTAATTTTATAGTAGTACGGTCCTCACATACTTCTTTATGTCGATATTCTACAACTACTTACCAAGTTTCAATTTGATTCTGTCAGTATGTTTTGAGTTATCGAGAAAATTATATTCCAGATGGGGACTCCGAAACCGTTGGGCCGTTTATGCCCAACAACGAAATCAACACTCCCATTCGAATGCGCAACCTACCCTGAAAATTGCAAGTCCCTATCACCTTTCGTTGGAGAGTTATCGAGGCAACGTTCATCCATCCAGCTACTGAACTCACACAAGGCTGGTCGGATCTCCAACAATATAGATCCGATCGTGTTCAAACTTGGAGTTTGATAGTAGATTTAGGTTCTGAAGGCTCTCGCAAAATTTTAGCGATGTCGGATGAATTGTTTCTGATATATGGAATTTTTTGAAATAATTTTCATTGATTATTTAAAATTTTCTAGTGATAGGATCCTCAAGAAATTTCGCGTCGGCATGCTAACACTAACTACCGTGTTTGAATTGGATCGGATTCGCAGTTTTCGAGTTATTGAGGAAATAATAACCGAATTTCAGAATTTCAAAATCAACAGTTTTGGAGTTCTGAAATCTGAATCCTCAATAACTTGAAATGTGAATTACCAACATCCAACACCGAGTACAGTGAATTGTCGTGCGACGAATGCGAAACAGCCGAGCTATACTTTTTGAGCAAGACGCAGGATTTCTAGAATTAAGTCTGGTGGAGAAAGGCCTGGTAAAGTTAGGCACTTGGCTCTTTCTGAGATCTGATGAATTTTTCACTGTGAAAGCTTCTTGTGAGTCTTGGCAACCAATTTTGCATGAAATGTTTTTGGTAGAATTACTTCTTTCTGTACGCTGCACATCTACATATTATAAACATTGTCACGTAATTACCTGTAAACTATAGTATTTAAGATTAACCATTATCATATACTCATGCATTATGACCACAAAGTATTTCCTATAATATGCTATTAAATATTGAAATATTCAATTGAACATTGCCAATTTGCATTGAAATAGACCTTCAACATTATTCATCATACAGCCATTCTGAAATTAGTTTTTACCTAATCATGACATTGGCATACCATTTCGCAATATTTTATTGCAAGTAGGAGTCGTAAAATTATTAATGGACAAGAAAAACAAGTCTCACCTTTTTCCCGTTCTCTATTCCTACAAACCAAATTTGCCACATCTGAAACGCACAAGCAGCCTGAAGACTTAATTAAATACAGATCTAAAGGTTAATTTCTCTTATCACAAGCTATTTCCATAAATACCCAATTAAATGGCGGATTTCATCGGTAAACGCGATGATTTAACGAAATGCAAATTTGAAAGAGTTGCAGTAATGAAGTATGAAAGGTTATAGATGTTTAATTTAAAGCAGCCAGTTCACCTGAACTCTTCCTCATTTGCATAAATCAGACTGTATTTTAATGCTACAAAGTATCGTTCAACAGCTTGCAGCTGAATGAGAATTGTATCGTCCATGTTTGCCTTTGGGAATAACATATTAAGTCTAAATTACGTTTTGGAATATTTTACATGATTTTTCCCTTCTTATTTTTCAATCACTTACTTGAGCTTGCCTTACGTCCTCTAACTATTTTTTATTAGAACAGAAGTAGCTATTCTGTCCCTCAAAACATTTGTCGTTACAGAGCGATTATCTCGCTCCAGCAGATTTTTTCCGATTACAGTGATTTCTGCTTGTGAATACTCCAAACTCAAGAAACCGTTAAACAGCACTTTCAACCTTGCATCTTGAAATTCCTAAAGCTCCAGCCACATAATTCTGTGATCTACCATCCTGAGCCTTATATAGTCTCCAAAACGTTATGAAATATGTGTTTTATCGTTGATGTTGTTTCATAATTGTTTGTTTGGCAACATTTTTTGATAAATTGCTTCTGGCAAATATCTTGTGTTTCTAACTAAGAAGCAATTCACAAAATAATAAATCTTTATTTTATAGATATTTTTCAGAGTTTGAGAGAAAACCCATAAAGGAACCATTTAATAATGAATGTAACTCCCAAAGTATACTATAGTGATTACTTAGAGCACTGTTTATTATCGAACCAAAAGTGAGTGTATTTATTTGGGTTGAAACTATTCGTTTGAGACCATTATCGGCCAAAAAGATGATCAGTTTTTTTTACGTTTGTTTTTAGTGTCGAATTTATATTCTTGGAAATATTGGGATTTTTTTTTTCTAGAGCTAAGCAGCTTTGGGCGAGTTCAGTACCTGGATGGGTGATAGAACTGTCTATAAATTTGGACAGCGCGCCAAAGCTCCTGTCCACAAGGTTTTCCCCCTTTTCTAAAACCCTTCTATATTATACAAAAACTATGAATTGTAATAAATAATGGAGGTAATTGTGAAAATCGATTTGTCTTATATATAATAAGAATATAAAATAAGAAATTACACGGTGGAACCACTAGGACACTCCACAGGTGGTTTTGAAGTTAGAGTGAAAGAACACATTTTGTGTCACCCTGTATAAAAGGATCTACGCATTATTTTTTTGTAAATCAAAGTATGTGGTAGATTTGATATAAATTAACCAACAAGTCAAAAAAAAGTGGGAAAGCCCTGAGGATAGGAGCTTTGGCAACCTGACCAATAGTATAGCCACAGCGGTCATCCATCCTGGTACTGAACTCAACCAAAGCTGCTTAGCTTCAGAAAAAAAAATAATATACCAATATTTCCAAGAATATAAATCTGGCTATAAAAAAAATTATCATTTGTTTGGATGAGAATGGTCTCATACGAATAGTTCCGACCCAAATATATAGATACTGCACAACAAGATATTTATCAGAAGCAATTTATCGAACAATATTGTCTAACAAACAATTACGAAACAACATTAACAATAGAACAACTATTCCGTAACGTTTCGTAGACTATATCAGACTCCTTCGTCAGACACCAAACGAAAGTTTTCCGAATTATTTTTCGTTGATAGCCATGGCTGTCACCATATTCGGGGTTGTTTTATCCCTGAGCACAAACTGCTTTCTTTAGACGTCATCTCCCTATTTACTATTATTTCTATGCAGGTAACCACTGATAATATGGATGAAAAAATTGGTTCAAGCACTGACGTGAAGTCAGAAGCTTTTGCGCGTATGTTCTATTGTCCATTCTTCTGTATTGGACACACTTAATCGAATTTAATATGCTAAATTCTGTTGTCAATTATCCGGTATTGGACACTCTTAATTCGAGTTTACCATGGTAAATTCGAATTAAGTGTCCAATACAGGAGAATGGACAACATAATTTACCATGGTAAATTCGATTAAGGGTGTCCAATACAGAAGAATGGACAATAGAACATACGCGCAAAAGCTTATGACTTCACGTCAGTGCTTGAACCAATTTTTTTTTCGTGATTTTTTTGAAATTTTCTAGGGCTGCGGTTCTTAAAATTTTTTTTTTCGTCATTTTTTTCAAATTTTCTAGGGGTACGGTTCTTACAAAATTTTAAACACGTCTTTATGATGATTTTCTACTACTAGTTACCAAGCTTCAATTCGATCGAATATTTATTTCTTGAGTTATCAAGGAAATAATATTCCAGGTGGGTATAACTCGGAAACCGTTTGACCGATTATGCCCAAAAACGAAATCAACTCTCCCTTTCGGATACGCAACCTACTCTGGAAATAGCAAGTCCTTATCTCCTTTCGTTCGAAAGTTATCGAGGTAACGGTCACCCATCTACTGAACTCACACAAGAATGCTCGAATCTCCAACAATATTCCACCGATCGTGTTAAAACTTGAAACTTGGCAGAAGAGTTAGGTTATGAAGGCTCTTGCAAAATTTCAGCAATTTCAAACGAATAGTTACTCATATATAGAATTTTTTTTTTTTCAATTTTCAATGATTTTTTTAAAATTTTTCACAAATACTATCCTTACGAAATTTTGCAAGAATTTTTGCGTTGGCATTCCACAACTAATTACCATGTTTGAATTCAATCGGTTTAGTATTTTTCGAGTTAATGAGGAACAAAAAACAACCAAATTTCAGATGGCTATAACTCTAAAACCGTTTGGCCGATTATGCTCATAAACGAACTGAAATGTCGCGTTCTGGTGCACATCCCAACCTGAAAACTTCAAGCCGCTATCTCTTTCCGTTCTTAAGTTATCGTGACAACAAAAATATTTTTTAATAATTTTTTTAAAATTTTTTAGTCGTACGATTCGCACAAAATTTCACAAACGTGCTTAGGTTCATATTCTACAACTACTCACCAATTTTCAATTCAATCGGATTCATATTGGTTGAAAACAAAATTATTACTCGGAAACCACTGGGCCGGTTATGCCCATTAACGAACTTGTCCATCGTATTGGGATGCGCTACTTACCCTGAAAATTTCAAGTCGCTAGCTCTTTTCGTTCTCAAATTATCTTGGCTACGGCCGGACGGACGGCCGTACGGCCGGCCGGACAGAATCAAATTTGACCTCGAATTCTTCATTGGGGAGTCGAACTGAATCGTTTGAGACCATTTTCGTCAAAAAATTCGAAAGTTACAGACATTTGGGCAAAACTATAACGCGATGTTCCCCAGAACATACGCGCAAAAATGTCTGCACCTTAGCAATTGTACAGATATTATTTTCAAGGCCAACTAGCAAACCATATTTTGTTCAAAGGAACCCATTTTAATCAAATTTTTGGGTGTCCGATGGGAAGTACTCCTGTTCTAGGGAATGCCGTTTCGACATTATATTGTTTGCATTACCTGAATTATCCTACTGATCACATTTTCTATATCAATATGTAGATGACATGATTTAAAAATATAAATATATACATAATATATTCTTTTGATTGAGAGCTTTATAAGTGTTAGCAGAGGTTAGTGTAACGGGGAACCATAGAATTCGACGCATAATACAATAGCTTAGGGAAAAACCTCAGCAAGAAACACTGTCTACCTTTGAGTGTTGTGATTTTTAGATATTTGATTTGTTTACAAAGATTATCTGAAATTCAAAATATCGATGGACATTTCTTTCTTGAATATGGATTTCTTCATCGAAAAGCAGAGAGGTTACCCCAAAGTACCAGAAATTCATTTGAAAAACGAAAAGAAAGGCGAGAAAAACGAACAAATTAAAAATAATACATAACCTCTCAAAAGTCCGCTCTCATAAATATATTCCTCTGTAGCCACATGGATCTCTTGAAGAAGAATCACCTCCGCTAATTTTCGAAGTTATTCATTCTCAGAAATCCCATCAATATTTGAATTAAATAAGGAAAATGTAGTTGATCATGAGGCCAGGAGGGTTATTTTCAAAACCAGGTATGACCAAGCGATGATTATTCAGAATTTCAGATATTCGAAGACCGCTACTACAGGATCCTAATATACGGCTATCGTCTCCCATAGATATATGATGCTTTTCTCGGAGTTATTATTTCAATAGAAATGAAAATAACATTTATTGGAAGGGGTACTGTCTTTTCGAATGAATATGGAACTATTTACCTACCTACGGGTACTGGCTAAGTCTTATCAACTGCTCCTTTAGATGAAACTCCAACATGTTTGATACATCTACTGGTTACGGTTTCTCTACTGGGTGAAATGGTACTGTTTTTGGCACTCTTGTTCCTCAACTTACCCAAATGTCTATAATTTTCGAATTTTTGAAAATGGTATCAAACGATGTGGTTCGACTCACTGATCAAGAATCCGTGGTCGAAATCGATTCTGTCCGGCCGTTAACACGATTACTCTCGAACGAAAGGAGTTAAAGGATTGATATTTGCAGGTTTGGTTTGGAGCGTAAATATCTCAGACGAGTTCGTTAACCAGCAAAATCCATCGAGCGGTTTCGGGGTTATGGCCGTTTTTAGTAAAACCATTTTTTATGAATATTTCTGAAACCGATCAGTCGATCTATCTGAAATTTAGCATCGAATTGTAGAATCATAACCTTTAGACGCGTGTGAAGTTTTGTTGTGATCGGGTTACCATAAAATGTAAAAAAAAATGTTTAAATTTTTAAATTTTGTCTCTACAATAACTCTCGAACCGAATGCGCTAGGCAATTGAAATTTTCAGAGTAGGTTAGAGAGATAAATAATAATAATAATAATAATAATAATATTTATTGGTTCCATAGAATTACAGTAAAAAAATATACAATTAAAAATGGAGCAAGTCAAATACAAACACAAATACTATTTCTTACAATAGTCCAAAAATTCACAAATGTTGTAGGGCTCACACTTCAAGAGTAAAACATAAAGAGCTTTCTTGAATTTGGTAGGACACGAGATATTTCTAATATGTAAGGGCAATACATTGAACAAACTGACTGCCATACATTCAACATTATTTCCTCTAAGAGTGGTTTTGTGAGCTGGTACAATGAATGGAAAAATTCTTCTTGTATTATTCGAGTTTTTGTAAGGCTCAAAATAATGGTTGTTTTTACTAAAAAAAATTAACAATCGATATATATATAATCCATAAACAGTGAGTATATTATTGCCCTTAAAGAAACCCCTGCGGTTAAGTTCGCTATTGGGCAAAATGGGCCAGATGGTTTCGGAGTAACGAAAAAAAATTTTATTTCTAGCTTGAAAATTTCGAAAGAATTTAATTTTTAAGATGCAATTTCGCCATAAAAATCCATTGATATCATTTTCAACTTCAACAATGTAATACTTTCAGAGGTATGATTTTTCGAAATTTCAATAATGAATCGTACTTCTATGTTTTCACAGAATGCTATAATTATTCTATCTATGATTTATCATATGATCTGTGTTTATACTCGTACATGTCATCATGTTCTATAAGAGAGAGTCAAATTTATTTTAGCTATTTTAATTTGATTTCTTCCATGGTGCAGTTCTCATTCTCAGATTGCTCATTTAATCTTGATAAATAAACTATTATTTGAATTGAATTTCCTTTATGATGCAGTTCTATCATAAGAATACATTGATATAATTCTCAACTCTGAGAAACCAATACTTTCGGAGATATAATTTGTCTGTTTGAACAAGAGCGCCAGAAAGCTCCTGTCCACAGGGCTTGAACCAATTTTTCCTGCATACTCTGGATATCTTCTTTTCAACATAAGCTGGGTTTGGTCAACCGATACTTTGACTAGGTAGGTTCTTCAACAGGATAGATTTCAGGTACTGGAACTTCTATCTTAACTGGGATTTTTACTGGGTTACTGAGAAATAAATATATTTATAATCCCCTATTAAAAGAAAAACAACTTTCTTTGTTCCCCCGTATTTAACGGAAAAATGTATTTAGTATTATTTACAAAATGACAGATTGTCACAGGCGATAGGTCTCAGACAAGTGTCATGTCAAGATCATTGAGAAACATGAAATCCTTGAAAGAGTTATGAATATTAATGAAGTTACTAACTTCATGAAATAATTTATAGTCGAAAACCAGAAACTGTTGACAACTTGTTTGGTCGAATGTAAATACAGCGGACCAGTTTACCCCGATCGTTGGAATATTTGGATATTTACTGTAAAATAAGGATTTGAAGGCTCTCGTAGAATTTCAACCATATCTGACGGATAGTTTCTGAGATTTTTTTAAAATATTTTCTTTTAATTTTCCAGTCATGCGAACCTCACAAAATTTCGCAGTAGTCTTCGTGATGGTATTCTTGAACTAATTACCATCCTTTGATTCGAATAGATCAGTATTTATCGAGTTATTGGGAAAGCAAAATTCGAAATGGCTATAACTCTGAAACCACTCGGTGGATTTTACCCATTACCGAACTGAGCAGGCGCATTTAGACTCCAAACCTACCCTGAAAATTTCAACTCTCCAGCCAATTACGTTCGAGCGTAATCGTGCTGACGGCCAGGCAGAATCCATTTTGACCTCGGATTCTTGATCAAAGAGTCCAAACTAATCGTTTAACACCATTCTCGGCAAAATATTGGAGAATTACAGACTTTTGGACGAAATGATAGGCACACTGCCCATAGAGCAGTAGGTACGCAAAAAAAAACTCAAATTGAACTTAAAATAATGAACTTTTTAATGAACAAACTTCATCAACTTTTTAAGTGGATCGATTATTTTGTGAGTATATTTTCCATAGAAAAGGACTCGAGTATATTATTCGCAAGGAGAAAATTTCTTTTCAAGAAATGCCATGAAAATTTCGCTCGGAAGAGGTGAAATGGGAGAACCCAGTGCTGGACCGTCTAGCTGTAGGTAGGTTTCATTAATAAGTTCGAACTAGCTCTGAATGATATTCATTAAGAGTGTTACATCCCATCACTTCAAATTTTGGGAAACGCCGAATTGTTTTTCTAAAAGAAGGAGCTCGCGTGAATATTTGTCTATTGGGTTAACTGGGTTTTTAGTTTACCATGTGTCGTATCACCCTTGAAAATAATCATTTACGAAAAGATAACTGCGAGTAGAATTTCTTGTAAAGCTTCTACCCTTGTAGAACTATTTATTGCCTATTTCCTGTAAAAGAATGATAAAATCCATTTAACAACTGAAGTGCTGCACATTGCCTAGTACTGTTATTCTTTTGGGCGCTCTAGTTCCTCGGAACTGAGTGCTTATCAATTTGCCCAAATGTCTGTAATTTTCGAATTTTTCGATGAAAATGGTCTTAAACGATTTGGTTCAACTCATTGATCAAGAATCTGTGGTCGAAATTCATTCTGTCCAGCCGGTCCGGCCGGCCGGCCGGCCGGCCGTAGGCACGATAACTCTCGAACGGAATGAGCTACACAGTTGAAATTTTCAGAGTAGGTTTGGGAGATAAATATCTCAGCTAAGTTTGCTACTGGGCAAAATCAGACAGATGGTTTCGGAGTAACAAAAAAAATTTTTTTTTACAGAACCAATTCCAAATTAAATTTTTTTCAATAAGCAGTTTTACCATAAGAATCCAATGATATCATTTTTAAATCTAAGAAGCTAATGCTTTTGGAGATATGATTTTTCAAAATTTCAATAATAAATCGTATTTCTACGTTGTCACAGAATGATATAATTGTTCTATGTATGAATTGTCATAATATTAACTTATTTTCCTGAGACATGACATTATCTAATCAATCGAAGAATTGTGAGCGAAGTGAGAAAAATCTCAGTTGTTTGCTCCGAAATTAGTTTTTCTCAGAAAAGTCTTACATTTCGGAACGGAACATGAAGTAAGAGATCTGAGAGTAGTGAGACTGCTTTTCATCCATAGACATATAATGCTCAGTTCTCTCAATTCATGACGGGACTGACGGAAGGGAATATTATAACTTCAAAAATATTGGGGTTGAAATACTCGTATTTTAGCGTTGCAACGGGGACCTCACCCAAAAATGTTTGAAAATATTACGTAAATATTGAAAGCATAATTCTGTAGTTTGAGAGAGGAGAAAATTTGGTGAACGTAGATCAGGAAATTTATGATCGATTACAAGGTAATTTTTCATTATTACTTCTCTTCTTTCATACATGTTTTATGGAATATCTACTATGTGTAGGTACTTAAAACCTGTTTTGGGCAATTGTCATACGAAACTTGTTTTTTTGGCGCTCTAGTTCCTCGGAACAGAGTGCTTATCAATTTGCCCAAGTGTCTGTAATTTTGGATTTTTGGCTGAAAATGGTCTCAAACGATTTGGTTCGACTCGATTCTTCGAAATCGATTCTGTCTGGCTGGCCGGCCGGCCGTAGGCACGATAACTCTCGAACGAAAGGAGTTAGCGGATTGAAATTCGCAAGGTGGGTTTGGAGCGTAAATATCTCGGACGAGCTCGTTAAAGGGCGAAATCCATGAAGCGGTTTCGGAGTTATGGCCGATTATATTAAAAATATTTTTTATGAATATTTCCGAAACCGATCACTCGATCTATCTGAAATTTAGCATCAAATTGTAGAATCATGACCTTTATACGTATGTGAAGTTTTGTATTGACCAGATTACCGCAAAGTGAAAAAAAAATTGTAAATTTAAAGGAAGTTTTTCTACAATAACTTTCGAACGGAATGAGCTAGGTAGTTGAAATTTTCAGAGTAGGTTAGGGAGATGAATATCTCGGATAAGTTCGTTATTCGGCAAAATTGGCCAGATTTAATTCGATTTCTTTCATGGTGCAGTTCTCATTCTCATGATTGCTCATTTAATCTTGATAAATAAACTATTATTTGAATTGAATTTCCTTTATGATGCAGTTCTATCATATGAATACATTGATATAATTCCCAACTCTGAGAAACCAATATTTTCGGAGATATAATTTGTCTGTTTGAACTAGAGCGCCAGAAAGCTCCAGTCCACAGGGCTTGAATCAATTTTTTCTGCATACTCTGGATATCTTCTTTTCAACATAAGCTGGGTTTGGGCAACCGATACTTTGACTAGGTAAGTTCTTCAACAGGATAGATTTCAGGTACTGGAACTTCGATCTTAACTGGGATTTTTACTGGGTTACTGAGAAATAAATACAGGGTCTTTCACGAGGAACCTCACCCATATTTATACGGGAAACTACTGAACGTATTTTCATGAAATTCAGCACTTATAAGTATTTCACGATGCTGATGAAATCTAAAATATTTTCAAGGCATGAGCACCTCCGGTTTTTCCGGAAATGACGTCAACTTCCGTTTTTCAAATTTGAACACCATTTTTTTATTGTAGAAATAGATTCCTTAGAAAATTTCAAGTTATTTTGATGTAACATTTTTCAGTTTTGGTTGGAAAATTCTCTCTGAGCGGGAAAATTCGAAAAAAAAATCGAAAATAGAGCTCCGCTGAATCAAGAATAACTTCGAGGTTTTTGGATGGAAAATTTTCATTTCTGGGATTTTTGAAGATGTAAGATTGATGTATCCACTTTAAAAATCGAAATCGCGATTCATGATACAGGGGGTGAAAAAATCGCTTTCAAAGTTAGGGATGACAAAATCGAGAAAAATCAATTTTTTCAAATAAGAACCCCATTTTTTTATGGCAGATATTGAATCTACGTTAAAAAATAATGTGAGTGTATGGATCACACCCTTGCCCTAAAATGGATATTTTCTGAGTTATTCACAAAAAACTGTTTTTCGTCTTGAATTTTCAGCTATTTCTTTTCCCTTCACGCCAAAAAGATGAAATTTTCAGGAACTGTTATTTGAACCATGCTGTAGATTTTTCACCCCTTCTTGAAACCGACTTCAAGTTACTATTAGGAGAACCATGGCAAACTCTCGCAGTTATAACTAGAGAAGATGCTCAAAGTTTTGACCGTTAATTTCTAGACATTTATTTATACGTCTCAGGAATGCTTCGTGCGTTGCTCTTCTTATTTCATCGGGAGGAAGAGATCTGCAAAAGTGTTTAAAAACCAAATTGAGTTTCAAAACTATGAATCTAAAAATCTAAACAAACCTGAACGCATTTCTGACTCGTTCTATGCAGTCCTCTTTATCAGTCAGGGGAGTTGAGTAGACAATATTTTTTATCCTACCTCAAACATAATAGTCTAAAGGAGTTAAATCGGGAGAACGTGGTGGCCAAAGATGTGGACCATTGTTCGCCAACCATCGATCTTCAAATAGCCTGTAGAGGATATTTGACACATTGAGTGAATTGTGTGGAGGCGCGCCATCTTGTTGATACCATAAGTCATTATGGTTCTGTACTAGCGGCTCAATTATTTGAGTCAATATGTCAGAATATCTATCTCCTAAGGGAGAACATTCTTTAAATAATGCAAACATGTGTAGTGTTCTATCTTACCAGTTAAAGGCCCATCATAAATGTGAACATCGAGAATTGCATTATTTATGATGGCGCAAAAAACATTGAAAGTCCAGGTCTCTTGAAAGTTCCATTGTCTGAAGTGATGGTTGTTCTCTTCATCCCAATAATGACTGTTATGCCTATTGAAAGAACCATTCTTTGTGAATTTAGATTCATCTGTCCAAATTATACAGTTCAAAAAGTTTTCATTCTCTTGAAATCGAATCATCATAGCTTCGCAAAACTCTGTTCTCCTGACGAAATCAGTTTCCTTCAAATGCTGTACCCTATTGAATTTATATGGGTGCATTTTATATTTTTTTAATATTCTCCAAACACTCGATTGAGATAATCCCAGATCAATCTCGGCATCTTTGAGAGAATTTTGAGGATTCACACGAAAATATGCAAGAACTGTAATTTCGTTGTTCTCATCTTCTACTACACTTTTTGCGCGTATGTTCTGGGGAACATCGCGTTATAGTTTTGCCCAAATGTCTGTAACTTTCGAATTTTTTGAAAAAAATGGTCTCAAACGATTAAGTTCGACTCCCCAATGAAGAATTCGAGGTCAAATTTGATTCTGTCCGGCCGTCCGGCCGTTGCCACGATAACTTGAGAACGAAAAGAGCTAGCGACTTGAAATTTTCAGGGTGGGTTGCGCATCGCAATACGACGGACAAGTTCGTTAATGGGCATAATCGGCCCAGTGGTTTCCGAGTAATAATTTTGTTTTCAACCAATATAAATCCAATCGAATTGAAACTTGGTGGGTAGTTGTAGAATATGAACCTAAGCACGTTTGTGAAATTTTGTGCGAATCGTATGGCTAGAAAATTTTAAAAAAATTATTAAAAAATATTTTTTTGTCACGATAACTTGAGAACGGAATGAGATAGCGGCTTGAAGTTTTCAGGTTAGGATGTGCACCAGAACGCGACATTTCAGTTTGTTTATGAGCATAATCGGCCAAACGGTTTTAGAGTTATAGCCATCTGAAATTTTCTGGAATTTGGTGGTTTTTTGTTCCTCATTAACTCGAAAAATACTGAACCGATTGAATTCAAACATTGTTATTAGTTGTAGAATGCCATCGCGAAAATGTTTGCAAAATTTGGTGAGGATAACATCTGTAGAAAATTTTTAATAAATCTTTGAAAATAAAAAACAAAAATTCTATATATCAGTAACTATTCGTTTGAAATTGCTGAAATTTTGCAAGAGCCTTCATAACCTAACTATACTACCAAGTTTCAAGTTTTAATACGATCGGTTAAATATTGTTGGAGATTCGAGCATTCTTGTGTGGGTTCAGTAGATGGGTGACCGTTACCTCGATAACTTTCGAACGAAAGGAGATAGGGACGTGCAATTTTCAGGGTAGGTTGCGTATCCGAAAGGGAGAGTTGGGTTTATTTTTGGGCATAATCGGTCTAACGGTTTCCGAGTTATACCCACCTGGAATATTATTTCCTTAATAACTCAAAAAATAAATATTCGATCGAATTGGTGCTTGGTAAATAGTAGAAGCAAATCAACATAAAGACGTGTTTAAAATTTTGTAAGAACCGTACCCCTACAAAATTTGAAAAAAATGACGAAAAAAAAAATTTTAAGAACCGTACCCCCAGAAAATTTTAAAAAAAATTGGTTCAAGCACTGACGTGAACTCAGATGCTTTTGCGCGTATGTTCTATTGTCCATTCTTCTGTATTGGACACCCTTAATCGAATTTACCATGGTAAATTATGTTGTCCATTCTCCTGTATTGGACACTTAATTCGAATTTACCATGGTAAATTATGTTGTCCATTCTCCTGTAATGGACACTTAATTCGAATTTACCATGGTAAATTCGAATTAAGAGTGTCCACTTAATTCGAATTTACCATGGTAAATTCGAATTAAGAGTGTCCAATACAGGAGAATGGACAACATAATTTACCATGGTAAATTCGAATTAAGTGTCCAATACAGGAGAATGGACAACATAATTTACCATGGTAAATTCGATTAAGGGTGTCCAATACAGAAGAATGGACAATAGAACATACGCGCAAAAGCATCTGAGTTCACGTCAGTGCTTGAACCAATTTTTTCTCTGTGTATAGTTTTCTTAACGAAAGATCCGACATTTCTCAAGTTTGTCATGGCTCTGTTAATGGTATCTCTGGTTGGTCTGGGTCGGTTAGGAAACCTCTCAATGAACAGTCGAATCGTTCTATCTACAACTTTATTACATTCTCCATGAAGTAGAATGAGATTTAAATAATCTTCATTGGTAAAATTAGGCATAGTGATCGATTTTATAACTTAATACGAATTATCACCAAATTAATAGTAAACACAAAATGCTACTGAATAAAGAGGAATTTGGCAGATGTAATTAATGATATCTATCATTAAAAAAAAAGAATGTAAAACATGGTAAGTTTTTGCATATGGTTCATAAGGAATTATTTATTTATCACTGGAGAGAAAACCGATGGCCGATTACTTGAAATAAAGAGGTTTCCGATACAAATTCGAATCAAAATTCGCCATCTATTTAGGAACAACCTGTAACTTTTTTCTCTTGCATATTAGGGTAGTAAAATCTAAAACATGGTTTAAGTAACAGTTCCTGAAAATTTCATCTTTTTGGCGTGAAGGGAAAAGAAATAGCTGAAAATTCAAGACGAAAAACAGTTTTTGGTGAATAACTCAGAATATATTCACTTTAGGGCAAGGGTGTGATGCATACACTCACATTATTTTTTAACGTAGATTCAATATCTGCCATAAATAAATGGGGTTCTAATTTGAAAAAATTGATTTTTCACGATTTTGTCATCCCTAATTTTGAAATCGATTTTTTCATCCCCTGTATCATGAATCGCGATTTCGATTCTTAAAGTGGATACATCAATCTTACATCTTGAAAAATCCCAAAAATGAAAATTTTCCATCCAAAAACCTCGAAGTTATTCTTGTTTCAGCGGAGCTCTATTTTCGATTTTTTTTTCGAATATTCCCGCTCAGAGAGTATTTTCCAACCAAAACTGAAAAATGTTACATCAAAATAACTTGAAATTTTCTAAGGAATCTATTTCTGCAATGAAAAAATGGTGTTCTAATTTGAAAAACGGAAGTTGACGTCATTTCCGGAAAAACCGGAGGTGCTCATGCCTTGAAAATATTTTAGATTTCATCAGCATCGTGAAGTACTTATAAGTGCTGAATTTCATGAAAATACGTTCAGTAGTTTCCCGTATAAATATGGGTGAGGTTCCTCGTGAAAGACCCTGTATATTTATAATCCCCTATTAAAAGAAAAACAACTTCCTTCTTTTCCTTCGTATTTATCGGTCTGTGAAAACTAATGTATCATCTTTCGTTGATAGATTATATGCAGAAAGCAAGTGAAGTTTGGTCCCGATAGTGGGAGAAAATCGAGATTCCGAATTTCTAAGATTAAAAAATTGTGTGCATTTAGAATGCATTCCTATCCTTTTCCGTAAACGACAAATGAGAGTTTTTTTGTAACATATATTAGGGCGGTTTTAAGCTCGAAGCCCCAATCGTTGTTAATATTTCACCTTTTTACCCAGATGAAGGAACTTCCTATTTTCGTTCTATATGGTCTTTTATATACAATTACACTGTACGAATTCATTACTATTTCTTGATCTGTCGTGAAACAATACCATTGCCTTGTCTTCGTAGGAACTTAGTAGTCACTTCTTCCTTGCTATACATTTTCATATAGAAGGAAGATTTTAAATTGTATCAATATTGCATTGTACAATTACTTCGTGCTTGTTATCTCAGTATCGGTAAAAAGAAAATACATTTTGTTGTTTGTTTAAAGTGCGTTCGAATATTTCACCTCTTCCTATCCTCGTAATTGTTATCTTATTGCAAGTAACAACTTACGCAGTAATCCACGAGATTACTACTGGGTGCTTAAAGTTAAGTAAACCCCTTTACTCGTCCCCCTGGTAAAATAATCAGGGTGTATAATTTTGATCCTTCGAACCATAACATCCTGTTAAATCAATCAGGATCCAACAAAGAGTTTCCTGGCCTCAATAGTTTCGGAACCGCTGCTCTACACCGAAGAATTACGACGGTGTATTAGGGCCAAAGAAGAAAATAAAAAATCTGTCAAATGACAGATTTATTCTGTCAATTGACATATTTAATCTAACAATTGACACATTTAATCTGTCAATTGACACGTTCAATCTGTCAATTGACAGATTTTTCAGTTGAATACAAGACTAAATGAACTTGCTCTATCTATCTAGAGGGTGATTCACGATCAGAAGACATACCAATGCTTCTCCTTCGATAATTAAAAATTCATTTGAACATACCAGTGTCAGTCATGACAAAAAACTAAAAACTCATTTATTGGCCAGCTGGAATCTGCGTTAAAAAATATGTGTTTTTGCGTGTATGTTCTGGGGAACATCGCGCTTTTCATTTTTCCCAACGTCTGTAATTTTCGAATTTTTGCCGAATATGGTCTCAAAAGGTTTGGTTCGAATCTATAATGAAGAATTCGAGTTCAAATTTGATTCGGACCTGTCGTTGCCAGGATAAGTTGAGAACGGAAAGAGAGATAGCGCCTTGAAATTTTCAGGGTAGGTGGCACGTCGTAATACGAAGGCCAGGTTCATAAATTGGCATAATCGGTCCAATGGTTTCTGGGTAATAATTGTGGTTGCAACCAATACGGAATCGATCAAATTTAAACTTGGTCAGTAGTTATAGTAAAAATTTTAAAAATTCATCATTGAAAATCGTTGAAAAATATCGGATCTATATTGTTGGGGATCCGAGCAGCCTTGTGTGAGTACAGTAGCTGGAAGGGTGACCCGGTAACGTTAGAACGAAAGGAAATAGGGACTTGCAACTTTCAGGTTAGGTTGCGAATCCGAATGGGAGGATAAAGTTCGGTTTTGCTCATAATTGGCCCAACGGTTTCGGACTTATATCTAACTGGAATATTATTTCCTCGATAACTCAGTTAATATAGACTTGATCGAATTGAAGCTTGGTAACTTATTGTAGAATATCGACATAAAGACATGTGTAAGATTTAATGAGAACAGTACTCCCAGAAAATTTTAAAAAAATTACGAAAAAAAAATTGGCTCAAGCACTAACGTGAAATCAGGATCTTTTGTGTGCATTCTACTGCACAGGATAATGGACAATTGAACATGCAAGCAAAAGCTCCTGACTTCGCGTTAGTGCTTGAGCAATTTTTTTTCCTAATTTTTTTAGAATTTTCTGGGGGTACAGTTCTCATTTAATTTTACACACGTCTTTATGTCGATGTTCTAATAGTTACCAAGCTTCAATTTGATCGAGTCTAATTTTTTTGAGTTATCGAGGAAATAATATTCCAGGTGGGTATAACTCCGAAACCGTTAGACCCGTTTATGCTCAAAACCGAACTTAACCCTCCCATTCAGATGGCAACCTATCCTGAAAATTGCAAGTCCCTATCTCCTTATACGCGCAAAAGCTCCAGACTTCACGTCAGTGCTCGAACCAATTTTTTTTCCTTAATTTTCTTGAAACTTTCTAGCGGCCCGTTTCTCACAAAATTTTACACACTACTTTATGCCGATATTCTACAATCAATTAACAAGCTTCAATTCGATCGAGTCTATATATTTTGAGTTATCGAGGGAATAATATTCCAGGTGGGTATAACTTCGAAACCGTTAGACCGATATGCTCTAAAACGATATTAACCCTCCTTGTCGGATGCGCAACCTACCCTGAAAAGGTAAGTCCCTATCTCCCTTCGTTCGAAAGTTATCGAGGCGACGGTCACCCATCCAGCTTCTGAAATCACACAAGGCTGCTCGGATCTCCAACAATATAGATCCGATCGTATTCAATCTTGGAACTTGGCAGCAGAGCTAGGTTTTGAAGGCCCTCGCAAAATTTCAGTGATGTCGGATCGATAGTTTCTGATATATATAATTTTTGTTTCAATGATTTTCAATGATTTCTTAAAACTTTTCTATAGATATGATTGTCACGAAATTTTGCAAGGAAATAATATTCCAGATGGATATCAGTCCGAAACCGTTGGGCCGATTATGACCAACAATATAGAACCCATCGTGTTCAAATCTTGCAACTTGGCAGTAGAGTTTGGTTTTCGAGGCTCTTGCAAAATTTAAGCGTTGTCGTATGAATAGTGGTTGATATACAGGGTGTCCCAGAAATCAACGATAAGCCGGTAACGGGCGATAGGCCAGGTCATAACAGTTATCAGAAAAATATTTAAAAAAATCTTTGTCATGTACTTTTCAAATTATAGGTATTAGAAAAGATAAGGAAAAACTGACATCCTGTGATGATCTTTCAAGTCCTGTGTCTACAAATATTAATTTTTAGACAATCTTTTTTTTGTAATGTAATCATGAATAATCCTTCTGTGAATTACAGTTGAAAATTAAAACATAACTGCCTAGTTTCAAATAAAATGTTGGATTTTTGCCCAACATTAAATTCAAAATAATTTCATCATCCAACTTTAACCGACTGTACTGTAAAAAAAATGTAACACACTATTTTGGCAAGTAACATCAAAAGATGGCGCATTTAGTCTGGATTCCAAAATGGTATGATACTTGCTAGATTACTTCTTAGTTGAGGAAAATAATAATGTTTTTTTAAGAGGAACCGGATTTCAGTACAATTCTGTTTAATTATTGGAAATGGAGCCTAGGCATCTTTAAGTCCACAATTTACAACTAAAGTTTGATTTAAACGGTAGGCGGAGAGTGACGTTATTTTGCCTAGTAAGAGTGAGACAGATGGTGACGCTAAGTGGGAGCGAGATAGATAGTGACGCTACTTATATGCGAGAGTGAGACGAAATAAAAGATGCAAGTTCGAAATATGATTAAGACATTGGATTTTTTCAGTTGACTTTAATTTAATGAGATTAACAAGAAATTACAGCAAATGTTCAAATTGCTGGCTTTCAGCTGCAATGCAAACGAGGTAAACATGTGGACGGGAGTTTTGAATGGTAGAGTTATTGGTCCATTTGAGCTGCCGGAGAACTTAAATGCCCAGGTTTATTAGGACTTCTTACAAAATCAATTACCAGATTTATTGGAAGAAGTGCCACTGAACATTTACGGCAGCATGTGGTACCAACAAGATGGCTGCCCAGCGCATTATGCTCCCACAGTTCGGGAGTTCCTCGACCGAAAATACCCCGATAGGTGGATTGGTCGGGGTGGTACAATTTCGTGGCCTGCCCGCTGCTAGATTTCTTCTACTGGGGAACGATTAAGGAGATTTAGCCGAGCTGCACCAAAGAATTACAGAAGCCGCTGAATACATTAACTCAAGAAGTTATACCCATCTTATTACGCTATCATTTTTAAGAAGATGTAGAGCATTGCAGCTGAAGGCCAACAATTTGAACATTTGCTGTAATTTCTAATTAAATTAAAGTCAACTGAAAAAATCCAATGTCTGAATTTTATTTCAAACTTTGCACCTTTTATTTCGTCTCACTCTCGCATAAAAGTAGCGTCACTATCTATCTCGCTCACACTTAGCGTCACCATCTGTCTCACTCTTACTAGGCAAAATAACGTCACTCTCCATCTACCGTTTAAATCAAACTTTACTTGTAAATTGTGGACTTAAAGATGCCTAGGCTCCATTTCCAATAATTATACAGAATTGGCCTGAACTCCGGTTCCATTTAAATAAACATTATTATTTTCCTCAACTAAGAAGTAATCTAGCAAGTATCATACCATTTAGGAATCCAGACTAAATGCGCCATCTTTTGATGTTACTTGCCAAAACAGTGTAGTACATTTTTTTTACAGTACAGTCGGTTGAAGTTGGATGATGTAATTATTTTGAACATAATGTTGGGCAAAAATCCAACATTTTATTTAAAACTGAGGCAGTTATGTTCTAATTTTAAACTGTAATTTACAGAAGGGTTATTCATGATTACATTACAGAAAAAAGACTGACGAAAAATTAATATTTGTAGACACAGGACTTGAAAGATCATCACAGGATGTCAGTTATTCCTTTTTTTTTTCTAATACATCTAATTTGAAAAGTACATGACAAATATTTTTTTTTATATTTTTCTGATAACTGTTATGACTTGGCCTATTGCCCGTTACCGGCTTATCGTTGATTTCTGGGACACCCTGTATATATGAGTTTTTATAAAATTTTCTAGTGATGAGATTCTCACGAAATTTTGCGAGATCTTTCGCGTTGTCATTCTTCAACTAATAACCATGTTTGAATAGGATCGGTTATAAAATTTTCGAATTATTGAGGAAATATCAATCAATTTTCAGATGGGTATAACTTCAAAAGCGTTTGGCTGATTATTCTTATAAACAAAGTCAAATGTCGCATGCAGATGCACAACCTTACCTGACAATTTCAAATTGCTATCTCCTCCCGTTCCCAGGTGATCGTGATAATATTTTTTAATGTTTTTTCTTAAATTTTCTAGCAATATGATTCTCACAAAATTCACAAACGTGCTAAGGTTTGTATTCTACAACTATTCACCAAGTTTCAATTCGATTGGATTTATATTGGTTGAAAACAAAATTATTACTAGGAAACCAAGGGCCGATTATGCCCATTAACGAACTTGTCCGTCATATTGGGATGCGCAACCTAACCTGAAAACTTCAAGTCGCTAGCTTTTTCCGTTCTGAAGTTATTGTGGCAAATACCGGACGGCCCGACGCCCGGCCGGACAGAATCAAATTTGACCTCGAATTCTTCATCGGGGATTCGAACCAAATCGTTTGAGACCATTTTCGTCAAAAAATTCGAAAGTTACTGACATTTGTGCAAAATGATAACGCGACGTTCCCCAGAACATACGCGCAATAATAAATATATGTGAGCACGGGATCTTGGCGCTTTTGATAATGAAAAACAAGCACCAAAGTCGGCTGGATGCCGGTGGAGACTTGTATTTGGTTTTAAGTGGCACGGACGCAAGGATTCAAAAGATGCCCAAGACTATGTAGTGCCTAATATCTCATTGAAATAATACATTCATCTCTGTAATATGATATAATTTGCTTTAAAACAATATAAATAAAATATTGTCAATGTTTCATATGTATATGAATAAATATAACCAACATTTATTTATTTAGATTTACTGTATAGGAATATATTTATCGACTTTGTGAAGATAATATTACCTTCAAGAAGTTGGTGGTCCGTGACTTGACAGAAATTTTTTTGAATGGTCCCTCATTATGAAAAGGTTGAGAACTATTGCTCTAGATATATAGAGCAAAATCAACAAGTCCAGATACTTATGCATATATTTCACAAGTCAAATAGATCCCAGGGAGTTCATTGATTTGCCGACAAAGCAAGAGTAGACGCGTTTCTGACTTCTTGGGCTTCATCAGTACTCTGTAGCTTCTCAACAAATTCAACTAAACTGACCCAGGTTAAGCCTCTCAGAGCCGGCTAGGTCGATCATACCTAATCGCCCACGCCACCTATGAGACAAAACACGGAAATCAGCCTTTCCCCACCAGTGAATATTTGAAGCGTGAAATCATATGCCACCATTCACTCGATATTAATCGAGAACGAGTCCCGCAGAGCTCAGACAGTATCTTCCCAATGGCCATGAACGCTGTTTAGCGTTTTCAAAAATAATAATGAAAAATGGCGATACCGTTGTTAATAAATCAACAAGTCCAGAGCGTTCCTGCCACTCGGGTCCTTCATAAATGGCTTCGTATAATTAATATACTTATGCATATATTTTGTCAAGTCAAATAGACCCCAGGGGATTCATTGATTTGCCGATTTGCCGAATATTCACTGGTGGGGAAAGGCTGATTTCCGTGTTTTGTCTCATAGGTGGCGTGGGCGATTAGGTACGATCGACCAAGCCGGCTCTGAGAGGCTTAACCCGGGTCAGTTTAGTTGAATTTGTTGAGAAGCTACATAGTACTGATGAAGGCCAAGAAGCCAGAAACGCGTTTGCTCTTGCATTCTCGGCAAATCAATGAACCCTCTGGGGTCTATTTGACTTGTGAAATATATGCATAAGTATATTTATTATACGAAGCCATTTATGAAGGACCCGATTGGCAGGAACGCTCTGGACTTGTTGATTTATTAACAACGGTATCGCCATTTTTCATTATTATATAGAGCAAGTTCACTTAAGGCTGGTTTATGCTGGCTGGTAACTTTAACTCATTCCCTAACTTAAAAATTGAAACATAGATTTCTAACGCTATGGTGATACTGGGACTGAATAATCCGTTTACTTATTATTAATAAAAATAATTAATAAGTTAACGGATTATTTACTCTGAATATAAAGCATAACAATAAAAATAAATGTCTATATATATTATATATATATGATTAAGTTAAAGTTACCAGCCAGCATAAACCAGGCTTAAGTCTTTTATTCAACTGAAAAATCTGTCAATTGACAGATTAACCAAAGGTTTCTGAAAGGCTGATCAACACAAATAAATAAAATGTCAACTAATCAGACTTCAGTCTCTTGTTAACCATCAGTTGAGTTGCGCAAACCGCAAAAACTCGGGCTGATTTGACATTAACAGTTTTGTTTGTTCATCAGCACTTTGACCAACCTTTCAGAAACCGGGTGTAAATCTGTCAATTGACAAATTTTTTATGATCTACATTGGCCCTAATACGCCGTCGTAAAGAATATACCCTCCGAAGCGAAAAATCCGGGCTTTCCACTTACTTATCGATTCCCCAGATCACCATTGTCACAAATACTTCAATACACTGAAAAAACGTTCGTATTGAGAACATCTGTACTTCGGGGCTCGTAAAGATTGAATCGCACCGGAAGACCCGGGAATGAAAAATCAATGGTTGAGTTGAGTCGAATATCCAACGAGAAAAAAGGGAAAAACTCTAATTAGCGATCAGTTAGACACTTGAGTTTTCGGGACGTTCCCAATTCAATTGTCTCGATTTATTGGTATTTTCGTCACGTCCTTTGAACAAGATTTATAATTCGATATTCGCTACCCGGTCTCTTGGAAACTCTCAACGTTCCTCTGAGAAATCCTTGTGGATAGTAACTCTTACCCGGGAATGTACGATCCAGTGATGCCAATTCCAGAAACGGAAAACACGAAGTACTGATTAGGAAAATCTCATCAATTTTTAATTGTCGTCATACGCTTCTTCTCGCACTTGGGCAAGCTCCAGAAACTGATGTCAAAAAAAAAATGGGTTCAAGCCCTGTGGACAGGAGCTTTCTGGCGCTCTAGTTCAAACAGACAACAAATTATATCTCCGGAAGTATTGGTTTCTCAGAGTGGGGAATTATATCAATGTATTCTTATGATAGAACTGCATCATAAAGGAAATTCAATTCAAATAATTGTTCATTTATCAAGATTAAATGAGCAATCTAAGAATGAGAACTGCACCATGGAAGAAATCAAATTAAAATAGCTGACATGAATTTGACTCTCTCTTATAGAATAGGATGACATGTACGAGTATGAACACAGATCATATAATAAAGCTTAGATATAATAATGATAACATTCTGTGAAAACATAGAAGTACGATTCATTATTGAAATTTCGAAAAATCATATCTCCGAAAGTATTAGCTTGTTGGATTTGAAAATGATATCAATGGATTTTTACGGTGAAACTGCATCTTAAATTAAAATTGAATTTGAAATTTGTTACTTAAAAAAAAAAAAATTTCTTTTTCGTTACTCCGAAACCATCCATCCTATTTTGCCCAATAACGAACTTAACCGAGATATTCATCTCCCTAACTTACTCTGAAAATTTCAATTCCCAGCTCATTCCGTTCGAGAGTTATTGTAAAATTTTTTTTTTATTTTCAAATTTTTTTTTTACACTTTGCGGTAACCTGGTCAATACAAAACTACATACGTATGAAGGTCATGATTCTACAATTTGATGCTGAATTTCAGATAGGTCGAGTGATCGGTTTCGGAAATATTTATATAAAATGTTTTTACTGAAATCGGCCATAACTCCGAAACCGCTCGATGGATTTTGCCCATTAACGAACTTAACCGAGATATTCACGCTCCAAACTTACCTTGCAAATTTCAATCTTCTAACTCTTTTCGTTCGAGAGTAATCGTGCCTACGGCAGGCCGGACCGGCCGGACAGAATCGATTTCGACCTCGGATTCTTGATCAGTGAGTCGAACCAAATCGTTTGAGACCATTTTCAGCCAAAAATTTGAAAATTACAGACATTTGGGCAAATTGATAAGCACTCAGTTCCGAGGAACTAGAGCGCCAAAAAATGGGTTCAAGCCCTGTGGACAGGAGCTTTCTGGCGCTCTAGTTCAAACAGACAAATTATATCTCCGAAAGTATTGGTTTCTCAGAGTTCGGAATTATATCAATGTATTCTTATGAAAGAACTGCATCAGAAAGGAAATTAAATTCAAATAATAGTTTATTTATCAAGATTAAATGAGCAATCTGAGAATGACAACTGCACCATGGAAGATATCAAATTAAAATAGCTGAAGTGAATTTGACTCTTTCTTATAAAACAGGATGAAATGTACGAGTATGAACACAGATCATATAATAAAGCTTAGATAGAATGATTATAGCATTCTTTGAAAACATAGAAGTACGTACGATTTATTTTTGAAATTTAGAAAAATCATATCTCCAAAAGTATTAGCTTGTTGGAGTTGAAAATGATATCGATGGATTTTAATGGTGAAACTGCATCTTAAATAAAAATTACAGACATTTGGGCAAATTGATAAGCACTCAGTTCCGAGGAACTAGAGCGCCCAAAAGTGTAATTCCCTTTCCGGGATTTGAGCCCGCCTTCTCTCGGTCCGAAACCGAAAACGCGACTGACTAGACGAACCGGCTATCGGGCTCCTCGTACGATCTTGCCGATCTCCGGTATTAGAATAAAACGTCGGTACTTACCTGGGATATATATTCTTAATTTTCACTTTTCGACATAAAATCGCCACATGGGGTATTATTTGACGGTTTTTTACCCTTGTCTCTCTAAGTAGATTTTGACGTTTCTCGAACCAACTATTAGCATGGAATTAGGCAATGTCATGTCTCAGGAAAATAAGTTGACATTATGAAAAGTCATACATAGAATAATTATATAATTCTGTGAAAACGTTGAAATACGATTTATTATTGAAATTTTGAAAAATCATATCTCCGAAAGTATTAGCTTCTTAGAGTTAAAAATTATATCATTGGATTCTTATGGTAAAACTGCTTATTGAAAAAAATTTAATTTGGAATTTGTTATGTAAAATAAAACTTTTTTTTTGTTACTCCGAAACCATCTGTCCGATTCTACCCAATAACGAAGTTAGCCGAGATATTTATCTGCCAAACCTACTCTGAAAATTTCAACTGTCTAGCTCATTCCGTTCGAGAGTTATCGTGCTTACGGCCGGCTGGCCGGACAGAATGAATTTCGACCACGGATTCTTGATCAGTGAGTCGAACCAAATCGTTTAAGACCATTTTCATCGAAAAATTCGAAAATTACAGACATGTGGGCAAATTGATAAGCACTCAGTTCCGAGGAACTAGAGCGTCAAAAAATGGTTCAAGCAGTGACGTGAAGTCAGGAGCTATTGTCTACTCACACTAATGGACACTCTACTACGAATTTTTAGCATCAATATATTCTTTTCTCAGCTTTTATAATATATGAATACATTTCATACCATTTTAATGACATACTTCAGTAGAGAATCGGCTATGAACAGAGAATTTTTAATTCTGACATATATTATGTATTCTATTGAAATTAAAATACTCAGGCCTGAAGTAACTGCTGATGAATACAACTAGGGCTTCACGCGAGAGCGAGATTTTTCTCGTCTCGTCTCGTTCTCGTCTCGGAAAATTGAGACGAGACGTCTCGTCTCGAGACGTTTTCGAGAATATTCTAGTCGATACCGAGACCACATACAGGCAACACGAGAGTCTCGTTTTAGGTCTCGTTAATTTTTTTGTACGAAGTTTTATATACGACTCGACATTTTTCAACACCCACAGAAAACAATTGAATATGAAGAGTTTCCCCTATAATTACCAATATATTTTGTCTATATTATACATCGATCGTTCTAGCAATACACGATTTTTTAGAAGATTATTAATTCGTTATGATCTTCCGGTAATTGAGAGTATTTTTCAAGACAAAATAGAATTTACAACCATAAAAACGGATGCCATTATTAATTCAATACTTAACGGATAACTTTTATTGCCCCTAAATCCCAATGCTTTGAAAATTTCGTCATCTGAACATCTGGAGAAATGTATTCTCTTGTGCTCCTTGTAGTGAAGATGTGAACAATTATTGTATACATCTGTGGAACTACGTATAATAAAACTGGTAGAGAAATGAAGCTATTCAATGTTTCGAAAAGTGGAAAGGTATTATTTGAAAACTATACCAAATAGTTCAATTCTATTAAAAAATGTATCGACATCGGTAGCCTATTTAAAACATCAACAAAACTTTCGAAATATTGGAAACCTGAGTTTGAAGATTATTTGCTCTTAGAAAGAGCAAATAGGAATCAAAATATTTTACAGTGGTGGAGAGTGATGAAAAAGTTCTTCCTACACTTTCCGAGATGGCCGATTATTTATTAATGGCTGCATCCGTGCCTGTTGAAACATTATTTTCCACAGCAGGTATGATCATAGCAAAAACACGTACATCATTGAAAGATGCAAGCATGATTATGTTTGAATTCTTGGTCATCCAGTAATTTAAAAGTTGAAATTATCAGTGTTTAAAATTAAAAATAATATGTACATTGTACATGTACAAATATTTTTGTACGAGAGCGTAATAAATAGGTATAGCTTTACAAAATTATTCATTATTGTATACCATTTCGTTTATATATTATAATATTTATTATCGTCATTCAGAATTAAGCAAAACGAGATGAGACATCTGATAACGAGACGATAACGAGACTTAAACAAGACTTAATTTTTTGGGAATTGGCGAGACCGAGACGAGATTTTTTATACTCCTACTCTCGTTTCGTGTGAAGCCCTAAATATAACTCCAAAATAATTATGCCGACTATGGCAATTAACTAACTTAAATTTAGCATTCGGATGCTCAACCCACCCTGAAAATTATTATGTCGTAATTTTTTTAAAATTGTATAGTTGGACGGTTTTCATAAAACTTCACACACGTCTTTGTGTAGATATTCCACAACTAGTTACCAAGCAGAAATATTTCTCAGATAATCACAAGAGTAGATATTTTGTGAAATATATTGTTCTCTATGTAGACCTTTCCTGATATTTTGTATGAAAACTTCGTAAAAATAAGTTAACGAGACGAAAACCGAGACTCTTGGGTTGCTCTGTAAGTTGTATCGCCTATAATATGTTTCAAAACGTTTCGTCCCGCTTTTCCAAGACGAGAACGAGACGAGACGAGAAAAATCTCGCTCTCGTGTGTAGCTCTAGTCGCGGTGTGCCAATGTTTATAGCACATGCCTGTTTTCAAGGGAAATTATTTGAAACTAAATCGATCGAGTTGTGTTGTAGTCCGCAAAGACCTTGAATTTTTTTTTTATATACAGGGTGTCCCGTAGCTGATATCGAAAACTTAAAAACTGATAACATTTGAGGTCTGAAGTCAACTGTTTTGGACATACAGGGAGATAGAAGAGTTTATATCTTAATACACTCTTAATTCGAATTTACCATGGTAAATTCGAATTAAGAGTGTCCAATACAGCAGAATGGACAACATAATTTACCATGGTAAATTCGATTAAGGGTGTCCAATAAAGGAGAATGGACAATAGAACATACGCGCAAAAGCTTCTGACTTCACGTCAGTGCTTGGACCAATTTTTTCTTCTTCGAGGGGGACATCTTCCAGAGTAAAAATTCCCTTCAAAATATCAACACCAGAAGAGTGGTGATTAACCTTCTTGAATTATGAATGGGGAATGTAGGTGATGCCATGCCTCAGTCGAAAGCTTGTTGCAACATCTAATCAGTTCCGTACGGTGTTTCATGATTGGATCAATTTTGTCAAAAATACAGTGTGTAAAACGGACTGTCTTGGCTATGTCACTCCCATGGAATAGATATTTGATAATTTATTGCAACTCTTACAGAGAAGCCTTCTCGAACTAGCTCTTTCAACATTCTTCTAAAATTCGCGTCGCTTGAGATATGTTCGTGTTCATAATCTACTTAGATCGCATAGCGAAGACGCTGAACACACTTTATTGGCGCGCTGTTCTATGAACAAAGTGCCTATTATCAATTCGTCCAAATGTCTGATATTTTCGAATATTTGGCCGAAAATGGTCTTAAGCTATTAGTTTCGACTCCCTGATGAAGAATCCGAGGTCAGAATTGATTCTGTCCCGCCGGTCATCAGCACGATTACGCTCGAACGCAATGAGGTAGAGAGTTGAAATTTTCAGAGTAGGTTTGGAGTCCAAATGCACCGGCTAAGTTCGTTAATGGGCGAAATTCATCTAATGGTTTCAGATTTATAGCAATTTGGAATTTTGCTTTTCCAATATCTCGAAAAATACTAATCTGTTCGAATCAAAGCACGGTAATTAGTTGAAAAATACTGACACGAAGACTTATGCAAAAATTTGTGACGATCGTAAGGCTTCAAAAATTTAATAAAAATATTTAAAATTAGTTCAAGCACTGACTTCAAATTTGAGTCTGATCGGATCAATATTGGTGAAGATAATAGCGAACTTTCGAAATATTCCAAAAATCGGGGCAATCTGGTCCACTGGTTAACACTCAACCAAACAAATTGTCAACAGTTTTTGATTTTTGAAAGTATTTAAGTATTATTGCATACCTCATTATTCTTAGTGTTCTTTGATGTCATTCATATATCTCTAGGTTCGAGTTCAAGTCATTGTCTTACATGACAGATGGTAGATAAACCAGTATAAGAATAACAAAGCTGGGTGAAAATGTTGATAAGAATCAGGAACCAGTTTCGCAAGTTACGAACAAAGATTTGAAAATGGTTAGATATCCAAAAACATCTTTATTCATGCTAAACACTGTGAATTTTATATTTTTCAGAAGGAGTTTGAGAGAGAAAATCCAGAAAGGAACCATTTAATAATGAATATAACTTCCAAAGTAAATTTAAAGTATATTCATTCCTCAAATCTACTCTGAAAATCAAATTATATCAGTTAAAACTTTTCAATATTTCAGTTTTGTTTTTACTGGATATATTCTGAAATCAATTTGATTATGTATCTCACCAAAGAATATATTTCCATCATCATATGGATTATCCACGGGCATTATACTATCACCTTCAAAGTATAATATCATATCATCCTCCTAATTCTACGATAGCTGAGGTTATTTCATTGGTCATTTTGCATTTAATCATTCTCTGTTTTCTAGAGCAGGAGGTGTATTTTATATCAAGAATAACGAACCAGAAATAATTTTGACATTTTTCTCTCATAGGAAAATAAGATAACATTTAAAATCACAGATCATATAATAATTCATAGATAGAATAATTAATTACAGCATTCTGTGGAAACAGAGAAGTACGATTCATTATTGAAATTTCGAAAAATCATATCTCCAAAAGTATTTACTTTTTAAGTTGAAGAAGATATCAGTGGATTTTTATGGATCTTAAAAAAATTGAATTTGAAATTTGCAATGAATACATTTTTCTTTCCGTTACTTCAAAACCATCAGGCCAATTTTGCCCAATAACGAACTGAACCAAGATATTTATCTCCCAAACCTCCTATAAAAATTTCAACTGCCTAGCTCATTCTGTTCGAGAGTTGTAGAAATAAAATTTGAAAATGTTTTAAATTCTGTTCGACACTAGTATTTTTTTATCGTATGTTATTAGATATTTAATTAATTTCAATTCCGATGGAATACATAATTCAGAATTAGAAATTCTTATATCTTAGACGATTTACTCATTGCTCATGTCCTTGAAATGGTAGGAAATGTATTAATATCTTATAAAAGCAGAAAAAACCGTCTATATCGATGGTAGATTCGATTCATAGTGTCCAATAGAGGAGCTATTGACTTCACGTCAGTTCTTGTTTTAATTTTTTACAGATTGATCCGCTCCTTTCAGTGAATATTTTTTGCAGTAGTTGTTTCATTGTAATTTTTACTTATATTTTGTTTTATTGCGCTTTTATTTTTCCCCTAAATTAATTAATTTGCCCCAGTAGTTGCACCGCAAGGCTACGGAAATTGGACAGTCGGGTTATCATCGACTTATTGGGCTCACGATGCCATTTTATCGTTCAATTTCATGGTTATCGGAAAAATCATTCCCCCACTCTTATTAGAAATTAATTTAATGCTGTTCCCTAGAATATGCGCGCAAAAACCTTCGTGGTTTTTTCTAAAGTTCTTGCTGAATTTGGTCCAATAAGTTTATTGAATCCCTATTGATTATATTTGGCGCTCTAGTTCCTCGGAACTGAGTGCTTCAATTTGCCCAAATGTCTGTAATTTTCGAATTTTTGGCTGAAAATGGTCTCAAACGATTTGGTTCGACTCACTGATCAAGAATCCGAGCTCGAAATCGATTCTGTCCGGCCGGTCCGGCCGGCCGTAGGCACGATTACTCTCGAACGAAAGGAGTTAGAGGATTGAAATTTGCAAGGTGGATTTGGAGCGTAAATATCTCGGTTGAGTTCTTTAATGGGCAAAATCCATCGAGCGGTTTCGGAGTTATGGCCGATTTCAGTAAAAACATTTTTTATGAATATTTCCGAAACCGATGACACGATCTATCTGAAATTCAGCATCAAATTGTAGAATCATGACCTTCATACGTATGTGGAGTTTTGTATTGACCAGGTTATCGCAAAGTGTCAACAAAAATTTTTGAAAATTAAATTTTTTTTTTTACAATAACTCTCGAACGGAATGAGCTAGGTAGTTGAAATTTTCAGAGTAGGTTAGGGAGATGAATATCTTGGTTGAGGTTGTTATTGGGCAAAATAGGCCAGATGGTATCGGAGTAACGAAAAAAAAAAATTTTTTTTAAGTAACAAATTTCGAATTCAATTTTTATTTAAGATGCAGTTTCACCATCCATTGATATCAATTTCAACTCCGACAAGCTAATACTTTCGGAGATATGATTTTTCGAAATTTCAATAATGAATAGTACATCTATTATTTGGATTGAATTTCCTTTATGATGCAGTTCTATCATAAAAATACATTGATATAATTCCCAACTCTGAGAAACCAATACTTTCGGAGATATAATTATTCTGTTTGAACTAGAGCGCCAGAAAGCTCCTGTCCACAGGGCTTGAACCCATTATTTTTAATGGGCTCTGAGTGAACGTGAATTTCTCTGACTGACATAAGTTCTCCGTATGTTTGTCCTTGGACAAATAAACGAGAAAAAATCACCATATTCCTTTCCTCGCAACTTTCAAATCAATCACGAGACCTTATTACATTCACTCGGCAACGTTCTGAACAGTCGGTTGAAATAATTATAAGATAGACTGCTATAATTTCGGGAAAAACTTTATCTGTCATTCACATTTCGCCGTTTAAAAACGTGGGAAGAGCTCTGACCTCTATAATTCATGGGATATCCCCAGTAGTTCCTCCGATCTAATATGGTCGCTGCATCAAAGTAATGAATAAATTTCATATCAATTTAACTTCTAGACTTGGATTAAATACACATATTTGACATTGACGAAGTTGCATATAGGAGTAACTCACGTTTAATTATATACATAAAATTGTAGCTTCTGAGAATGATTTCCGATTGAACCTTCAGCATTCAGGATTCGGAAGGAAAAACTTGGAAAAACCACGGACGTGAGGTCAGTATTTTGCATGCCGTTTAGACCTCAAATGTATACAGACGGAACCATCTTAATTAAAAAATTTCGATTTGAGCAATAACCTACCTAACGCACCCTTTTCAAGCTTATGTGCGTATGTTCTGGGGAACATCGCGTTATCATTTTGCCCAAATGTCTGTCATTTTTTGTCGAAAATGCTCTCAAACGATTGAGTTCGACTGATGAAGAATTCGAGGACAAATTCGATTCTGTCCGGCCGGCCGGCCGTCCGTTGCCACGATAACTTGAGAACGGAATGATATAGCGACTTGAAATTTTCAGGGTAGGTGGCGCATCCCAATATGACGGACAAGTTCGTTAATAGGCATAACCCATGGTTTCCGAGTAATAATTTTATTTTCAAACCAATATGAATCCGATGTTGTTGAACTTGGTGAATAGTTGCAGAATATGAACTTATGCACGTTTGTCTAATTATGTGAGCATCGCATCACTAGAAAATTTTAAAAAAATCATTAAAAAATATTTTTTATATCATGATAACCTGAGAACGGAAAGAGATAGCGACTTGAAGTTTCCAGGTGAGGTTGTGCATCCAAATGCAACATTTGAGTTTGTTTGTAGGCATAATCGGCCAAACGGATTTGGAGATATAACCATCTGAACTTTGGTTGTTATTTTCTCAATAAGTCGAAAAATACGATACCGATTAAATTGAAACATGGTTATTAGTTGTATAATGCCAACGCAAAAATTCTTACAAAATTTCGTGAGGATCGTATTGCTGGAAAATTAAAAAAAAATCATTTAAATCATTAAAAATTTTATATATCAGTATCTATTCGTCCGACATCGCTTAAATTTTGCGAGAGCCTTGTGTGAGTTTAGTAGATGGATGGGTGACCGTTGCCTCGATAACTTACCAACGAAAGGAGATAGGGACTTGCAATTTTCAGGGTATGTTGCGTATCCGAATGGGAGTGTTAATTTTGGTTATGGGCATAATCGGTCCAACGGTTTCAGAGCTATACCCACCTGGCATATTATTTCCCCGATAACTCAAAACATATAGACTCGATCGAAATGAAGCTTGGTAGCTAGTTGTAGAATGTCGACATAAAGACTTTTGAAGTTTTATAAGAACCGCTTCCCTAGAAAATTTAGAAAAAATTATGAAAAAAAAATTGGTTCAAGCACTGACACGAAGTCAGGAGCTATTGTGCTTATGCTGTCCATTCTTGTGTATTGGACACTCTCAATCGAATTTACCATAGTGAATTATATTGTCCATTCTCCTGTATTGGACACTGTTAATCGAATTTACCATGGTAAATTCAAACAAAACATACGCGCCAAAGCTCCTGACTTCAAGTCAGTGCTTGTTTTTTTCAGAACTCGCTATATTTCCTAACGTAGCTGGAGGTAGGAGATGCTTAGATCCAGTTGTAACGAATAAGAACTCAAGTAAAAATATACTAAGGAGGTGATTTTGTTGGCTTCAGTGAGGAACGAGTGACGAGGTATTTATGGTCGATATCAATTATAGTTACAGGTAGCTTAAATGTTTGTTAGTGAAGAGACTCTGTTTCCCACATTCCATTGCAGATGAGAAATTTAGTTGCTGCAAAAAATGTAGCAGATGATCACTAAATGGTTTCTTTCTGGGTTTTTTTTTTCTGCTATTCTCTTAACAATGTCTATAAAATAAAAAATGTATTCTTTTGAAAATGCTTCTGCGTTAGACACAAAAGATATTTGTCAGAAGCAATATGCCTTGTGGAAAAGCCAAATTGAAAGAATTCATTATCTTGGTTACTGTAAATATTTATGGAAAGTCCGTATAGCCGTCAAATTCACATTTTAAATTGTCATTGTTCTTCGTAGAAATGCAACCTACCTTCAATCAACCCCCTTCGTCAGATAGGTGCAACCCCCAATGTTTCAAACAGGAAGTATGGGCTTGTGATACATCGTTTGAAAGGTCGCGTCATTCTCTATTCAGAAATGTTATCACTTTCATGCTTATTGCAAAACTCAACTGGAAAAAAATAGAATCTTATGGTTACCGAGATTCATTATAATATTCCCTCGAATATTCCCAAAACTTATTACAATAAAACTAAACGTATTTACCTTCAAGACGTGATTAGACAGAAAATGAAAAAAAAAAGGAAGACATTGTGATTTCCAGATGGTACTATGAAAACTATCTAAAACACATTCTGTCGCAATGTTAATTTCTTTAGAACGCCTTCGCAAATTGTGTTGTATGTGAAATTAGATGTGATGCTTGACTTTGAAGAAATACACATAAATCGAGTAGAGACACCACCACAACATTCAATGTCAGCCATACATCAATTCTAAACAAATTAATACGAAATAAAATGCATTCCTATAAAATGATAACTACCTGGGGGCTCTTGGAAGACGACTTTGATAGGAGAACAAATTTTTGTGAACAAATGATGGACATGTTGGATAACAATATTATCCAATAGGTAGACGTCTTGTTTTCTGATCAGTGCACTTTTTCTCTCAACGGCCATACAAGAAAATCACTCAAAAGGTTAATATTTGGGCAGGAAATGTTCGAAACCATATCATAGGCCCCATTCTCATCCAGGGCAATTTGAATGCGATAAATATTTAGCACTACTTCAAAATGATGTCGTTCCAACGTTCCACGAAATACGATATGATTCCAACAGGATGGAGCACCACCGCATTACCAACGCTATGTCCGGTAGTAACTTGACGCAATATTTCCAAATTGGTGGATAGGAAGGGGAAGAACGATCGAATGGCCAGCGCGATCCCCTAATCTTAACCCACTAGATTTCTTTTTATGGGGATATGTGAAGAGCTTTGGGTACAAAACTAAACCCCTTCATTTTAATGACCTAAAAGATCGAATAACGCTTGCGATTAGGTCGATGATTCCTGAAATGTTGAATAATGTTGGAAGAAATTTGTATGCGAGGTTAGGATGTTGCCAAGGCGTTCGCGGTGAACATTTCTTTCATTAATATTCATAAATTTTCTGCTACATTTTGTTTTTCATTTCAGTTTCTGATATTGTACCAAATTTCGTTAATCACTTGATTTTATTTTATTCTAATTTAATTTTTGCAATATGCATGAAAGTGATGAAATTTCTGAACAGATAATAACGAGACCTCTTAAACGATGTATCACAAGCCCCTACTTCCTATTTGAAAAATTGGGGGTTTTAACTGTCTTTCGAAAGGGTTTGAAGTTGGGTTCGCAATTTCACGAAGAAGAATAACAATTTAAAATTGATGTGTTTCGGGATTTTCCATAAATATGTAAAGTAACCAAGATAATGGTTTTATTCTATAAGGCTTTTCCACACTGTATACGTAAAATTGTATGTTCTGATAAAGTGTGTGATAGATGCCCGATTGAACCTTCGGCATTAAGGTTTCGGTAGGAAAAACTTGAATAAACCACAGACGTGAAGTCAGTCTTTTGCGCCCTGTCATGTTTAGCCCTCAAACGTGTGCTGATGGAACCCATAAATATCAATGGATGTGAGAGTAATCAACAATTTTCGATTTAAGCATAACATACTTAACCTAGCATTTTCAAGTTCTCTTCAAATCTCGATATTTCCCTGAATGTAGCTGAGGCAGGAGAAGTAGAAATCATGTCGTAAAGAATAAGTATTCCAGTATAAATATACGTAAGAATATCATTTTGCTGGCACCAGGGAGGTACGAGTGACAACATATGGTCCACATGAAATAGCTACAGAAGCGTACATGTTTGGCATATTAGTAAAGAGACTCTCTTCACGACGTTCCATTGCAGATGAGAAATTTAGTAATAATGAAAAATGGCGATACCGTTGTTAAAAAATCAACAAGTCCAGAGCGTTCCTGCTAATCGGGTCCTTCATGAATGGCTCCGTATAATAAATATACTTATGCATATATTTCACAAATCAAATAGACCCCAGGGGGTTCATTGATCTGTCGAGAAAGCAAGAGCAGACGCGTTTCTGGCTTCTTGGCCTTCATCAGTACTCTGTAGCTTCCTCAACAAAATCAACTAAACTGACCCGGGTTAAGCCTCTCAGAGCCGGCTTGGTCGATCATTTTAATCGCCCACGCCACCTATGAGACGAAACACGGAAATCAGCCTCTCCCCACCAGTGAATATTTGAAGCGTGAAATCATATGCCACCATTCACTCGAAATTAATCGAGAACGAGTCCCGCAGAGCTCAGACAGTATCTTCTCAATGGCTGAGCTCTGCGGGACTCGTTCTCGATTAATTTCGAGTGAATGGTGGCATATGATTTCACGCTTCAAATATTCACTGGTGAGGAGAGGCTGATTTCCGTGTTTCGTCAGATCAATGAACCCCATGGAGTCTATTTGATTTGTGAAATATATGCATAAGTATATTTATTATACGAAGCCATTCATGAAGGACCCGATTAGCAGGAACGCTCTGGACTTGTTGAGAAATTTAGTTGTTATTTTGAAATTGTTCCTGCGTTACAAACAAAACTTATTTGTCAGAAGCAATATTTTTTCCTCAGAAAATGTTAACACTTCAGTGTGAACGGATCTTCTAGTGTACAATGGTAGTATTTTGGCAAGACTTTTCAACTGAATTATTTAATGCAGCTATTTTGGAGGTTTAATAATCATTAGGGGATATTTTGCTTTTTTCTGTTTTATAAAATAAATTTCTAATGAAATTGAAAAATTTTTATACAGGGTGTTTCACGAATGATTGTACAGGCTTTCAGTGCAGACGCAGGACATTTTGGTGAGTCTAAATCAGTGTTCAAAATATGTCGTAACTATATTCGTATAAGAGATACAGGATGTTTTATGTATTTCATCAAAAACTTTCAATTGGATTAACTTTTGAATGCCTACAAATGGATGGATCTTCATGAAGATTTCAGGGAACGAGTATAGGCCTATGCCTAATATTCAGTCATAATGACTTGTTGATAGAGCAGGTCCGGGCAGGGAAAATTATTTTCTTCATTTCACATCTTGTAAAACACCCTGTACGTCAAATTTTCAAGACGGGAAATTTTTCTCAGAATCTACAATAAATACTCTTTCAAACAAGCCTATTGGCAATAAAGGCACACTCCGCATCAATATTTTATGAACCATTTAAAATCTGGACTTTTCAAATCATAATAAACACAGATATGTGAGCGTCCGAATGATGCGCATAACATTGAACATTGTAGTGAACTCATTATGAAAGGGAATTAAAGGAATCAGAATGTAACTTGTTCTCGAAAATTCACCTGTTTCTTTTTGACACTTACTAGCTCTTTTATTGAATTTGCTGCAGCTTTCGTTAGCTTTTCTGGTTGATTACTTATCTCCTCACATACAACTTGAATCGATCTGTAGAGAGGAATGTATTTCCAACATTATGAGGCTCCGGCACATTTCACTCGTAAAATATTAGCGCATTTGAATGGAGTTTAAACAGATCGTTGGTTCAGTAGAGGGGGATCTTATGACGGGCCTGCAAGATCCCCAGATCTTACATGCTTGGATTGTTTCCTCTGGAGACACTTGAAACATAAAGATTACTCCGAAGAATTAGTGGTTAGGGAGCCACTGATTATTCGTATTAATGCTTCATGTGAAGAGATAGCAAATCAATCTGAAATTATAAAGAAAGCTGTAGGGTATTTGCACACAAGAGCTAAAAAATATTGAGAAGAAAGAGGGGGTATTTTCAAAAACAAGTTATGATTTTTTTCTCATTTATTGTCAATTGTTTTTAGTTCAATATATGTTTATAAGATACATTTTATATTTTTACTCTTAAGTCCATTTTATAATATAGTCCAATTAAATGTTCAATGTTATTTCGAGTCTCAGTTGAAAAATATCGGTCTAACAGCCGTTACACATGCATCTTATGGCCAGTCCGTACTGCCAGTCCTTTCCATTGTTGCTAATGGTCATCTTCACATGAAATGCGGATCTACAGGAATTATTTGAACATGCGAAGCGTCAGTCCGGATGGTTACGGACTGAGCGGTCACCTGCATGTGTACGGCTGTAATTAACCAGAACACACGCAACTAATCCTTCACACTTCTATCCATACTTAATACGAGTTTTTCGGTTGTTTGGCATTAAATTTTCAATTATGCTAACTTCTGTGATTCAATTATACGTAAGAAGAATTTTCAAAGGTGAATAATTGGAAAATGAGTATTTATATCATTCCTATTTTCAGGTACATAGGTAATCAAATGTGGAACTCCTATATTCATGTATTGGATGGAATAAGATGCAGCACTATAATTGAGTGATATTACTGAGAATTTCAACTAATTCAATAAGAATTAACGTATTATTCAGAGATTCACGGGTTCGTGTTTATTATAAATTGTAAATTGCAAATATTCAATGGTTCATAAAATATTGATGCGGAGTACGCCATTTTTGCAAATAGGCTTGTTTGAAAGAGTATTTATTGTAGATTGAGAGAAAAATTTCACTTCTTGAAAATTTTACGTACAGGGTGCTTCAGAAGATGTATAATAAAGAAAATATTTATATCTATATATTTTCTCAGTTCATACCTACGCTATCAACAAGTCATTATGAGCGAATATTAGACATAGGCCTATACTTCCCTGAAATTTTCATGAAGATCCATGCAGACGTTCAAGGCTTAGGCCGATTGAATGTCTTTGATAAAATATACAAAACATCCTGTATATCTTAAACGAATAGTTAAGTCATAATTTGAACACTGAATTAGACTCACCAAAATGTCCTGCATCTGCACTGAAAGCCTGTATTTTATAATTATTTTTCAGGGCTAAGTAGAAAAATTGGTTCAAGCACTGACGTGAAGTCAGAAGCTTTTGCGCGTATGTTCTATTGTCCATTCTTCTGTATTGGACACCCTTAATCGAATTTACCATGGTAAATTATGTTGTCCATTCTCCTGTATTGGACACTTAATTCGAATTTACTATGGTAAATTCGAATTACACTTAATCGAATTTACCATGGTAAATTGTGTTGTCCATTCTCCTGTATTGGACACTCTTAGTTCGAATTTACCATAGTAAATTCGAATTAAGTGTCCAATACAGGAGAATGGACAACATAATTTACCATGGTAAATTCGATTAAGGGTGTCCAATACAGAAGAATGGACAATAGAACATACGCGCAAAGGCTTCTGACTTCACGTCAGTGCTTGAACCAATTTTTTTTTTCGTGGTTTTTTTAAAATTTTCTTGGGGTACTGTTCTTAAATTTTTTTTTCGCAATTTTTTTTTTAATTTTCTAGGGGTACGGTTCTTACAAAATTTCAAACACGTCTTTATGTTGATTTTCTACTACTAGTTACCAAGCACCAATTCGATCGAATATTTATTTTTTGAGTTATCAAGGAAATAATATTCCAGGTGGGTATAACTCGGAAACCGTTAGACCGATTTTGCCCAAAAACGAACTCAACTCTCCCTTTCGGATACGCAACCTACCCTGAAAATTGCAAGTCCCTATCTCCTTTCGTTCGAAAGTTATCGAGGCAACGGTACTGAACTCACACAAGAATGCTCGAATCTCCAACAATATTTAACCGATCGTATTAAAACTTAAAACTTGGCAATAGAGTTAGGTTATGAAGGCTCTTGCAAAATTTCAGCAATTTCAAACGAATAGTTACTGATGTATAGAACTTTTTTTTTTCAATGATTTATTAAAAATTTTCTACAAATGTTATCCTCACCAAATTTTGCAAACATTTTCGCGTTGGCATTATACAACTAATTACCATGTTTGAATTCAATCGGTTAAGTATTTTTCGAGGTAATGAGGAACAAAAAACCACCAAATTTCAGAAAATTTCAGATGGCTATAACTCTAAAACCGTTTGACCGATTATGCTCATAAATAAACTGAAATGTCGGATTCTGGTGCACATCCTAACCTGAAAACTAGAAGCCGCTATCTCTTTCCGTTCTCAAGTTATCGTGACAACAAAAATATTTTTTAATAATTTTTTATTAATTTTCTAGTGATACGATTTGGACAATATTTCACGAGCGTGCTAAGGTTCATATTCTACAACTACTCAGCAAGTTTCAATTCGATCGGATTTATATTGGTTGAAAACAAAATTATTACTCGGAAACCACTGGGCCGATTATGCCCATTAACGAGCTTGTCCGTCGTATTGGGATGCGCCACCCACCCTGAAAATTTCAAGCCGCTAGCTCTTTTCGTTCTTAAGTTATCGTGGCAACGGTCGTCCAGACGGCCGGACGGCCAGACGGCAGGACGGCCGGACGGACAGAATCAAATTTGACCTCGAATTTTTCATTTGGGAGTCGAACTTAATCGTTTGAGACCATTTTCGTCAAAATATTCGGAAGTTACAGACATTTGGGCAAAATGATAATGCGATGTTCCCCAGAACATACGCGCAAAAATAATCACAGAAAAAAAACAATTGAATGATATTTTGGAGGTTATTCTCTCACGTAAAATTGTATTCCCACATGATTTCAACATATCTGGATTTGTTTATCCAATAAAATATATAAATAGAATGAATATTTCATTCTGCAGATGTATTCAGGGTTGAGGAAATTTGCCAACGTCGGAATGCCTAAAAGGACGTTAGATCTCGAGTCAAGTTCCTGTACGTTCTTGAAATGACCGACCCTTGAAGAAAGTTGCTCAGTCAAGATTGGAAAATAGATCACCCCGTTTCTGGACCGAATAATGTGAATAATTCAATGTTCGACCCTTTGGCAAGTTCCTTCAGGAACTCCGAAAAGATTTCGTAGAATGTTCAGGTAATTGGTATAGGAAGTATTTCACGAATATCGAGAGAGAACATATTCCAAAAGAATTCGAGGATACTGACTCATTCATAGCGTTTAAAAAATTGGTACTGTTGTAAGCACATCAGATATTATAGTTCGCAATGCATAAATGCAGTTCCCACGACCACTTCTAATCTAATCGACCTAGTGTTGTACTCATGTTTATATTCTTAACCCGAGGTCTGAGTTGAATAATATTTTCAACAACGAAGGCTTACGAATTTTGAAATTACATACAGTGTGCTTCAAAAAGTACGCACTAAGAGGAAATTTTCTTGCCTGTATAGTTTTTTGAAATTTTGGTATACGGGAAAGTTGGTGCTCAAGAAATGATGATTTTTTACATATATGTCATTGATTCTGTTACTCTGCAAACCTATCAAAATTGAACTTTTTGGAGAAAAATAACCGAAAGACGTTGAAATCAGAACAATATCAGAAAATTTCTGAAAGAAATCTTGCTCAGATTTTCATTTTATACCTAACTGCCAAATTTCATAGTGAAATTCCGAAATTTTTTTATATTAATATTTTGATGACAGCAGGCTAGAGGCAGCTTTGGGCTTTGCGGAAATTTCAAAGATTATTCGGAATGTAATTCCAATGAAACTGACATTATCACAATTCAAATAAAGTTTATATTAGTTCAATGTTCCTCATAAATTATGATTACTATAGTGAAAACCACGCAAAATTGGTGCAAACCGAATTATAGTAGAGAAATTAAATGCGCAAAGGGCTAATATCTTGCTTATTATTCTTGGAACATCATAAGAAACTAAATTCTTCGATTTCACATCTGAAAAATAATTCTCCAATCCTCTGAAATCCCTTGTGAATTTATTAACTCAAACACCACTAAAAACGCAATACAGACATCATCTAGGACAAAGTTGCCTATGAAAATGAAATCGAGTTGACAGGCGCATCAAATAAATAAACAATTTGTAAGTGTATAATTTTATGCGCCTATCAAATGGATTTCATTTTATTATTTTCAGAGGTATCTTTGTTTAAGATGAGGTCTGTATTGCGTTTTTAGTGGTATTTGAGTTTAAAAATTCACAAGGGATTTCAGAGGATCGGAGAATTCTTCTTCAGATGTGAAATCGAAGAATTAATTTTTTTTTGATGTTTCAAGAATAATTAGCAAGATATTAGCTCTTTGCGTATTTCATTTTTCATGTATAATTCGGTTTGCACCAAGATTGTGAGGTTTTCACGATAGTCATCATGATTTATGAGGAACATTGAATTAATATAAACTTTATTTGAATTGTTATAATGTCAGTTTCATTGAAATTACATTCCGAATAATTTTTCAAATTTCCGCCTAACGCTCCCTCTAGCGTGCTGTCATCAAAATATTAATATAAAAAATTTCGAAATTTCACTATGAAATTTGACAGTTTTGTATAAAATAAAATTCTGAGCAGCATTTCTTTCAGAAACTTTTTGATATTGTTCTGATTTTTACGTCTTTCGGTCATTTTTCTTAAAAAAATGTCAATTTTGACTTGTTTGCAGAGTAACAGGATCAATGACATGTATGTCAAAAAACATCATTTCTTGAGCACCAACTTTCCCGAAAACCAAAATTTCAAAAAACTATGCAGGCTAGAAAATTTCCCCTTGGTGCGTACTTTTTGAAACGCACTGTATATGTGTATGTATATATATTTTTTTTCAGTAAAATACGAATTCCAATTCAGCTTGCAATGAATATAATTGATCGTATTCACAATCCCAGGCAACACAGAACTCGCATAGAGATCTTTGGGAGGCTACAATGAGGATGTATTGCGAGCTCCTATTGTGAGATCTTGAAGATATCGCAAGTGTATCGAGAATAGGAAATTCCTACTTTGGGGTTCCTCGAAATATCACACATTTAATCAGCATAAGACATTCCTATTGCGAGTTCCTAAAGATATCACGCAGATAACTCGAATAAGACATTCCCATTGCGAGCTCCTCAAGTCATCGCAAGTAAAACGAGAATAAGAAATTCCTATTGCGCAGTTCCTCAAGATATCACTTATTTAACCAGAATAGGATATATCTATTGACAGCTCCCCAATATATCACGCAGGAAATCAGAATAAGACATTTATAGCTCCTCAAGAAATCACACAGATAACCACAATAAGACATTTCTATTGCGCGCTCCTGAAGATATCAAACAGATAACCAGAATAACACATATCCTCAAGACATCGCAAGTGCAACGATAATAAGAAATTCCTATTTCAGAGTTCCTCAAGATATTGCATTTGTAATCAGAATAAGACATTCCCATTGCGAGCTCCTCAAGTCATCGCAAATTCAATGACAATAAGAAATTAGGTGGCGTTTTGCAGAGATATACTCCATCCCTACTCACTTCTCATTTCCACCGGTAGATGGCGCAATCGTCTACGCTGTACCCGAAAAAACAACCGCATCGTTAATAACATGAGTGAAATATCCATCTACGCATCGAAGTGAAGTACTTGGTGCCACACGTGTACTGCACATTTGGAGGATATACCTATAGATTATAGATACATATCGCAGCCACCTTCTCTCAGTAGAGCCCCGATTCAGCAGTCTGAGAACTTCCCTATATGTAATATCTCTGAGATATTACTGGGCTTATTCCCTGTGGCAGTCATTTGGAGGTGATATAGAGGTCTGGGTAACCTCTCAGTGAACCTCCCAAAATATTTCCCAAGTTAAGCAGTTTAAGAACTTTCTCATGTGATATCTCTGAGATACTACTGGGCTTATGCCCTGTGGTGAACATTTGGAGGTGATAGGGAGGTCTGGGCGAACTCTCTGCGATATCGCAGCCATCCTCTAAAAAATTTTCCAAGGTGAGCAGTTTGAGAACTTCTCCATGTGATATCTCTGAGAGGTTACTGGACTCATCCCCTGTGGCGTACATTTGGAGGTGATAGGGAGCTCTTGGTGAACTCCCTGCGATATAGCAAAACGCGTCACAATATCCCGGAAAGAGCTCGCCGTGATATCCCTGGGTTACTTGGGATAGATCTACAGGGTGAGTCTTTGACCACTGCATTAATTTTAACCAAAGATTCTTATCGTTAAAAGAAACACTTTTCTCATTTAACATTTTTCCAAATTCGGCTCAGGTAAAAAGATACAGGCTGTTGAAATTTCGAAAAAAAAATCAGTTTTTATTTTGTAGCTTTGATATCCTTTTTTCGAATGAAATGAATATTGGTGTAAAGTTTCCTATAACTATGAGACATATTTTCCAAATATTAGTTATTTTCTACTTCTACTGGTTTTCTAATTATGGACTCGTGGATTCATAAAACTAAACGAAATTAGCATAAAGAAAGCAGATAAAGTTATTCTTGGGCAATTTCAAGAATATTCCATCGTTTTAGAACATTATATTATTCTTCATAATTTCTCCTTAAATGCACCGTTTTCGAGATATTCTTCATTGAATGTTTCAAAATGGAAAACTCCAGAAATTTCACTACTTTTATGGATCCGTCCCTCAGCGTTGGAATCCCGAATCAAGCTGTAAACCACGTTACCATGCCTTTTTCTCGTCCGCCAACAATGTCATAGATAATTTATATGCAGGAGTGTATTAGCACATTGTGAAATCTTTAAACGCTTGTAACTTTTTACCTGAGCCGAATCTGGAAAAAGGGTGAATGAAAAAACTGTTTTATTTGATGAGAGGAATCTTTGGTTAAAAGTAATGCAGTGGTCAAAGAGATCAAGAAAGAAGACTTTCTTGATCTCTATGGGTGCCGAATTCAGTCAAAATCTCGATGGTATGTAACTACAGGAGCCAGTTCGAAGAATTGCGAAGAGAGTTTCTATAGGGTGACTCATGTTGTCATTATCGCTATAGGGGTGGTGCATTTACTGGAAAATAATAAGAAAAAAAACATTTAACCCTGGAAAATTTTTTCAAGTTTCAATATTAATAAATAATAACGATACTGTTTTTCTAATTCATATCATATTCATATTCGTATTCATGTTTTTTGAAATTTCAATATGAAAAACTAATAGCATTGAAATAACGAACTGATTTTCTGGAAATTATAAATATTCAAAAATAAATTTCACCACATTTTCGAGAATGGTATCAAATGGATTTATATTTTTTTCTAATAAACACATATTAACAACTTTGATTAATTGTAAAGAAACATTTACATTCACAAGTGAATTTGACCGAAAACTCCAGCAAATAGAAATCCATTATCAAGAATTCCTCATTATCAATAACCTGACTTTGTACAGCAAGTTTTTCATTTTCTCATATTTGAAGTGTTCTTAAGACTTACTTCATATTTTGGAAAAGAAAATATATTTACGTAGTATTTATATCATGCAGTATCATTGAGCAAAATATTTTGAGAATCATTGTCAGTGATTAAGCTAATCTAAATTAAAAATTTTATATGAAAACTAAGCCTTACCTTCGAATGTACTTTTTGAATGACTCAAACCATTTTGAAACAAAAATGTCTGGAATTCAACCATTCTGTCCTCTCACCTATATATCACGCACTATCCTAACAACCAACAGACCAATTGAAGATTACTAAATGTGACTGATCGCACAAAGTTTTCAGATTCGCATTTCGGTATAATGGCCATTGGGGTAGGATACGTCGACCTACACGGTCAGGATGCGAGCTATAATAAATACTTATTCAAGTATAATCAAGATTTATTATTCATTAATAAATCTTGCTTGAATCATAATTTAATAAATGTTTGTTTGACAGAAATAAGGGCAGTTTTTACTTTAAATAAGATTTGTTTGGTGGAAATGAATTATTTGTTTATAGTTAATAAATTTTCTGAACTTGACATTTCTGGATTACATTTATTTACTGATAATAAACCAGTTTGATTATTAATAAATCTTGCCAAATAAATGGAATATTTATGAGAAATAAGGTTTATATCAAGCTGTTCTAACTATTAATAATATTTATTATTAATTAATAAAATTTATTAATGACATATAAAACTGTCCCAAATAATGATTTATTAATTATTAACCCTAACATTTCTCTCAGTGTAGTTATCTGAGAGGAACATTACTATAACCTAGCATTTTCAAAAGATACATGGCCAACCGGGATACTTTATAAAAGTGAATGGAGTATACATGCGCAAGTCACTTGAGTTTCAGCATAGCGTTGCCTTTAGATTTCAATTTCTGTTTATTATTCTTCGTATTCCATGTATCACAATTTCATGAATCGAACGAAATCGACCAAACTCGTGTTAGATTAAAACGAAACCAACTCTTTATAGGAACGTGATATCAAAATACTGAATTCGTCTTATGAGTAGTGGTATTGTGACTATAATATTGCTGTATTGGGATCCTTCCTATTTATACAGGGTGAGTCTTTGACCACTGCATTAATTTTAACCAAAGATTCCTCTCATCAAATAAAACAGTTTTTTCATTCACCATTTTTCCAGATTCGGCTCAGATAAAAAGTTACAAGCGTTTAAAGATTTCACAATGTGCTAATACACTCCTGCATATAAATTATCTATGACATTGTTGGCGGACGAGAAAAAGGCATGGTAACGTGGTTTACAGCTTGATTCGGGATTCCAACGCTCAGGGACGGATCCATAAAAGTAGTGAAATTTCTGGACTTTTCCATTTTAAAACATTCAATGAAGAATATCTCGAAAACGGTGCGTTTAAGGAGAAATGATGAAGAATAATATAATGTTCTAAAACGATGGAATATTATTTAAATTACCCAAGAAAAACTTTATCTGCTTTCTTTATGCTAATTTCGTTTAGTTTTATGAATCCACGAGTCCATAATTAGAAAACCAGTAGAAGTAGAAAATAACTAATATTTGGAAAATATGTCTCATAGTTATAGGAAACTTTACACCAATATTCATTTTATTTGAAAAAAGGATGTCAAAGCTACAAAATAAAAACTGATTTTTTTTTCGAAATTTCAACAGCCTGTATGTTTTTACCTGAGCCGAATCTGGAAAAATGGTGAATGAAAAAACTGTTTTATTTGATGAGAGGAATCTTTGGTTAAAATTAATGCAGTGGTCAAAGACTCACCCTGTATAAATAATAACCGAGATACGGAACTTCCAAACTACTTATGCAGTGAGTAGAAATTAATTGTTTGAGACCATTCAGCAATCATATAGACATTGCGTTCAGGTGAACAAGCGAGCCAAAAATTATTCATTGAAGTATTTTATTTCGCAATTCATCAAAAATTCAGTTTCACTTGCGAAATTTAATATATCCATATTATACCACCTGCATTTCTGAAGGAAATAACTCATATATATATTTGAAGTATTGAAGTCTCCATATACATCATCAGTTAACAGTTAAGAAGTACGGATGACACTGAAATCCAAGACTGTCGACATTTACTATTCCCAATAAATGTCAAATGAAAATATCAGTTCGGATTTATCGAACTCCGGTACATGTTTATTCAAAGTAGGTTTCTCACGATGTAAAAACTAATTAAAAACGCATAACATCATTTTATTCATGAAACCCGAGGAGTATCATTAATTACCACCTTCATCCTCTCGGGCCTATCTGCGACATCTTCGAAGAGTGGAATCTTCTTCGCTGAATGGGATGATCTTGCTTGTCGAACTCCGGTCTCGAGGATGGCGCTTTGAATATAAATTAGAGTTTGGATTATCTTGAAGTAATTAGCTTATTGGAGGTGATACTTTTCGTGACCAGTTTGCGCATTTCGTGCAGAAGGTTCGGGCTATGAATTTAAATAGGAAATATTCCTTTGATTCGATTATTTTTTACGACGAATACTGGGTTTTTCTTGCATGCTTTCGGGGCATATCACAGATGGAGATCAGTTGGAATTGACTGATTGATTCGAGAATTGCCAGACCGATTTTGGTTCATTATATTCTCAGTTAATGCACCCTTGGAATCAAGCAGCAAGAAACCTTTCTAAATCCCTGAAGTATTCGGACTTTACGTTTGCTTTAGTGATATATAATTTGAAATTTTGATGACTAAAATTGATGATCTTTTCTATTTTAAGGAAATATGTTTTGAATTGAACGAAAACATTCTTGTCACATTTCCACAAAAAAGTTAATTTAACTCGACCCGTTTCAACTGTTCATTTTCAACAGTTACAGACGCTCTGGGGTATTAGATATTTATGCTAGAGTATCATGGGTAATGGATTCATATTTGCAAATTCAGTTTGGGTGAGTTTTTCAGGTCTAATTATTGTTTATTGGTTATTGAATGTTAGGGATTTCGGGTATCTACAGAATTTATTTATTGCTAGACATTCCGGAAGATTCCTTATATCACAGATGTGTACAATTTATAGATTATCTAACGATATGGTGTGATTTCTATTATATGTTCAGATAATTGCAGATTAAACTATCTTTTTGACATCCTGGCCTGTAACAAAGCCCGGAAGAATCAATGAATCTGATTTTTCTAACGTAATGTCAGTGGAATAGTGGAATCTGGGTGATTTGCTAGTGGAATTGACTAATTCCGGTAATGAATTAGGAATTTTGAACAATTCGACCACTGATGAATCTTTCAATAAAAATAATAGAACAAAATGTTATGAACCAAGGAGAAGTAATTGAATCACATGTATTATATATGAGGAAATCGTCATAGGCCCATTAATTTAATGAAAAATAGGATTATACATCCTAGTGACTTTCGTATTGTATATTGGCAGTTGGTGTGACTGTTACGAAAATTGACAGATCACGGAATTGTACTTAGAGCATGGAGATCAGATTTAACAGTTTCCTAATATCATGAATGATTAAAAATTAGCAAGAAGGAAATCTCTAGTACCTTATTTTTTGATGAAAATAAAACCTTTCATCTCAACAATTATTTCACCTTATCCGGATTATCTTATATTGACAATAATTGACGTGTGGTCAAATTTGATAGGATCGAATATCAGTGCTGACTACCACAAAACGGTAAATATAACTAGAAACAATGCGGGAATGAGTTCATTCCAGCACTGTTTTTAGTGCTGGAATGAACTCATTACGATACTGAAATAGTGAAAAGTCTTTTCAATTTACAATTAACAGGGAATTAAATGGGTCATACAATCTTGAGGGAATTGTGGCAGCCTTCTTTTTTTTTGCCAGTACCTCGTCTCAGTAGATCCTATTAGCAGAAAAAAAGTTTTATATTATAGTGATGATCAGGAATTGCTATACTAATTATGAATTCTTAATTGCAATAATTTACCATCTATGATGTCTAGCGGGTTCGCCTTCATTTAGAGGGTCTGGGTTGTTCAGGAATCTCTTCTTCAATCTCCAGTTCTATCTGCTCTTCCTCCTCTTCCACGGCTGATCCTAATTCTTCTGTCTTCAGATCATCTATTTCTTCGGAACTATTCGGGAGTTCAGAGGGGTCGGTAGTTATTTCATGTTGCCCACCGATTGAATTTAGGCATGCATGCCCCTTGCAGTGGGCGCAAATGGGTGAGCACTTGAGCCTGACTTTTCAGCAGGAGCATGCATTTTTGCACCCTGTTTTACAGGCACAGAAAATTGTGTTTGATAATGCTTCGGGTTTTGGAGGTCGAGTGGTTCGGACAAGCATCAAACTTTCTGGGGCGGATTTCCATCCCCATTGCTCTCGGTCCCTCCACATCTGCACCTGCAAAAACGCCCTGAATGAGTGCCGCTAAGTTGAAGGTGTTTTTACAAAGGACCCTCTGGAAGAGTTGAAATCTCAGTTGGCTGAGAGACTGCCCTCTGTTGCCTGAGTAAACTGCTACAGTGAATTTTGCTACAGCACCAGCAAGCTGGTCAGGAGTGGCTTTGTAGTCGAGGAAAACCGAGATAACTCTTAGGACGTCAGAATTTTAGGCAAGAGTTTTGCAGAATTTGACCTTGCCTTGTCAGAAAAACGAAGAGGTCGTGTCACAGCCGCTGAAGGCATGGAGAAACAAGATGTGTCGTTTTGCATCTAAGGATAGCTTGCTGTTGTTAAGACTACAGATCACGGTTTGCTGATTGCACTTCCCGCGTTTCATTAGGAATATGTTATCAATTAACTGCAACTGATCTTCGCTGTTAAGAAATATTTGGTCAGTCAGCAAAAGCATCAAATCTACGTCCTCCCCCACAATGAACACATTCCCACCATGCCTGAATATTTCCACTGCAGTAGCACCAATCACGGTATCTGCATCGACAACGACCTGTCGAACTTGAATGTCAGCAGCTATGAACGTGTCCATGAGCATCGCAATTAGGCATTTCTTCTTGTTTAGATACACTTCTTTTTTATAGAAGAGTAACAAACTTAATTATGTGACACATCAACTAAGTAAACTAAAGTAAAAATCATAAGCTTAGTGAATATCTATATGAAGTTATTGAAGTATGTTCACAATTATTTAAAATAACTTGAGTTTAAATTCAGTTGATTACATCCACTTTTGCTTGGAAAAAGGCAAAAAGTGAGAAGTTTTTAGTTCAGACGGAGTTTCCTGCGTGCGGAAAATTGGCGCTACAGACTCTTTCGGCTTAAAATTCATATCTCAGCACTGGAGTCATCGAATTTCAAGTTTCAAGAGGCATCTGTTTTAAAATTGAATTTCCTACAAGCTTAATCCTATGACATTCTTCAATTGGTGCAGTGTTTTTCCACTTTAAAGCATTAGAAGTTGAGTGTTGTCAACTTTTGAGAAAAGTTTGTAAAATTTGCTCATCTTTGACGAGCGATTGCGACTGAACTTCGTAACCGATTTCGATGTTTTGGACACCAATAGACGCTAAATATAATGTTCTTCAAAATAATAATAAATTTTTCTGTAGGATGCGTACTTTTCGAGCTATAAGCGAAATAATGAAAAAAGTGCGAACATTTCGTGGTTTTAAGGCTCTCAAATCTGAAGCACAACCTAGAAACCGCAGCAAACTCAGATACGTGTTATTCAGGACCCCCAGGTTAAAACGATTTCCAGCTCTGGGGCAATTTTTAGGGGCTAGACTTCTTTTTAGCACTAACTTTCCTGGACTAATCAACTTCACCGGAGATATGGAAACATTCGCGAGAACAAATTCCAATACAGCTCACCATTGAAAACACCCCGTATATTTGTTCTCCTTCAAATCTACGGATTTCGTAATCGTCCATTCGAACACTTATTCGATTCATCTTATGCCGCAGAGTACGAAACTAACAAATCTTCGCCTACACACATCATCTTCGAATTTGCGAAACCACACACAACGATCGGACCACACGAAATCGAGATTGGTAGTTCCAATGTTGCATTTAAGGCGTTCATTCACAAGTAGTGCAAGGCCGTACTTTGTAACACCGAAATTACCTACCGCGGTTTCCGAAGTACAAAGGTGTTTTCCGACCTTGACATTACCTGTGACTTACCGGTCCGTGCGAACTTATATATTGGAGCGCGTTTTTTTTCGACGACCGCCAATAAGGTGAATAAGACTAACGTAAACGCACCAGACAGTGCGGCGACAACTTAGATCTGGATTGTGACGGTTCAGTGGGAGCGATTTGTTGGTTTTCTGTGATTTTAACACCGAGTTTATCACTGAAGTTGTGAGTATTTATTTGAGATTGATTTTTTGCCTCTTGGATTTAAATGATAATGGGAGAAGAATATTATAATTTTTTGTACGACTTATTATATTCATGAGGTTACAAGAGAAACACATTAAGTCGAAATAATTGAATTTGAAAAAATACCAGTCAAATATTTCCATCTCTTGTCTTCTTTGTATTAAATATACGAATCTAATATCGAGTCATGGAATTATTCATCTTAAAATGAACCACTATTGTATTTGAATGCTTATTAAATGTATATTTTCATTAATTCTCACCGAAAATATCAACTATGTTCAGCGCACCGAAAGTAAATAATAGCACCGGAAAAATTTTCTCCGATCCCTAATTTCAATTGCCTCAAAAATGACTTAATTTAGCATGAATATGAGAACTGTATATTTATTTACCGGTCCTGAAAGGGAGCTTTTCCCGTGCGCGATCGACCAATTCCCGGGACGAGAAATCGAGCAAACACAGGAAAAGTCATTCTGGACTTGTAATGAACGAAATTTATCATGATGTCTCACAAAAAGTGGGAAATCCCTGTGAACAAGAGCTTTGGCGCTCTTATTCAAACTTTGACGAATCATATTTCCGAAAGTATGGGTTTCTCAGAGTTCGGAATTATATCAATATAATCAATATAATCAATATATAATTCTTTTGAACTGGAGCATTACAATTTGTTTTTTATCTAACAATAAAGCATGTGTATGAAAAAAGTGTTAGCAGAGGTTAGTGTAACGGGGTACCATATAATTTGATATATGAAACTAGAGCTTGGGGAAAAATACTCAGCAAAAAATCCCTATATATATATATATATATATATAAAAACCCTTATATCAATGGATTCTTGTGATAGAACTTCATCATAAACGGAATTAAATTCAAACATCATAAAAGAATTCAAATTCAACAAGAGTGCAAAAAATCATTGATCCAAAACCAACAGACCAATTTTAGCCAATAACGAACTTATCCGAGATTCCCCAAATCTAATATGAAAATTATATTAGATCAATTGAAACTTAGCCAATATTCCAGTTTTGTTTATACTTTAGATATTCTGAACCCAATTCATCACTTACCAAAGTCTATATTTCCATCATCATATGTATTATCCACCGGCATTATATTATCAGTAATAATATAACAAGAAAGTGGGAATAAATTGATTATTTTTTGACGTTTCTTAAAACCAATGAAATGCTTCTTTATTTGTCACAAGGGTAAGTTTCAACCAATTATGTCATTATTATAGTGGGAATAAATCTCTTGTGATTATTCTCGGGAATAATCTCTGTGGCTTTTATTTGCCTAGCAAATGTCAGATAGTTGTCAAAATAATTACCTAATTGTGTCAACGCGATATATAAAATGGGAGAAAATTATCGGTTTAGTACCTTTTCTGAAGCAGAAATAACAGAAAAGATTTTAGAAACTACTTCGAAAAATACTCTAATAAGTAATCAGTCTATATGGAGACAATTTGAGACCTTCACCAAAGAAATAAATTATATTCTGGATCAATCTACTACAACAGCTATTCTGGCATTGATTTTGAAAGATTAGGCTTATAACATGAAAAGAAAAGACGGAAATGATTATAAAGAAGCAGTAATAAAGACAATGTGGAATAAAACGGCAAAATTAGTTCAAGAATTTTACTTTAATAAGTATAACTGGTATAATTTTATGATTTTATTTTTTCTTTTTGGCGCTCTAGTTCCTCGAAACTGAGTGATTATCAATTTGCCCAAATGTCTGTAATTTTCGAATATTTCGATGAAACTGGTCTTAAACGATTTGGTTCGACTCACTGATCAAGAATCCGTGGTCGAAATTCATTCTGTCCGGCCGTACACGGCCGGCCCGCCGGCCGTAGGCACGATAACTCTCGAACTTAATGAGCTAGACAGTTGAAATTTTCAGAGTAGGTTTGAGGGATAAATATCTCGGCTAAGTTCGAGTAACAAAAAAAAAATTTTTTTTTTTAGAACAAATTCCAAATTATATGATATGATTTTTCAAAATTTCAATGATAAATCGTATTTCACAGAGTGATATAATTATTCTATGTATGAATGGTCATAATGTCAACTCATTTTCCTGAGACATGTCATTATCTAATCAATCGAAGAATTGTGAGCGAAGTGAGAAAAATCTCAGTTGTTTGCTCCGAAATTAGTTTTTCTCAGAAAAGTCTTACATTTCGAACGGAACATGAAGTAAGAGATCTGAGAGTAGTGAGACTGCTTTTCATCTATAGACATAGAATGCAAATAGAATGTAAATATTGAAAGCATAATTCTGCAGTTCGAGAGAGGAGAAAATTTGGTGAACGTAGATCAGGAAATTTTTGATCGATTACAAGGTAATTTTTCATTATTACTCTTCTTTGATACATGATTTATGAAAAATCTACTATTTGTAGGTACTTTAAACCTGTTTTGGGCAATTTTCATACGAAACTTGTTGGCGCTCTAGTTCCTCGGAACTGAGTGCTTATCAATTTGCCCAAATGTCTGTAATTTTCGAATTTTTCAATGAAAATGGTCTTAAACGATTTGGTTCGACTCACTAATCAAGAATCCGAAGTCGAAATCGATTCTGTCCGGCCGGCCGGCCTTAGGCACGATAACTCTCGAACAAAAGGAGTTAGCGGATTGAAATTTGCAAGGTGGGTTTGGTGCGTAAATATCTCGGACGAGCTCGTTAATGGGAGAAATCCATCAAGCGGTTTCGGAGTTATGGCCGATTTTAGTAAAAATATTTTTTATGAATATTTCCGAAACCGATCACTCGATCTGTCTAAAATTTAGCAACAAATTGTAGAATAATGACCTTTATACGCATGTGAAGTTTTGTATTGACCAGATTACCGCAAAGTGTAAAAAAAAATTTTGAAAATTTAAAAAAAGTTTTACTACAATAACTCTCGAACGGAATGAGCTAGGTAGTTTTTTTTCAGAGTAGGTTGGGGAGATGAATATCTCGGTTAAGTTCGTTATTGGGCAAAATTGGCCAGATTTAATTCGATTTCTTCCATGGTGCAGTTCTCATTCTCAGATTGCTCATTTAATCTTGATAAATAAACTATTACTTGAATTGAATTTCCTTTATGATGCAGTTCTATCATAAGAATACATTGATATAATTCCCAACTCTGAGAAACCAATACTTTCGGAGATATTATTTGTCTGTTTGAACTAGAGCGCCAGAAAGCTCCTGTCCACAGGGCTTGAACCCATTTTTTTTATTATAAAAATTTGTGAATCGAAAAATAACCTAGTCAAATACTCGCGAGTTCCATTAATTAGAAAATAATTTGACAGATTTTCTTCAAACTTGTTGCCATTTGGAAATAGCAACTTGAGCCCTGCGGGCTCTCGTGACCTTTGCCTGGCAACAAGTTTTCAAAGAATCTGCCAAATTATTTTCAATTTATTCTCACTCTCTTGTTATATTATTACTGAAAATATCAACTTCCATATCTATGAATCGATTCCGAAATTCGGTGGTTGCATCACAAATGAAGAGGAGATTGACATAGCATCATACTGATTTGGTAATTAAGAGCTGTCAAAGCTTTGTAAACGCACCGCTAAAATACTTCACCATCGATGCCGATTGTCAAGTTATCATAATTTATATGTTTCATGACATTTCATGGAAACCTATAATACAAAATATACCTCAATATTTCCGTTTGCATGAAAACTTGCTTTTAATTCAAATACCTTACAATTTAGGTGTGCGAATATGTTATACCGTTTGAAAGGAAATTTAATTCTCTTTCAATATATCATTGATATACGGGAAAAAAACGTACTCTTTATCGGTTTAGTATGCCTCGGAAAAGCGTCGGATTTTCTACTATAATCTATACCCGAAAATTCAGCTTTCTAGGTTTCTAGGATAATTAATGTTTAATTGAAGCTATGTTTTGCACAAAAAAAGGAGTTAATAAATCAATTACTCGATAACCGCTAGAGATAGGGATGAGCCAATTGATTGTTAGTACTTTTTGATATAAGTGGTAACAGCACTGCACTTAAAATATTCTAGATCAAACGAAACCTAAAAACCAAATTTTTAATAAAATCGAATATATCGTTTTCCGTGGAAGTCCTGAGTACTAAAGTGCTTGAACAACCCTGTATAATATTCGAGTTTACCTACTCTCTCAAAAGCAGGAGTGAAGTAAAACTTTCACTCCTTAGGGTAAAAAACATAACCAACTTAATTCATAAATATTTTATCATATTTAGTTGCTACTAATATTTACAAAAATATTGAAACCATACCACGGATAGTAAACAAAGATGTTAATTCATTTATTTTATTATTTGGTTTGCTAATATCCACTTGCTTTCTCCCGCTTGAAATTAACGGTTTGTTTTCCTTTTCCGACAGAATTTTCTCAGCATTAATTTTTTTTGAGTCAATGAATAATGCTGGATTTCCAACCACCATTACGTTGTATAACGCTTATATCAACACCTGTATCGGCTGGCAAAGATGTGGATGAGCGCCGAAAGCAGTGGCCGGTTTAAGTAGATGGATAAGATAATTTGAGGTATTCACATATCTGCTTAGGTAATCCTCCCAGGATGTTTTTATCTACTGGCCGCCGTAGGATATTTGATATTTCTATAACCCAAAGTTCGTTTATGTTCAGTTATTTATTTCCGTAGAACCATATAATTCTTACAAACGACGACGGAATTAATCGAATAGTTTTCTTTGGAGACAATCGTAAACGCTCTATTCACATGATTTTTGGTATTATACAGATTCCAAATTAGACTTGAACCTTGGAGGAGGTGTAGGTATGGATCATTTACTGCCGTTTGAGCCTTATTTATTGATAACCGAAAATCAACAGTTTCTGTAATATTTGAGTTCTTTTTATTTTCACCTTAGTTAATTTTTCGTAAATTTTTTCAACGTTGGCCAAATTTGATTGATATTTCGGATTATTTTATCAGAAAAGGATATGATATTATGCTGTATTAGATGTCATATTACAATTAATATGATTTGAAAGGGTATATAAGAACCTAAGGAAGCAAAATAGCGAATTAAATATTTTTTATAGCAACTAAACTCGGAATTTCATTAGAAAATGTATTCATAAATTATGATTGAAATTACCTACTCCATACAAGCACTTGCACTCTTTCTAATTCCTTCAGTTGTTACTTTTCGCCTGAAATTTACTCTCGCTGTCTTTCAATTACAAATTCACTATTTTTAATGCTGGACATTCAAAAAGTTGCTTATACAAAATCTGTTGAACCGAAACTAGTGGATACTTTCTAAGATTGGTATACCACATTTCAATTCATATTATTTATTTTTGAACATCTTTCACAGCATAGTTCTGCTTTTTGCGCGTATGTTCTGGGGAACATCGCGTTATCATTTTGCCCAAATGTCTGTAACTTTCGACTTTTTTGACGAAAATGGTCTAAAACGATTTAGTTCGACTCCTCAATGAAGAATTCGAGGTCCAATTTGATTCTGTCCTGCCGGCCGTCCGGCCGTACGGCCGTCCGGCCATCCGGCCGCTGCCACGATAACTTAAGAACGAAAAGAGCTAGCGACTTGAAATTTTCAGAATGGGTGGCGCATCCCAATACGACGGACGAGTTCGTTAATGGGCATAATCGGCCCAATGGTTTCCGAGTAATAATTTTGTTTTCAACTAATATGAATCCGATCGAATTGAAACTTGGTGAGAAGTTGTAGAATATGAATCTAAACACATTTGTGAAATTTTGTGCGAATCGTATGGCTAGAAAATTATTAAAAAATATTTTTGTTGTCACGATAACTTGAGAACGGAAAGAGATAGCGGCTTCAAGTTTTAAGGTTAGGATGTGCACCAGAACGCGACATTTCAGTTTGTTTATGAGCATAATCGGCCGAACGGTTTTAGAGTTATAGCCATCTGAAATTTTCTGAAATTTGGTGGTTTTTTGTTCCTCATTAACTCGAAAAATACTGAACCGATTGAATTCAAACATGGTTATTAGTTGTAGAATACCAACGCAGAAATGTTTGCAAAATTTGGTGAGGATAGCATTTGTAGAAAATTTTTAATAAATCATTGAAAATAAAAAAAAAATTCTATATATCAGTAACTAATCGTTTGAAATTGCTGAAATTTTGCAAGAGCCTTCAGAACCTAACATTACTGCCAAGTTTCAAGTTTTAATACGATCGGTTTTATATTGTTGGAGATTCGAGCATTCTTGTGTGAGTTCAGTAGATGGGTGACCGTTGCCTCGATAACTTTCGAACGAAAGGAGATAGGGATTTGCCATTTTCAGGGTAGGTTGCGTATCCGAAAGGGAGAGTTGAGTTCGTTTTTGGGCATAATCGGTCTAATGGTTTCCGAGTTATACCCACCTGGAATATTATTTCCTTGATAACTGAGAAAAAAAATATTCGATCGAATTGAAGCAACATAAAGACGTGTTTAAAATTTTGTAAGAACCGTACCCCTAGAAAATTTGAAAAAAATGACGAAAAAAAAAATTTTAAGAACCGTACCCCTAGAAAATTTCAGAAAAATCACGAAAAAAAAAATTGGTTCAAGCACTGACGGGAAGTCAGAAGCTTTTGCGCGTATGTTCTATTGTCCATTCTTCTGTATTGGACACCCTTAATCGAATTTAGCATGGTAAATTATGTTGTCCATTCTCCTGTATTGGACACTCCTAATTCGAATTAACCATGGTAAATTCGAATTAAGTGTCCAATACCTCCTCCAAGGTTCACGTCCAACGTGGAATCACACTGTATACAGATACCAAAATGGTGAATCAAATCCTGTACATTGCCTATAGTCAATGCCTAGTTCATCCGATCTAAATGACCCAGCAATGCCCATAATGCTACCTGAAATAGTAGAAATTAAGTTTCCAAATGAAATACATTTTTTTCAGGATTACCTTTGCCATTAATAACTTTTCATCTTAGCTTTTCTGAGAAATTGGTCACCTTATTCTCTAGTAAGAATTTTTGACTGTTTTGGCTGATATCCCAAATTTCGACTATTCAAAAATAATTAATTTCTTGCGGAAGCCTTAGAATGCTCCGCCTTATCTGTAAAATGTAATGTTCTGTTAAATTTTTACAAAAGGATCATATTTTAAACTTACAAAGAATACAAAATAGAGGTATGAGAATAATCTTGAAATGTAAAGGACGAACTCCTGTGGGAATAATGTTGGTGGTGCTGAAATTGATGAGTGGGAATCAGAGAATTACTTTCAAACCCTCAGATTTAAATTATAAATTGAAAAATATGATATTACCAGATTATTTGATTAAAAATGTCTAATTTCTCAATGCTTTGCCAATAACTTTGAAATGTTGTGGAAAATTATGAAACATTCCAAAGATTGTTCATGACATTTATTTTCCAAAATATTTTATGATGGGGTGGATGTGCTTACTATGTTTTGAATCACCAAGAGCTAATTAAAGGTTTATTCATTTATATTACACTCTCTCGTTATGAATTTCATATATTTGTTTCATCAGGCACCAATCACGAACTTCATTTTGAAGCACTTTTGGTAAATTTTCCGGGATTTCTCTGGCAATAAATCAACCACTATATCTGCAGCAACTTCTTCAATAGTTTTAATTTATTTTTATTTTATTTTATTATCCATTCATTTATTTCAATACTTTTGGATACAAACAGGAAAAACCCAAACAGTATCCACTAAAAAATTTCGATCAACAAGTCCAGAGCGTTCCTGCCAATAGTGTCCTTCATAATGGCTTCGTATAATTAAGGGGAAAGGCTGATTTCCGTGTTTTGTCTCATAGGTGGCATGGGCGATTAGGTATGATCGACCAAGCCGGCTCTGAGAGGCTTAACCCGGGTCAATTACGTTGAATTTGTTGAGAAGCTACAGAGTACTGATGAAGGCCAAGAAGCCAGAAACGCGTCTGCTCTTGCTTTCTCGGCAAATCAATGAACCCTCTGGGGTCTATTTGACTTGTGAAATATATGCATAAGTATATTAATTATACGAAGCCATTATGATGGACCCTATTGGCAGGAACGCTCTGGACTTGTTGATTTATTAACAACGGTATCGTCATTTTTCATTATTATTATTAATTAATTTCGACACATAACAATCATAATGATTTTTGTGGATAAGAAATTGGACTATAGATAAACAAAAGAAGGCACTAGTAGTATATTTATAATAAAAAAACATCAAATCCTCACCAGTCATATGAGAAAAAAATCAAAATTAAGATACATTATTGCAAAATTTATTTCAACAACAACACTGAAACTTAGAAAAACGGCTAACGAAATAGAAGCACATTCTTTCGATATTCACAAAAAGCAATATAGACAGACCAGTGCTGAAGCCTTTGAAAAAGGTAAAAGGTGAAAAAAATAATTGTAGGATGAAATCCGTTGGAAAAAGGAGAATATAACCAAATTAAAGGAGAAATAATTTACGGGTGCTCCGATGTCGGGAAGTTTCTAAGGAAAAAACTCCAATAACCAAGTTTTTGGTTTTTATTTTTATTGGTCACAAAACGTGTCTTTTTACAAAATTTGGTTAAAACCTACCGTCAAAATATTTGTTTTTTTTTAATAGTCATCAGGTAGTTTGTTCGATGAAATCTCTACTTTCCGAAGGCGTTAAAAAAGTATACATTACTATGGTTAATTTTCTCAGAAACTGCTGCGAAAAAATAGGTAGTAAGGAGCAAACCCTCCTAGCCCCATCCCTACTTCTGTATGAAATACCTTTTGATGGGCTAAACTTTTCAGTAGATCACAGAGATTATTATTATTATTATTATACTGATCCTCCTGGGTCTTCCACAAGGAGACCCCTCATAAGCTCTAAGAGCTTGCCCTGAGTTAGGAGAACCAGTTGTGTTCTGTGTAGGCTTTGTTACTGTCTCCTTACGCCACCCTAGGCACAGCACTGTTAATTTTTGACCAAACAGCGAATGGTGGCGATTACCGTGACTAGAAAATTTCTTTCCTAGCCTCGGAATTGAACTTGGGGCTTCCGCTCCCAAGTCAATTACTCTACCACTGAGCCATATATAAGTTATCTTAAAATCGTAATAAATTGGCACCTAAGTATATAATTTAGAGAAGAAGATAACTGTATTGACTTAGCATCATTTACCATAGTAATGTTTATTATTTTCACATCAACAGAAAGTAGAGATTTAGAACAAAAACAAGAAGCCCACCTACTTTTCTATAAAGCAGATATTTTGATGTGAGAATTTTCGATTGAAAATTAGGCTGCTATTCCGATATTAAGTCAAAATAAGGTGAAAAAATGAATATCTCAAATCAAAAAAATTACAGTACGTTTGGAACTTGAAAAAATAAGCGAGTTTTCGCCAAATTTCGTGAAATTTTTTTTTTTGTGAAAAATAAAAAATTTATATGAAAAACTTGGTTAATTAAATTTTTCACTTAAATTTTGAGGTTATGAAAAAAATAGTGAATTCAAAAGTTGTATATCTTTTCATTACCTATAACTCTGCCATTTGACTTTTTCCATAGGACTTGTAGTTTTACCGGAAATCGAGATAAACCGTTTTTTACTCCTTCCTTTTTCCTACCTCAGATCGCCTGTAATAGTTATTTTCCTAACAAGTGCGGAAAGTGATACTTTCCCGCACGAAACGGCCGTTAGCCGAACGACGCGAAGCGGAGTTCGGATAAGCAGTTGAGTGCGGGAAAGACACTTTTCGCTCGAGTTAGGAACAATGTTTTTTCTACAAGCACTTTTATTATAGGTATGAGATCAATTTGAGTTCAATACACAGAACAAATTTGATATTATTAATTCATAATACCTACACATGAATGACAAGCGTAATCCTTGCATGTCGTTACCATCATACCTATACTGTCATCAATGTCATCGTTGTCGTTCGGTCCATAGAGGCATATGAAATATTTATATCTATGAACTGGAATATTCATTTATTCTTTATTATTAATAATATTAATTGGAAATAAAACGAGGATAACTAACAGCAAACAAAAATAAACTGCAATAAGGAAATTAAGAATAGCTATGTATAATATATACATATTAGTATCTAATATTTAGTTATTAGTTATATTTATTGTAAACGTGCAGTTGGTCGCATTATGCAAGTTTATAGCAGAAGCCATCATGTTGGTCGAAGTCAGCTGCTCAGTGGAAGGAGATAATTCTGAATTACCGGTTGAAGTGGAAGGAACATGGGAAGGAGCATTCAAATTCAGAATTTTGGTAGCCATCATGTTGGTCGAAGTCAGCTGCTCCGTCGAAGAAGATAATTCTGAATAACAGGTTGAAGTTGAAGGAGCATTCAAATTAAGAATTTTGCTAGACATTTCTTTTTTCTTGTTTACTGATTCTTCCAAATAACCCTCAGCAGCAGAAGTTGACTTCCACCCTCCTAATCGTTTTATATTGGTGATTCCCTCTCCACGGTTAGCTAGGAATGTAGCAGAAGAGCGCCTAAAACTGTGACCTGTGTATAATTCTGGATTTTGTAATTGTAAAAATCCGGCTATTTCTGAAGGTATTCTTCCTATCGTATTTATTCCTATAGGTTGCATTGTACATTTTCCTTTATTGTACCTTAAGAAAAATCGGCGATGGTCTATTTCCTTCGGACGTAAGTTGGCATATTTTCGATATACATATATTTAAAAAATGTCCGTCGTTGGTGTCTTGGGAGATAACGAATGATCTCGATGAATAATTTTTGGAGTCCTTAATGTTGACAATAATCATGTTTCCTTTATCATCTATATCGTCGATAGTTATTTTTGTTAATTCTTCCCGTCTGCAAGCACCAGCCAATCCAAAAATCGTTACCACCTTGATCATTAGGTAAATTTCATCAGGTGCCTCACTCATAAATTTGGATATGTCCTCTTCATTAAAAATTTTGGCTTTTTTCGGACGAAAACCAACATTTTGTCTTTCAATGAAGGCAGTTAATTTATGGAATTTTCCAATATCCAAATCTTGCTTCAATTTACAAACACTCTTTATCATAGAATATACGGACCAGAATGTGTTCGATTTAAAAATTTTCGAAATTTCCAAAAAATAAGCCAAAAAGACTTCCTCCTTCCTGGGTTTTACTTTCTTGGAATCACACCAGGCAATGAATTGAGAATAGCGCTTCTCATATTTTTCGATGGATTTGGGTGGAAGCAACTTCAAATTGGCTTCATAAGATGCTTCTAATATGTCCGAGGGCAGGTCATCATCAGATATATCCATTCTTACCGAAAATATTACGTCCGGATTGAAATCAATTTGCTATTTTCAAATAAATTAATGACAATTGTCAATTCACATGTTGTTTCCATAGTAACCTCGTCGTAAGCGTTCGATGCATAGAAATATTAGATAATTCAGTATATTCTATTACTACGTTTACATGCATCCTCTCGAACCGTTTTAAGCCAATGCGTATTCCGTAATGCGCATTGAAAACGCATGTAAACGTTTTTTCAATTCGAATTGACTACTCAAATGCGAATTAGTAAATGCGATTTGAAAAGGTGGATTGAGTTTTCCCAAACCGATTTAATGTGCATGTATACACCAAATACGCATTGAGAGTAGTTTTAAGAGAAACAAATTTCAGAATTACCAACACCAAATTTATTAGTTTGACAAATCTGATAATCTAACGAACCTGCTTTGGGGTTACGTTAATCGTAATTCCTAAGCTGGAAGATCGAAATAAATCTCTTGAGATAAAAATGATATAATATATTGTTCGAGGTAACTTTTTCTATTATCTTTAATCATTTTCTGCCAATTTTCTGGATTCATTTTCACGATTTGCTCTTTCAATCACTTGTAACCACCCAGAAAAGGTTAATTCCTTGCGAAATTATGGGTTCTTCATCATTTTTTAAGATATTTAGAATGATTTTCTTTTCTTAATTTCCATTTTTAATTTTTTTCAATCTTCCCATGTTGGCTACGCGAGCTTAGAATAAAGCCGAATTACAGAAAACTAGTTTCAGATAAGGCATGTAAACTCTCAAACCATATTTCATCTAATTCGCATCAAAACATGCGCATTGGTTCAAAACGGATCGAGAAGGTGCATGTAAACGTAGTATATATAAAAAGTGTGCGGAAACAACGCCTGCTAATCCATTTCCGCACTGTTAACAGTGCGGATTAGCAGGCGTTTTTTCCGCACTGTTTGGAAATGTGACTCTTTACGATTCGAAATGTGTGCGGAAAAAGGGTTGAACGCGCACGCTTGTAGAAAAATTATTTTTCCTTTCATTTTTGTTATATTCTCTTCCTTCTTTTTAATGGGTTTCATCCTACTATTATTTTTTTTGTTTCCAATATTATCGACCCTGTTCAAATATGGCATTGCTATTCATAAGTATCAATAGCAACCAAATTTATGTAATGCAATGATGACAATTGACGTGTTTCCGCTAACGTTCTGGGGAATAGTGTGCTATCATTTTGTCTGTAATTTTTGAATTTCGAATTCAGGGTCAAATTTGATTCGGTCCCGTCGGCTGGTCGGCCGTTGCAACGATAACTTTCGAACGGAAAGAGATAGTGACTTGAAATGTTCAGTGTAAGTGGCATATCAAAAGGCGAAGGGCATTTTCTTTAATGGGCATAATCGGCGCAATGGTTTCTGAGCACTAATTTTGGTATCAAGAAATACAGATCTGAATAATTGAAACTTGGTAATTAGTTTTAGAATATGAATGTGAAATTGGGAGGATCATATTATTAATTAAAATTTGAAAAATATTATGTATCTCACTTGCAATTGTCAGTGTAGGTTTCCATCTGAATGGACCGTTAAGTTCGTTGTATGTGAATGAGAATTTTGTTGTTATTTCCTCAATAAGTCAAAAATTACAAATCCGATGCAATTCAAACATGGTAGCTCGAAAATGAAAAAAAAATGCATCTCAGAAAGTATCCTTTCGATATCCCAGAAATTTTGAACAAAATATGCAAATCTGATCCAAATCGAACTTGGTAATAACTTGTAGAATGCCGATACACTAATTTTGAAAAATATGGTATTACTAGAACACCGTATCATTAAAAAAAATTGAAATTTTTGTTAAAAAAAAATAAATCTCATTAAATATTCGTCAGAATCTGCTGAAATTCCGCACACACCTTCAAGCCACCATTTTACAATCGAGTACCGAATATCAGTTCGATCGTCTTCATATGAGGCGTGAATAGAGAATGGAACATGCGTGCAAAAGAATCTGAAATCACGTCCGTGTTTTAAGAATGTTTCGATTTTAATATCGTTGGATCTGATGGGACTGCTGGTTTGATATATTCTGATATAACGGATCTTGGATATCTATAATATTTAATAGTTTACGAAGTCTCAAATCAGTTAAATATATTGACCACAAAATTAACGAGCACTAAATCTTATAACATCACGAGAGTGTCTATAACATTAACATTGGGTTTCACGAAGCTTCGATTAGCTTAATTGTGGATTTAATTCGATGGTTGTATCAAAAATGAACTGAAAATCGACATAGAATCGCACTGATTCGGCAATTAAGAGCTGTCAAAGCTTCGTGAAACCTACCGTAAGATTTCTGTAAAGTACTAATCGTATATTATCATTGTGATGAATGATTTTGAATTCGGAAAGCGATATAAATTTTGATTTTACTGTTTATACAGGGTGAGTCTTTGACCACTGCATTAATTTTAATCAAAGATTCCTCTCATCATATGAAACACTTTTTTCATTTACCATTTTTCCAGATTCGGCTCAGGTAAAAAGTTACAAGCGTTCAAAGATTTCACAATGTGCTAATACACTCCCGCATATAAATTATCTATGATATTGTTGGTGGACGAGAATAAGGCATGGTAACGTGGTTTACAGCTTGATTCGGGATCCAACGCTCAGGGACGGATCCATAAAATTAGTGAAATTTCTGGAGTTTTCCATTTTAAAACATTCAATGAAGAATATCTCGAAAAAGGTGCGTTTAAGGAGAAATGACGAGGAATAATATAATGTTCTAAAACGATGGAATATTCTTGAAATGACTCAAGAAAACCTTTATATGCTTTCTTTATGCTAATTTCGTTTAGTTTTATGAATCCACGAGTCCATAACTAGAAAACCAGTAGAAGTAAAAAATAACTAATATTTGGAAAATATGTATCATAGTTATAGGAAACTTTACGCCAACATTCATTTCACTCGAAAAAAGGATGTCAAAGCTACAAAATAAAAACTGATTTTTTTTCAAAATTTCAACAGCTGTATCTTTTTACTGAATTTGGAAAGCTGAATTTGGAAAAATGTTAAATGAAAAAAGTATTTCATTTGATGAGAGGAATCTTTGGTTGAAATTAATGCAGTGGTCAAAGACTCACCCTGTATACAGGTTGTTCCTAAATTGAACGTACAAACGAAAAGGGGAGATTCCTTAAGTGAGTTTAAGAAAAATAGTCCCATAAACATGGGGTCGCAAACGTTTCGTTTTCGAGATACAGAGTGTTGAAGTTTGAATTTTTTTCAAGTTTTTTTCTCATAGTATCTACACTTCACAAGATATTCAACTGAAATTTGGCATAGATATTACATTTGAGAGTTCTCACCACGTGACATGGCAATTTCGATAGAAGATCTACAGGGTGATATTTTTTCTGGAACACTGCCACCTGTTCTTCTGCAGAACTTTTTTTTGGTGAGCAACTGTTGATTTGAAAAAATGTAAAAAGAAGCTTTGTTCTTATACTAAACTTTTCGGTCTCTTGTAGTTTTGTCGTATCTACCAACGATTTCGAGAAAAAAAATTTTGAACGATTCTCTCGAAATCCTCGTGAAAATCCAAATTAAGATGGGAAGGCCACTTTGTAAGCTGTGGTGAATGAATTCAGTGTCAGTTTTTATGGAAATTTTCCTGATCTGTAGCGATGATTCATAAAGATTCGATAAACTCGTATAATCAACACAAAAAATGTATTACAACAAGAAACGTAAAACTAAAAAAAAAATCATAACAAGAAAACTAAGTAACCGCAAAGGACTGAACTACAGCAAATGTTGAAAATGTCCTCCCCCAACTCTTATACAAGCTTCTGTTCTTCGTCTCATAGAATATCGAACTCTTTCAAACACTCCCGGAGTATTCCTAACTGTATCAAATGCGCCTATTATACGATTTCTCAGTTCTTCTACGGTGTTCACGGGTGTCGAGTATACTAGAGATTTCAGGTAGCCCCATAAAAAGAAATCTAAACTATTTAAGTCTGGGGATCTGGCGGGCCATGACTGAGGACCCCCCCGTCCAATCCACCTGTTTCATCATTTTCGTCCAAATACTCCCTTGCCAAAACTGAAAAATGAGCAGGAGCACCGTCATGCATGAACCACATTTCTCGTCGTAGCATAAGAGGTATATCTTCCAATAACAAAGGCAAATCGTTTTCTAAAAAATGTCTGTATGATTGACCTGTTAGTCGACCTGGCAAGAAGAAAGGACCAATCAAATCATCACCAATATTACCACCCCACACATTTAGTGAAAATTGCTCTTGAAAATGGGTTTCTACATATCCATGCGGATTCTCCTCTGCCCATACGTGTTCATTATGAAAATTGATAATTGAAGTCCTTGAGAAGCAGTGAATAGAATTTGGCAATCAAAATAAGGATTCATCAATAGTCTACTGAGGTACCACTGACAAAAACTAACCCTCGGATGAAAATATCGAGGCAGAAGAGCTTGCACCCTCTGAATGTGATAAGGATATAGCAGAGAATCCCGCAAGATCCGCCAAACAACTTGATGACTTGCATTCAAAAGTACACTAATTTTTCTTGTACTGGTTCTTGGATGTTGTTCTATTTCGTTCATAACTGCCTCTTCGAGTTGTGGTGTCGTCACACTGCGTGGTCTCCCAGCATTAATTCTTTTCGTGGAAAAAGATCCAGCTTCTGAAAGACTCCTATGAATATCAGAGAACATTCGATGATTTGGTATCACTCTATTGGGATAGCGTTCCATGTAAAGACGCCTATCTTCTCTTGCATTTCCATTTGCAAGACCATACATGAAATGCATATCAGTCATTTCGGAATTCGTGAAATTCGGCATGTTTTGATATTGAAATGTGTAGAGGTTCTAATTTATGATCAAATATTGTTGTGACAGTCATAAAAATCGTAATGAAAATAGTAGTCTAACTACATTCAAAAAAATAAATAGCCACAAATACAACCACCTTCACTTTTAAATAAAAACAAACGTTCAATAATTTGATGTGTCAAGACTGGCACTGAATTCATTCACCACAGATTACAAACTGGCCTTCCTATCAGAGTTACGAGAATTTCGAGAGAATCGTTCAAAATTTTTTTTCTCGAAATCGTTGGTAGATACGACAAAACTACAAGAGACCGAAAAGTTTAGTATAAGAACAAAGCTTCTTTTTACATTTTTTAAATTAACAGTTGCTCACCAAAAAAAAGTTCTGCAGAAGAACAGGTGGAAGTGTTCCAGAAAAAATATCACCCTGTAGATCTTCTATCGAAATTGCCATGTCAAGTGGTGAGAACTCTCAAATGTAATATCTATGCCAAATTCCAGTTGAATATCTTGTGAAGTGTAGATACTATGAGAAAAAAACTTGAGAAAAATTCAAACTTCACCACTCTGTATCTCGAAAACGAAACGTTTGCGACCCCATGTTTATGGGACTTTTTTTTCTTAAACTCACTTAAGGAATCTCCCCTTTTCGTTTGTAAGTTCAATTTAGGAACACCCTGTATATTATTTTTTTTTTAATGGAATGTTTTCATTCGATTTCTTAATTATACGTACTTAGAAACTTAATTTCGGGAGGAAAACAAAAATACTCTGTGTCAATATATTAAAGGTTTTCTTATACGTCAAACAAATAAAGCAGAATTAGAAAATTATAAGTACTGTCCTCTCCAATATAAATAGAATAATTGATTGGTAAGACAAATCAGTTGGTGCTTCGGAACACTTTATTATTATCAGAACGGGGTCGTGAGGTTTGGTCCAGCCACTCAGAACTGCGATCGATACGATCTAATGTTCTATTACCCTACTTATTCAATCCTAAGAAAATTGGCTATCACATCGAGAGGTTTTAGAACTGTCTCACCCATATGTAATTCCTAGGCTGGCCAGCGCTGGGCATTTGCAAATTATGGTTTCGGCAGCTTCCTTTTCCGATCCACAGACCCTGCATGTTTCGTTTGCTGACTTGCCTAAGTTGCAAATGGTATTTGTACCGACAGTGTCCTGTCAGCAGTCCTCTGTCTTTTCCAAGCCCACAGAAGGGTTCTGGTCCAGTAGGCGTTACCCTGGAGACCCTTCAAGGAAGTTGATCGGCCTTTTCATTTCTTTCAATACCGTAGTCAACTGACTCCCATATAGACCAGGGTAGAAGCCTTTAAAAATGATAAAAAGTGAACAAAAATTATAGTAGACTGGAACCCATTGTAAAAGGAAGAGAATATAACAAAAGTTATAGGAAAAAATAATTTACGGGCGATCTGAGGTCGGGAAGGGGAAGAGGGAGTGTTTTTAAGGGTAAAAAACGGTTTATCTCGATTTCCGGCAAAACCACAAGTCCTATGGAGAAAAGTTGAATGGCAAAGTTGTAGGTAATAAAAAGATCTACAACTTTTGTTTCTACACTTTTTTCACATAACCTCAAAATTTATGTGAAAAATTCAAATAACCACGTTTTTGGTTTTTAATTTTTATCTTTTACAAAAAAAAAATATTTTTTCACCAAATTTGGTAGAAACTTACTTTTTCATGTCCCAAATATACTGTAATTTTTTGGATTTGAAATATTTTTGTTTTCACCTTAATTTGACTTAATATCGAAAAAGCACCCAAATTTTCAATCGAAAATTCTCACGTCAAAATATCTGCTTTTTTAAAAAACTACATGGGTTTTTTGTTCAATGGAGTCTCTACTTTCTGATGGTGTAAAAAAATATACATTACTATGGTAAATTTTTTCGGAAAATGCTAAGTTAATAAAGTTAATATTTAATAAGATATCCTCAATATTTTGAGAAAGTTGTACAATCTTCTCTAAATTATATGTGTAGATGCCTATTTGTTGGTCTTTTGTGATAACTTGTATACCTGAGTGACCTACGGATAATTTAGGCCCATCAAAAGTTATTTCATAGAGAAGTGAGGAAGGGGCTATGAGGGTCTGCGCCTTACTGCCTGTTACTTCGTAGCATTTCTGGGAGAATTTACCATAGTAATGTATATTGTTTTTAGACCATCAGAAAGTAGAGATTTTAACGAATAGAAAGACCACCTACTTTTCTAAAAAAGCAGATATTTTGACGTGAGAATTTTTAATTGAAAATTAGGATGCCTTTTCGATATTAAGTCAAATTAAGGTGAAAACAAAAATATTTCAAATCCAAAAAATTACAGTGTATTTGGGACATGAAATGGTAAGTTTTTACCAAATTTGGTGAAAAACTATTTTTTTTGTAAAAGATAAAAATTAAAAACCAAAAACGTGGTTAGTTGAATTTTTCACATAAATTTTGAGGTTATGTGAAAAAAGTGTGAACACAAAAGTTGTAGATCTTTTTATTACCTACAACTTTGCCATTCAACATTTTCCCATAGGACTCGTAGTTTTGCCGGAAATCGAGATAAACCGTTTTTTACCCTTAAAAACTCGCCCTCTTCCCCTTCCCGACCTCAGATCGCCCGTAAAATATTTTTCCTATAATTTTTGTTATATTCTCCTCCTTTTACAATGGGTTTGGTTCTACTATAATTTTATACGGTTTCAAAAATTATCGACCCTGGTCTAATAGGAGAGTCACCTTATTGTCTCTAGCCAGTTTCTTTATGGTATTCCGGCATTCCCAGGACAGTTGGGAACCTTTGATTGGCGATTCTAGGTATATCATGGACTGGCTGTCCGTTATAATACTGATATGCGCCCCCTTCAGATTCCTTTTCAGATACTCTTGAGCACTAATGTAGACAGCTAGTGCTTCTGTCTCTAAAAAGGAGGTTTTTACAGAAATGAAGTTATTTGACTTCCTCGTCTTCGACCAGCCCCACAGAAGCAGATCGCGATTTCGGTGTTATTTCACCTCATCAGTGCAACATAGTGGATAGGGTCCGAAGACGACGAAGTCAAAAATGTTCGTAAGGTTATAAACCTTGGGAGTGCTTGTCATTGAAATAAAAGTAAGTGGCTCCATCTTTGAAGACGGTGGATAACTTCAGATCTATTAATAACATTAATAGAAACTGAAGCGAGAAACTAAATCAGCTTCTCTTTGCCAACGCCACGCTATTTCACCTAAGATCGAGGTGTGCGAAATTTTTACAGAATTGAAGTTATTTGACTTCCTCGTCTTCGACCAGCCCCACAGCAGCAGATCGCGATTTCGGTGTTATTTCACCTCATCAGTGCAACATATGGTGCAAGGTTACCTAGATCCTCAGTTTCGGACCATGTACCCCAATACCTGCACCCTTATCTAATTTCGATTTTTTCCGTTCACCAAATGGATGAGTTCCTGTCGAATCGATTAACGAGGTCTACCGGACTCCGACGGTCACTTATGACATTTTGTAAAGTGTATATCGAAATCGAACATGATTGGTATGACATATGAAGGCTTTGCCAAGAGGTTTGAGTCCAGTTTGTCCATTCACCTCATATGTCCTACCAAATTACCAGGTAGGGGTTTCCCATTACGAGAAATCCTTATTGCATCCAACAAGCTACATTTCCTTACACGTAAGTGCAAGGGAGACAGATTAAGTATGAACTAAAGCGCTGCTGTAGGAGTAGTTTAGCAAGCTCCTGTGATACCAACACAGGCAAACCGTTTCTGCACCAAACTGAGTGTGATGGCCTCATCAGTTGTTGTCCACCATACTAAGGATGCATAGGTGACAATAAGTTTCATCTTACATCTCAAATATTGCAATATATCACCCCACTCTCTGTGCCAAATTTTCCAACACTTCATTTTGTTGACATCTACAGGGTGTCCCAAGTTCGAGTGCCTATTGGACGTTTCTGGAGAACTGGACATATTTGAAATCCGGTTATACAGGGAGTTAAAATAACCTTGATGAAAATTTTTTTTTTTTAATTTTGCGTTCTATGTATGATCAAGTATTCGATGCTGAATACATTTCTATTAAAATCATTGTATTCATTCGAATAGTTTTCAAAATATCGAAAAATAACCGGGAAAATAGTCAAATATGTTTGGTCAGTATTATGTTCAGTATTCTTATTTAAAACATCCTGAGCGTGAACCGTTTTCACAACATCGAAGACGAAGAATGTGGGAAGGTCATGCATCTTTTGAATTCCAGAAATATCATAAGAGGGTGTTTAAAATTTTGTGTCGAAAATTGTGATAAAAAATTGGCCGTAACATCTGTTTTTCAAATTAGAACCCTATTTTTTGCGCGTATGTTCTGGGGAACATCGCGTTATAGTTTTGCACAAATGTCTGTAACTTTCGAATTTTTTGACGAAAATGGTCTCAAGCGATTTAGTTCGACTCCCCAATGAAGAATTCGAGGTCAAATTTGATTCTGTCCGGCCGGCCTTCCGGCCGTTGCCACGATAACTTGAGAACGAAAAGAGCTAGCGACTTGAAATTTTCACGGTGGATGGCGCATCCCAATACGACGGACAAGTTTGTTAATGGGTATAATCAGCCCAGTGGCTTCCGAGTAATAATTTTGTTTTCCACCAATATAAATCCGATCGAATTGAAACTTATTGAGTAGTTGTAGAATGCGAACCTTTGCACGCTTGTGAAATTTTGTGGGAATCGTATGGCTAGAAAATTAAAAAAAAATTATTGAAAAATATTTTTGTTGTCATGATAACTTGAGAACGGAAAGAGATAGTGGCTTGAAATTTTCAGGTTAGGATGTTCATCAGAAAGCGACATTTCAATTTGTTTATGAACATAATCAGCCAAACGGTTTTAGAGTTATCGCCATCTGAAATTTGGTTGTTTTTTGTTCCTCATTAATTCAAAAAATACTTAACCGATTGAATTCAAACATGGTAATTAGTTGTAGAATGCCAACGCAAATATTCTCGCAAGATTTCGTGAGGAAAGTATTTGTAAGAAATTTTTAAAAAATCATTGAAAATTGAAAAAAAAATTCTATATATCAGTAACTAATCGTTTGAAATTGCTGAGATTTTTCAAGAGCCTTTATAAGCTAACTGTACTGCCAAGTTTCAAGTTTTAACACGATCGGTTGAATATTGTTGGAGATTCGAGTATTCTTGTGTGAGTTCAGTAGATAGGTGACCGTTGTTTCGATAACGAAAGGAGATATAGGGACTGGCAATTTTCAGGGTAGGTTGCATATCCGAAAGGGATAGTTGAGTTCGTTTTTGGTCATAATCGGTCAAACTGTTTCCGAGTTATACCCACCTGCAATATTATTTCCTTGATAACTCAAAAAATAAATATTCGATCGAATTGAAGCTTGGTAACTAGTAGTAGAAAATCATCATAAAGACGTGTTTAAAATTTTGTAAGAACCGTACCCCTAGAAAATTTGAAAAAAATGACGAAAAAAAAATTTTAAGAACCGCACCCCTAGAAAATTTCAAAAAAATCACGAAAAAAAAAATTGGTTCAAGCACTGACGTGAAGTCAGAAGCTTTTGCGCGTATGTTCTATTGTCCATCCTTCTGTATTGGACACCCTTAATCGAATTTACCATGGTAAATTATGTTGTCCATTCTCCTGTGTTAGACACTTAATTCGAATTTACCATGATAAATTCGAATTAAGAGTGTCCAATACAGGAGAATGGACAACATAATTTACCATGGTAAATTCGATTAAGGGTGTCCAATACAGAAGGATGGACAATAGAACGTCCGCGCAAAAGCTTCTGACTTCACGTCAGTGCTTGAACCAATTTTTCATGATTGCGTTGGATTCTGCGGTAAAAAATAATGATAGTTTTCTAACAGGATTTTGCTCCTAAATTCAATTAAAAAAAACTCAGAAATTATTGAATTTGGGAGCATTATCATGTTAGAAAACTATAATTATTTTCCACCGCAGAATCCAACGCAATCATAAAAAAAACAGGGTTCTAATTTGAAAAACAGAAGTTATGGCCAATTTTTCATCACAATTTTCGACACAAAATTTGAAACACCCTGTGATGATATTTCTGGAATTCAAAAGATACATGAACTTTCCACATTCTTCCTCTTCGATGTTGTGATTACGGTTCACGCTCAGGATGTTTAAAATAAGAAAAATGAACATAATTCTAACTAAACATATTTTAATCTTTTTTTCTGGTTTTTTTCGATATTTTGAAAACTATTCGAACGAATACAATGGTTTTAAAAGAAATGTATTCAGCATTGAATACTTGATCCTACCAGGAATGCAAAATTTGACAAAAAAATATTTTCATCAAATTTATTTTCACTCCCTGTATAACCGGAAGTGCTTGGGCTTCGAAAATATTTTAGCTCTAGAGAATTTCAAGCATATCATAATTCCAATTTTCAGATTTAAAATATGTCCAGTTCTCCAGAAACGTCTAATAGGCACTCGAACTTGGGACACCCTGTATATCAAACTCATTAACATTATGATAGCGAAAAACTTAATCGTTTCAACCTATACGCTGAAACTGGAAAATATACTGACTTGAAATGCCACGATAACTTGAACACAGAAAGAGATGACGACTTGAAAATTTCAGGTTAAGTGGCATGTCCAAATACGACAGACGAGTTCGTTGATGGGCATAATCGGCTCAACGGTTTCCCAGTAATAATTTTGTCATCAACCAACACAAATCCGATCGAATTGAAACCTGCAAGCTAGTTAAAGAATACTGATGTTTTGTAAAGATTGGTGAGAATCGAACCCCTAGATAATAAAAAAAAATGATTAAAAATATTATTTATCTCACGATAACCTGAGAAAGGCATGTTATAGCGGCCTGCACTTTTTAGGGTAGATTGCGAATCCGAATGCGACATTTAAGTTTGTTGATAGGCATAATCGGCCAAACGGTTTTGGAGTTTTACCCGTCTGAAATCTGGTTGTTATTTCCTCAATAACTCTAAAAATACGGATCCGATCCAATTCAAACATCAGTTGTAGAACGCCGACGCGGAAATTCTTGCAAAATTTCGTTAGGATCATGTAACTAGAAAATTTCAAAAATATCAATGGAAAAAGTTGGGCACAATTCGCCCAACGGTTTCGGATTTATAATTATCTGATGGAATATTATTTTTTCGGTAACTCAAAAAATACAGAACCTGCTATCGAATTGAAACTTAGTAACTAGTTGTATAATATCGACATAAAGACGTATGTAAATTTTTGTGAAAATTTTAAGAAATGAATATGTATTTTACGTTTACTTCAGAACGGAAAGATATAGCGACTTGCAATTTTCAGGGTAGATTGCGCATCGGAATGCGACATTTATGTTCGGTAATTGGCATAATCGGCCAAATGGTTTTGGAGTTATAGTCATCTGAGATTTTGTTGTTATTTCCTCTTTAACTCAAAATAGTCAAAATATACAAATCTGATCCATTTAAAACTCGGTAATTACTTGTAGAATGCTGACCAACTAATTTTCGCAGAATTTTATGAATATCGTATTCTGAAGTTACTTGAGGCGTGAGTTTTTTCGTATATTATTAGATATTCAACGAATTTCAATTCCAATGGACTAAATATGTCAGAATTAAAAATTCCGTGATCATAGGCGATTCCTTCATTACTCAAGTCTGTCATTAAAATGGTATGAAATGTATTCATATCTTATGAAAGCTGAGAAAACGGTAAACTTGATGCTTAATTCGATTAACAGTGTAAAATAGAGGAGAATAGAAATTAGAACATGCACGCAAAAGCTCCTGACTTCATGTCAGTCATTGACCAATTTTTATATCTTATAATTATTCAGACAAAGGATGGCACAATTTTTCAAATGAAAATTATTTTGAGATCTCGCAAAATTTTTTTTTGTGTTCCAATATTTCGTTCCTTTTATCCATGTTTTTATATTGTAGATAATTATCGTCATTTGTTAGTGAGGAAATCAATCATTTTTTTTTATTGATGTGTATGTTTATTGATGTATAATCCTTTGTATTACAAGTATTATAAGAATTGGTATATACATAATTATAACCATACAAGAAAATATATATACAAGATGAATTATCCATCTAGAAAAATGAAGTGAAAATATTTGTGATAAACAATAAAATATATTCACCCTGTTTGTGGTGCCAAGCAATATTTCCTAAATTTACATGAATCTTGATATTACCTTTTATTGAAAAATGGTATATACATAATTACTATACAAGAAAATATATATATACAAGATGAAACATCCATCTAGAAAAATAAAGTGATAATATTTGTAATAAATAATAAAATGTATTCACCCTGTTTGTGGTGCCAAGCAATATTTCCTAAATTTTCATGAATCTTGGTATTACTTTTTATTGGAAATTGAGATCAAATAAAAATTTAACAACCTATAAAAATGATTATTTGGTATAAAATTCCATATCCCCATGGTAATGAGGAAATAAAAGGATTATTAAAGTGCAAACATAAAATAAATGAACCAAAAATGTTTCAACATAAACAAAAAAAATCTGAGAAAGCAAAATGATCTATAGTTGAGAAATTGCTCAAAGTAGTATCATTTATCTGAAAAGTTAAAGGATATGAGCATTAGAATATTATTGACATTCGTGGTGAAATATCAATCTAGTTAGCTGAAAAAAAAATTGTTAAAATCTTTCAATAATAAAATTAATTAATCATACTTTATGAAAGCGCCAAGCAATATTTTTGGGTTTTTGGTTGAACTAATCTTCCACGCTTAAAAAGAGAGAATACATTTTCAATGTTCACGTATAGGGACATCTAATATTACCAAGGATAGCAAATGTTCAAAATTATCCTACACCTCTCATAATTCTTTTAATTTCAGGAATGGTAAACGAAAGCCGCCGAAGAAGGTAATGTAACTAAATATTCATAGTTTTAGTTTTTGAGTATGTAGAATTTAAAATCAAATGAGAAAACCCCCTACCCCTCCGGATATATTCTGCTGAAATATGTGCGAAATTCATAAAACATATTATTACAAAAATACAAAATCATCATGGGACGATCCTTCGAGCACTTAAATTGCATCTATTGAATTTAAGTGGTGCATATTAAGTGAAAAAATATGGAACTCATATTTTTCGTGAACGAAAACAAGCCGCTGGTCGGGAAAAAGACTATCATAACTCAAAAATGCCATTTTTGCGCGTATGTTCTGGGGAACATCGCGTTATAGTTTTGCCCAAATGTCTGTAACTTTCGAATTTTTTGACGAAATTGGTCTCAAACGATCAAGTTTGACTCCCCGATGAAGAATCCGAGGTCAAATTTGATTCTGTCCGTCCGGCCGGCCGGCCGTCCGGCCGTACGGCCGTCCGTTGCCACGATAATTTGAGAACGGAAAGAGCTAGCGACTTGAAATTTTCAGGGTGGGTGGCGCATCGCAATACGACGGACAAGTTCGTTAATGGGCATAATCGGCCCAGTGGTTTCCGAGTAATAATTTTGTTTTCAACCAATATAAATCCGATCGAATTGAAACTTGGTGAGTAGTTGTAGAATATGAACCTAAGCACGTTCGTGAAATTTTGGGCGAATCGTATGGCTAGAAAATTTTAAAAAAATTATTAAAAAATATTTTTTTTGTCGCGATAACCTGAGAACGGAAAGAGATGGCGGCTTGAAAATTTCAGGTTATGTTGTGCATATGAATGCCACATTTGAGTTTGTTTATGAGCATAATCGACTAAACGGTTTCAGAGTTATAGCCATCTGAAATTTTCTGAAATTTGGTGGTTTTTTGTTCCTCATTAACTCGAAAAATACTGAACCGATTGAATTCAAACATGGTTATTAGATGTAGAATGCCAACGCGAAAATGTTTGCGAAATTTGGTGAGGATGGCATCTGTAGAAAATTTTTAATAAATCATTGAAAATAAAAAAAAAAATTCTATATATCAGTAACTATACGTTTGAAATTGCTGAAATTTTGCGAGAGCCTTCACAACCTAACTCTACTGCCAAGTTTTAAGTTTTAATACGATCGGTTGAATATTGTTGGAGATTCGAGCATTCTTGTGCGAGTTCAGTATGGGTGACCGTTGCCTCGATAACTTTCGAACCAAAGGAGATAGGGACTTGCAATTTTCAGGGTAGGTTGCGTATCCGAAAGGGAGAGTTGAGTTCGTTTTTGGGTATAATCGGTTTAACGGTTTCCGAGTTATACCCACCTGGAATATTATTTCCTCGATAACTTGAAAAATATAGACTCGATCAAATTAAAGCTTGCCAATTAGTTGTAGAATATCGACTTGAAGACGTGTGTAGAATTTTGTGTGAACCGTATCGCTAGAAAATTAAAAAATATATTTTTTATGTCACGATAACCTGAGAAAGGAAAGAGATAGCGATTTGAAATTTTCAGGTTAGGTTAAGCATCTGAATGCGACATTTGAGTTTGTTCATGAGCATAATCGGTCAAACGGTTTTGGAGTTATATTCATCTGAAATTTGTTTGTTATTTTCTCAATAACTTGAAAAATATAGAACCAATCCAATTCTAACTTAGTTATTAGTTGTAGAATGCCAACGCGAAAGTTCTTGCAAAATTTTGTGAGGATCGTATCACTAGAAAATTTTTAAGAAATCATTGAAAAAAAATTCTAGATATCAGAAACTATTCATCCGACATGGCTGACATTTTGCGAGAGCCTTCAGAACATAATTCTACTACCAAGTTCCAAGTTTGAATACGATAGGATCTATATATGTACATACATGAAATTTATTCCATTTTTTTTATTAAATATTTAAAACTGTAATTAGTTCTTTGAAATACCATTGAATGAAGAAATTCTTGTAAGTTGACAAAATATCTTTATTTGAACAATAAAAATGCATCATTTAATTAAAATTATAGTTTGACTATCCAATCGCTTCTTTCCTTTATAATATTTTTACTGTAAGTCAGTATAGCTTAACTTTCAAAGTAACGTCCTACAATATTAATTTAAATGATATTATAAATAACAAGCACTGACGTGAAGTCAGGAGCTTTTGCGCGTATGTTCTATTGTCCATACTCCTGTAATGAACACTCTTCTTAATCGAATTTACCATGATGAATTCTATTGTCCATTCTCCTGTATTGGACACTCTTCTTAATCGAATTCACCATGATGAACTCTATTGTCCATTCTCCTGTATTGGAGACTCTTCTTAATCGAATTTACCAAGATGAATGGACAATAGAATTCATCATGGTAAATTCGATTAAGAAGAGTGTTCATTACAGGAGTATGGACAATAGAACATACGCGCAAAAGCTCCTGACTTCACGTCAGTGCTTGAACCAATTTTATTTAGTTTTGATGGCGTACCAACCCAAAATAGTGTGGAGAATCATGCGCAATAACAAAATAACTTGTTTGGCATTCCAGCCGCCAGAACGCATTATTGCAAACTATTGCAACCCCCCGTCTCTTCCCACTGTCACTATGCAAAGGCTCTGAAAGGGGTTTAAAATGGGTTCAAGCCCTGTGGACAGGAGCTTTCTGGCGCTCTAGTTCAAACAGACAAATTATATCTCCGAAAGTATTGGTTTCTCAGAGTTGAGAATTATATCAATTTATTCTTATGATAGAACTGCATCATAAAGGAAATTCAATTCAAATAATAGTTTATTGATCTAGATTAAATGAGCAATCTGAGAATGAGAACTGGACCATGGAAGAAACCAAATTAAAATAGCTGAAATGAATTTGACTCTCTCTTATAGAACAGGATGAAATGTACGAGTATGAACACAGATCATATAATAAAGCTTAGATAGAATAATTAAAGCATTCAGTGAAAACATAGAAGTACGATTCATTATTGAAATTTAGAACTTCATCTTAGCAGAAATTGAATTCAAACATCATAGAAGAATTTGAATTCAACAAGAGTGCCAAAAATTATCAATCCAAAACCAATAGACGAATTCTACCCAACAACGAACTCATCCGAGATATTCATTCCTCAATTCTATGATGAACGATAATATATATCTTTCCTCAAATCTACTCCAATACACCAATATTCCAGTTTTGTTTTTAGTGGAGATATTCTGAACTCAATATTATTAACTTACCATTACCATTCCCATCATCATATGGATTGACCATCGGCATGAAAATACCAACCAACAAAAAGTATGATATTATATTATCATTCTCATATTTATACGATTGCTGGAATGAAACAACGTCATTTCTCAGGAGAATAAGTTGACATTATAACAATTCATAGAATACCCACATAATAATTCTATCATTCTGTGAAAACGTAGAAATACGATTTACATTGAAATTTTGAAAAATCATATCTCCGAAAGTATTAGCTTGTTAGAGTTAAAAATGATATGAATGGATTTTTATGATAAAACTGGTTATTAAAAAAAATTTGATTTGGAATTTGTTTTGTAAAAAAAAATTTTTTTTTGTTACTCCGAAACCATCTGTCCTATTTTGCCCACTAACAAACTTAGCCGAGATATTTATCAAACCTACTCTGAAAATTTCCACTCTCTAGCTCATTCCGTTCGAGAGCTATCGTGCCTACGGCCGGCCGGCCGGCCGGACATAATGGATTTCGACCACGGATTCTTGATCAGTGAGTCGAACCAAATCGTTTAAGACCATTTTCATCGAAAAATTCGAAAATTACAGACATTTGGGCAAATTGATAAGCACTCAGTTCCGAGGAACTAGAGCGCCAAAAAGGGAGTTACCAAGGAATAGTGTGAAGTGAACATAGCATATAGTTTCATGATGTCCTGTTGGTTATTTTATAGCAAAAAGCTACCCACTTTAAAGGTTAATTAATTAACACGTTATCAAAACTTCAAACCGCTATCCTGAAAAATAACATTTTCTGATTCCCGACCAGCGATGTATAGAAATTGATATTGGTATAAATATTCCTTTGGAATCTATGAGTCCAAGAAAATCATCTCAAGGTGCTTGGCTTGATTATGTTTCAGTATTGTAAGGAAAGTATGGGGACAATGTCAAAGAGCGATCCTTACTCAAGAACAAATTACCCGATAAAGATGAAATCAGGAATTGTATACGTGCATTGACATGTTGAACATAAATTTGATTACCGCAATGCTGGACGAACAGTATTTTATTAGTTTGTATAGGCATTCGAGGAATCGGATACCGAAGTATTTTACTACTGAAGTAGTCGGTAGCCTGTCCCTTGAACTGTCGACTGTCGGAAGAGATAAAATCACGCTTCACAATATTATGTTACGGCAGTTCGAACTTCGCTTCAGCTGTGTATCTTTCTTTCCACTGTGAAATTCCCAAATATCTTAACAAATAGTTATACGTTCTGGATACAGAGGCTTTTCAATAGTAATGTTTTGGCCATTCCAAATCCCCAATCTGACAATTCGCCCTATTAACGAAGCCTCCAAGGTGCAAATGTATGTCATCGCTCATAATGATTTTTCGGTATACAGTGTGTGGATGATGTAAAATTTTCACTTTTGACGTCATTCATTTTATAAATTGACGTCATATTTTTTTTTAAATGAATAGGTACCCCAAATTTTGTTTTGCTGCTTTATTACACGATGCAACTTATCTAAATAACAGTGTGAAAAATTGTTACCGTAAATAACAATTTTCAGAAAATAACATATTCAGGTACTGTAATAAATAAAAATTGGTTCAAGCACTGACGTGAAGTCAGGAGCTTTTGAGCATATGTTCTATTGTCCAATACAGGAGAATGGACAATATAATTTACCATGGCAAATTCGATTAATATTGTCCAATACAGGAGAATGGACAATAGAACATACTCGCAAAACTAGTAAATTTCACAAGGAGTTGGACAGAATAATACCAATCAATTATGATGGACGTGAACACTATAGAGTCATACTCACAAAAGCTCCTGACTTCACGTCAGTGCTTGAACCAATTTTTTTTTTCATAATTTTTTAAGAATTTTCTAGGTGTACGGTTCTCATAAAATTTCAAACACGTCTTTATGTCGATATTCTACAACTAGTAACCAAGCTTCAATTCGATCGAGTCTATATTTTTTGAGTTATCCAGGAAATAATATTCCAGGGTCTTATAACTCTTGGACCGATTTTGTCTGTAATCAAACGTGACACTCCCATACTGATATGCAACATACCCTGAAAATTGCAAGTCCCTCTCTCCTTTCGTTCGAAAGTTATCGGTCACCCTACTAAACTCACACAAGGATGCTCGAATCTCCAACAATATACTCGTCTATCTGATCATCTTTAAACTTGGAACTTGGCAGTAGAGTTAGGTTTTGAAGGAACTCGCAAAATTTTAGCGATGCCGGACGAATAGTTACTGATATATATAATTTTTTTCAATAATTTTCAAGGATTTTTTAAAAGTTTTTTAGTAATACGAGCCTCACAAAATTTTTTCCAAATTTTCGCGTTTTCATTGTACAACTAGTTACCTTGTTTTAATTTAATCGGTTCTGTATTTTTCGAGTTATTGAGGAAATAGCAACCAAATTTCAGATAGGTATAACTCCAAAAACGTTTGACCGATTATGTGTATAAACAAACTGAAATGTTGCATTCAGATGCACAACCTAACCTGAAAATTTAAAGGCACTATCTCTTTCCGTTCTCAGGTTATCGTGACATAAAAAATATGTTTTAATCATTTTTTTTTTAAATTTTCTAGTGATGCGATTCTCACAAAATTTCACGAATGTGCTTCAGTTCATATTCTACAACTAGTCACCAAGTTTTAATTCGATCGGATTTATATTGATTGAAAATAAAATTATTACTAAACCGTTGGGCCCATTTTGCCCGTTAACGAACTCGTCCTTCGTAATAGTATGCACAACCTGCCCTGTAAATTTCAAGTCACTATCTCATTCCGTTGTCAAGTTATCATGGCAACGGACGGCCGGACAGAATCAATTTTATCCTCGAATTCTTCATCAGGTAGTCGAACTCAATCGTTTGAGACCATTTTCGGCAAAAAATTCGAAAATTACAGACATTTGGGCAAAATGATAACGCGATGTTCTCCATAACATACGCGCAAAAATGGAACTTTTATGGAGGAAAATAATTAGTCAACCCAAAAAAACGTACGAAATTAAGCACAAATATTCAAATTGTACTCCGTTAACCACTTGGCACAGACCTTAAGAGTGTAAACACTGTACACTTCGCTCAAGGACAGCAGTAATCTGCTCCATTACAGCGCGAATTATGTGCCGTAACTCTTCTGAATTATTTGGCCTATTAAAATAATCCTTTGATTTTAAATAACCCACAAAAAACTCAAAACTCAAAAAACAGTAGTTCATGTCTATGATTCTATTTTGTCGTCTGCGGAAGTTGTGGAGAGAGTAAGGCGATCTCACAATCTGGTGATTTGGGGTCTCAGGACAGGGTCCGACTCTAATTTGGACCGTGATTTCTTACACCGATGTCTGGCAGTTATAAATGTGCGAGCCCATGACAACATTGCCGATGTCATCCCTCTGGGGTCCTCCAACACCTTGTGGAAAGTATCGTTCGCAAGTATACTCCATAATAAGAAGTTGCTGCGGAATGTCCGAGAATTCAAGGAGGTGAAGATATCGGATGACAAAACACCTGCACAGCTGGATGCATTGAAGACCCTACGTTTGAAGCTGAAGAGAAGAACAGACTCCGAAGAGGGGGATATAACAATAAAGTATGTGAAGTGAGAGCCATCAATCGTCCATGTTCGATCTCAAAAAACTGTTCATAACTGCATCGAATTCCTTGGTTAAGGAGTGGCCTTTTGTATATTCTAGTGTGCAGTCACTTCATCCCAAGTTCAACGAGATCTTGGCATTTATGAGTGTCCAAAAACCTATGTTTATTCTATTGGCGGAGACCTGGCTGAGACCTGAAGTACCAGATTCGCTTTATAGTAATCTGAGTTATATTCTTCTCAGGGGTGATAGTACAACCACTGTTGGGCATGGCGGTGTCTGTATAAATGTGCATACCGATGTAAATGATAATTCCCCAGTTTCTGCCGATCGGTTGAATCCTCCCGGTGTGGACAGTCAGTTTCTAAAAATAGCCAATGGCTCTTTTTCCCTCAACATAGGTTGCGTATATAGACCAAGAGGCTCCCCCTTCGATGTTAATCTCTTTGATCATATAAGAGCACTCTCTTCAGACAAGATTTCTACAATGGTATATTGTATATTATTATACTGATGGTGGCAGGGGATTTTAATTACCCAGACATAAGGTGGCTACTATCTTTGTCAAGCCTTCCCGGATTGAACTCTGCTTCACAAGTTATAATTCATTTCCTCGATGGTTCAGAATTCAGTCAATTGATCAACAGCTCACCAACACTTTTTCGCCAAGGGCAGATTCCGTCATTGCTTGATCTACTCTTGGTTAACGATGAAGAATTCACGTCGGACATTAGTTATCTTCCCCCTTTTGGCCGATCGGATCACGTCGTACTAAAGTCCACGTTCCAGTTTTCCTTGCCACTTTCAGTGAAAAAGCAGGTGAGGATAGGATGTGATAGATTACACTAAGTTGGATGAGATTTAACTTGCTACTGACTGGTCAGGACTATCATCTGCGGGGAGATTAATGAAGCATGGGAAGTGTTTTTGAATATGCTCAATGATGGAATTGAGCGGAGTACCACCAAGAGATCAATTACTGTATTCCCTGCGAAGCCACGGATCACGCATGAGATGCAAAAGCAGATTCGTCACAAAAAGTCTATATGGCAACGCTACATGCGATGTACTCTAATGAACTGAATGTAATCTAGTCATTGGCTAGAAGTAACCATGAGAAGATACTTGTCAGATCCGAAAATCATAAGCTCTACAGCTACGTCCGTTCGTCATTGAACACCAAGGTGTCGGTTTCGATTGTACGAGGTCCCTCTGGTCAGCTGAGCGGCGATAATTCGGAGTCGGCAGAAATTTTCCCAAGTATTTTTTCCGCAGCATTTTCAGAGGAACCCCAGGGTCCGGTTCCCCAGATGGTGGGTGACAGATCCGTCGTTGAGATCACTGATATTTGTTTCACTCCTGAGCTTGTCGAAGAACACCTCAAAAACCTAAAGAAGGCCTCTTCTCCTGACCCTGACGGTGTTTCTCCCTTTGTCTTGAGAAGATGCGCCACTGACTTATCTGGGCCTTTGTATTCACTCTACACCATGTCCTTTGCTCTACATCGACTGCCTGCCGCCTGGTTGTCGGGGTCCGTTACGCCAATCTTCAAGAAGGGAGATAAAACTGACGCTAATAATTATCGGCCCATAACGGTAACCAGTGTTGTTGGGAAGATATGTGAGAGGATTGTTGTGGACGTAATAATGCAGTTCGCTCTGACAAACTCTATAATACCCCCAAACCAGCATGTTTTTGTTCTTGGTAGATCAACTACCACCAACCTATTGCATTGTCTTGATGACTGGAAAGCTGCAATGCATTCCAGAACACCAGTGGACATCATTTATTTAGATTTTGCACGTGCATTCGATAGCGTATCTTTTTGTAGGTTCTTCGAAAAGCTGGAGCATGTCGGGGTGAGAGGGTCCATTCTGAAGTGGATTCGATATTTTGTCGCCGAGCGCTATTTTTCAGTAAGGGTTGGTGGTAGATACTCTGCTCCTCGATATTCCACTAGTGGGGTTTCACAACGTTCAGTTGTGGGTCCCCTATTATTTCTTCTATACACAGCGGATTCACCTATCCTCCTTACATCAGTAGTTTCCATGTTCGTCGATGACACTAAAATGTATGCCAATCCTTTAGTCTCTTATGGTGCACTGTGTCAGGATTTGCAAAGAATAGAAGAGTGGTGTGCTGCCTGGCTGATTCCACTTAACCCGGAGAAGTGCACCGTCCTGCATCTTGGTGCGTCCAATCCTCACCTACAGTACACTGTCGGTGGAATTTCAATTCGGCCATGCTCTTCACACACTGATCTCGGTGTTGTAATGAATGAAAAACTTAGCTGAACGAATCATGTGGACACTGTCTGTCACAGTGCTTCTCAGATGTGTTCTTCAGATCTCCTCGAGAAGGTGTTCGGTCGCTGCCCTATCTCAACATCTTACCATCTACTAAAGTCATACATAAGACCGATCCTAGAGTATGCGGGTAGAGTGTGGGATACTCGTTTCCGTAGAGACTCTGACAGGCTGGAGAGGATTAAGAGGAGAGTCACCAGAATTCCATATGGAAGCCAGAGACCAGAATACCGCGACAGAGTGCAGAATCTCCGGCTAACCACCTTCGAACACAGACGATTAAGAGGGGATGTCATTTTGACAAAATCCTGCATTGGTTTTCCGAAGTGGATCTGTCACATTTATACCGCATGAACACCATTGCTGGACTCCGAGGCCACCCCTATAAACTATACAGGGAAGCATTCTGCTCGGTTTCGCGCGAACACTTTTTGTCAAACAGAGTTTTCCTTGTTTGGAACAAACTTCCGAGTGATGTTGTGTATGCGCTGAGCGTAAACCAATTCAAAGTGAGGTTTGACAACTGGTCTAGATCTAACTTAAGTTTATTTTGGTAAAACTCTACCTGTTGCGTACAATATGTCCATTTTGAATTAGAATTATTTTGTTAATTTTTTTTCTCTATTGCAAGTAATCTTATTTCTCCTCACTCCTTTTTGCACCCATTCTGTTTGCTTTGCCTATTCTTCTTTTGTTTGTTTTGAGCCACATAGGTTACCTTGGCTCTTGTTAATTGTTTAAATAAATAAATGTCTGCGGAACGCGGTGACCACTTATTAGGTCCTTGACGTCCTATCCACCTTCCAGGAAATGTGGCGTCAAGATATTGACGGACGTTTATTCCGAAATTATGAGGAACCTTAGCTTGTTGGAACGAAATGTCCTGATGTACATCTGCTTCAAACCAGCAATAGTCCTTTGCAAAATTGCAAACGGTGGTATGGGTCATCCTTGTTTAATTCTAGAATCAGTTGAACTTTGTAAGGATCATAGTACTCTTTCTTGAACAACTTCGCCACAAAAGAGTGGTCCATGTTATAGTTCAGGTCTAGCTCTCTTCTAGAAAGGAGAGAATTTTCTTCAGATTCAATGACATATTTAATCTGGTTTCTTCGTTTAGCCGAGGTCGACCTTTCCGAGGCAAATCATGGACGGAACCCGTTTCAGTAAATTTAACAAGCAATTTACTTACTATGGATCTTGCAATCTGCTAGGAAGTTCTTGATTGAATAATTCAGATGTGTTCTCAGCGTATTACCATATCCAAACATTATTAAAATTTCTATTCATTCCAGTTCATTTAAACGTTCCATTTTTGCGCGGGTGTTCTGCAAGGAACAGCGTGCTATCATTCTGCCACAATGCCTGTATTTTTCGATTTTTTTTCCCGAAAATGGTCTCAAACGATTCAGTTCGGCTCACTGATGAATAATCCGGGGTCAAATTAAATTCTGTCCGTCCGATCCGACCATTAGCACGATAACTCCCGAACGGAAGGAGTTAGAGCCTTGAAATTAGCAGGGTAGTTTTGTAGCGAAAATATCTGGGACAAGTTCGTTAATGGGCAAAATCCATCAGTTAAGGACATTTTTGTTTAAAACGTTTTTCAAGATTATTTCCTAAACCGATCAAACGATCTAGCTGAAATTTTGCACCAAATTGTGGAACCAAGACCTTTATATGCCTGTGAAGTTTTGTATTGATCGGATGGCTATAAACTTGAAAAAAAATGTCAAATATTCGAAGTTGCAATTGGAATTTTGTATTGATTTTAACTCGAAAAAACTGATCCGATTGAATTGAAGCTCGGTAGCTTCCGAAAACCAAATATCGGGTTGAGTTCAATTTTGGGACCTCGGTGACCAATGATGACCTCTTGAGGTTTGCAAAATTTCACTGAAAAGAGACCTCTAGGATTCCAAAATGACTAAAGTTGACAAAGAACATAACTGAATTTTCTCCCATGTTCTTCTGAGGTATCTTCTTGGGGAAGACTTGGGAGGGTCAGTATAATCAGAATCATGTTTATAGCCCTCGCGCCAATTGCATATTGACTTCATAATGAAAGAAAAAGGCTGAAAGAGCATTGACAGGGGGTCAATCTGCTTTGGCGCTCGTACTATAAACATCGTTTTAATTATACTGACCCTCCCAAGTCTTCCCCAAGAAGATACCTCAGAACATCATGGGAGCAAGGAAAGTCAGTTGTGTTCTTTGTCAACTTTGTTACTCTGTCCTTATGCCATCTCAGACACAGCACTATTAATTTATGACCTGACAATCAATGGTGTCCACTACCCTCTGGGTAGATCTCTATCTCGTTATATCGACTGAGCTTGAAACCCTCATCATTAAATTCAAACTAGCCAACGTGAACACCCGCGTCAAAGAGTACTGTCTTCATGTCAGTGCTTTTTTATATTTTTTTAACATCATCTTCTGTTGCACAAAATAGTATTTTTTTATTTCAAAGATATTTTGAGATTGGTTGAAATCTAAGACCAGTTCTATAAGGTTGAATTAAATGATATCCTGCACCATTCATAGAAGATTCATAGTTCAGATATCACTGAAATTTTGCAAGTGCCTTCAAAAGCTTATTTTATAGCCAAGTTCAAGATTGAAACTCGATCGGATCTATATTGGTGGTAGTATTATAAAAAATGCTCCAGATCGTGGTACTTTTCCAACTAGTTATTAATGAGATAACTTATAGCTGTCATCTGCCAAAAAATGAGAGCTCTTAATATTACATCTTCCAAAATAGCGGGCTATTCCAAATGAAACCTATAATTGAAATCCTCATATATACAGCTGGTACGCCACATAATCATTTTTGAATTATTTCAGGTGCCTACATGAGAATTTGACAAAGCTACACCTATAGTGGTTAACCAGTGAGTATTCTCAGATTTTTTCTTATCTGATGTTTTACTTAGTTTATCTATATTTCTGAATCAATCAATCTTGAGTAGTCTCTATGAGGGACTTTATTAATATTATACAGGGTGAGTCTTTAAGTTGTACCGTAGATTACTCTCATCAAATGAAATACCTTTATCATTTACCAATTTCCAGATTTTGCTCAGGTAAAAGATTATAATCTTATTTACTCACTCAAGTCTTATGACATTGTTTTTAATAATCTTCATGCCCTTGCCGAATGCATTCATAGGGTGTATTTTTTGCTGCATGAAATCCTTCGATAGGACGGTATAACTTTCGAAAGGCGTTTGTCAGCGACGATTACTTGAACATTGCATTAAAAAGAGGTTTGCAAATTCAATCATGTATAGATCAACATCGAACAACGCTATCAAATTGTGGAAATTTAATATCAAGAGTTCAGTCCGCGACATTTATTGATCTCTTCGTACATTTTATGGCAGATAAAATCGTTCTTCTGAACATGCTATTCAGGCTGTAATGAAGATTTTTGTTCTAATAAATCCAAAGTTGGGCAGTCACAGCCTATGTTGAGTAGACATCACCTCTATTGGACACTCTACTACAAATTTAGTAACGATATATACCGTTTTCTCAGGTTTTATAATATATGAATACATTTCATACCATTTTAATGACAGACTTTAGTAGAGACTCGTCTATGATCATAGAATTCTTAATTCTGACATTTGTATTGTATGGGATTTGAAATACGAAAAAGCTTACGCCTGAAGTAACTGCAGGATACGATATTCACGAAATTTCGCTAAAAATTGTAGATCGGCATTATACAAAATAATCACCGAGTTTTGATCGGATCAGATTCGTATATTTTGAGTTATAGAGGAAATATCAACAAAATTTCAGATGAGTATAACTCCAAAACAATTTCACCCATTATGCCAATTAACAAACTTTAATGTCGTATTCGGATGCACATCCTACCCTGAAAATTGCAAGTCGCTATATCTTTCCGTTCTCAAGTTATCATGAGATACATAATATTTTTTCTTCATTTTTTAAAGTTTTCTAGTTGTACGCTCACGTCTTCATGTTGATATTCTAGGAGTAGTTACCAAGCTTAAATTTGGTCAGGTCTGTATTTTTTGAGTTATCGGGATAATAATATTCCAGATGGTTGTAACTCCGAAACCATTTGGCCGATAATGCCCAACAACGAACTCAACTCTCCCATTCAGATGCGAAACCTACCTTGAAATATGCATGTCCCTTCTTGATTATTAATTTCCACTGCGTAAACTAGATGTTTTAAATGAAGCCATACAAAATAATCCCAAGAATTCGGATGATAGCACCTGACCACGCCGACCAATCCCTCCAAGTATTTGTCCGTTAAAGACTCCGCCCCATACATTGATAGATAATCTTTGTTGAAAACCTATTCTTTTAAAAGCGTAAAGGATTTTCTAGAAACCATATATGTTCATTATGGCAGTTATATATAGCATCCCGAGTAAGAGTAGCTTCGTCCGAGCAATGCGTCTCCATGAAGAAATTTTTATTTTGTTCATGCTGCTGAAGAAGACAATGACAAAAGGCGAGCCTCAGCCTGTGCACTCACATTAAGACGGGCAGCAACGCGTCTAGTACCTACCTACTAATTTCCGGCTTACTGTAATTTATGAAATTAAATTGCTTGAATACAGAAACATAACGGTCCAATGATTCGGAAAGGAAGTCTCATCGGATAAAATGTCTTTTATTTTGTTTCAACAATATCAGTCTGTATACGTGTCCAGTTTCGAATCACCCTGTATATTGAATTGGAAAGAATATTTTCAGAAATCATAATATGGAATATGATAACTGATAAGTTGAATTCTTGTATGGGCTTGTGATACATCGTTCGAAAAGTTGCGTCATTCAGAAATGTCATCACTTCTGTTTATTGCAAAATTCAAAATAAGAAAACATAAAATCATGTGCTTACGGAAATTCATAATCATTCCCAAATCTTATTACAAGAATACTAAACTTGTTTGCCTTCAAGATGTGATAAATGATAAAAACCATAACATTGTGTTTTCCAGATGGTACCATGAAAACTAAGTGAAACACTATCTGAGGCAATGTTAGTTATTAATTTATTTCTGGGTTGTCTCTTTCAGACTCTGAAGAATATCTGTTAAATAAAAAAAAAGCACTGACGTGAAGTCAGTACTCTTTGGCGCGCGTGTTCACGGTGGCTAATTTGAATTGAATGATGAGTACTTCAAGCTCAGTGGATATAGCGAGCCGAAGATCTACCCAAAGAATAGTGGACACCATTCACGGTTGCTTCAAAAATTAACAGTGCTGTATCTAAGCTGCCATCAGGATAGAGTACCAAAGTTGGAAAAAAACACAAGTGACTCTCCTTACTCGCACAAGCTCCTAGAAAATTTGGGAGGGTCAGTATAATCCTAATCATGTTTATAGCACGCGCGCCAAAGCAGATTGACTTTTTATACTTTTTGCGCGTATGTTCTGGGGAACATCGCGTTATAGTTTTGCCCAAATGTCTGTAACTTTCGAATTTTTTGACGAAAATGGTCTCAAACGATTAAGTTCGACTCCCCAATGAAGAATTCGAGGTCAAATTTGATTCTGTCCGTCCGGCCGTCCGGCCGTCCGGCCGTCCGGCCGTTGCCACGATAACTTGAGAACGAGAAGAGCTAGCAACTTGAAATTTTCAGGGTAGGTGGCGCATCTCAATACGACGGACAAGTTCGTTAATGGGCATAATCGGCCCAGTGGTTTCCGAGTAATAATTTTGTTTTCAACCAATATAAATCCGATCGAATTGAAACTTGGTGGGTAGTTGTAGAATATGATCTTAAGCACGTTTGTGGAATTTTGTGCGAATCGTATGGCTAGAAAATTTTTAAAAAATTATTAAAAAATATTTTTGTTGTCACGATAACTTGAGAACGGAATGAGATAGCGGCTTGAAATTTTCAGGATAGGATGAACACCAGAACGCGACATTTCAGTTTGTTTATGAGCATAATCAGCCAAACGGTTTCAGAGTTATAGCCATCTGAAATTTTCTGAAATTTCGTGGTTTTTGTTCCTCATTAACTCAAAAAGTACTGAACCGATTGAATTCAAACATGGTTATTAGTTGTAGAATGCCAACGCGGAAATGTTTGCAAAATTTGGTGAGGATAGCATTTGTAGAAAATTTTTAATAAATCATTGAAAATAAAAAAAAAAAATTCTATATATCAGTAACTATTCGTTTGAAATTGCTGAAATTTTGCAAGAGCCTTCATAACCTAACTCTACTGCCAAGTTTCAAGTTTTAATACGATCGGTTAAATATTGTTGGAGATTCGAGCATTCTTGTGCGAGTTCAGTAGATGGGTGACCGTTGCCTCGATAACTTTCGAACGAAAGGAGATAGGGACTTGCAATTTTCAGGGTAGGTTGCGTATCCGAAAGAGAGTGTTGAGTTCGTTTTTGGGCATAATCGGTCTAACGGTTTCCGAGTTATACCCACCTGGAATATTATTTCCTTGATAACTCAAAAAATAAATATTCGATCGAATTGGTGCTTGGTAACTAGTAGTAGAAAATCAACATAAAGACGTGTTTAAAATTTTGTAAGAATCGTATCCCTAGAAAATTTGAAAAAAATGACGAAAAAAAAAATTTCAAGAACCGTACCCCTAGAAAATTTTTAAAAAGTCACGAAAAAAAAATTGGTTCAAGCACTGACGTGAAGTCAGAAGCTTTTGCGCGTATGTTCTATTGTCCATACTTCTGTATTGGACACCCTTAATCGAATTTACCATGGTAAATTATGTTGTCCATTCTCCTGTATTGGACACTTAATTCGAATTTACCATGGTAAATTCGAATTGAGAGTGTCCAATACAGGAGAATGGACAACATAATTTACCATGGTAAATTCGATTAAGGGTGTCCAATACAGAAGTATGGACAATAGAACATACGCGCAAAAGCTTCTGACTTCACGTCAGTGCTTGAACCAATTTTTCTTTCATTGTTAAGTCAATCTGCTTTTGCGCGCGTGCTATAAACATGATTAGGATTATACTGACCCTCCCAAATCTTCTAGGAGCTTGTGCGACTAAGGAGAGTCACTTGTGTTCTTTTCCAACTTTGTTACTCTATCTTGATGGAAGCTTAGATACAGCACTGTTAATTTTTGAACCAACAGTGAATGGTGTCCACTATCCTTTGGGTAGATCTTCGGCTCGCTCTATCCACTGAGCTTGAAGTACTCATCATTAAATTCAAATTAGCCACCGTGAAGACGCGCGCCAAAGAGTACTGACTTCACGTCAGTGTTTTTTTTTTTTTTTCAAGTTCCTTTAACAAATATAGCTATCAATACAGTTTGGCTGTTAGCTTTACCGTAGATCGGAAAAAAATGCGGTTGTGGGTCCTCCGTTAGGGACGCAATTGGATCTTCTCCAAATCCGAACGTATCTTAATATATATATTTCTTGTGTGCGTGTGTATGTGACTGAACTCCTAAACGACTGGACCGATTTTGATGAAATTTTTTGTGTGTGTTCGTGGAGATTCGAGAATGGTTTAGATTTACAATTTGGTCTACTGGAAAATGTTTTTTCAATTAATTTCTTATTTATAAGGAGTTGTTGATTTTGGAATGTTTTAAATTAGATCCGGCGGATTGGAGTTGGAGTTGGAGTTGGAGTTGGAGTTGGAGTTGGAGTTGGAGTTGGAGTTGGAGTTGAAGTTGGAGTTGGAGTTGGAGTTGGAGTTGGAGTTGGAGTTGGAGTTGGATTTGGAGTTGGAGTTGGAGTTGGAGTTGGAGTTGGAGTTGGAGTTGGAGTTGGAGTTGGAGTTGGAGTTGGAGTTGGAGTTGGAGTTGGAGTTGGAGTTGGAGTTGGAGTTGGAGTTGGAGTTGGAGTTGGAGTTGGAGTTGGAGTTGGAGTTGGAGTTGGAGTTGGAGTTGGAGTTGGAGTTGGAGTTGGAGTTGGAGTTGGCGTTGGAGTTGGAGTTGGAGTTGGAGTTGGAGTTGGAGTTGGAGTTGGAGTTGGAGTTGGAGTTGGAGTTGGAGTTGGAGTTGGAGTTGGAGTTGGAGTTGGAGTTGGAGTTGGAGTTGGAGTTGGAGTTGGAGTTGGAGTTGGAGTTGGAGTTGGAGTTGGAGTTGGAGTTGGAGTTCGAGTTCGAGTTGGAGTTGGAGTTGGAGTTCGAGTTCGAGTTGGAGTTGGAGTTGGAGTTGGAGTTGGAGAGCAGTACGAAGTCTGCCGGGCCAGCTAGTTTTAATATAGATCTACCGAATATAGTTATTCATAAATTCGCCTCAGGGCCACCATACAGACATTTCAAATCGGAAACAACGCTATTTCCCCCAAGCTGACTTGTGTCCGTGCACTTAATTGACATGAATATTCTTTTAAAACCTCACAATATCGGCTCATACAAAACCATTCACTTCTCGTCTGCGCAAGCGCAATATACTCGTGGCTGCAAGTCCTCCCAAAATTACACACCTCACAAAAAACTCCGATTCTCCAACACTAGTGGTTCAGGAGATATCGCTTCTTGAATCCACGCATGCGCAGACCCTCACCAGGGGATTCTATAGCGGAATAGCATCCGCCACCCCAAAACCACAATCCTCTCTGATGAAAGCACCAGCAGTTAAATCACTGATGGTCTGCTCATGCGCATAACGAAAAATGCCCGTAAGTGGTTACATCAATTTCGAAATTAGCCCCAGGGCCACGGTACGGACACTTTAACTCTGAAACAATGCTACATCCCCCAAACTGACTTGTCCTTGCACTGAATTGCTATAAATATTCTCTTAAAACCTCATAATATCGACTCAGCACTCCCAACAAAACCCATCCAACCCAAAAACAGTCACTTCTCTTCTGCGCATGCGCAATCTACTCGAGGTTAAAAGTCCTCTCAAAATAACACACCTTACAAAAAACTCCGATTCTCCAACACTAGTGGTTCAGGAGATATCACATCTTTAATCCACGCATGCGCAGACCCTCAACAGGGGATTCTATGGAGGAATAGCATCCGCCACCCCAAAACCCTAATCCTCTCCGACGAAAACACCACCAGTTAAATCACTGATGGTCTGCTCATGCGCATAACGAAAAATGCCTGTAAGCGGTAACATCAATTTCAAAATTAGCCCCAGGGCCACGGTACGGACACTTTAACTCGGAAACAACGCTACATCCCCCAAACTGACTTGTCCTTGCACTGAATAGCTATGAATATTCTTTTAAAACCTATTAATATCGACTCAGCACTCCCAACATAACCCATCCAACCCAAAAACAGTCACTTCTCTTCTGCGCATGCGCAATCTACTGGCGGCTAAAAGTCCTCTCAAAATAACACACCTTACCAAAAACTCCGATTCTCCAACACTAGTGGTTCGGAAGATATCGCATCTTTAATCTACGCATGTGCAGACCCTCATCAGGGATCTGAATTCTATGGAGGAATAGCATCCGCCACCCCAAAACCCCAATCCTCTCTGACGAAAACTACAGCAGTTAAAGGACTTCTCATCTGCGCATGCGCAATACGGAAAATGTCCGGAAAGGGCAGAATGAACCTCAAAAACATATGTTTCGGCATTAAAAGCAAAGTATTCCGCAAAATAGTAGTAATTTTTTTATTTTTTTCATGTCACGTGATCTTCACGACATTTTGCAAAAGTGTTTGCTTTGGTCTTTTGCATCTAACTACTGAGTTTCAATTCAATCAGATCAATATTTTTCGAGTTATCGTGAAAACAAAATTTTCAAATTTTCAAAAATTTTTTTTGCCACTTTAGGGCCGTCCGTTCAACACAAAACTTCGCAGGCATAGAAAGGTCATGATTCTACAATCTGATGCCAAATTCCAAAAATAACGTTTTTACTAAAAACGGCCTTAACTCCGAAACCGCTTGGTCAATTTTGCCCGTTAACGAACTTGTCCGAGATATTTACGCTACGAAACTACCCTGCAAATTTCAACGCTCTAAGTCGTTCCGTTCGAGAGTTATCGTGCTAACGGCCGGACCGGCCGGCCGGACCGGACGGACAGAATTGAATTTGACCTCGAATTCTTCATCAGGGAGTCGAACCCAATCGTTTGAGACCATTTTCGATAAAAAATTCGAAAAATACAGACATTGTGACGAAATGATAGCACGCTGTTCCTTGCGGAACACGCGCGCAAAAATTTATTATTTTGTGAATTGCTTCTGCGTAATGAACACAAGATATTTGTCAGAAGCAATAAATCGAACAATGTTGCCTAACAAACAATAACCATACAATATCAACGATGGAAAAACTAAATTTCGTAACGTTTCGGAACCAGACCCCTTCATCAGACAACATTCGGAGTCTAAATCCGACTCCTTCGTCCGGCAACATTGTTCGATTTATTGATTCTGACAAATATCTTGTGTTTATTACTCAAAAGCAATTTACAAAATAATAAATTTTTATTTAACAGATATTTTTCAGAGTTTGGGAGAGAAAGCGTAGAAAGAAATAATGAATGTACCTCCCACAGTATCCTTCAATGATTATGCAATGTTAGTTTATATAGAACGACTTCGCAAATAGTTTGGTGCTGATAATTTGTAGTTTATCAATTGTCTGATTTGTGTTTGATTTTCTTTAACTTAAATTTTGTATACTTGTTCGACAATGCACACAATAATAATTTTACAAATGATTGATTACGGAGATAACACCCGAAAACAAAAAGTCGTTTGTTTTATGAGAAATTTTCGAATTTATCACCTATAACCTAAGGGACAATAAGTAAAATAGAGAAGCAGTTTCGAGAGTTTGGGCATTGTATGGCAGATTAAAAAAATCACGAAAAAAAAAATTGGTTCAAGCATTATGTTGTCCATTCTCCTGTATTGGACACTCTTAATTCGAATTTACCATGGTAAATTCGAATTTAGTGTCTAATACAGGAGAATGGACAACATAATTTACCATGGTAAATTCGATTAAGGGTGTCCAATACAGAAGAATGGACAATAGAACATACGCGCAAAAGCTTCTGACTTCACGTCAGTGCTTGAACAAATTTTTTTTTCTTGATTTTTTTGAAATTTTCCTGGGGTGCGGTTCTTAAAAATTTTTTTTTCGTCATTTATTTCTAATTTTCTAGGGGTACGGTTCTTACAAAATTTCAAACACGTCTTTATGATGATTTTCTTCTACTACTTACCAAGCTTCAATTCAATCGAATATTTATTTTTGAGTTATCAAGGAAATAATATTCCAGGTGGGTATAACTCGGAAACCGTTAGACCGATTATGACCAAAAACGAACTCAACGCTCCCTTTCGGATACGCAACCTACCCTGAAAATTGCAAGTCCCTATCTCCTTTCGTTCGAAAGTTATCGAGGCAACGGTCACCCATCTACTGAACTCACACAAGAATGCTCGAATCACCAACAATTAATATTCAACCGATCGTGTTAAAAGTTGAAACTTGGTAGTGGAGTTAGGTTATGAAGGCTCTCGCAAAATTTCAGCAATTGCAAACGAATAGTTACTGATATATAGAATTTTTTTTCAATTTTCAATGATTTTTTAAAATTTTTTTACAAATACTATCCTCACGAAATTTCGCAAGAATTTTCGTGCTGGTATTCTACAACTAATTACCATGTTTGAATTCAATCGGTTCAGTATTTTTCGAGTTAATGAGGAACAAAAAATAACCAAATTTCAGATGACTATAACTCTAAAACCGTTTGGCCGATTATGCTCATAAATGAACTGAAATGTCGCGTTTTGGTGCACATCCTAACCTGAAAACTTCAAGCCGCTATCTCTTTCCGTTCTCAAGTTATCGTGACAACAAAAATATTTTTTAATAATTTTTTTAAAATTTTTTAGCCATACGACTCGCACAAAATTTCAAAAACGTGCTTAGGTTCATATTCTACAACTACTCACTAAGTTTCAATTCGATCGGATTCATATTGGTCGAAAACAAAATTAATACTCGGAATCCACTGGGCCGATTATGCCCATTAACGAATTTGTCCGTCGTATTGGGATGCGCCACCCAACCTGAAAATTTAAATTTGCTAGCTCTTTTCGTTCTCAAGTTATCGTGGCAACGGCCGCCAATGGTTTGAGACCATTTTCGTCAAAAAATTCGAAAGTTACAGACATTTGGGCAAAACTATAACGCGATGTTCCCCAGAACATACGCGCAAAAAGCAGCTGCTAATACATAATTAGATGTGATGCTCGACTTTGAAGAAAATATACATAAATCGAGCAGAGCTGCCTCCACAACATTCAATGTCAGCCATACATCGATTCTAAACATATTAAAACAAAATAAAATGCATCCCTATAAAATGATACCTACCCAGGAGCTCTTGGAAGACGATTTTGATAGGAGAACTTATTTATGTGAGAACATGATGGACATGTTGGATAACAATATTATCCAATTAGTAGACGTTTTGTTTTCTGATGAGTGCACTTTTTCTCCCATCGGTCATGCAAATCGTCAAGATTGCCGCTTCTGGTCTACCGAAAAACCTCGGTGGGTGAGAGAGGAACACACGCAATTCTTTCGAAATGTTAATTTTTGGGCAGGAAATATTCGAAACTATATCATAGGCCTATTCTTTATTGAGGACAATTTGAATGACTATAAATATTTAGCACTACTTCAAAATTATGTCTTTCCAACTTTGGCAAATTTATATCCTGATCAAGGAAATACTCAAATTCCACGGAATACGATTTGGTTCCAACAGGATGGAGCACCACCTCATATAATACCACCATAATGAATTTCGCAAATCTCTTGATATTATTTTTTTATAATTTGATTTCTACAATGAACATGAAAATGATAACATTTCTGAATAGAGAATGACGAGACTTTTCAACAATGTATCACAAGCCCATACTTCCTATTTGATAAATGGGGGGGTACCTGTCTTTCGAAGGGGGTTGAAGGTAGGGTTCGCAGTTTTACGAAATGAATGACAATATAAAATTTAAATTTGACGTGTTTCGGGATTTTCCATAGATATGTACCGCAACAAAAATGATGAATGTATTCCATTTGAATTTTCCACACCGTATGTTCTGAAATTGAACAGAATAATAACCAGCAACATCTAAAGAATATTCACGATTTCATTGATTTTATGGAATTTTCTTGTTTCTTGATTTATATCCCGTTCAGATATCGCTAGAATGTTACAAGAGCCTTCAAGCCCTTATTTTACAGTCAAGTTCTAGACCTAAAACTAATCGGGTTGGAAGCCAATCAGCCTTGGGCGAGTTCAGTACCTGTATGGGGGACCACTCTGGCTATAAATTGGAACAAGCGCGCCTGAACTCACCTCACTTCAGTTTTTGGCGCTCTTGTTCCTCGGAACAGAGTGCTTATCAATTTGCCCAAATGTTTGTAATTATCGAATTTTTGACTGAAAATGGTCTTACACGATTTGGTTTGACTCACCGATCAAGAATCCGTGGTCGAAATCAATTCTGTCCGGCCAGTCCAGCCCAGTCAGCCGGCCAGTAGGCATGATGACTCTCAAATGAAAGGAGTTAGAGGATTTACATTTGCAGGGTAGGTTTGGAGCGTAAATATCTCGGACGATTTCGTTAACGGGCAAAATTCACCAAGCGGTTTCGGAGTTACGGCAATTTTTAGTAAAAATATTTTGTATGTATATTTCCGAAACCGATCACTCGATCTATTTGCGCAACAGCAACATACTGTAGAATAATGACCTCTATATACAAGCGAAGTTCTGCATTGATCGGGTTGCAGTAAGGAGTAAACAATTTTTTTTTTAATTTTTAAATTTTTTTTCTACAATAACTCTCGAACAGAATGAGCTACGCAGTTGAAATTTTCAGAATAGGTTTGGGAGATGAATATATCGGTTGAGTTCGTTATTGGGCAAAAGCGGCCTGATGGTTTCGGAGTAACGAAAAACAATTTTTTTACATTACAAGTCTCAAATTCAATTTTGTTTAAGATTCAGTTTTCCCTTAAAAATCCATTAATATAATTTTCAACTCAAACAAGCTAATTCTTTCGGAAATATGGTTTTTCGAAATTTCAATAATGAACCGTACTTCTATATGTTTTCACAGAAAGCTGTACTTCATTAATTTATCTATGAATTATTATATGATCGGTGTCCTTTCATGTCATCGTATTTTCCTATGAAAGATAAATGTCAAAATGATTTCTGGTTCGTTATTCTTGTTATAAAATACGCCTCCCGTTCTAGAAAACAAAGTATGATTGAATGCAAAATGACCAATGAAATAACCTCAGCTATCGTAGAATTATGAGGATGATATGATATTATACTTTTAAGGTGATAACATAATGCCCGTGGACAATCCATATGATGATGGAAATATATTCTTTGGTAAGATACATAATCAAATTGGGTTCAGAATAACTCCAGTAAAAACAAAAAGGCAATATTTTCTGCGTATCGATTGATATAATATCATGTTCAGAGTAGATTTGAGGAATGAATATCTCGTATAAGTTCGTTATTGGGGAGAATCGGTCTGTACTTAATTTCTTTCATGATGCAGTTCTATCGTGAGAATCCATTTATATAATTCCCAGAGACCAATAATTTCGGAGATATGATTTGTCAAAGTTTGAACAAGAGCGCCAAAGCTCCTGTCCACAGGGCTTTTTTATTTTCCATTTTTTTGCTTTACACCTGGTTCGAGGTTTCGTAGAATTACCTACACAGGTTTTATTCCCACGATACAAGCAATATCTATTCCGTCTAGCTACTTCAAAAAGGTCAATTCGATATCTCATTCAGGTATGGAAGAATTATAAATTCAAAAATGCAGTTCGTAAGTCTCGGTTCATCTGAAAATGTTAATTTTCAATTCCGCGTTATAGATATTTATTCATTCAATGTTCCAAGGCCGAATCCTTTAACAAGTTCCTGCCACTAAAAATATTAACGAAACCAGAGATTGAAATCCAATATGTTTGAGTTATTGATTAAGAGGTATTTCAGTGTAATAAATTCCGAAACCTCTTTTGACGATTCTTTTATACCGCTTATGGATCTACGGGAACTACGGCGGCTTTGGCTCTTTCAGCCGAGGGTTTTATCTCTGGTAATGAATCTTGTTATAAGCGGAGCAATTCCCGCGGGTTCTATACAAAGCAAATTATAATGCGGTTTTCTTATTATGTACAGGGTTTCTGGTGAACCGGAACGTGCTAATTTAGGATCGATTATGCTGAAATCAGGGTTGGGTTGCTTGTACTCCCATTGTCCATTTTTGTATGCACAAAATAGATACGTTAACGTTTAGTCGAATCATTAGGTTTATTATTGCCAAACAATAAGGCCTCTTAATCCAGCTGTGAAATGAAATGTTCCATCTCTAATAGATTTATAATCCACATTTGTGACATAATAGTTATTTAATCAACTAGTTCATTAATGGTCGAGATAGTTGATAGTTTGAGACCATTAATCGCTAGATTAATAAACGAGTTGATTACAAGATTTTTCCGTCGACCTTATTATCAATTGAGAATAAATACTTGATTGAAATAATTATTTATTTTGCATAATAGATACATTTATCATAATATAAATTTCTAGGTTCATTTCAATATATTTATATTTATGCTGATAGAACAATTCGAGAAATTCATAGAGGGAATATTAGACATGTGATACTCTGAATGGTTCATATTGATATCATTACCTATAATTTATATTCGGTTGCCCATGACAATCATATACATTGAAATAGGAGAAATCTTACATTAAAATGGGTCATTATTGATCAATTTCCTGTACGTAAAACTGAGCTTTTATTTAGAGGTTGACGGAAAATAACGTTACTTCACCTATTTATTAATCATTGATCACGTAAGGCCGAAAAGTATCTTCGAAATGCTCCCTGATTGAGTGAATGCCTCTTAAAAATGCGTATAGATTGTTTCATTTTCAGTCCATCTTCTTCCTTATCATTAATTTTCCCTGCATACATAAAATTATCCATTGTTCCCCAAACCAAGGGCGTAGCCAGGGGTGAGTTGAACCCCAAACGAAGTTGTCCATAAGGTTCAAACCTGATGAGCAAGAAGGCCTTATAAGACGACCACTGTGACCAATTCATCTTCTTGGAACGTGATCATTGGGCCTCATCCATTAAAAAAGCTACAGCTACATAGGAAAATTCTTAGAAAGCACTAGAAATTTCAGCGGATTTTGACGAATAGTTTCTATATTCCCAAAATTTCGTGAAAATTAGCGCTTTGGTATTACCAAGTTTAAATAGAGGATTCCACTAGGTTCTTCAATTCAATGTTGCCACTACCAGTTTCGGGTCCAAAATGTCTGACATTTCGTAGGCCTTTATTGATATGATTCAAAGTCAAAACGGACATAGGTAATTATCAATTTTGAGGACTTCTGAGTGTTCCCGGACATATAAAACAGAATATCAATGTTGATATGAAAAAATTACGAAAAAAAAATTGGTTCAAGCACTGACGTGAAGTCAGGAGCTTTGGCGCGTATGTTCTATTGTCTATTCTCCTGCTTCTCCTACTTAGGATATAACGTGCGTTCAAAAAAATTCGTGGTCAAGTAGGCTATGGAATTTTCAACGTTCTGCGTTCTGCGTCTGAACGTAGTTCAGGCATTGCAAGTTTTAAAATTTCATAGCCTACTTGACCACGAATTTTTTTGAATGCACGTTATATAACAAATGGCGAAGGCATTTTTTCGATATTTTGCAATGAGAGCAACTTTATTTTACAGATATCTTTATCAAAATAGAAATACCTATAAATAGTCAACATAAAATGAACAACTAAAATAAATGAAATCATTTGAATAACTGAAAATAAAGTACATACCTACATAAATCAAAGAAAATGAAACCATTTATTACTTATCTTACATATCTTAAAACTACTTAACAAAATCAAAGAAAATATCAAAGTCGACGATAACGAAATGAATTATTGAAATGGAAAAGTTCATCGGGTAATTCTGCAAAAGGAGCAGAATAAAATCATTCTGCGCAATTAACCGTTCAACTTTTCCATTGGAATATACTTTTCTGCATTATCCTGATTTCTATAATAGTTAATTTGCTAACAAGTGCGCAAAGTGATACTTTTCCGCACGCATCCATACTTTACAGACGAACGACGTGAAGCTGAGTTCGGATAAATTTTTACGTGCGGAAAAGTGACATTGCGCGCATGTTAGGAACAATGTTTTTCCTTCGAGCGTCTCATAATAACAAGAAACCCCATTGAAATATAATGATTCATTCTAAAACTTTTAATTAATCCGGAACTAAACAACTCAACTATTCAAAAATAAACAATAACAGAAAAAAAGAAGAAATATTCATTATTTGTTCGTAATATTTATGACGAAAGATCAATTATTTACATATTGTAAATCGATTGCTGATCCTATCAGTTCATTCAATGGGTGTCTCAATGAAAACTGATTCGGCGCAAAAGGCAAAGTAGTATTCTCGTTCGTTGAAGGATAGATTGATGATTCTCTGTAGGGCAGCTTAATGGGTGGCTTGATAAATTTTAATTATTCAAAGTGGAGATATCTGTAGACAATTTCTTACCAGACGTTTCCCTTTTTTTGATGAGTTGTCTCGGCGACAGTGGTAGATTTCCAGCCTCCCATGCGCTGAACATTGGTTATGCCTTCCTCAGAATTTGCCAACATAGTAGCCGTCGAACGTCTGAAACAATGACGAGGGTACTGCTCAGGAGTTTTATACACATGCAAGGGTCTCACATTGCATAAAATAATCACCCGTTTCTGGAATATTCATGATAATTTTCCCCTTACAACAACAATTTTGATCAGTTTGACATTTCCGTGCCTCAAAATATTTTTTCCACACGATGCGGAAAAGTGTTACTGTGGCAACCCAAATGCGTGCAGAAAAGTACTAGTTTGCGCTAGTAATACCCTGTGGAACGCCGTATTCGGTCTCATTTACCCTCTGCCTTCTGGTGTACAGGTAAAGCCCACTTGCGTGAATGTGAGTTTTATAATTTAGTTAAATATTAGCCCACGGGTAAATGGACAATTTGTCTTGCACCTTCAAGGGCCGGTTTCTCAATTGCGAGTTAACCCAAGGTTGCGGGTAACCCGTTGCGCAGTCATGAATATCGCTAAATACCTGCGTCAACTCGCAACCTCGAGTTAACTCGCAATTGAGAAACCGGCCCCAAGAGATGTAGCTTAACCCAGAGTTAAAACTATTTTATCTAACCCCGAAAAATGGCAGGGTTAAAACTCCTGGTTAGTAATGTCAAAATTGACGTTTCCAATTCGAATAGTTGACAGTTGAGACTTGTGTTGAATTTCAGGTAAATAATAAATAAATTATTGGCAGTGATCTGTTACTTGCTTGCATTGATTGTATAGTTTGTGATAATTATTGAAGTGAAACTTCTAATGTGACTTACAAAAAGGTTGCGTTGAACGTTCAACGCTACCATGGAGGGGGTATGAAAGCACTGTTGCGTTAAACGTTCAATGGTCCTGGGGAGGGGGAATAGGCAGAGACAGAGCGAGAGGGAATGTGTGGCACTCGAACGCATGCGCGTAGTTTTCTACCCCTTCCTATTTTCATTTCCACATTACGAAGTTTCAATTCACCCACGCGGAGGGACTCCACGCACTATTTTTTCATGAAATACTACTTCTTTCTGATGATGAAGAGACACAGGGCACGTAAGTCAATTCAAAGAGGAAAACTTACTTGGAATAGGTATCCATTTTTGCACTAGATGCAGATTTCGTTTCTTCAGGTTTTTATAATTCTGCTGCAGACTTTCGAGTGTTCGATAATAATTGTGGTAGAAATAAATTCTTTTATCCAGCCAAGCTTTCTGCTTATGCTGAATGGTGGATCAGTCGGTGTTTTATTCTCTATTGTTTATTTATATTTAGATATAATGTCGCAAAGTAAGACACTATCTCCATGCGTATAGTTTGGGGCAGGTGCACGAGATTTCGTTCGCATTTTATTAATTATGAAACATACTGAAATGGCAATAAAAGATATTCAATATTCTATGTACTATAGTAAAAACCACAGAAACGCCTTACCACGCTATAAAAATAAAAGATGGAAACAGGTTGCCTAATCCCTGACGCAATAAAATCGGGATAAAAATGTAACATTTCAGTACCGAGTTACTTAACTCTATGCTTAATATTTTAACCCTGTATTCCACGCAAGTGGGCCTAAGGGGTAAACCATTACACCTGTTCTCCTTTTTCTGTAGATCTTTATTTGAATAAGTATAGAGGCCGATTCGATTAAATACGCTGTATAATGACCGCAACTTCATCAGCATGGTTGGCATTAGCACTACACATTGTATGTTTTTCTCGTGTACTTCATAGCCAAACGTTGAATTAACACATCTATGTTTAGCGTGTGAATAATTATGGTGATGACACAACTGTTCATTCAAAATCGATTAGATCGCTAAATATCACTGATAATTGGTTCGCCGTAAATGGACTACTTCTGTAACGATCCAAAACCATAGATAGTATTCATTTCGGTTAGATGAAGCAGCACTGAAATCTTCTGTGCAATAAATCAACAAAATTTCAGTTTTGACAGTTAAATTGATATTAATTTGAGTGATCCATTCACAGTTTGATTTATGTGGGATAGACTGAAGTAGATATCAGATAGGCAAACATTCCTTCAGACTTTTCATACTATAAAACTCATACAAAGAACTAATGTAGTATTATCCGAATATAGCAAAAAATACCTACATACATATACATTGTCATGATATGAAATTCCAAACGAAGAATAAAATTATCATTGAATGGTGGATCAAGTGGAATGTTTTAAAATAAGAACATAAGTAGTAAATGTTGTCTTCGTTGGAAGTAATGTTTATTTTTTGGTGCGCTGTTCACCTGAACAGCGTGCCTTTCAATTCGTCCAAATGTCTGTATTTTTCGAATATTTGGCCGAGAATGGTCTCAATCGATTAGTTTGGACTGACTGTTGAAGAATCCGAGGTCAAAATTGATTCTGTCCGGGTTGCCGGCCAGGGCAGGATTAGAGTCCGAATGCGCCAGATATGTTCGTTAATGGCAAAATCCAGTTATAGCCATCTGAAATTTTTTTCCCAATAACTCGAAAAATACTAATCTGATCAAGTCAAAGCACGGTAATTAGCTGAAAAATACCGACACGAAGACTTATGGCAAATTTTGTGAGGATCGCATGACTGGAAAATAAAAAAATAAAATTAATTTTCTATCTCAGAAACAATCCGACAGATATCGTTCAAATTCTGTGAAAGCCTTCAAAACCTTATTTAACAGTAACATTCTTGATCGGACCTGTATTGGTGAAGATATTGTCGAAATACCGAAATATTGCAACGATCGAGATGTACTGGTCAACTGTATTACACTGAACTAGCGAAGTTGTCAACAGTTTTCTATTATGACGTGCCTGGAGTGAATTTCATAAATAATTATGTCATAGACAACATATCTATGTCTATGTTCATATTTATTTCCGTGCTTCCGAGCGGCCGACCGTGGTTGTATTTGACAAGTTGATGCGTCAACAGCATGTCAAAATTCACTCAAAAATTGGTCGGGCAACATAATATATATTGCTGATTATCCAGAGCGATTTCATTCACTAAGAAATTTATAAAATATAAATTCAGACAGTAAGTACTAAAATCAAACTAATATTGATTATTCCTTCATTCTTCGATAATTTTTCAATACGAGAAAATCATTGTCAGTGTCAGTGGATGTTGATAAACAGTTATTTAGATGCATTTATATCGATATTCCGAACCATTCGTTGGTTAAAGAGAATAACATATGGTATATTGGACGTATTTTGATGAATTGAAACAGCTATTCTCAGATCACAGGTCATAAGTAAATTTTTTTGTTCTCTACAGACTGAAGGTTACATTTGTTTTCATTTCTGTTGAAATAATCACTACGAGGAAACGGTTATCGAATGGATTTGGGCAAATTTTTTCTTAAAATTACGCAAAACGTGAGTATTTTCGTATATTATTAGATGTCAAAATGACTGCTATACAGTATGTTTTTTGTGAATTGTCAACTCATTGTTTCTCATTTGTAGAAAGAATCGATAGTGAAGATAGAAGTGCTCCTCAATATTTCAGGTTATTTTACAGCCAAATTCTAGATTTGAACTCGATCGAATCTATATTACTGGAAACATTTGGAAGATATTATATTTTTTTGTGGAGCTTAACAGCTTTAGGCGAGTTCAGTCTGATGGGTGACAGCTCAGGCTATAAATTTGAACAGAGTGCCAAAGCCCATGTCCACAGAGCTTTCCCACTTGTTTAATTATTTATGAAATACTGTTTAGATTCAGTCTAAAATTAATTTACCTCGAAGCCTGATGTATTGGAAACCATCAAAGTTACAAATCGTCGCCTTAATAAGAAAGCTGCCTAACTCCGTATTGGATAATTTCACACGAGGAGCAAAAATGAATATACAGGGTGAGTCTTTGACCACTGCATTAATTTTAACCAAAGATTCCTCTCATCAAATGAAACACTTTTTTCATTAAACATTTTTCCAGATTCGGCTCAGGTAAAAAGTTACAAGCGTTTAAAGATTTCACAATGTGCTAATACACTCCCGCATATAAATTATCTATGACATTGTTGGCGGACGAGAATAAGGCATGGTAACGTGGTTTACAGCTTGATTCGGGATTCCAACGCTCAGGGACGGATCCATAAAAGTAGTGAAATTTCTGGAGTTTTCCATTTCAAAACATTCAATGAAGAATATCTCGAAAACGGTGCGTTTAAGGAGAAATGATGAAGAAGAATAATATAATGATCTAAAACGATGGAATATTCTTGAAATGACTCAAGAAAAACTTCATATGCTTTCTTTATGCTAATTTCGTGTAGTTTTATGAACCCACGAGTCCATAACTAGAAAACCAGTAGAAGTAGAAAATAACTAATATTTGGAAAATATGTATCATAGTTATAGGCAACTTTACGCCAACATTCATTTTATTCGAAAAAGGACGTCAAAGCTACAAAATAAACACTGATTTTTTTTCAAAATTTCAACAGCCTGTATCTTTTTACCTGAGCTGAATTTGGAAAAATGTTAAATGAAAAAAGTGTTTCATTTGATGAGAGGAATCTTTGGTTAAAATTAATGCAGTGGTCAAAGACTCACCCTGTATATTGGATAAATCTTTGAATAAATAATAGATTACGCAACCATGTATTAATTATTCATTATTCTGTAAATCCAGAGTAGCAAAAAAGGACTTGACGAGTTTCTCTAAATATTATTGGAGTTAGAAATTTTTCGCTTCAAAAGTCCATGAAGATAATGGAGTTAGGCAATTTTCTTATTAAGGCGACGAAATATTCATTCGAATACTAGTGAATAAGAGCGTGTTTGCCCTGAAAAGAGGATATAATAATAATAATAATATATTCATCCTTTAGATATTACAAAATATATAGGACATGTCAGTGTACAAGATGATATGGTGACCAAAAAGAAAGGAAGGCAGTAATTAAAATAAATTCAATGGGAAAAGTCGTATAATCCCCACATCTGTTTCATTTCGCAGCTATAAGAATTAAGTACATATTCAAAAGCACATATTCATGGAAGACTTTTTATGACTGATAAGAATATAGGGAAATTCGCTTCATGTAATGTTTTCCGATCAGTTGATTTTGGAACCCTCAGAGCTGGACTTATTCTCCTTGTACCAGTAGATGAGATTTCTCATTTGGTACGTTCACAGGTTTATTCTGATTATGCTTCTGGCACTTGGATATTTTCCATATTGCCGAGAAAAAATTTAAACTCTGGAAAAAGTAAATTTTCGCCTATCCGACGATTGGGAAAACGTAGCTCTTGCATTACCATCGCAAAAACCACAAACAAAAACTATATCAGCATATTCGGTATGGATACATTTCGGATCCATTTCCAGTTTAAAATTATACCACAGGGAATATGGATATCAATATTTTGAATTATTGATGGAGAATCATTTCCTCAAATTTCAGTCGTCATTAATATTCACTACCGATGAAGTTTATTTAACTGAAACCCAAATGAGATTTTTGTACTACGTAAATTCTCCATAATATTCATTCAGAAAAATGTATGTGTATACCCTTCAGTATCAGCAGAGTCACATTAGTTTATTTGAACAGTTCAGAATTTATTTCGATCGCATCATAACTGTTTTACTTCTCTGAGCCGAATTTTAATATTATTGTTATGATAAAATCTGTCTTTGCAGGCTTTAATACAATAAATTTGCTCTCAGAAACGCATGTACAGGCAGCACTTCAACTAAACATGAAAACCAAATTTATCTAAATACGCACCAGGAATTTTCTCCCCATTTGTTCACGAACGTGTGAGTTCATAGTGCTAAACACCTGTACAAAATTTGATTGAAAAATATTAACTCAATCAGACGTTATCACGAAGTGCATTCACTGCACACAACAGTTTAATCACCTTGAATCATCAAAACTGTTTATTTCCTTAATCATTAAAGGATACTGTGGGAGGTATACTCATTATTGAAATGTTTTTTCTGGGTTTTCTCTCCCAAACTCTGAAAAATATCTATAAAATAAAAATTAATTATTTTGTGATTTGCTTCTGTGTAAGAAACACAGGATATTTGTCAGAAACAATCAATTGAACAATGTTGCCTAACAAACAATAACGAAACCACATCAACGAAGAAGCAACTATATCGTAACGTTTCGGAGCCTATATCAGACTCCTTCGTCAGACGCTCAATGAAAATAGTTAGAATTATTTTGTTGATAGTTATTTTGTGAAATTCAAGAATTTTCACATTGACAGTATTTAAAAATCATAGCTAACATAGTTTTACTTCGCAGAGAAATTTCCAAGTTCCAACTCCTTTTTCAATAAATTTAGCCAAATATGGTCAATACCAATTGAGCAATTTGCAAAATTGCATTCTCTGTTCAATAAAATACAAGTTGACTCCTTAAGTTTCCTTTTCATAAAATCAGGTTCTGTCATTAGAATCTTTGTATTACTCCAATCCATCATGTTATCTCCTTGGATTGTACATACATGTTCTGCTATTTGTGATTTCTGTATGTCTCTATTTCTCAAGTTATTCTTATGCTCTGACTTTCTTACTTCTAGTGGTCTTGATGTTTCTCCTGTGTATGATTTACCACAAATACAAGGAATATTATATACACAGTTTTTTGATTTCTGTTTTTCATTTATGGGTTTTGTTTTCGTTAATAAAGACCTAAGATCATTCTGTGTTTTGAAGACGGTTCTTATATTGAACTTAGAACCGATTCTTCTTATTTTTTCAGAAAGGCCACGAACATAAGGGAACACATTCAACAGATTGGGTTGCTGTTCTTGTTGATTATTCTGTTGTACTTGTTGATTATTTTGTTGTTCTTGATTATTTGTTCTTCTATCTACATTTATGATACATTTATCTATGCATTGCCTCGGATATCCATTTTCTTCAAGAAATTTTTTGATGAAATCAATTTCATTATTTCGAATTTCAAGAGTAGAACAAATTAGGTTCGCTCTATCATAAAGTGTTTTAATAACACCTCTTTTTACACTAAGCTGATGGTCTGAATAGAAATTTAAATATCTATTTGTATGTGTCTGCTTCCTGAAGACACTCGTTTCGAAATGGTTCGGATACTTAATTATCGAAACATCCAGAAAAGAAAGCTTATTATTTTTCTCTATTTCCAAAGTGAATTTTATTGTAGGTTCCTTTGAATTTATGAAATCGAAAAATTTGCCTAACTGTTCTCTACCATGTTGCCAAATTATTAATATATCGTCAACATATCGCCACCAAGCTTTTGGTTTCAACAAATATGTATCCACAAATTTTTCTTCAAAATTTTCCATGAATATATTACTCATGACAGATGATAAAGGCGAACCCATTGCCATTCCAAAATTTTGTCGATAAAAACATCTCCTAGTTGGAAATAGGTAGTATTCAGAGTTTGGGAGAGAAAACCCAGAAAAAACCTTTCAATAATGTTTATTTCATACCTCAAATATTTTCGGTTTTTGAGTGCACGAGATAGGACCTTCACATGGGTGGACTATGGGTGCCTGGTTGCGGGAAACACTGTATACCTTTTCTTATGCAAATGCGTCATATTTCTGGAACAATCTTGAAAATAGATCTAGTGGTTTGCTCTTCTTGAAGGCGATCAAAAGTTCCTTACATATTTTATGTAATAGATTCCATTTGCATCCTACAAAACTATTCGGAAATTGCTCAGTCTCCCATACATTTCGGTCTTCAACAGATGCCACAATTATTTAAATTTATGCCCGTCAATGTGGACATATCGGAGTAGGTATTAATTATCGCCAATAATTGATTCTCGGTAACAACGCTGTCTACTGCGATAATATGCGGCTACTTCATTTTCTCAGATTCTTCTCCAGAGAAAGTTCTTGACCGACATTATGATAATTATTGCTATTAGTCACTGGGATCGTCGGCGATGATCTCATTATGGTGTACCCTTGTGTTGTGTGCATATCGATCTTTTTGTCTTCGGCCGTAAAGGACGATTCGCGTACCTAAATACAAGGTGGCTTATGATTTATGTAGATTGATTTCGACGAGATGAAGAACGAGATTGGTTTTTGATTCCGATCGAATCGTAGGTCATGTACTGGGATATTCATTCGAAACTCAGATTGTCGATATCTCCAATTCGAATTTAGATATTGCATTTTTTGCGCTGTTGTTCCTCGGAACCGAGTGCTTATCAATTTGCCCAAATGTCTATAATTTTCGAATTTTTGGATGAAAATGGTCTTAAACGATTCGGTTCTACTCACTGATCAAGAATCCGTGGTCAAAATCGATTCTGCCCGGCCAGTCCGGCCGGCCCTCCGTTAACACGATAACTCTCGAACGGAATGAGCTAAACAGTTGAAATTTTCAGAGTAGGTTTAGAAGATAGATATCTCTGCTAAGTTCGTTATTGGGCAAAATCAGCCTATTGGATTCGGAGTAATAAAAAACATTTTTTTTTACATTAAAAATTTCAAATTCAATTTCTTAAGATGCAATTTCACCATCAGAATCCATTGATATTGTTTTAAATTCTAACAAGTTAATACTTTCGGAGATATAATTTTCAAAATTTCGATAATAAATCGTACTTCTATGTTTCCGCAGTATGCTGTACTTAATTATTATATCTACTGTCTATGAATTATTATAGGATCTGTATTCTTACATGTCATCTTATTTTCCTATGACAGATAAATGTCAAATTTATTTTTGGTTCGTTATTCTTGATATAAAATACACCTCCTTCTCTAGAAAAGAGTATGATTGAATACAAAATGACCTGAGCTGTCGTAGAATTATGAGGATGATATGATATTATACTTTTAAGGTGATAATATAATGCCCGTGGATAATCGATATGATGATGGAAATAATATACTTTGGTAAGATATATAAACATAATCAAAATGGGTTCAGATTATGTCCAGTAGAAAGAAAACTGCAATATTGTCTAAGTTTTAATTGATATAATATAATTTGCAGAGCAGATTTGAGGAATGAATATCTCGGATAAGTTCGTTATTGAGGAGAATCGTTCTGTTTGAATTTAATTTCTTTCATGATGCAGTTCTATAGTAAGAATTCCATTTATATCATTCCCAGAGACCAATAATGAGAGATATGATTTGCCAATGTCAACGCCAAAGCTCCTGTCCACAGGACTTGAACCAATTTTTTTGGCTGCGACTGTAGGAATGCTGGTACTTCTGCAATCACGAATCACCATTTTTTTAGTAGCATTGAAGAATTTGATGAAAATAATTCGTCCGTTTACCGTCTGCTGTCAGATGAAGTTCCCAAAAATATACATCAAAGTTCAAGCATCAAAATTATAGAAGTACAACAAAAATCATTGAAGCTCAAAAATTATGAATACATACAAATTATGAAGAACAAAATTTATAAAAGCACAAATGTTATAAAAGCAAGCACAAAAATTACGAAAACAATTATTGAAGCACAAAAATTATTAAAGCACAAAAATTATGAGAGCACAAAAATGAACAAAGAACAAAATTTAGAAGTGCAGAAAAATTATAAGACCAAAAAAATTACTTGGAAAGTTTATTGAAATAAAGTTTTTTAAGCACAAGGATTATGAAATAACTCAACTCATATGATCACAAAAATTGTAAAAGCATAAAAATTATTTAATCGTAAATATTTACGTGAGCATAAGCGTAACCATAACCATAATTATATACCTAGCGTTTCAACTTTCATTTTCCCAATATTTTCAGCAACAGATCTCATTGTTACTTTGAATTAAAAACTCCGAGGTTCATGCGAAATTTAATAAGACTCGTACCTATTAATAGAAGCTAAAATATAATGTATTCATTTAAATTGAATTTAATGCCAGATTAATAACTTAATGCCAGATTGCCCTGAAATTTTCTAAGTGCTTGAAGGGCAATGATATATCGAGTTATCCAAAAAATTTGCTACATAGCTTTATGATCATAACAGGAAATAATGTATTTCTGCTACTAGTTCACATTCACATTAATAACACCTAAGAATAAAATTTATTCGTTGCTATCATTGAAACTTTTTTGTTGCGCGTATGTTCTGGAGAACATACAGTCTGTAATTTTTGAATTTTCTGTCGAAAATGGTCTCAAACGATTAGGTCCAACTCACTGATGAAAAATTCGAGGTCGAATTTGACTCTGTCCGGCCATCGGGCCTGCCGTTGCCGCGATAACTTGAGAACGGAAAAAGATAGCGACTTGAAATTTTCAGGGTAGGTCGCTCATCCAAATACGACTGACCAGTTCGTTAATGAGCATAATCGGCAAAACGGATTCCGAGTAATAATTTTTTCATCATCCAATAAAGATCCGATTGCATTGAAACTTGGTAACTATATGTAGAATACTAATACAAAGATATTTGTGAAATTTTTTGTCACTAGAAAATAAAAAAAAACATTAAAAAATATTATTCAAATAACGATAACCGGAGAACGAAAAGAGATAGCGACTTGAAATTTTTAAGGTAAGTTCTGCATCTGACTGCAACATTTCAGATAGTCAATAGACCAAACAATTATACAGTTATATATCTGAAATTTGGTTGCTATTTCCTCAATTACTGGAAAAATACGAAACCAATCTAATTCAAACATGGTTATTAGTTGTAGAATGTCGACGCGAAAATTCTTGCGAAATTTTGTGAGGAACTTCTAACATGAAAATTTTAGAGAATCATTGAAAAAAATTCTATATATCAGAAACTATTCGCCCGACATCACTGAAATTTCGCGAGAGCCTTCAGAATCTAACTCTACTGCCAAGTTCCAAGTTTGAACACCATCGGATCTATATTGTTGGAGATCCGTGCAGCCATGGGTGATTTCAGTAGCCGGATAGGTGGCCGTTGCCTCGATAACTTTTTAATAAAAGGAGAATGGGACTTGCAAGTTTCAGGGTAGGTTGCGCTGAGTTCGTTGTTGGGCATAATCGGCCCAACGGTGAGTTATACTCATCTGGAATATTATTTTCTCGATAACTCAAAGATTGCAGACCCGATCAAACTGAAGCTTGGTAACTTATTGTAGAATATCGAAATAAGGCGTGATTGAAATTTTGTTAGGACCGTATCTCTACAAAATTTCAAAAAAATTACGAAAAAATATTATGTTTCTCACGACAACTTGGTATGGTGCGTATCCGAATGCGACATTTAACTTCGTTAATTAGCATAATGGGCCAACTTGTTATGGAGTTATACTGATCTGAAATTTTGTTCTTATTTCCATAACTGAAAATATACAAAATCCTGGAGCTACTTGTGGTGTAGGGTAAATGTGTATAAGGGTACTCATGTGTATAAGAGTACATTGATATTTCATTAGGCCGCCATCTGTTTATTATTTTAAAAAGTCTCTCATAATCCGAATCGTAAAATGACAAAGTCAATAGTGAAATCTGCAAATATTAGCATCGTTCGAAAGAAAGATAGATAAGATGTTTTCGCTGCCCACTGTAATTTTCAGTGTTTGTGCAGGTAAGACTGATGCTATGGATTTATGAATGTTTAATTTTGAGTTCAGAATGATCAATTTTATATACAGCCACTTGAAAATGTTAGTTTTCGTCAGAATTACAGTCAATAAAATCGAATTTCACGAATGTGTCTAAGAGTACGCAAAATAAGTAGTATAAGAGTACGCACTTGAGCTATCGCGCAAGAAAAAAAGCCAAGCAAGAAACAAAACGACCAAACGAAGCAAAAAGGAAGTTTCATACTCGTACATCATCTGGGTCATCTGGAATAAGAAATAAACAAAAGCAGAACAGGGAAACAAAAGATACGGATGTCTGTTGCCCAAGTTGTAATGATCTTTATTCAAAATCTGAGAACGACTGGATCATGTGTTCTCTATGCAATAAGTGGAGGCATGAATCTTTTTTAATTTATTTATTAGGGGAAGTTACATGTCCTGAGTGAGAAGAATAATATTTTTTTTTGTTTGAAAACCTACGCTATAATATTATATGGGTTCACTAATGTGAAATTGAAAACGATTTTCTGTTTATATTTTTTCAGAAATTTCCTTCGCTTATGTTGTGTCATGTAACCTATTTTTAATGCTTACTGTAGGAATGTTATTCCTGTATTTTTCGAGTAAATACATGAAAATGCATTTTTCGTTCATTTAAAATTTTTTTTTCACCTTTAAATTAGGAAAATATCGTATTTTGATAGTGTGCGTACTCTTAAGCTTAACTGTGCGTACTCTTAAGCTTAACTGTGCGTACTCTCATGTACAACAATGCATAAGAGTACGAATTCGTAGATGTCCAGAAAAAGATGAATATCTTTTGATTATATGCTATTTGGATTTGTGAAGCCATGTAAACATGTTCTTCAATATTCAAGTGACGCGAAATGGCTTGAAAGAGGACTTCTGTATACAAAACCTCACAGATATTGAACTTTATCCACTTAGTGCGTACTCTTATACACATTGACCCAAAGATTTTTCGTGTTTCATTTCCAATAAAATACATATTATGCGAGAATTAAAAATTCTGTGATCATAGACGATTCTCCCTTTATGATAGAGTCTGTCATAAAAATAGTAGGAAATGTATTCATATATATCATAAAAGCTGAGAAAACGGTGTATACCGATGCTTAATTCGTAGTAGAGTGTCCAATAGAGGTGAGTAGACAATAGAACAGGCGCGAAAACTCCTGATTTCACGTTAGTGCTCGAACCAATTTTTTATGGTTAATTATGAATGTTTTGAAACTCACAGAAGTTGTCAAATTCAGACAGAAATTCTACCGGAAACGAAAGCGACCCTCTCAAATAGGATAGTCTTCCCGCAAACAGTTCACTATGGGCCGGTTTCACAATTACGAGTTAACTCGAGGTTGCGAGTTACGCATGTATTTAGCAATATTCATGAACGCGTAACACTCAGGTAACCCACTACCTCGAGTTTACTCGCAATTGAGAAACCGACCCTATAATTGTCAGGAAATATAGATAACAAGTATCAATGAGAGTTTTTTCAAACTAGAATACTAAATGATGGTATCTAACTAGACGATTTAATCGCTGCCTCGAATTTGATTTACTTATAAGTATTACAATAAACATAAGTGAGTGACAGTAGCTAATTGCTAGTATGAACTAAGTCCATTCAGAAAAATATTCGTTGATTAAACATCAACAAATATTATAATTTGATCAGTGAGAAGCTTTGCCGGTGCAGTTTGGAATATTTGTTGATAACTCCATCTTTCGACAAACGGATGAACGTCATGGACATACACATTACGGAGGATCGGAGTTAGTAAGGATGGAAGTTCGTTTACAGGATGAAGGTCCGGGAATTGATCAAAAAACCACTCCTTAAAACAACGCTGACTAGTTTCGGTTTTATTCTAAAACCTTCTTCAGGGCTCTAAAATGAACACAAAGTTTTTTTTTATATATAGTACACATTATTGAATTAACAGCAAAAATTTTGAAAAACGGGGACATTAAAATTGTATATAAATAATATGTAAAGTTGTCTTGACAAAGTTAGTTAGGATATTCATAGCTGGCGCTGGTTTGATTTTCTTTCCGCTAGTTCTCAACAATAGAGCTTACATTTTCTGGAGTTCCTTCGTTTATTATTCAGTGGCTAAGTTACGCTGATGATTGGTAACAACCATAGACCCGGTACGTATCTGCCCTGAACGGCACTTCCCCCTTGAGGAGACACTGGCGGTGAGGTGGCTAGCCGGATCACGAAAGAATATTTGTCGATGGTTAAAAACGATGAATAGTTCACTGTGTGCCTCTTGTTTAACCTATATAATATAATATATTCATTAAATGGTTCCTTTCTGGGTTTTCTCTCCCAAACTCAGAAAAATATCTATAAATAAAAAAAAATATTATTTTAATGAATTCTTCCTGCGTTAGAAACACAAGATATTTGTCAGAAGTGATAAATCGAATAATTTTGCCTAACAAACAATAACGAAACAACATCAACGATAAAGCGATAAAGGAGTCTAGATCAGACTCCTTCGTCAGACACTGAACTGAAATCTCCAGAATTATTTTCTGTATGAGAGTATTCAAATATTGTGTCAAATTTCTAATTTTAGAATAACTATCATGCAGGAAATAATTCTGAAGATTTTCGTTTAGTGTCTGACGAAGGAGTCTGACGAATGACTACGAAATTGTTCTTTTGTCGTTGATATTGTTTCGTCATTGTTTGTTAGGCAACATTGTTCGATGGATTGCTTTTGACAATAATCTTGTATTTCTAACGAAGGTGTAATTCACAAAATAATATTTTTTTTATTTTATGGATATTTTTCAGAGCTTGGGAGAGGAAGCCCAGAAAGCAACCATTTAGTAATGAATAGCCTTTAATGATTATCTTTTTGTATATTTACCATTGAAATACCCTGTATATTATAAACAATTTTCTGACCATATCCATTCGTTCTGTTGAAATAATTTCGATATTTATTAAACCAGCGCGCTGAAGTTTCTGAAGTCTCGTTATTACGTACACATAATATTTTTGTGTTCGTTGAAAATACGAAAACACCGCAAGATGAGCAACGATTCCAGAGAATGTTACATAACATCGCTCTTCAAAATCATTTCGATGAGGTACAGCCAGAGGTATTAATTATATAGTTTCAGACATTTCGCAAATTCTAAACTGGACAATGCGATCCTTGTTTGGAACCACTTAAGAGGCGGTCCATTCATCTCAATAGAATAAAAAGTGATTAATCATAACTCCACATGAATATAGAGTTCCAATGATTGTCTCTTCAGAGTAGACCGAGATTTTATTGATAGATTGTTCTGTCGAATTGAGTGACCCAACAAAGGTCAACGTGGCTTGGTAGCCGACAAATGTCATCATCCGTGTCTGATCCTTCTTCACCCGAGGATATTACACATAATCTTGTACTAGAGTAGCAAATCGTAGGATGTTGGATCATCTTGGTCGAAGACATAGCCTTCCAACACAGATGATGCCTGCTGTGTCAATGACGATATCAATCTTTAAACATCTGATGGAATATACTAAGTTGTTTGCCGTATGGTAGCTTTTCGTTATGTTCAATTCTACAGGATTGAGCGTAAATAAGAGGATACCGTTCTGCAACATGTATTTGTTAGTTAAAAATTGAAAGAAATAAATTTATATTTTCCATTCGTATATTATTTGTATATTTCACTTTGGTTCAAATAACATTATCGATTAATTATTTTCTTTGTGAAACAATTTAACAATTGTTTTAAATATAGGGTTAAAATCCGAAAGTTTAAAAATTCATATTTCAAACAAAGAGTGACGAAGAAACAAACTACGTTTTGTTGCCTACAATTGACTGAAGCTATGATGTCCTAGCAAAATATTACTTGTTGGTTTTGGAATAGTGCTGGAAAAAAAAATAAGAAAATGATTTTTTTGGATAGGTATATACCCTTATTTAGTATAATAATTAATATTATTATGAACATATTAGACATATTTATTGCTTCTGATCAGTACACATGCATGATAACTTTGTCTCAATTCAGCTTACAAATAATTTTTTTCTTTGTATATAATAATGCCTCAATACTTACATAATTACGAGCTTTGGTCGCTTAAATATCAGCAACTAAGCATACAGAATCATTTAAAGTCAAACATTTTTATAATGGCCCATTCCAATACAACATAAAAAAAATTTCAGCCAATTCAGCAGTGAGCCAATTCCCCATATGTTTTCGTGCGGAGTTCTTCGGAATGAATTTCAATTTTAATATTATATATGGCCGAAGAATTCGGCCTACAGTGGTTTCACTAGTTCACGGCAATTAGATTTTGATCTTCTCTTGAGACGATTTTAGTCTTCAGAAACTAAATTGCTCATAAAATGAACGCCATATTTCAGGCTTGTCCCACAATTCACTTGCAACAAATATTTTCTCAAATCAATGATTAAAATTACCTAAACCCCACTGCTGCAAAAATTATTCAGCGAAAGGGGTGAAACAAATTCTGAACATTAATTAAAACGTTTCGTAATTTTGCTGGCGCGGACAAACGAAGATTATGGAATATATTTCTTGTTAAAATTGAAATATCTCAGAGATTCTACTACTAGTTTGGTTATACGTTTGTCCCGCCTGCAAAATTCAGAAAAATGTTAATTGATGTATGAAACTTGTTTCAACATTTTCACTGAATAATTTCTGCAGCAGTGGGTTTCTTTTGTAATTCTTATAATTTTGTTTATTTCGGCTCTTTGCCTGTATGTTCTGGATAACTTCGCGTTATCATTTTGCCCAAATGTCTGTGATTTTCAAATATTTTGCCGAAAATGGTTAGATTCTGTCTGATGGCTGTTGCCACGATAACTTAAGAACGGAAAAAGATAGCGACTTGAAAATTTCAGGGTAGGTAGCGGGTCAAAATGCGACAGACAATAATCAGCCCAACGGTTTCCAAGTAATAATTTTGTCATAAATCAATACAGATCCAATCGAATTGAAACTTGATAGCTAGTTGTAGAATACTGACACAAAGACTTTTGTGAAATTTTGTTAGAATCGTTATCGAAAATTTTTAAAAAATTATTAAAAAATATTATTTATGTCACGATAACCTGAGGGAAGAAGGAGATAGTGACTTGCTATTTTTAGGGTAGGTTTAGCATCGGAGTGCGACATTTGAGTTTGTTAATAGGCATAATCGGCCAAACGGTTTTGGTGTTGTACCCATCTGAAATTTGATTGTTACTTCTTCACTGACTCGAAAAATACGAATCAGATCCAATTCAAATATGGTAATTACTTGTAGAATGCCGACGCAAAAGTTCTGCAAAATTTCGTGAGGATCGTATCACTAGACAGTTAAAAAAAAATATTGAAAAAATTTCTGTATATCAGAAACTATTTGGGTTTAAGTTCACTATGGACTTATTATGAACACTACTAAAGTAACTACGCTCTTGTCCACTACAGTTTTTGGCGTCTGACATATGTTTCGGAAACGAAGTTTCCATTTTCAAAAATGATGCGTTACTAAAGCATGCTATCATCAATTTCTACACTCAAGTATTGGTTGACCTTATACCCTTATTGAAAGGTTTTTTTCTGGGTTTTCTCTCCCAAACTCTGAAAAATATCTATAAAATAAAAATTAATTATTTTGTGATTTGCTTCTGCGTAAGAAACACAAGACATTTGTCAGAAGCAATCAATTGAACAATGTTGCCTAACAAACAACAACGAAACAACATCAACGAAGAAACAACTATATCGTAACGTTTCGGAGTCTATATCAGACTCCTTCGTCAGACTTTTAATGAAAATCTTTAGAATTATTTTGTTGATAGTTATTTTGTGAAATTCAAGAATTGTCACATTGACAGTATTTAAAAATCATAGCTAACATAGTTTTACTTCGAATAGAAATTTCTAAGTTCCAACTCATTTTTCAATAAATTTAGCCAAATATGGTCAATACCAATTGAGCAATTTGCAAAATCGCATTCTCTGTTCAATAAAATACAAGTTGACTCCTTAAGTTTCCTTTTTATAAAATCAGGTTCTGTCATTAGAATCTTTGTATTACTCCAATCCATCATGTGATCTCCTTGGATTGTACATACATGTTCTGCTATTTTTGATTTCTGTATGTCTCTATTTCTCAAGTTATTCTTATGCTCTGACTTTCTTACTTCTAGTGGTCTTGATGTTTCTCCTGTGTATGATTTACCACAAATACAAGGAATATTATATATACAGTTTTGTTTTTCATTTATTAATTTTTATTTTATAGATAGTTTTCAGAGTTTGGGAGAGAAAACCCAGAAAAAAACCTTTCAATAATGAGTATACCTCCCACAGTATCCTTTAATGATTTATTATACCCTTAGTCATAAACCAGTTAGAATAATGAGTTGTTCATAGGGGTTACATCATTATTGAGTGAAATATCTTTCCTCTTATACATTTCGATCCCTTCAAGTACGATTTATTGGAATTTATCAACAATTTAATGGAAATTTCTGAAATTGGGTGACCAGTTGTTAAATCATGATTTGCAACAGCAAATTTATCGATGTTGTTGTTCCGAATGTGTCCCGTATGCTCTTCATACAGTATGAGAGATGTTCCTGGTTGTTTGCCCGACGTAGTACTTGTTGCAATCTAAACATTTGATTTCTTATATACCCAATTTTAACATTTCCGGAGTTTTAACAAATGTATTTCCTAGTAGTTGTTTCTTGAAGTTTACATTGCTTTGCGGAATATTAAATAACCGGTTGACGTGGAAATGATGTAGTTTTCCACGGGTTAACGCTGAAAAGACGGCTTGAAGGTTCATTTTTCTATATGGTCGCACAAAATGTTACGACTTTTTGCACCATCTGTATAAGTAGTTTACCAAAACTGAACTTTTTGCGCACATGTTGTAAACAGCGCGCGATGTCTATAATTTTGGCGAAAAAGATCTCGAACGATTAGGTCCGACTCACTGATGAATAATTTGAGGTTCTAAACAACAGCGTTATATCCTTCGCCTGAAGGTCTGAAAGTTTAGAATTTTTTTCCCATAACTCAAACAATACAGATCCTAATTAAAAGGTATCTTTCTGGGTTTTCTGTCCCAAACTCTGAAAAATATCTGTAAAATAAAAATGTATTATTTTGTGATTTGCTTCTGCGTAAGAAACACAAGATATTTGTCAGAAGCAATCAATCGAACAATGTTGCCTAACAAACAACAACGAAACAACATCAACGAAGAAACAACTATATCGTAACGTTTCGGAGTCTATCTGTGCCAATTCTAGAATTTCAGAATAACTATCAACAAAATAATTCTGAAGATTTTCAGTAAGTGTCTGATGAAGGAGTCTGATATAGACTCCCAAACGTTACGATATAGTTGTCTGACGAAGGAGTCTGAAACCTTACGATCAGAGCTGTGCCGAGCACTGATGAAAAGTGCTTCAAGCCCTAAGCAATAAGCACTCAATAAAAATGCTCCCGAGCCTCGAGCACAAAGCACCGCGTTTTCACAAAAGGCTTGCGATTACTAAGCACTTCATAAAAGTAATTCGATTTTTCGATCACTAAGCACTAAGCACTTTTAGAAAATTGTTGGAAATGCGGATATTTAGGTACTCCGAACTGTTATATAAAATTGTACTCAATTGCAGAAACATCTAAACTAGCAAACTTGCATTCTTCATAATATATGCGTCATTGACGAATAAGAAATGGAGTGCAGCGAAACATATTTCAATAAAACTAACGAACTCAAAATTCGTTATGTTCTCACACAGTATGAAATGTTTTTTAATATTTTAGGAAATGATGATCAATTAATGGAAATATGAATTCCATAAGCGTCTCAGTTTTTTCTGCACATGCAAAATGAATTTCCCAATTTCAAAATGACAACAACATATAGTATTATTGTGAAACTTAGGCCAAGTGTTTCTTTCCGTCACTAATAAAAAAAGCACTGACGTGAATTCAGTGCACTGTGTGGTAGTTTTCCATTAATTCATAATTTAATTCAAATTGATCAACATGACGTAAATACTTTATTTAATTTTTCAAAATATCAAAAATATTAATCTGCATAGAAATCGGATCGCATTATTTTATATTGGGATTGTGTTCATAAGAAATTTAGCATTGTAAATCAGATGTAAATTTAAATATGAATATATCGAACAGATCTGTGAATTATCATGAAAATTTTCCAAAGAAAAAATCAGTCATATCTTCCTGATAGACGAACCACATAATACGGCTTTGATACTGAATACTTTCCAGGTGTTGGTAATATTGACATATCCCGTCCCATTCCATGAATCAATAACCAACAACATGTAATTACAAGTCCCGTTTATGCCTCAATTATTCACCCTGGTACACACTCCTCGGGACACAGCGCGTTAGCGTCTATTCTTGTTACGACATGATTCCGGAAAGGCTTAGTGCTTAGTAATCCTCGGAAGTGCTCGGGAGCATTTGAGGGATTACTAAGCACTAAGCCTTTTCATGAAGTGATTGAATTACAAAGCACTAAGCACTGATTTTGAAAAGTGCTCGGGAGCACAGTACTCGGGAGCACAAAAAGGCTTCAAGCACTTCTACAAGCACTAAGCACAGTGCTTTGGCTCAGCTCTGCTTACGATATAGTTGTTTCTTCGTTGATGTTGTTTTGTTGTTGTTTGTTAGGCAACATTGTTCGATTGATTGCTTCTGACAAATATCTAGTGTTTCTCACGCAGAAGAAAATTACAAAATGTGTAATTTTTATTCTATAGATATTTTTCAGAGCTTGGGAGAGAAAACCCAGAAAGAAATCTTTTAACAATGAGTATACCTCCCACAGTATCCTTTAATGATTACTTAATACAGATCCTATAGAATTGAAACTTGGCTGTAAACTTAGATTTTGTGGGACGGACAGTTTTTGAGATAGTTACAGAAATGTTTGAACGATTTTTTTTGTAAGTTTCTGGTTATCTGATCCTCACAAAAATTTACTAGTCGGCATTCTACAACTAATTACCAAGTTTGAATTGGATCGGGTCTGTAATTTAAGAGTTATTCAGGAAATAACAACAAAATTTCAGATCGGTATAACTCCAAAACCGTTCGGCAATTATGTCTTTTTACGAATTGAATTGTCGCATTCGGAGGCGCAACCCGCCCTGAAAATTGCAAGTCGCTATATCTTTCCTTTCGAAAGTTATCGTGGTAACGGTCGCCCATCCAGATACTGAACTCACCAAACTCTGCACGGTCCCCTATATTATTTCAATATCTCCAGCAATATAGATCCGATCGTTATCAAATTTGGAACAAGGAATTTCAACGATATTGAACGTCAACATCTGAGATACATGAAATCTTTTAATAATTTTTTATTTTTATTTATTGAGAAAAAATTTCAAGTCGCTATCTCTTTCCGCCCGAAAGTTATCGTGGCAAAGGCCGGCCAAACGGCCGGTTACAATCAGATTTGACCCGAAATTCTTCATCAGTGAGTCTAACCTATTCCTTTGAGACCATTTTCGCTAAAAAATTCGAAAATTACAGACATTTGGTCAAAATGATAGCACGCCGTTCCCTAGAACATGCGCGTAAAAATTAAGAATCGTTTAAATTCGGGATTTCTGGATTTAGAGATATCGTTCGATGCAGTTCCCGGTGGGACACCCTGTATAGATTCAAATAATCAGCTATCGTCCTTCTGTCCGGAATTTATCCCCTAAAATATACGAGATCCTTCTTCAAACTTGGTACACAAATCAGGTATTGCCCAAAGATCCCCAATATTTCTTTTCATAAGTTAAAATCGAAATACTTTTCGTCAGCTAGGCAAGAGAATATGGGGGGAAGCAATAAAATCAAATGTACCGTAACACAAACCCGGTATTATGCTGGCAGGAGGCATAGAACTGGGCGAACCCAAACTTTATGAGTTGTAAAGTCAATATTCCAGACACGATTCAGTCTCTTAACCGTGTTACGTCGTGAAAATTGAATCCAGTAGCGATAGCACCGGTTCATTTCGAAAACAGGCGTCTGAGTGAGAGTGTCGTCGGGAGAAACGCCTCAGGATCGGGATGAGCAAAGACAAATATTGCAAACTAAACAACTGTAGGATGTAGGCAACGTACAGATGAGATGAACAGGATTCCCTTTATTATTCATTTCTACGCCGGATGAACGGATGTTCTAAGTGCTTTTTTCCCAGCTTTGTTTCGTGGGAAACAAAAAGAAAATCAGAACTAAGATTCTTCTTCAAGTGAGAGATAGATGTGAAGATGTGTCGAGTATATGCAGTGTCCTCGCTGGAAAACGGGATTTAAGTGCTCTTGCATCAATAAAAGATCAATTTCTTTTTCAGTTCCCATTTCGGAAATTCCATTCAACATTTTGAGTCTAGGCAATAATTTACTTGGAAACCCCTCTATTTACTAGTTTAAATGACTCTTAAATTCGGAAGATCTACACACAATGCCGAAGTTCTTGGACCCTCTCGTAAAGTTTTGAAACGGAGTATTTAATACTAGCGGTTCCTTTCTGGGTTATTCATCATAAACTCTGGAAAATATCTATGAAATAAAAAAAATATTACTTCGAATTTGTTTCTGCGTTAGAAAAACTAGATTATAACGCCTAACCTGCCTGACTAGCTGGGAGATCAACGATACGCTTATGCTTCCTGGAATATAGGATGATAAATTGATACAACTGGTTTTTAAAGGTTTAATAATAGAAAAATTCCTTTGATCACAAAGAAAACAATTAGCTCTGATTTTCAAGGGAAAATTTGAGGTATTCTTCCTGATAGATAATCAGGATCCCTCCAGGTGATGAATATGGGTTCTTCCAATTGGAACTCACGATCTCTCCAGACACGGTATAGGTAATGTAGGGATCAGTCCCAGTACAACATTAAACATCAAAATATTCAAAGGGTTCATTAAAGTTGTTTCATCTCAATCCAACAATAGCTTCACCTGAATATATGTTATGCATGCAGCCTTACAAGAAAACGTAGTTTTTCACCCCAGCCAAAAACTATGAACAATCAAACCAGTGTTACACATATATCTTTTCAAAATACATTATTTCTCTGTTCGAATCTGGGGGTAAGTTAACAGCACACAAACTTCATTCATCGAAATTAATTAAGGCCTACAAAAACACGAAGCACAAAATCCCTCGAAAACTGAGGAAACTCTACTATGATTCGTTCAAAATAACATCAATATTAAATTCAAATATACCAGAAAAATTAATAAAAATCGAAATAGTCAAACACAAAGTACTCCACATTATTTTCTAACATCAATGGCGTGCAAAACTATATGAACTAATTTCAATCTGAAATTATCACGTAAGAAAATTTACCAAAACCAATTCAACATCACAAAAACTTATTAAAATATTACTCACCGTCAAACCTTACGTATATCTTGATAAATAATCCCACAAACTGTTAAGAGATATTAAGACCACCATTTTTTTCATCTCAACTATTGAGAACAAAGGAATCTTACGGGAAACGTTTCAGAGAGGAATCTCTTTTCAGCACTAAGATCGTAAAGAACTTATAAATACCTGAGGTTGGGCTAACCCATCAATCGTACGAACACAGAAAATTCTGGTCGCACAGAATTGAATCGATCAATTCACGGATTAAATAGAATTATACTGAAATTATTTCTATAATATATTGTAATATTAAATGTGGTTAATCAATACGGATTCATAAGTCAAAACATATCCAATTTAGACCGAAAATAAAGTAATATTAATAAATATAATAAAGGAATCCCGAATATATTCCATCTGCAGAGCTGAGCCGAAGCATTGTGCTTAGTGCTTGTGAATGTGCTTGAAGTTGTTTTGTGCTCCCGAGCACTTTTTAAAACCAGTGCTTAGTGCTTAGTATTTCAAGCACTTCATGAAAAGGCTTAGTGCTAAGTAATCACCTAAGTGCTCCCGAGCACTTCCGAGGATTACTAGGCACTAAGCCTTTTCGAAATCTTGTCGTAACACGAATAGACGATGACGCGCTGTGGTCGGAGGAGTTAATGAGTACCAGATTTATTCGATATAGGCATTTAAATTTATATCTTATTTACAATGCTAAAATGCTTATGATTGCAATCACAATAGAAAATAATGCTATCCAATTTCTGCGGATTACATTTTTGACATTTTGAGAAAAAAAAACTGACTTCATGTTGATCAATTCGAATTAAATTATGTATTAATGAAAAAATGCCCCGAAGAGCATTGAATTCACGTCAGTACTTTTTTTATAATTAAGCGAAAGAAAATACTTGGCCTAAGTTTCATAATATAATACTATGTTGTTGTCATATATGTTTCGGGTTTTGTCCCATTTTTAAATAGGAAAATACATTTTACTTGTGCAGAAAAACTGAGATGCTTATGGAATTCATATTTCCATTAATTGTATCATTTCCTTAAATATTAAATCCTTTTCAATATGTGTGAGAATAGAACGAATTTCGAGATCGTTAGTTTTATAGAAATTTGTTTCGCTGCACTCTATTTTTATCCTCCAATTATGCATACGATGAATGATGGTTTGTCTTGTTTACATGTTTCTCCAATTGTACACAATTTTATATAATAATTCGCAGATAATATCCTCATTCCCATCTAAAAGTGCTTAGTGCTTAGTGCTCGAAAAATCGAATTACTTTCATAAAGTGCTTAGTAATCGCAAGCCTTTTGTGAAAACACGGTGCTTTGTGCTCGAGGCGCTGGATCATTTTTATTGAGTGCTTAGTGCTTAGGGCTCGAAGCACTTTTCTTCAGTGCTCGGCACAGCTCTGTCCATCTGTGTGATTGAAATAAATAAAAATTTGGTTCATGCGCTGACGTGAAGTCAGAAGCTTTTGCGCGTATGTTCTCTTGTCCATTCTCCTGTATTGGACACCCTTAATCAAATCGTCAGTGCTTGAACCAATTTTTTTTCAATGATTTTTTAAAAATGTTCTAGTGCTACGATACTCACGAATTTCTGCGTTGGCATTCTACAAACTAATAACCATGATTGAATTGGATCGGGTTTGTATTTTTCGAGTTATTGAGGAACTAACAACCAAATTTCAGATTGATATAACTCCAAAACCATTTGGCCGATTATGCTAGTTAATGAACTCAAATGTTGCATTCAGATGCGCAATCTACCCTGAAAACTGCAAGTCGCTATTTTTTTCCGTTCTCAAGGAATCATGAGAAACATAATACTTTTTCGTAATTTTTTAAAAATTTTCTTGTGGTACGATCCTCACAAAATATTACACAGGTCTTCATGTCGGTATTCTACAACTAGCTACCAAGCTTCAATTCGATAGAGTCAATATTTTTTGAGTCATCGGGTAAAGAATATTCCAGATGGGTGTAACTCCGAAACCGTTGGGCCGATTATGGCCAACAGTGAACTTAACTCATCCATGCATATGCGCAACCTATCCTGAAAATTGTAAGTCCCTATCTCTTTTCGTTCGAGAGTGGTCGAGGAACGGTCACCCATTCAGCAACTAACACAAGGCTGCTCGGATCTACATCAATATAGATCCGATCATGTTCAAACTTGAAACTTGGAAGTAGAGATAGATTCTGAAGGCTCTCGCAACATTTCAGCGATATCGGAGGAGTAGTTTCTGATATGTGAATTTTTTAAATAATTTTCTATGATTCACTAAAAATTTTCTAGTTATACGATCATCAAAAAATTTTGCAAGAATTTTTGCATTGCTATTCTACAACTAATGACCATGTTTGAATTGGATCGGTTTTGTACTTTTCGAGTTATTGAGGAAATAACAACCAAATTTCAGATGGGTATAACTCCAAAGCTGTTTTGCCGATTATGCCTATAAACAATTTCAAATGGCGCATTCAGATTCTCAACCTAACCAGCAAATTTTAAGTGGCTATCTCTTTCCGTTCTTAGGTTATCGTGGCGTAAATAATATTTTTGATAATTTTTTAAAAATTTTCTAGCGCTACGATTCTCACAAAATTTTACAAACGTTCTTATGTTTATATTCTACAACTACTCACCAAGTTTCAATTCGATCGGATTAGTATTGGTTGTAGACAAAATTATTACTCGGAAACCATTGGGCCGATTATGCCCGTTAACGAACTTGTCCGTCGTATTGGTATACGCCACCTACCCTGAAAATTTCAAGTCGTTATATTATTCCGTTCTCAAGTTATCGTGGCAACGGCCGGCCGGACAGAATCAAATTTGACCTCGAATTCTTGATCAAGGAGTCGAACCCAATTGTTTGAGACCATTTTCGGCGAAAAATTCGAAAATTACAGACATTTGGGCAAAATGATAACGCGATGTTCCCCAGAACATACGCGCAAAAAGGTAATGTAAAAGAGTGACAGGGTTTTATAGCGTTACAAGATATTTGTCAGAAGAAGTGTATAGAACAATGTGGCCTAATAAATAGTAACGTATCAACTTCGACGGTAAAACAACTATTCTGTAACGTTTTTGAGACTAAATCACACTTATTCATCAGACACCAAGCGAAAATCTTCAGAATTAATTTTTTTTTGACAGTAGATCTGAAATTTGTCACATTAACAGTCTTTGAAAAATTGGTTCAAGCACTCACGTGAAGTCAGGAGCTTTTGCGCGTATGTTCTATTGTCCATTCTCCTGTATTGAGCACTTTTAATCGAATTTACCATGGTGAATTCTATTGTCTGTTCTCCTGTATTGGACACACTTAATAGAATTGACCATGGTGAATTCGATTAAGGCTGTCCAATACAGGAGAATAGACAATAGAATTCACCATGGTAAATTCGATTAAAAGTGTCCAATACAGGAGAATGGACAATAGAACATACGTGCAAAAGCTCCTGACTTCACGTCAGTGCTTGAACCATTTTTTTTCGTGAAGTGTGGATAGAAAGCAATGATGAAAAAATCAACACATTATTGTCTACCTTCAATTCTTCTTTAGGAGAAGAATACATAATTATTCTTGAAAAATAGTACTGGAATTAATGTCATATTTAAATAATCAAAGTAAAGAAAATTATAACTTTAGTTACTAACATATTGAATGAAATTCAATTGAATTCCAGTAATATTCGATTACTTATTCTTAACAATAAATGTCCATTGATAGCTGTAAAGGTGATGAGGTGAAACATAAATATATATTTTCATTAGTGATAGAAAAACTGGCCTAAAATTCCTCTCTACCCATCACGAAATTTAATATCCACAAATGAGCCTCTCACCTTACAAGATCAGAAAGTGTGGATAATTAAAAGTTAATTTTTGAAGCCTTCAGCAAAATTTTAGCGATATCATATTAAAAATAATACATAACCTTTCCAAAGTCCACTCTCACAAATATACTCCTCTGAAGGCACATGGATCTCTTGAAGAAGAATCGCTATCTCTATTTCTCAAAGATATTCACTCTTGTTCATAGAAATCCCTTCAATATTTAGTTGCCTCCTCCTAAGGAGGATCTCTTTCAAAACCAGGTCTGACCGCTAATGTAGAGCTATCATCTCCCATAGATTTGTGATGAAATAACACGATTTTCCCAAGAACATACGCGCAAAAATATGTCGTCATGACATTCATCTTTTTGAAGGTTCTCGCAAAAATACGACCATAGACAACATATCATACGACGATTCGCATCCAGCTACCGAACTCACTAAAGGCTGCTCGGTTCTCCAACAATATGGATCCGATCGTGTTCAAACGTGGAACTCTGCAGTAGAGTTAGGTTCTAAAGGTATAAGAAAAATATTATAGGCGATACCGAGACCACATACTGCGCCGAGGGTCTGGTTTTTGGTCTCGTAGGTTTTTTTTTATGAAATTTTCATTCGAAAACTTAGAAAAGGTCTATATAGAGATCAATATATTTTACAAAATATAAACTCTTGTGACTATCGGTGAAACATTTTATTTTGAATTTAAATAATGTTTTAGCATTGTATCTCAACTTGTTAACTGTTCTTATAACCTTCTATAGTAACGTATTTCTTATCATAAATATATATCCTTGCAGATTTTTATATTTTAGGTTTGAATGTGTCTTTTTCAAGATCGATGCTTTACTCTCGGTTGATTATATGTGTCTATAAACAACTGAGTAATAAACGTGCATAGTATTGAAAGGGTTTCTTTGGCTCGAAAATGTCTACCTGGAAGATCGTCTTATTTACTACAGATATACATACAGTAAACTTTTGAAAACGATTTGAATATGAAGAGTTTCCACTATAAATATCAATATATTTTGTCTACTTATATTACACATCGATCGCTCTAGAAATAAACGATTTTTTAAAGGCCTTGTGATAATTGAGATAATTTTTCCAAAAAAAAATAGAATTCACAACCATAAAAACTGATCCCATTATGAATTCAATACTTAACGGATAACTTTAATTGACCCTAAATCCAAATGCTTTTAAAATTTCGTCTCTATTTGAATATCTGGAAAAATGTATTGTTTTTTATTGTGCTTCTTGTAGTGAAGATGTGAGCAATTATTGTATACATCTGTGGAAGTACATATAATAAAACTGGTAAAGAAATGAAAAATGAAGCTATTCAATGTCTCGAAAAATGTTATGAGGAATATGCCGAGAACACCCTCAATGATCTACGCACTGGGAAGGTATTCATTGAAAACGATACCAATTTGGCCAATTATATTAAAACATGTATCGACATCGATAGCCTCTTTAAAATATCAACAAAACCTTCGAAATATTGGAAAGCTGAGTTTGAAGACCATTTGCTTTGTCAATGGACGGGGCTAAAGGACTTCCAAACATTGCAGAATGCTGCGTTCAATAGAAACATATGATGGGGATAGATAAGGATGAACGCCTACGCATCTGCACAGCACTAAAAGAAGAAGGAGAATCCGAGGAAAAACTGCAATAGGAATTCTGAGGAATTCCGTGGAATTGTACTTTGTTTTACACCTGAATTTCTAGCGGTTTATCCCTGGTGTACACATTGTTTTTGGCGCTCTTGTTCCTCGGAACAGAGTGCTTATCAATTTGCCCAGATGTCTGTGTTTTCGAATTTTTGGCTTAAAATGGTCTTGAACGATTTGGGTTGACCCACTGATCAAGAATTCGTGGTCGAAATCGATTCTGTCCGGCCGTTCGGCCGGCCGTCACACGATAACTCTCGAATGGAATGAGCTAGGCAATTGAAATTTTCGTAGTAGCTTTGGGACATAAATATCTCGGCTAAGTTCATTATTGGGCAAAATTGGCCCAATGGTTACGGAGTAACAGAAAAAAAAATTTGCTTACGTTACAAATTTCAAATTAAATCTAAGACTTCCGGAGATATGATTTTTCAAAATTTCAATATTACATCGTACTTCTATGTTTTTACAGAATGCGAATTCTATCTTTCTGTGTTCTATCTGTTTGCGGTAGCTGGCGTTTTGTCCAGTTTGAAAGATAAACGTCATAGGCAGAGTTTTTTGGTTAGTGAGTCGACAATGAATGATTCAAGGAAGTCGAGCAAAATTTACGAGTCATTCTCTAATTATGGAAGATTTAGAACGGGATTTCCAACTAATGTGCAGGTAGTTATTCCTTGGTAACACTATTAAGGATTTCTTACATAAGTATTCTGGTTCGAGTTCTCGCTGGACTGATTACATTAGATTTGTTTCATAAATAAAACCGGCTATTTCATGTATTCAATTTTTCAGAATGACTTCTGATTGTTTTGAAAACCTTGTAGTTGGACCGTCAGTTGAAGATAAGATGCAAAGGTATTTCAATTTCTTCGATGATGTAGTTCTACATATCATAAAAATCCATCGATATCATTCCCAACTCTGAGAAACCAATACTTTCGGAGATATGATTTGTCGAAGATTGGACAAGAGCGCCAAAGCTCCTGCCACAGGGCTTTCCCCCTCATTCCGCCTCTTCACACTTTCATTTTATTTTATTCGACCGTTTCAATGGTATTAAGTTATGGTGAATCGATTCAATCCTTTGCAGTATATTGCTTCAAATATTTAATTTTTTGCATTTGTTTTATTATTATTTATTATTATACTGATATTATTCTCATTATTCAAATTAGTTTTCTTCAACTTATACTTTATACTTTTAGAGAGCGGATATTTGTTTTTTCCCTACAGACAAGAATGGGACCATTCTGTGAGTTATGTATAAAAATAGTCCCCGACTGAAATTTTCTACATAGTGATCCCCAGCATCTGAATTGTTTTTCAAATGCATGTATGCATAATCTTTTGAAATGAATACGATTAATAATATATTATTATTTTTATTTTATAAGAGAGGTGTTTTCATACAAACTGTCAGCCACAGCATTTATAGCTAGGTGGTCTATGCTATATGGTATCAAATTTGGCAACATCCTATCCTCATCGCATGCCTTCTTTACTGTATCATCATTCTACCCTTCTACCCACCAGTACATTTAATTCTTCATAATTTATTCACCAAGTTCTCCCTCACTAAATTTTTAATCCTGCGGGGATCCATCGACGTCCTTGATGATAAATGAAACGGCGATTAAATCTTATTAAAAATGTATTTGTTTCCTTTGTAGGGCCATGTTTAACATGAACACATTCGGCAGACTTCCATTAAGCAGAGCCATAATTGGGATATTGCTATGTTTGCCTTTCACTCTAGCGTGTTTTGGGAGAACAATGCTACGTAAGTATTATGTATTTTTTTCCTTTATTGATTTACGATTTACTAAATTACACGTGTGTGGAAAACAATGAGGAGAAGGTTTTCGAAAATATGTGGATACATTAGTCTTGTTTTGTATGATTTCCAATATACGGAGTTTTCCAATTAGATAGATTCCATTTTGAATAGCTTCCGATTTCGGCAGCTGTCATATTAACAGTAGGGTTAAGTTGGGGACAGTGTAACCGTGGGTACGTACAGTAAAATATCAGATTAGCTTTGTCCTTCAATTTATCTATAGTTTCTTTTAACGTGTTTCGTCGATCTCATGCATAGCCATCTTAAACAGTTGTTTTAGAACTTAAAATTGCTGGGTAGACGGAAGTGAGCGCAAATTTATGTTTCTTGTTCTCATTAATTGAGAAATATTGTGCTGGTGACGTTTAGTTCTTGTTGGAAAACTATTTATTACTGGTGAGTAGATGTACCTTATACATATCGTAATTTAGTTGTCTCTAAAATAGTATACAAAATTCATTGCAATTTCTAACCCATAAAATTTTATCGAACATTTTCCTCGAACAGCATAAAATTTTGTCCCTTTTAATTATTGTTTTATTATACAGGCGTGTTACATCGAAAATGGTTCGGAATTGAAGTATTGGTTGACGGAAATTGGTCTACACGATTCTAATGATATGGAAGGGGCAATAGAGCTATTTGAGAAGGGGCTTCTTTGAGAAAACTTCTCAAAAGCAGCATAATGAGCAATTACAAGACAGCCCACGAATTCTAACAGTTTCGAACCAAACCAGAATATAGCACTTGAAGCGTCGACGTTGTCGCTGCATTGAAATACCAAACAAGCATAAAATATAAGAAAAATCGATATCGACCTCACAGGAGATAATTTATGGAGCCCTATTAAATATAGTGCATAACAGAAAGGCGGTCCTAGAGTCTCCAAAAGGGACGAAACATTGTAAAGAGTTGTATCGCCACCAATACGTCGATTGAATATGAATTTGAATAAACAGCCAGATAAAGAGAAAACTAAAAGCGTAAAACCAAAAACACAAAATTAAGAACCATGAAAATAAAATAGGAACCAAAAGAAATTAAAAAAGTATAGAAATTGGATAACACGGAAAGAAAATATAAGGAAAAAATATGGCCGGGATATTCCGCCAAGGACTAAGAAAAAAACATGTTGTTTTTACTTGCCTACGTTTTTCTGCTTATGGTAAAGTACCCACAGCAAGTTTTTTCCTGCTCCTTTGCAGAATAACCCGATAACTTTTTTCTATTAAAGTAGAAAATTTTACTAAATTATATTTTCATGTTCTGGGGAATATTATTTTGATCACAATTAGAGTAAAGCTATAAAGAACTTCGTAACTTAAACGAAAAGACAACATTCAGACAAAATATTCAATATAGCCTAGAAACCAAAAATTATAGACAGAAAATATAGTAGACAAAAAAAGGAAATTATCATTTTCATTGTAATGTGATGCAGCTGTCGTATCCGTTCTTGAAAGCATTGATGGAAGATGCATTGACAAGGGTGAGAAATGCTCGCCACTAATGGCTTGCGAGCAATTTCAGATGATTATTATTAGATTGAAGTGACAGTGCAGTTACTTACCCCAAAGAGCTGAATAAAAAACTCTCCACTGGGCTGGTAGCATAAGGAAGGGGTTCAAAGGAGAAGGAAATAGGGGATTGACCTCCCTTCTGTCCCGTTTTCGTGGTTATCACCTGATTGACTGGGAAATCGCAAAAGGTTCTCTACTCAAAGTTGCTCAATATTTACTTTCACAGCCATACAGATTTAAAAGATGGTGCGATCACTGCGGTGATATATTTGAAGATTACTTGATTTTTAAAAGTTTCGAAATAGGCACAAAGTACGTCAGTTGGTTGAGAGAAATTCGTTGTATATAGTACTCGTTTGAAAGACGTCCGATTGGTTAGTCCCCGTTTACACCGCGAGGTGCCCTTCTTCATCGGGATGAACATCGAGTTGGGCAACCTACATTCTATCCATTCGGATATTCACGATTGACCATGCCGCCCGCCTTGAACTGTTCCTTCAGCAAGATGACCTGAATGGTGTGAACGACTGGTCATTGAATTGTCCTAGAAGCAGTAGCAACATCAGCTGCGGGAGTTGTGGAATCAGCTCCTGGAAGAACAGTTGATATACGGCCGATAGACCACTTTAGAAGAGGAAGATTGTCATCTTGAATGATGACAACGGTACCTGGAAGGATAGCAGTAGATGTACACAGGCACTTGTGACGTTGCTGCAAGGTATGCAAGTATTCCTGAAGCCAACGCTTCCAGAAGTCCTGCTGAAATCGTTGGAGAAGTTGCCAATGAGACAGACGGTTTACAGACACGGAACTGACATCGTTATCAGGAGGAGCGGTTAGGGAGCGGAGAACCAGAAAATGTCCTGGAGTAAGTGCCTTAAAATCAGAAGGGTCAGACGATGGTAGAAACAGAGGACGAGAGTTGAGGATTGCCTCAACCTGTGCGCAGACGGTGAGAAACTCTTCGTAAATGAGTTTTTGCTCGCCGATAACGCGATAATGCTTAGCAGATTTGACAGCGGTTTCTTAAGGGCCGCTAAAGTGAGGGCTGGAAGGGCGTATGAATCGAAAATCAGTTCCGGAAGACGAGGCTGCCTCACAAAGACTTTGCTGATGTTTTGGAGCAGGCAATAAGCGGCCAACGTCATGAAGGTAGTGGTGTGCACCTACGAAGTTGGTCCCGTTATCCGAAAAGATAATGAAAGGATGACCTCGGCGTGCAACGAAGCGATGATAAGCAGCAATGAATGCTGGGGTGTATAGATCAGACGCCAATTCTAGGTGAACCACTTTGGTGGTAAAGCAGATGAATACAACTTGATATGCCTTGGTGATCACGGGTCCGCGTAGTCGTGCACATAGAATTGACCGGCGTAGTCAACGCCAGTAGTAAGAAAAGCCATAGCAGCGAATAGCCATTCAAGTGGAAGGTTGCCCATTGGCTGTATCAGAGGGCAAAGTTTGCAGGAGAAGCATCAGTTGCATTTGCGCTGGCGATTACGGACTATATTACATCCGTCCAAAAGTAGGAGCCGAAGCACCAGCGTGTAGAAGACGATAATGGGCATCATCGATGATCAGATGAGTGAGATGATCATTTTTTGGCAAAAAAACAGGGTGTTTTTGTCCATATGGTAATAAAGATGCTGAAAAGCGAACTACAACGCGTACAAGTCCATGCTCGTCACGAAAATAGTGTAGTTTCATGTGAGCTGATGACGAGAAGAAAGTTTCTGGAGCTCATCTAGCTTCTCAGCGAAATGAACACATTGAACTAAACGGATTGAACAGATTTCTGCTACCTGGAGCTCAACAGAGAAGAGAAAACCTGAGTATTAACGACGCCCGACGCTGCTTGACTTCAGTGTTCGGACGGTATGTAGCATATTCAGTGCGGTATGGACGCAAACTATATTCCTTCCTGTAACTCTGCGATTATATTTATGATGCAGTTCTATCATAAGAATCCATTGACATATTTCCCAACCCTAAGAAATCAATAGTTTCAGAGATAAGATTTGTCAAAGTTTGATCGCTAGTTTAAATGACACTTTTTTGCATTCAATTTCTTTTATGATGCAGTTCTAACATAAGAATCAATTGATATCATTCCCAACTCTGAGAAACCAATACTTTCGGAGATATGATTTATCAAAGTTTGTACAAGAGCGCCAATGCTCCTGTCCACAGGGCTTCCCCACATTTCTATAGGTAATGATCGGATTTTCGATAAATTTTGATCACGTCACGGTATTCGTACTCTCGTCGCTGATTGAATGCATCACAAAAGGCAATGAAAATTAAAATGTGCCCTATATTATTATATCATTCTATAATGTTTAAGAAAGGATCATGTAAAGTTGATTTTATTTCGAAAAATGAATTATGTTCAAAGAATTGGTGGAATTTAAACTCAGTGGATTTCTTGTTTGTTCGGATAAATATACAGGAATCATAGTGACGATAGCCCAAAACCCGAATATTTTATTGAGGTCAGTATTGTGAAATCTTTGGGCAATCACATTGTTAATATTCCATATTAGTTGCATTCGCGATATCTCCAGCAGATTGCTTCAAGTATTCCATAAGCTATCTTACAGAGATACCCGTATCTATCTAATAAATCTTACTTTGAGATTTTATTAAATGACTGCTCTCTGTGTGTGATCTCTCATAGACTAAGGGGAGGTCGGGGCAAAGTGGCCATCCTAAGATTGAAATCCTGATACAAGCTGTATAAAATGAAATAAATCAGAAATCCCTATAGCAGTAGATACGTGAAGTATTGAAGAGAGCAGGTAAAATACCTTAGGATAACAATTGATTCTCACTTGAGGTGGAATTTCCACATAAATAAACTTGTTTTCACACTGAGAAGTTTACTGTACAAGTTCAAATATCTCAAACAAATTTTAGACTTACCTGCTCTGAAAGCTATATATTACGCACTTGTAGAATCTAAGCTAACTTATGGAAATCTGGCTTGGGGAGCAGCAGCTAGTTGCTATTTACAAAAGGTAGAAATAATCCAGAAAAGGATTCTGAAAATTATAATGGGCAGACCTAATATATATCCCTCCGATGAATTGTACAAGGAACCAAAGATCTTGGATGTGAAACAACTATACTTCCTTAAATCGGTAATTGGTGTTTTTTGCAAAAAAATAGAATTTCATTACATTAGTCATCACCACAGTACACGAGCTAAGGCTGGTGAGATACTTCGAACCAGATATGCCTCAAAAACGGTATCTCAGAGGGCTTTTGAGTTTTTGGCGAGTAGACTTTATAATTTTATACCGCTGGATATTAGGAATTCGTTTTCTTTATTGGTATTCAGGAGAAGGGTGAAGCTCTTTCTGATGTACCAACCTAGGCAAGGGATATCTGGCCTTTTCAAATTCAATTGAATATATTTTATGGTGTTTGTCGACGTGTTTTGAACTTGCCCTCCCAAAAAGCTTGAAAAAAAAACTTTGTTGGAAAAATACATATATCCAAAAAAAAATTGAATGAAACAAAGATTGTTGTTTATTGCATATGGTGCCTTTATTATTTCATTATTTTGTTTTGATTAAGCAGTTGGAATTTAATTTAATTTCGGTGGTTCCCCCCACGGACAGGCTAAGCCTTTGTGGGAATCACTGTTATTTGTAGATCTGTATACCTGTATAATATCTGCAAATAAATTATTATAATAATTATTATTATTTATTAAAAAAAAATTTAAATAGAAGGTATAACTCTTGAGGAAATGAAAAGTCAAATATTGTAAAGGAGCCACCTTGCCTCGAACAAGTGGGTAAAGTGGCCCCCAAAACAAATATAACATTCACAAACAACAGTCACAAATATATAAATCAGCTACATTTTCGTCCACTTCAGCGCATTCTTCGTGTGCCCATGTCTTTCATTTAGAGCACTGTATCCATCCATCGTCCTAATGCCAACATAAATACACTGATCAACAATTGCTAGGGATCACTTATGAACTTCTCTTCATTTGTATTTTTTTCAAGTTATCTCGTGAATATCTGTGCATTATATGTTCTCTAAGGAAAAATTAAGATGTTTTGAGTTGATTATATCAAATTTTTCCTCACTTCATCGGCTCTTGTTCACAAAATCGATTATTATCTGTAGGCTGTTACATGTGGAGTGAAAAGCAATGTGGTATTTGTTATTAAATCTGTTTTTTTCTCTCGTTCAAACACATAAGGTGACAATAATTGAAGAAATGAGAACAATATTAGCTTATCAGTCATGCCGAGAAGACGTTTGGCTCCTGTGCAACTGGACCAAATCATACGGTGGATACAGGAAGGTTTGTCCCAGCGAGAAGTGTCCCGGCGGTTGAATGTTTCGCAAAGTGTCGTGAGTCGGGCTTGGAATAGGTTCATCCAAAACGACTCAGTAGCTTATGTTCATGGGGAAGGTCGGCAGTGCAGTACAACAGCTGCCCAAGATCGTCTTTTGGTCCTCAATGCTAGGAGAAATCCCACTTACCCGGCGTCGCGGCTCAATAGATCACTGAGAGTTGCAACAGGAGTTCTAATTTCGAACCAGACTGTAAGACGACGACTACATGTTCGTGGTTTGAGAGCACGTAGGAGGGTACAACATCCCCGTTTGAATAGGGAACACCGGGTTCATCGACGACAATAGGCTGAGGAGCACCGCAATTGAACAGTTGAAGATTGGAGCCGATGTTTATTTACGGATGAGTCTAGATTTCGTTTGGTCAACTCCGATGGACGTATTCTTGCTTGGAAGGAAAGAGGTCGAAGGTATGCAGAACAGTTTATGGTACCCACAACAGCTTTTGGCGGAGGTTCTATATGTGTATGGGGAGGCATTTGTTTGAACCAACGCACAGAGTTGGTTGTTCTGCAGAACACCACAATGACCAGCCAGAGATATCACGATATGATTATTGAACCCATAATTCTTCCGTTTGCGGCTGCCTTGGGCGAGAATTTCATTTTAATTGACGATAATGCCCGTCCACACCGTAGTCGTCTGGTTAATGAAGCGCTAGAAACTCATGCTATTGATAGGATGGACTGGCCAGCTCGCTCTCCAGACATGAATTGCATCGAACATGTCTGGTCTGAGATGTCTAGACAATTGTCAACCTTAGAACAACCGATCAATAACCTGGAGGACCTTTCTAACGCTTTACGGGATATTTGGACGAATTTGCCCCAAAATTTTATAAATCGTTTGATTGAAAGTATGCCTCGTAGGGTAGAATGCTTGAGACGAGCTCGTGGGGGGCCAACTAGGTACTAGCTTAACCGAAACTTCAGCCTTCTTGTGGTGTCATCATAAAACTTTTATGTTATTCAAACACAGAATTTTGAGTGTTCCTAATAAAGTCTTTTTTTCTCTCCAACTTTCCATTTTTTCATTCTTTTCTCAAGTGAACCATATTATCAACTGAAAATACTCTGATATCTGACTAAATTTATAATCTTGGAGCGAATAATTCAGAAATAAATTTAGAAAAAGTAAGTAATCCCTATCAATTGTTGAGCAGTGTACTTCTCCCCGCAGATTATGCACTCCGGATCATCGTCATTATCGCCCAATTCAGATTCAGATGATGATTCTCGTTGTTTGGATCTCTTCATATATTTTGAAATAATTAATTTAGATTTTCCTTCTGCTTAGTTTTGGGTTGAAATTGATCTTGACTTTCCCTTTGCTGACGACTTTAAAAGATTTCGTTTCACCTCACTTTCTTTCTGCAATCGCTGCTTTTTGCGTTCTAGTTTTTCCTCTTCTTCTATGAGTTTGGATTCCAATCCGTTTCTGTATGGACTGCTGGTTATAACTGCTGTATAACTTCTTTTCCTTGTATTACAACGTTTCTTTGTACTTTTTGGTATGGGTCAGATTACGATATGGCTCACATTGAATTCTGATGTTGATGGAGAGATGTATTCCGGTTTTTTTAAAACCATTTATAGAATTAGTTGGTATGGCAGCACTGAAATAAGTTTCCCAAAGAGCTTACCTACTTGAAATTGGGTTACTGTTCCCCCAGCATTATTCCGTGAAAATATTCAATCGCTTTGATGTAAAATGCGTCAAGGGGATACTTAAAACTAACATCAAGGGGTTGAAGTTTGTAACTTGTGTGGGGCTGTATGCACAAAATGGTGACGGGGTTGTCTCGAGCTTGATGAATGAGATTCATGTTTTTCGTATTATGGCCATCTAAAATGAGCAACACGGGATCATCTGCAGTTGATTTTACATGACCAAGAAAATGTTCAAACCTCTTTGTGAATATTTCCAGATTCCTCCAACCTGAGTCACTACACGAAAATATTGTACCAGGTGGGGCGTTCTCTGTTAATTCTACCGTCATTCGCTTCCTAAGAATAATTTTCATAGGAGGTACATAATTACCACCCGAGCCCATACAAACTACTGCAGTACATAAAGTTCCACGTTCCTGTGAAGTTAGACTACCAACTTGCTTGAGGAACGACTTTGCTTTGTAGACAGTCCCGTTTCATCAACGTTAGATATTCTGTGACAAGTGTAATTTTGTTTATCTGTAATATCGTTCAATAGCTATAAGAACTTCTCCACACACTGTCTGTTAAAGCCTTGAGCTCTAGCTGCAGACGTAGCTGCAGGACTTCTTAAGGCAATTTAAGGATTTCGTTTCCTAAAGCCGCCAAGCCAGTCTTCTCCTGCCAATCTGGTTTCTTTGTTGAATGGGTTCTTAATATTATTTTTCTCGGCTCAACTTTACGCGATGTAGCGAACATTGTAGTTGTCAAACCAAAAAATCTTATTTCTAGTTCAAGTATACAGTGTGGAACAGCCAAATGGAATAAATTCGATTACGGATAAATGAGAGCGTGATTGGAAAATCGCTTGGACACGGCGATTTGTATTTTTAACTGAGCATTTTTTTCAAAAAAAAAATTATATAGGGTGCGTCATGTGACAGTGGCCAATACCCACTTTCTTATTTTAAATGCAAGCCCCTGTATATTATTAATTTTTTGGATTCTTCAGAGAATTCTAGACATAAATCATGTACAATGTCCTATACCTATCTTCAACTGTTTCGGAAATATTAAGTGTTTTCAGATTTATTACAAAAATTAACATTAAAAAAAGAAAATTATTTTATTTCACAAATTCGCTACATTACACTAAAAACCTAATAATTAATACTGATTATTTCTTAATAATTTAAAAAAAACAAAAAAATATTAATGTCAATGTAGTAAATGTTCAAAATGCTCGCCGCGAACATCTTGGCAACATGCTAATCTGGTATAGAAATGTCTTCTAACATTACTCAACATCTCAGGTGTAACTGATCTAATCGCAAGCGTGATTCGTCTTTTTAAGTCATCTAAGTTGAGGGGTTTAATTTTGTATACAATACTTTTGACATATCCCCACAAAAAGTAGTCTAACAGTGACAGATCAGGAGATCGTGCAGGCCATTCTATCGATCCGCGCCTACCTATCCATCGATTTGGAAAAATTTGGTTCAGGTACTGCCGGACATTTTAGTAATGGGGCGGTGCTCCATCTTGCTGGAACCATATTGTATTGGCAGGAACTTGTGGGTTTGCTGGATCAGGATATAAGTTTGTCAAAGTTGGCACTGGCAAAGTGCGCCACTGTCACATGACGCACCCTATATAATTTTTTTTTTTGAAAAAAATGCTCAGTTAAAAATACAAATCCCGTGTCCAAGCGTTTTTCCAAACACGCTCTCATTTATCCGTTATCGAATTTATTCCATTTGGCTGTTCCACACTGTATAATTCACTAATTCTTGTTCTTGTTCTGGTGTGAAAACGGTTCGTTTTGATCCCAGAATTTTCTTATTCATTACTGCGTCTCTATTTTTTCCCAGGAATGATCGTTTTAGTGTGCTACGTGGAACATTATAATTTTTAATAGCACTTTTGTAGCCCAGCCAAATTTGTTGGGATGTTGTCCTTTTGCGGTTGCGCACCATGGCTTGCGAATTCTGCAATAACACAAACTAATTATTTTCAATAAAAATTTCACATAAGCTAAGCAATTTGGTCCCCGTGTGGTTCAGTTTACCCCGAGAAGTGTATTCCATTTTGTTTGTGTCAGTTTTCGTAAACTAATTTTTGAATTTATCTGCAATGGACATGCACACTCAGAGACTGACTTATAGGAACTAACATCGATTAACGTTCGTCTGGATCATCTTTTTAACTCGCCCCACTACAAAATTGTACCAAATGACCACTATACCCCGGTGGGTCACTATGCCCCGGCTTCCCCTTCCCCTCCGGAGGTCGGTGTTTTCTGTATGGGACATTAATGCGTATTAAATCAAAATACATTACCCTCAGTTATTAAACACCGAAGTAATATGAAATGATTTCAAAGATCACTCTAATTTCTGAAACTATTTTTTCAGGGGGAGATGGAGTCACTGAACACGAAAAGCGAATAATATTGGACGTACATAACAGGATGAGACAGGCCGTTGCCTTGGGTCAGATAGATGGTCAGCCCCCCGCCTCCAATATGATTGAGATGGTGAGTATATTGGCGAAATCGACGTTTCATGTTTATAACTTCAGAAAAGGTTATCTGTAACGGGATATTCCAATATTCGACCAGTCGTATGAGAAAATTGAAGTGGAAATATTGAGAGAACGATGTCTTTCAGAATTTTTTTTACGTTTACGCTCCAGTTACGTGGATTGTTTTTTGGCGCTCTAGTTGCTCGAAACTGAGTGCTTATCAATTTGCCCAAATGTCTGTAATTTTCGAATTTTTCGATGAAAATGGTCGAACGATTTGGTTCGACTCACTGATCAAGAATTCGTGGTCGAAATTCATTCTGTCCGGCCGGTCCGGCCGTAGGCACGATAACTCTCGAACGGAATGAGCTAGAGAGTTGAAATTTTCAGAGTAGGTTTGGGAGATAAATATCTCGTCTAAGTTCGTTATTGGGTAAAATCGGACAGATGGTTTCCGAGTAACAGAAAAAAAAAATTTTTTACGTAACAAATTCCGAATTAAATTTTTTGCGATAAGGAGTTTTACCCTAAGAATCCAATAATATCATTTTTAACTCTAACAAGCTAATACTTTCGGAGTTATGATTTTTAAAAATTTCAATAATAAATCGTATTTGTACGTTTTCACAGAATTATATAATTATTCTATGTATGAATTGTCATAATGTCAACTTATTTTCCTGAGACATGACAGTTTTCTGGCCTGAAAGTTGACGAAAAGCGAACATAAGGGTAAAAAACAGTCAAATAAAGCCCCATGTGGCGATCTTATGTCGAAAAGTGAAAATTAAGAATATATATCCCAGGTAAGTACCGACGTTTTATTCCAATACCGGAGATCGATGAGATCGTTCGAGGAGCCCGATAGCCGGTCGGTCTGACCCGTCGGGTTTCGGAACGAGAGAAGGCGGGCTCAAATCCCGTAAAGGGAATTACACTTTTTGGCGCTCTAGTTCCTCGGATCTGAGTGCATATGAATTTTTATTTAAGATGCAGTTTCACCATTAAATTCCATCGATATCATTTTCAACTCCAACAAGCTAATACTTTCGGAGATATGATTTTTCTAAATTTCAATAATGAATCGTACTTACTTCTTAGTTTTCACAGAATGCTATAATTTTTCTATCTAAGCTTTATTATATGATCTGTGCTCATACTCGTATATTTCATCCTGTTCTATAAGAAAGACTCAAATTCATTTCAGCTATTTTAATTTGATTTCTTCCATGGTGCAGTTCTCATTCTCAGATTGCTCATTTAATCTTAATAAATAAACTGTTATTTGAATTGAATTTCCTTCATGATGCAGTTCTATCATAAGAATACATTGATTTAATTCCCAACTCTGAGAAACCAATACTTTCGGAAATATAATTTGTCTGTTTGAACTAGAGCGCCAGAAAGCTCCTGTCCACAGGGCTTGAACCCATTTTTTCATTTCATTTTCAACTTACTGTTTTTGCGCACTTCTTCCGGCGGGCATAATGTATTATCATTATGCTCAAATGTCTGTATTTTCGAAATTTTTGGCCGAAAATGTTCTCAAACGATTGGGTTCGACTCACTGATCAATAATCTGGAGTCATATCCAGCACAACAACTCTCGAAAGAAATGAGTTAGAGACTTTAAATTTATACGGTAGGTTTGGGGCAAGAATATCTTGGCCCAGTTTATAAATAGGCAAAATCGGTCTAGTGGTTTCGAAGTTATAGTCATTTCGAGCTTAAGGTTTTTGGTGGTCTTGTTCCGCGGAACGGAGTGCTTATGAATTTGCCCAAATGTCTGTAATCTTCGAATTTTTGGCTGAAAATGGTCTCAAACGTTTTGGTTCGACTCACTGATCAAGAATCCGTGGTCAAAAACGATTCTGTCTGGCCGTCCGGCCGTTAACACGATAACTATCGAACGGAATGAGCTAGTCAGGCAAAATGTTCATGGTAGGTTTGCGAGATACATCTCGGTTAAGTTCGTTATTGGGCAAAATTTATTACATTTCAAATTTTTTATCAATTTTTTTTACGGTGCAGTTTCATTATAAAAATCCATTGATATCATTCTTAGCTGTAACAAACTAATAATTTCGGAGATATGATTTTTAAAAATTTCAAAGATCGTTCTTAATTTAATGATTTCACAGAATACTCTAATTATAATTTGCTGATATATGTAGATACAACATGAGGTGATTCATGGACCTATGTTTTGAATTTAATTACGAAAATTTGTGAAAATTGACGCACAGAAGCCAAATAAAAAATAAAGATTACAGCACGGGCTGTTCCCAAGCGGTAACTCATCCCAGTACTAATCGCGGCCGACGGGCTTAGTGTTCGGACGGTATCTAGCATATTCACTGTGGTATAGCCTCAAACAATATTTCTTCCTCTATATCTGCAATTATATTTATGATGCAGTTGCATCATAAGAATCTATGGATATCATTCCCAACTCTGTGAAACCAATAATTTCGGAGATATGATTTGCCCAAGTTTGAACAAGAGCGCCAAATCTCCTGAACACAGGGCTTTCCCACATTTTCTTCTGAATATTTCCGAAATAAGCCCTTGGATATGTCTGAATTTTGAACCAAATTGAAGAGTTACAAAAATTCAAAAATTTCAAAATGTTGTTTTCCCAATACCTCGAAATACACTGATATGATGAAATTGAAACTCGCTAGTTAATTGCGAAATATCGACCCAATGACACTTATGCTTATTTTCGTGAAGATCATGAATAAAAACATTTAAAAAATGTTCAACTATTTTGCGGAATATTTTGCTTAAAATTCCGAAACCATAGACCCGATTAGGTCTAATTTTGGCATTATAAGGTTATAAATAACGACTTCTTGGAGCGCACAAAATTTCATGGAAAGCATACCCTTAGGAGATTCAAAAACGAAAAGTTGATGAAGGATGTGTAAAATTCCAGAATTAATAGCAATCAACAAACAATCATTCTGAAGACTTTCGTTTGGTGTCTGACGAAGGAGTCTGATATAGTCTCCGAAATAGTTATTTTATCGTCTATGTTTTTTTCGTTATTGTTTTTTGGCCACAGTGTTCGAAACATTGCTTCTGACAAATATCTGTACCTCCCAAAGTATCCTTTCGGTCACGTCCGCACAGACAAGCGGCTTGCTTAGTGCCTAGAGCCTAGCGAGTCACCTAGCGAGTAACTTACAAAAACGAACGTACTAGAAATTTCACGACCAGCCGCACTGCACGCTTAGCGCATAGCTAGTCACTAAAGGCCTGGTTTCGCTAGTGCGTCGGCTGCATGCAGTGACTGCAGAAAGTGGCTGCACCGTCTTTCGAATAGACTGCTACTTCGGAACTACGAAGAAGTGGTTTCGCTTCTGCGTCCGACGCAACAGCACTGCAACAGCCAAACGGCTCACTGCTTGGGGTACCAGTCTGTGCGACGTCGCTGCAGCTTAAACAAGAGAAAATGAGTAGCGATAAATTCACAAGGGACGAAGGGATGAATCTCATTGAATTAGTTTCGCAAAATAGATGCATATATGATGCATCTCATGATAATTATAAAACTAATAATGTTAAAGATCTTCTTCTTTTAGTGCCGTGCAGATTCCTGCGTAGGCGTTCATCCTTATCTATTCCCATTGTATGTCTCTATTGAACGCAGCATTCTGCAATGTTTGGAAGTCTTTTATCCCCGTCCATTGACGGATATTTCTAAGCCATGATAACTTTTCACTGCTTATTCCTCCTCTTCCTCCCTCAATTTTACCCTGGAGAATGAAGCCTTGAATGTGGTAGCGTTCTCCACGCAGTATGTGTCCGAGGTAACCGAGGTATGTTGAAGATAACATATGAAAAATTATCGCGACAGAAATGGAGGGAAAAACATGTAAAATGAAGTTATATTTAAAAAATTGGTACATTAAATGCACAGGTCGCCTTTTTAATTTTTTTACTTTAGATATTTAAAAACCAATTCATCCTGCTCTTCTTCCAAAATATGAAACGCAAGAACATACTCCATTGCTAACGAATTATCACTGATGACTCACAGAACACAAATAATAGTGCCGGCTGCAGTAGTTTCGCTGCACCTAATGAAACCACTCCGACGACGCAGCGGACGCAAGCATTCGCTGCAGGCAGTCACTGCAAGTATCCGACGCACTAGCGAAACCAGGCCTTTTTAGCGTGTATCGATGTAAACAAACGTGTTGCTTTTACACTAGGCGCGAGGCATTTTAGATGTTAAAAATGGATGACATATTAATTGCACCAGTTTTCAAAAGAGAACCTCTGAGAAATTCAGCTAACGAACTCCATAAAAATGCAGTGGCATAAACGAAAGTACGAGAAGTGGTAGCAGTCGAAGTAGAAACATATTTTATGTATTAAAAAGTGATTTAAAATTTTTATAATGATACTTTAATGCTGTGAATGTATATTATGGCGTAGGATTATGTTTTCAGACAATGTGTTATTCTGCCAGTTAATCGATCCAATTCCGTTGAAATAATTCAACAAAATGTCTCTAATTTGTAATGAGCTGTAGTGAGGAGTAGATCAAATGTTTCTCTGGTCACACACAAATATTCTTAAAATGTTTCGTCAAAATTAAGTAATTGTTTATACGGAACATTAAATTGCCCATGATTTGAGCGTGAACCCAACATGATGGATGAGGCCGTGAAATGGTATATTTTAAAGATGAATTTTCAGTAATTAACAATTTTAGACCAATTTTTGTGACAACTCGTCAACGTGCCGACAAGCAAATCACCAAGCCACCTAGCGACCCACCACGCAAACCACCTTCAGTGCGGCCACCGTGTATCCTAGCAAGTAACCAGAATGCAAGCCTCTAGGCTCCAGGCGCTAAGCAAGCCACCTGCCTGTCCGGACGTGGCCTTAATGATTACTTGAAGCGCTGTTTAATTTCTACCCAACAGTAAATATATGTATTAGAATGGGTCCTTACACCACCACAGATACAGTCCAGTTTATTTTCGAACCAACTGTGAATGTGTCTGTTTGGGTCGAAACTAATCGTTTGAGAGCATTCTAGACCATTTTTTTACTGTTTTTTTGCGCGTATGTTCTGGGGAACATCGCGTTATAGTTTTGCCCAAATGTCTGTAACTTTCGAGTTTTTTGACGAAAATGGTCTCCCCAATGAAGAATTCGAGGTCAAATTTGATTCTGTCCGTCCGGCCGTCCGGCCGCCCGGCCGGCCGTTGCCACGATAACTTGAGAACGAAAAGAGCTGGCGACTTGATATTTCAGGGTGATTGGCGCATCCCAATACGACGGACAAGTTCGTTAATGGGCATAATCGGCCCAGTGGTTTCCGAGTAATAATTTTGTTTTCAACCAATATAAATCCGATCGAATTCAAACTTGGTGAGTAGTTGCACGTTTGTGAAACTTTGTGCGAATCGTATGGCTAGAAAATTAAAAAAAAATTATTAAAAAATATTTTTGTTGTCACGATAACTTGAGAACGGAAAGAGATAGCGGCTTGAAGTTTTCAGGTTAGGATGTGCACCAGAACGCGACATTTCAGTTATGAGCATAATCGGGCGAACGGTTTTAGAGTAATAGCCATCTGAAATTTGGTTGTTTTTGTTCCTCATTAACTCGGAAAATACTGAACCGATTGAATTCAAAAATGGTAATTAGTTGTAGAATGCCAACGCGAAAATTCTTGCAAAATTTCGTGAGGACAGTATTTGTAAAAAATTAAAATAAAATCATTGAAATTGAAAAAAAAAATTCTATATATCAGTAACTATTCGTTTGAAATTGCTGTAATTTTGAAACAGCCTTCATAACCTAACTCTACTGCCAAGTTTCAAGTTTTAACACGATCGGTTGAATATTGTTGGAGATTCGAGCATTCTTGTGTGAGTTCAGTAGATGGGTGACCTTTACCTCGATAACTTTCGAACGAAAGGAGATAAGGACTCGCAATTTCCAGGGTAGGTTGCGTATACGAAAGGGAGAGTAGAGTTCGTTTTTGGGTATAATCGGTCAAACGGTTTCCGAGTTATACGCACCTGGAATATTATTTCCTTGATAATTCAAATAATAAATATTCGATCGAATTGAAGCTTGGTAACTAGTAGTAGAAAATCATCATAAAGACGTGTTCAAAATTTTGTAAGAACCTTACCCCTAGAAAATTTGAAAAAAATGAAAAAAAAAAAATTTTAAGAACCGCACCCCCCTAGAAAATTTCAAAAAAATCACGAAAAAAAAATTGGTTCAAGCACGGACGTGAAGTCAGAAGCTTTTGCACGTTCTTCTGACTTCACGTCAGTGCTTGAACCAATTTTTTAGAGATTTATATTCTTGGAAATATAAGTGAACTAATTTTTTTTTCTGGAGCTAAGCAGCTTTGGGCGACTTCAGTACCTGTATGGGTGACTGCTCTGGCTATAAATTTGAACAGCGCGCCAAAGCTGCTCTTGGCGCGGGGACTTAATGGTTTCAGCCAAAATTATTGTTAAGATACGTTGAGTTTGTAGCATTATTCTTCACTCCATAGATTACAGTTATACGAGACTAGTAGATACTTTTATTTATGTACATCCAACCTCATCCTTCCACAATTGGAATTACCAAATGTGAAATTGATATTAATGAACAAACAATATAATACGATGAATGGTAATTATATTCGATTCATTCCGTGCATGGATAAGTGAACAACATAAACCCTAATTATCGCTATTTAGTCAAGCATTGGAGCTGTGTTTTGATTAGATAGTACCTATCATTAACTATCATATATTTTGACTAATAAATTGAATTGTTTCATTGTGAAAATGTATATCAAATGTAACCAATAACAATGAAATATACTCAGTGAAATTAGCGCTGAAGACTGGCGAGAAAACTTGCGGAAGATCTGTCCGGTAGTCAGAAGATTTTGCGCGTATGTTCTCTGGTCCATTCTCCTGTACTGGACACTCTTGATCGAATTTACCATGGTGAATTTTATTGTCTGTTCTCCTGTATTGGACACACTTAGTCGAATTTACCATGATAAATTCGATTGAGAGTGTCCAATACAGGAGAATGGACAAGAGAACATACGCGCAAAAGAATCTGACTTCATGTAAGTGCTTGAATCATTTTTTTCAATGATTTTCTTGAAATTTTCTATTGCTACGATCCTCACGAAATTTTGCAAGAATTTGCGAGTTGGCATTCTACATTTAATAACCAAATTTGAATTGTATCGGATTTGTATTTTTTGACTTATTGAGGAAATAACAACCAAATTTCAGATTGATATAACTCCAAAACCATTTGGCCGATTATGCTAGTTAATTAACTTAAAAGTCGCATTTAGATGCGCAATGTAACCTGAAAACTGCTCTTTCTTTCCATTCTCAAGGAATCATTTTTTGATCCTCACAAAATTTTACAAACATCTTCTTGTCGCTATTCTACAACTAGTTACCAACCTTCGATCGAGTCTATATTTTTTGAGTTATCGAGGAAATAATATTCCAGGTCTGTATAACTCCGAAACGGTTGGGTTGATTATTGACAACAGCGAACTTAACTTTTCCATTCAGATGCGCAACCCGTCCTGAAAATTGCAAGTGCCTATCTCCATTCGTTCGAGAGTTGTGAACTCAGTGAACTCACACAAGGCTCCAACAATATAGATCCGACCATGTTCAAACTTGAAAATTGGTTGTAAATTTAGGTTCTGAAGGCTCTCGCAAAATTTCAGCGATGTCGGACGAACAGTTTCTGACATATAGAATTTTTTTCAATAATTTTCCATGATTTTTTAAACATTTTTAGTCATACGATCTTCACGAAATTTTGGAATATAATAATTACAAGTGACGTGAGTTATATCTGTATGAAATTACTAATTGAATGTGTGATACAATATGAAATTATGTTCCATGTATGAGGGAAATAAAACAGATGATACTAAGCTTATTCGCCTATTTCCCGGAAGATAAATAACCTGCAATTCATGTTGTTTGAATTGCACAACTCACAATCAAGCTGAAATTCGAAACTAATAATGTATCAAGAAAGTAAAATCTGATTATAAGATAATGTTAAACTTTATTCTCATCCGTTTTAACAAGATAATATATCAAATTAGGAAACAGGCGAGTTTCAAGTGGATCATAATTATCATGTGAGATAAGGAGGTTACTAGCTCTGGCTCTTTTTATTTCAAGAAGTGTTCTATTCTATGGACGGCAAAGAAGTGTTTAACCTTGATATCATTATGCAGGCATTCTATACCTTCATTTGATGATTCAAGCACGAATCATTTGTGATTCTAGTTCAGGGCCAGATTCATAAAAGCAGATAAATTTCTGTAACTTTTTTCAGATTTTATATAATTCAATGAATTCAACCCTCTCGGATTTTGTTGTGATATTTTGGGCTTCGAGTATTAGTTAATATATTCGATTTTGTCACTTTTTGGCGCTCTTGTTCCTCGGGACACAGTTGTTATCAATTTGCCCAAATGTCTGTAATTTTCGAATTTTTGGCTGAAATTGGTCTCCAACGTATTGGTTCTACTCACTGATCAAGAATCCGTGGTCGAAATCGATTCTGTCCGGCCAGCGATTAACACGATAACTCTCGAACGAAACGAGCTAGAGGACTGAAATATGCAGGGTGAGTTTGGAGCGTCAATATCTCAGACGAGTTGGTTGATGGGCAAAATCCATCAAGCGGTTTCGGAGTTATGGCCGTTTTTAGTGAAAATATTTTTTATGAATATATCCGAAACCGATCACTCGATCTTTCTGAAATTTAGCATCAAATTGTAGAATAATAAGCTTTATATGCGCGCAATGCTTTGTATTGATCGTGCTTCCATAAAGTGAAGAGGAAAATTTAAAAATTTTCAAAATTTGTTTCTACAATAACTCTCGCACAGAATGATCTAGGCAGTTGAAATTTTCAGAGTGAGTTTGAGAGATAAATATCTTGGTTAAGTTCGTTATTGGGCAAAATCGGCCAGATGGTTTCAGAGTAACGAAAAAAAATTTTTTTTACATTACAAATTTCAAATTCAATTTTTTTTTAAAGTTGCAGTTTCACCATAAAAATCTATTGATATCATTTTCAACTCTAACAAGCTAATACTTTCGGAGATAACATTTTTCGAAATTTCAATAATGAATCGTACTTCTATGTTTTCACAGAATGCTGTACTTAATTTTTCTAATTTGAATTATTAAATGATCTGTGTTTTTACATGTCATCTTAATTTTCTATGAGAGATAAAAGTCAAAATTATTTCTGATTCATTATTCTTGATATGAAATACCCTTCCTGTTCTATAAAACAAAGTATGATTGAATACAAAATGACCAATGAAATAACCTCAGCTATCGTACTTTTGAGGTAATAATATAATGCCCGTGGGTAATCCATAAGATGATGGAAATAAATTCTTTTGTAAGATAAATACATACATCAAATTGGGTTCAGAATATCTTCAGTAAAAGCAAAACTGCAATGTTATCTAAGTTTTAATTGATATAATATAATTTTCAGAGTAGATTTGAGGAATGAATATCTCGAATAAGTTCGATATTGGGGAGAATCGGTCTGTTTGAATTTTATTTCTTTCATGATGCAGTTCTATCGTAAGAATCCATTTATATCATTCCCAGAGACCAATTATTTCGGAGATATGATTTGTCAAAGTTTGAACAAGAGCGCCAAAGCTCCTGTCCACAGGGCTTGAACCAACTTTTTTATTTCTGTTATAGTAACCAATAAATAATGGGTTATATTTTAAGCTTGGAAATTAATTTACAATTCAGGGGATACTGAAGTTCGTTGGGTAAGTTGATGAATGCTCCAAAATCATATCTTCTTTGTATCCATGTTTCAACCCAACAGCTTCTTTTATTGCGCGTATGTTCTGGGGAACATCGCGATATTTCCCTTCTGATTAATCAATGAATCTGCTGGTGCACGAATATCTTCCATTCATCTCATCTAAACATGAAATTAATATATATGAAAGAAACAGATGTATATCTTATAATGCACGCTAATAAAACATACTGGGAAATACAAAAAATATCGAACAAAGCCCAAATATGGCGAAGAATCGCAAGTCTATGATAGGACCGCACAAGTTTAGTGTTACCACATGTAGGATAGTCATATGTATGTAGCCATGTTCAACATTTCGACCAATATTCCGAGCGAGGTAGGCCAAACATCAAAGTATGAAAATGCAAGGGAGGGTAAGAATTTTCCATTCACAGAAATAACGACGACAGCACATACGATATCCCATTGACAAAATAGATAGAAGAGAAATAAGCCCTTGTTCATATAGATTGAAACAACCTTAGCAATATTTAATGCGGTCAGCTGATAAATAATAATGTCCCCGAGAATTTTGTAGAGCTTTGTCTTCAGATTGCAACAGTCTTTGCTACTGGAACGCCTTAATCTACTTTTTTTGTAACTATGCACTATATTGAATGTAAACTGAACTGGATCAGAAAGTTCATCAATAACATTTTCAGCAACCGTAATAAAAAAGTCGTTAAATTATTATATATTATAATACTGATTCTCCTAGGTCTGCCACAAGGAGATCCCTCATAAGCTCTCGAAGAGCTTGAGCGAGCATGGAGAATCAGTTCTGTTATGTGTAGGCTTTGTTACTGTGTACTTACGCCACCTTAGGCACATCACGGTTATTTTTTGACCCAAAAGTGAATGGAGGTGATTATCGTGACTAGAAAATTTATTTCCTAGCCTCGGAATTGAACTTGGGGCCTCCGCTCCCAAGCCAAATGCTCTCCCACTGAGCCAACCGCACTACACAATTCTGCATTTAAGTTTCCAGGAGAGCATGATATTTTTTGGCTCTTGTGAGCTTGTAGTATTCTTGACATGGCATATTTTTTTGTTGAAGGTATTATTTATACATCTCTCGTGGCATCTCTTCTTGGATTTGGACAATTCTGATCCATTCTTACCTATTCCTATAGGCACAAACCCCATGACTGTGGAAGCATCTTGTTTTTTAGGCGCCATATAATTTGCTCAGCTTTCAGTTCAGGTTCAAAACCGGACAGTCCGAATTTTTGGTTCCCCTGCTGGGTGACGGACGCTCACGGATTGACTGTTTATTCTTTCGTTCTAGCTCAATCCAAGATTCATTTTTATTTTCTCCCTCATAATCTTTACTCTTATCTTGTTTTCCTCAACAAGAGTTTGGGTTAGGCTTGACCTCTTTGAAGTCCTTATCCGCGGCCGGTTGGAAAGGTTGGCCTTCCTTCGACATAAAGATTTTTGGGTTCAGGCATATAGACCTCTGCTAATGTCAAATTCCCATCACATGTTTTGATTACTTCACCATCTCAACATCAAAATCAGTCACTGATGAAGAACTTTGCGATTGTTTACATTTTTTATGGAGAGAATACTTTCATCACTAGTTCAATATTTTTTCAAGATAAGTATTATTAAGTTTCTCGTTCAATAGGTTTCTGTTTTCATCCAGCAATGCATTTTTCTCCCTTAGGCCCACGATAATCATTAATCAGTCTAATTTCTTCAGATTTATTTCCTTCAAGATCGATGGAGTTCGAACCATGATCAAAACAAAGACATCCCGATATAGCACAAGAAACATAATCTACTACACTTCACACAGACTAAACTTAAAAATTCCCCAGTTTTGTGGCATTTGAACATCGATTCTACAGCAGCAACTACAGCGCGATCTTTAACGCGCGCTATCTTTGAATGAAATCGGAAGAGAAATTCATACTCCTATACAAGTCTAGGCCGAAAAGCAGAATCGGTCGATGGTTGCTCTACATACTCTGGTTTATTTATTCCTCCCAATCATACCCCACATATGTTCGATTGGTTCTGGTGAGCGGTATGATCATGGCCAAATACGCATGCTTCTTCAAGGAGCTCCATTATTCGGATTTGTAAACGGCCATCTACATAGTGCAGAAAAGTGGGTTTGTAGGACATTGCGAATAAAATGCGCAGCTGTAATACAGCCTCAATTAGAGAAAGGGGAGGATATGCTACCATAGGTAACAGCCCATAAAAACTTTATTCCAACAGTTCTGTGTACAACTGTATAAGAACATGCCTCTTAACAGCAAAGCAAATATCAGGTCACTCACCATAGAGATGTCGCTTTACCTTTCTACGATATCGTGCATATACAGACAGAACCGCGTTTCGTCGCTGAAGATGACCTTAAGTTAGTTATTCTGCCACCCAATGATGTAATTCTCCGCACCAGTTCAAACGTTGACGACAGTAGTCTGCAGTCAAAGTACACACTTATCGTGGACGGTATGAAGAAAGCAACGGTAAGCCTGACGATGTCTTGGTGACTTGTTGTTGAAGAAGGTTGACGAGTCTTTGGAGTTTTCATTCTGAGAGGTTTCATTCATAGAGGTGAAAAATGTAATCAATTTTATGAGATCTTACTCATCTGGAGATTGTTACAGTCTCTCTATGAATGCGATAAAAAGAAATGGTAATATCATCATTTACCCTCTGACGAGACATATTAACAGATGTATAGCTGAAGGCGTGTTTGCGGATTGCTGCAAGGTATTTTAGGTGATTCCCCTTTTTAAAATGGGAAATAGGTGAAAATTATAGACTGATTTTACTGGTTCCTGTCTTTTCTAAGATCTTCGAGGAAGTTTGAGCAGTTCAAATTTTCGATTATTTTGAAGGAAATTGTTTGCTTTCGTCTCGTCAGTTTGGATACAGGATGGGGAAGCCATTCTCGAATTTCCAAATTTCATTGTGGAGTGTTTGGAGGAGGGTAGGTTTTCTCTTTCTATGTTTCTTGACTCGACCAAGATTGTGTGCAGTTTGAAGCTCTTCTTGAGAAGCTGAGACATTACGAATTCAGTGATGAAAGTCATTTTTGACTAACAGATATCAGGTTGTGTTTGTAAATTATGTATGCTCTTTTATAGAGATGATAACAATTTATTGTTTGCGATTTTTCTCAATGACTCCACTGATTTTATGTCGTGGACCTCCAATGTTGTCCTTGTTTATGACACCACTGTTGTCCTTGTTTATGACCCACGTTAAATGTGATGGTCGCCTGGTATGGAGGGACCGTTTGGTGGCCTACTGTCCGATGCTTTGAGATGGTTTTCTGGAAATGGGTTTTCAATGATTATGCATAAAACGAAGAAAATGGTGATTTGTATGAAGAGAACGCATTGCAGCAGAGTGAAATTTTTGGGTGTTTGGCTGGGTACGCGACTAACGTGGTCTGTCTGGAATTAATATTGTTTTGCTTAGCTTGGCTTGCGAGGTTTTACAATATGTTACCTTTGAGTTTGCAGGAGCTATAACTTGGTGTATTCAAGAAAAAAATGAGGGCATTTTTTAGTGATATTCTTTCATATAAAACTAATGATTTCTTTTCGTCAGATTTTAGATCTTGATAGAAATAACTGATTAAATGGACGATTATAAATTCATAAATACAGTTCTTATATGTATATCCACATTAATTAACTCTCTCAAAATCTTCTTCTCCACACCATTGGTCAACTATTTGACTCGTATTAGAGAATCGGTCTCGTAGAGCTAATTGTCTGAAGCACCAATCGTGATGGTTTGCATGACCAGTTGTCCCTCTTCGTGTTCCTATACCTTCCTCTTTCCACACACCACACACACATTATCGTAATTGCAGGATTATTTATATAATAGAGTGCCTATCAATTCGTCCAAACGTCTGTGATTTTCGAATATTTAGACGAGAATGGTCTTAAACGATTAGTTTCGACTCACTGATCAAGAATCCGAGGTCAGAATTGATTCTGTCCGGCCGGCTGGCTGTCAGTACGATTACGCTCGAACGCAATGGGTTAGAGAGTTGAAATTTTCAGGGTAGGTTTGGAGTTAGTTAATGGCCAAAATCCACCGAGTGGTTTCAGAGTTAAAGCCATTTGAAAATTTGTTTTCCCAATAACTCGAAAAATAACAACCTGATCGAATTAGAGCACGGTTATTAGGAGAAAAGTACCATCACGAAGTGTTACACAAAATTTCGTGAGGATCGCATGACTGGAAAATTTAAAAGAATTGGGACTGCAATGAAAGGGGTCTGGTATACAAAGCTAAGTCAGAATAGTACCAGGAAAACCCTCGAAAATACAAAGGCTTGCCTGTGTGATGTGACGACCTTTTCGCCGGAGCAGTGTAACTGACTTTCTAAAAATCACTCGGGCGCCAGTTTCAATGGGTTTTGCAAGGTTGCAACTCCTTGACACAATCGATCACTGAAATATTATTCCCTGGGTAAACTTTAAACGGTTGGAGAAGAGTTCTGTTTGATCTAAGGTGTTAGCGATGCAATAGTTTATTTTCTTTCACTGAAAAGACTCTGAAACTGCGCAATAATAATTAATAAAAGGATTATGTACATTTTTATTTACAATATTCACACAGTTTCCAAATCCAAATAAATAGTTATATAGAGTGTCAGAGTAGAGAGATATGAGGAGAAAATCAAAACAGTAAAAATCTATCAGCAGAGGAAAACAGATTCAGAGTCACCAGTGTCCAGAAGTAGAACGTTCACCCTGTATATCAGTCGGAATGGAAAGTAAAGCAAAATAATGTGATATACAGAGCAGTGTCCAAGAATGAAACCAAACAGTAGGCTGCAGTATGCCTAACCAGAAATGTAGGAGCCACCCTGTATATCAGTGTGACAGAAAAGTATCGGAATTATCAAAATATGATATACAAAGCAGCGCCTATGAAAGTGACTCAATAATGGACACCGGTGTGACTGACTACGGAAATATGATCCACCCTGTATACCACTAGGAATGAAATGTGTCAGTATAATGTGACAATACTGAAATATTATATACATAGCGGTATCGGTGAATGCAAGTCAATAATAGGGTATGTCAAGAATAATCGGTAAAATGAGGACCACCCCATCAATGTTAATAAAGCGGTATCTGAGGAATGTGAAAGCAACTCACTGATAGGTGACAGTAAGAACTGACTCTAAATGAAATAGCAAATGATTAATCTACTGGTTTTTCATGCAAGAAAATGAATAGAACTTGACAATAGAGCGGACGGTGCTAATAGAGAAATCAAAGCGGAGAGATGAGAGCACTCAAAGCGGTTACAGGTGAATAGGGAATAATACATTTATGGTTGGTTGAATATACGTAATCGACCTGTGTTCTCAGTCGGAAAATACGTAGTGGGAAATAAAGGTAGAACTTTCGTTCGGTGATCGGAATTGCACACCTCAGGCACCGAGTCGAGTAACACCAGGCCAGAAAATGACCTGTTATCCGCCTCAACCCAATGAACTGTAGGACTGATGGTCGTGCAACCTATTCTATCCCAAACACCCTCCAAGCGAGGAGCCTCATCGAAGAGGATGGTTAGAAGCAGAAATCAGAATTGCCAACCCTATGGCTTCCAGACAGGACAACCCCCAGACACCGAGTCCAGGAACATCGGGCCAGTAACTGACCTAATGCTCGCCTTAACCAAAAGAACTGAAGGACTCTCGGTTGTGTACTTTATTTTGTCTCGAACGTCTCCTAAGCGAGGAGCCTCATCGAAGAGGGCAGTCAAGGGCAAAATGGAAGTGACACCCCCGGTGGTAACTATACAACGATTATTGTATAGCGCGGAAACGAATAAATTCAGATTGGAACACAGATTGTCGAATAAACGGAAACTCAAACCCACCACAGCGTACTCACCAGGTATTTGCACTTGAACAAACTGTAACTGAGTCTATTTCTCTACACTACCCACAAAAATGAATGAAAATAAAAATAGTGATTCTACGGGAAATATAAACTAAAAAAGTATTTCTTGAAACTATTAATAAACTAAATGGAAAATCGGAAAACTCGGTATTAGCGGAATTAATATCAGAACGAAGTGGAATTTCGGAATCAATCGGAGAATGAAAACTAAGCTGAATCTATGAATCAATCTATGCTGAATCTAAGCATCAATCTAAGCTAAATCCCAAATTGCAGCGCACAGCGAATTTATAGGCTCGGTATGTGAGTACGTCATATGTCGTGAGTTTGGGGAGATTTTCCAAAGGGGGGAGCCAGAGGGGCCTGCGAATTGGTCAGATACTATTTTCCTATTCTCACTATTCTTCCAGAGCTGATCAGAAACAACGTCGGTAAAATTTATGCCATCTTTCCTTGTCCGATTCGAGCATTAGAAAAACACGTCAACATGTGGAAAAAAATTGCATGTTACAGATAATCCGCGATTGGGGTCGACATACATGTTTTTCTACGTAAGATGGAATTTGAGTTTGGATTTGAATAATTCGAATTATATTTCATCATTGCGCTGAATGGAATATTAATAAAATAAATTCTTAGGACTCCGATGGGCTGTTTGTTGAATGAATCGAAATAAATTCAACTAGTTCGACTGGTAATAATTATTTGCTCTGAATGGGAATATGAATAATGCAATTTTTAGGAAATTTTATAGTAACGAAAAATCACTTCGTTACAGTGTGTCACTGAAGCTATGCGAACCTATCCTACCAGGGCACTTGAGATTATCACAAATCTCACACCCCTTTACCTTGTGATGGACAAAATCTAGAATAGAATATCTAGGAAAGGAACAGGTAATGAGAGTATTAAAAACCAGAAAGCCTGGTCCTCTCTTACCAGGTATATTTCATCAGCCAATCTTCGTAGTGGGGAAATGATTAAGGAAGTAAGCATCGAAAAGAGCTCCACTACGTGCTAGGTAGCTAGGTAGGAAAAAAGACTGGGACATTGAATCCACCACCCAAGTTCTTAAAAAAATTGCCATTTAATGGTACACAGGTGTTTCAAAATCCAATATAGGATCTGGCGCTGGAGTACCTGTGGCAGGCACAAAATTCTCACTACCGCTAGGTTCTTACCCGATCTTCTTTCAGGCAGAAATACTAGAAATCGGAAGAAGCTTGGAAATGAACCTAGAAAGAAACTATTAGAGGTGTGATATAGCAATCCATTATGACAATCAAGCTGCTATTAAAGTTCTGAGCTCCCATGTTATCCATTCTAAGCTAATGTAGGACTTCCGATGAAAAATAAATGAAGTAGGCAAGAACTATAGGGTTTCCTTGGTCTGGGTCCCTGATCACTCGGGAATTGAATGAAATGAGGAGACCAACACATTGGAGTTCATCAGAACTTTAGAACTGGAAGGCAAGAGGTAGATGGTGATGACATTCACATCTCTGATGGAGGGGGGCACAATAGGCCTAAGGTCGTAGTGCAACGTTGCCCCCTACAACAGTTGATAGGAAGATACATAGATAGTTTATCCAATTCATTGTACAGAGATCTGTACAGGAAAGAATGTGAACAATAGTAAGTTACATTAAAGAAAACATGTTTTTTCAGCTTTACAAAATTCAAAATATTCTTGTATTTTATAAGGCTCACATTTTACTATGAAAGAATTAATTATCCTATGTAGTAATCTTACGGTCTTTATGAAAGGAAAATGCTTAACTTCATGCTTATATACATAGCATTATTCCGTGTCGCAGTAAACGTTCATTTTCGAACCAATAGTGGATGAATATATTCGAATGGGACCTCAAACCACCGCAAACACAGCACGGTTCATTTTCGAACAGTGTATGTATTGAGTTGAAACTAATCGTTTGATACCATTCTAGGCCCAAAAAGTGTACCAGTTTTGTTGGACGCTTGTTTTTACTTTCGGATTTAAATTCTTAGAAATATTGGGAATATTATTTTTTTTCCTGGAGCTAAGTAGCTTTGGGCGAGTTCTTTACCTGGATGGGGGACCGCTCTGGTTAAAAATTTGAAAAGCGTGCCAAAGCTCCTGTCCACAAGGCTTTCCAACGCAAGTGCTACCGGGGAATAAATATAACAGATCGACTCCAACAAATTGTATGGAGCACACTGGAACTCACTGTATATGGCGGATTCAATTTCATACTGCTACGTTGAACAAGCTTCCTCTTAAATATTCATTAAAGGATACTTTTGAAGATGCATTCATCATTCAAGGGTTCACCTCCGGGTTTTCTCTCCCAAACTCTGGGAAATATCTTTAACATAATGATTTTGATTGTTGTGAAATTGCTTCTGCGTTAGGAATACTAGATATTGTTGTTGTTGAATACTTTGCTGCAATTTGTGACAAACGTCAGAATAATATTGAACAAAAATTAATTCTGAAGAGTTTCGTTTAGTGTGTGATGAAGAAGTCTGATTTAGGCTCTGAAACGTTGCAAAAGAGTTGTTTTATCATAAGTGTTGTTTCGTTACTGTTTATCGGACAACATTGAATCTGACAAATATGTAGTGATTCTAACACAAAAGTTAGACAATTGAAATTCCCCCGAATGAAAACCATTGAATGATTGGCCTCTTCTTAAAGCAGGTTTGTACAGCAAATAAAATAAAATAAAAAACAAATTAAAATAAAATAAGAAAATTGAAAATGCACGTTTCAATGATAGTGTTTATACACGAAGTAAGATAAAATAAGAAATAAGAATAGGAACTAAAGTTGGCAAACTCTCATCTTTATTTCTTACTTTATTTTGTTTTAGTTGGAAAATGATAATACGCATGCTGATTGAGTGAAATTCTCAGTACTTGTATAAAATTGTCAAAAAGCAGTGATTTGTTTGGTTCATGTTCATTTCTTATTTTGTTTTAGATCATCTGTATAAACGATCTTCTTAACCCTTAATTCTTATTTTATTTTAATTTGTTTCTTATTCCTTTTTATTCATTGTACAAACTCGCCTTTATTCCTGATGAAGTTGTTACCGAGGTTGTTACATACACCTAATCCACAAAGATGATTTTTTTTCAGAAATGGGACGATGAATTGGCAGCTAAGGCGCAGAAATGGTCAGTGACATGCTCAGCCACTAGGCATGACGCTTTCAGACATACAGGTAATACAATTCTGGGCCAATTTTACATAATTGAGTTTGTTTACGAAGTAAACGGATTTTCTCTATTCCCCTTTTTGTTTCCTAAATTTTTGAAATAAATAAATACCGTCTAACCTCACTACCTAATAATTGCAGTGATTCATTTTCGATGAGAAATGCAACACAAATACATATTTCGTATTTTTCATAAACCTGTCAAAAACGTTCGAAGATTATTCCCAACTCTGCCATCAATCTTCAACCATTATTTTCAATTTCTTATTAAGATTGAAGGATTCTCCGGTACACTTAATCGTTATAATATTAATATATAAAATTCTACTCCAAGTATGTACATCGTTTAACTCCTCCTGAATGACGTAACCAATTTTGATGCAATTTTGTGTGTGATTTTGAGTGGGTAGCTGGATGGTTTAGAGCCGCAATCGGTCCCAGTAGGACGTGCCAAAATCAGGTTATATATTATTTGTTTTGCATTTTGGTACAACATGGCGGATGCAGTGACACTGTTAATAGACTCTTCTCAAATCTCAGACACCTGGAGATGTCAATTTGACATTCGTTGTTACTTTGAAGTTCAGTCACTATTACGCTGTTTGTGAAAATAAAGTGTAGGCATATTAAATTGAAGTGTAATTGATGAGAGAACAGTTTTAAAGTAATTAAATACTATTCGTTGGTGAGCTGTAGTATTGAATTGAGTATTTCACATTAGACAATTTTCTCAGCTTTGATATATGAATACATTCACTACCATTTTAATAAGCAAGTAGAGTAATCAGGTAATCGTCTAAGATCACAGAATGTTCAATTTGGACATATGTATTCTATAGGAATTGAAAATCGTTCAATATCTAATAATATACGAAAAACCTCACTTCTCGAGTAATTTCAGGATACGATATTAATGAAATTCCGCGAAAATCAGCATTCTACAAGTTAGTACAACTCCAAAACCGCTTGGCCGATTATGTAACGTAACGTAACGTTTCGGAGTCTAAATCAGACTCCTTCGTCAGACACTTCAGAATTATCTTCAAAATTGTCAGAATTGTGACAATTCTCGGATTTTACCATAGATTCTTCAACAAAAGATAATTCTGAAGATTTTCGTTGAGTGTCTGACGAAGGAGTCTGATTTATACTCCGAAACGTTACGAAATAGTTGTTTCATCGTTGATGTTGTTTCGTTAATGTTTGTTAGGCAACATTGTTCGATTTATTGCTTCTGACAAATATCTTGTGTTTCTTACGCAGAAGCAATTCACAAAATAATAATTTTTCAATTAATAGATATTTTTCAGAGTTTGGGAGAGGAAACCCAGAAAGAAACCATTCAATAATAAAATATCTGAGTATAGCGATGAAACACAAATAAATAGAACCACTCTGTAGATAGTCATATAATACTTTAATATTGAAATTCTCGCATTTTACAATATTTTCGTATATTCATGTAATAGTAAAAGTAAAATGTAGTAGTAAAAGTCAATAATGTCAATAGTGATGCAAAGACAATTAACTACGTTGTTCCCCAGAGTTGTGTTCGAAAATTAACTCCACGGAGTAGAGTAGAGTTTTTGAAGGTTTGACAGATTTACTCTAGAGTTACTCTGACACTGACACTGACACTGACAGAAGGTGCCAATATCGGAAAATAGGTTATGTTGGTTTGAGAAAGATCCTATTATTATTGTTTTCTTCACATATATGTTACTCTAATCATAAATATATATTGTGAGCAGTATAAAAACTATTAAATTACATCACAAAACATTCATAAAACAGTTATAAAAAGATACTAGATTTTCCTTCCCATGAGTTATGTCAACTTTGACAGGAGTAAAATGAACTCCGAGTCGAATACTCCGACTTTTCGGACGACAGTCACAGAGTAAAATTTACTCAACCTTTCAGTTTTCGAACGCAATGGAGTAAATATTACTCTACGGAGTTAATTTTCGAACAGAACCCTGGGCACAGTCCTGGGACCTTTGTTCTTCAATATTTATATTAATGAAATACTAAAGTTAAAATTTGATTCAGAGACCAGGGTTGTGGCCTATGCTGATGATACCGCATTTATATTCGAGGGTGATACGTGGGAATCTGTCATTAAAAAAGCTCTAGGAGGCTACTTATCCAAATAAAAAAACAATTAAAATACACAAGAGAAAGAACTGTGACCATGATTGTGACTGTCGGAATTTTATAGAAGAGATAAGATAAAATACTTGGGCGTATACATTGACCGTTAGCTACGATGGGATGAGCATATTAAACATATTATAAAATTTCTTAGATGTAGGTACACTACCAATATTCCAACTATTAGTCAATATATTATCACAACGAACAATATTTACGATTTATTTCGCTCTAGCACAGTCAATTTTGGAATATGGTATAGTTGGTTGGGGCGCAGCTTATAAAACTCATCTAGAAACCACTCAGAAATTCATACTGAGGATAATAATGAAGAGGGATTGGTACTACTCTCACTCTCCATTCAAGGAAGCTAAAGTGTACACAATTGTTCCACATGAACGCTCTCTTGATGATGATCTATAAACACCGTGAAGGCTATGTAAAGTATGAGCATACGTATAGTACTAGAAGTCAATTATAGAATCAAATACAGACACCGAAAATACAGAAAACAATATCTCAAAAACATGCCTTGCACGTAGATATACGGTTTTACAACGCCTTACCTCGAGAGAGAAAGAATATAAGTAACCTGAGACATTTTGTTAGAAAAATAAAAAGCATAATTCTTGATTCTTGACTTGGACTGTGGTGCATTCATCTCTGTCGATATGGAATAAAACAGGAAAAAAAATATAAAAACTGGTGAAATTAATAACTAAAATTGGTTCATGCATATGTTTAAATATTGAAACTATCGTTTGATAATAATAATTTATACTGTCAGGCACAAATCATAGGTTGAATTGACAGTATTTCTGGAATGTTATTTTACTAAATTTGGTAAAATAAATTTGATTGATTGATTGATTCATTGAAAAAATCCCTTTCTCCTTTCTTTGTGAAACAACGAACCGAAAGAATGGAATGTTGCAGAAGCCAGTGATTTATTCAAATGAAGATGATACCCTCATTTGCGACAATTATCAGTGGGTTTTGAAACATAAGAATATGAACGAACCGTAAAAATTATCAAATGTTCTAACAGATTCGTGAAAACAGATAAGAAAGCACGAACGGGTGGCTCAATTCTTGTAAAGTAAACGGTGAGAGATTTTATTATTGTTTGAGATTTTTGGGGCTCCAAGCAAGCGCTTCCTGCACTTGCGAAGATCCGCCGCTGACCATTACTACCCCTATCCATTATTCAGGGTGTAACAGGTTTCGGGATAGTTCACTAAAAACAAACCAATTTGTATTAAAAAGAGAATAAATCGTTGGGAATGTCGTCAAGCTCAAATTAATTATTTAAACGATTAATTTGATCAGTGGATAATATTTCATCAGTTTGAATATTTATAGGTATTCCTTATACCTCAATAAATAATACAGAACCTCTGCCCGGTATTGCTCATTAATTTTCAATATTCTCTCTGATCATCAACAATAATTTTCGATACAGATAAAATATGTGAGGGTATATATTACGAAGATTAACTTATTGCCCCTGACTTATGGAAACCCATAGAACTCACGCTACATTCTGAAACAATAGAGAGACGGAAACGGAAGGAGAATTCATCCTGAAGTATATAAAGCGGTTAGGGTTCTGAATTAATGGCAACCATTATAGCGTTGTATTAAAGCTGTTGGCAAATTTTCTGTTGAATAAACACTTTCATTTTCATCTCTTCCCCTGCCACGGTAATTTTCTTATCGTGTTCTTGGTTTATTCCACCGGATACATAATGGTATTTGAACCTTTTCAGAATTTGAGATCAAGTTTGGTGTTTTAGATGGAATTTAATGAACTGGGTGTCCTAAGATTAACTCAACAAGCTATATATCTTTCTAACTGGTGTTAGAATTATGGGGAAAGAGGGATAGTTGCCCCACAATGTCTTAATTAACTGATTCATCCAAAAATTAGATGGAATTGAATAGATTATTAACTCTATATAGAAAAAGATTTATCAGTTTTCGCATGTTTGAGTGTAGGTACTTGAATATAATTGTCATAGCGTATTTTATCGGGAACTGCATCGATCGATATCTCGAAAATAAAAAATTTACTTTTCTTGATATCCTCTCTGATGTAGTATTTCCGGATAAACCGTAAACACATACATATTTTCCTATTTCAAAGAAACACCCTGTATATATATTTTTACATTTTTGAAATATCCATTGAACCTCGAATAGACTTTATCTCAATTAACTTAAATCCATGTTTAGTAGTTTTTGAGGTTCCTCTATAAGCGGTTGTTATGGCTTCACACGAGACGAGAGTAGGCGAAAGCATAAAAAATCTCGTCTCGTTCTCGCCAATTCCCAAAAAATTGATTCTCGTTTAAGTCTAGTTCTCGTCTCGTTTTCAGTTGTCTCGTCTCGTCTCGCCTAATTGTGAATAACGATAATAAATATTAAAATATGTATATAAACGGAATGGTATAAATAATAATGAATAATTTTGTAAAGCTATATTTATTTTTCTCTCATACAAAAATATTCGTACATGTACATATTATTTTTAATTTTAAACACTGATAATTTCATCTTTTAAATTACTCGATGTCCAAGAATTCAAACATAATCACGCTTGCATCACATCATCTTTCAATTATGTACGTATTTTTGCCATGATCATACCAGCTGTAGAAAATAATCTTCCAAGAGGTACGGATGTAGCCATTTTGGAAAGTGTAGGAAGAACTTCTTTATCACTTTCCACCACTGTAAAATATTTTGATTCCTATTGGCTCTGTCTAACAGCAAATATTTTCCAAACACAGCTTTCCAATATTTCGAACGTTTTGTTCATGTTAAAGAGGCTATCGATGTCAATCCATTTTTTAATAGAATTGAACAAATTGGTATAGTTTTCAATGAATACCTTCCCAGTGTTTAGATCATTGAGAGTATTCTTGGCGTATTCCTCATAACACTTTTCGAAACATTGAATAGCTTCATTACTTTGCCAGTTTTATTAAATGTACTTCCACAGATGTATACAACAATTGTTCACATCTTCACTACGGTATTTGAATGGAGTTTATCTTCAGTTTATCTACTGTATTCTATTGAATTAAATAAAAGGAAAATAAACCATATGTTATATTCCTCCGAAACCGTCCCTAGGAGAAGCCCAAGAAAAAACAATGAATAACTCCAGATGTTCAAATACAGACGAAATTTTAAAAGCATTGGGATTTAGGGGTAATAAACGTTGTCCGTTAAGTATTGAATTATAATCGCATCAGTTTTTATGGTTGTGAATTAAATTTTTTCTTGAAAAAAAAATCTCAATTAACGCACGTTCATAATAAACATAATAATCAATAATCTTCTGAAAAGTCGTGTATTTCTAGAACTCGTCAGTTTCTGCAAGCCCTAATCTCATCATATGCTTCCTACGACAGCAGTTCCATCTGAGGAAACTAATGAGGCAGTGCAGCGTGTTTTTACTGAGATCCATATACTTCTTGTATCTGAAAGTATCAAAGTTTCAGTCATATACATTCCTGGATAGATCTCTTTCAGGTTTTTCTTTCATCCGAAATTCACTTTTGTAGGTGTAATTCCTACCCCACAGTAGGGTTCCGGCCAATAAAAGTGGCTCGTGCTCCTTTCTTGACTAGTGTGTAGGCCTCCTCATCTCCTTGAATTCCCGAGTGACCGAGAACCCAGACCAAGAAGACCCTGTTGTTCTTGCCTACTTCATTAAGTTTCCTTCGGCACTCCTATATTAGCTTAGACTATATAGGCTAGGCCCGGTAACATGTTCCCATGTTACCGCTCTCAGAGCTTTAATAGCAGCTTGACTGTCAGAATGGACTGCTATATCACATCTGTGATAGTTTCTCTCTAGGTGAATGTCCACGCATCTTTCAATTGCGAGTATTTCTGCCTAAAACACGCTCGTATAGGAGCCTTGCGATAGTGAGCATTTGGTGGCTGCCCTATATACTCCAGCGCCAGCTCCTATATTCGTTTTTGAACCGTCTGTATCTTTTGAAAGATGGTAATATGTTTTGTCTATTTCCAGACAGATTTCTGGTTGGCCAGAATACAGCAACTACGTGGACGACAAAAACGCCGACTGAATACTATGAATTGGAATCTGATTTCCCAGGAGCAGTTCATAAATGGTTTGATGAGGTGCGAAAATTTAGATTTGGCAAACAATCACACCCTGGTGCTGGACATTATGCTCAGGTAAGCACTAATGAAACAGATTATAAGGAATTTTAAATGTATGTTTAGTTATGACTCGATTATTAAAATAGTCAATAATAGACATTAGTATATTATTTAACGAGCGGTAATGTAAGTCATAACTCACGCAGATGCAGTTTGCAGCGCGAGCGGCAGGCGAGTGCTGTAATTCACCAAGTGAGTTATGGCCATTACCGCAAGTTGAATACTATACTTTATCTACGACTAAAACAATAAATACAAAATCTAAAATAAATTATGATATTAACTAGATGATGAAAACGATTGAATTATTATGAGATATACTACCTTTGTTGCCAGATATTTCTGATCAGGAGCTTCATTTATGAAATCATTTAGTTGTTCTGGTGTAAAACTTTCTGTTTCTCTGATTGACTTTTAAGAAATGCACGTAATTTTAAATAATTCTCTATATTGATTCCATTATTTATGTTGAGTGTGCTTCTTAGCATGGAACAGTGAGTCCACAGAGACGGTGCTGAGTTCACTAAAATATGTCAAAGAACATTCACTGTAAACGATGACATATGGCGATTTCCATTGACATGCTCGGATCACTCGGAGCTGTCACACTGACATATTTGACAGATATTTTCGGTTCAATTGGACAGATGCATGACAGATGAGATCGATTTCGAGTGCTCCGAGCGTGTCAATGGAAATCGCCATTAATGTTTTTGCCGCTACACCAGACTAGAAAATATTTATATACAACTTTATACTTGTTTTGAGATCTTTCGGCAATAAATTCTATATGGTGACATTAGCTGCTTCTCCTATTACTGGAGGTGCACATAATAATTCATCTTCACTATCAGAATTCATCGTTTTCAGCAAAATATTCACGGTAATTAGGTATTAACTCAATTTCAAAACGTCAAAATTATTCAGGTGACAGAAGCACAGACCCACCTTGATATTCAACTGGTGAATAATTCCAGGAATAGTAGTGAGTTATAGCGGTGAGTTATTATTACTCACGTTGTTTGCTTACAGATACTATTAATTGAATGAAAGCAATTGAATAATGAATATATAATTTAATAGGAGTAGATAAACATTTTTAATTTTTCATAAACGGACCGATACAAAATTTCATACATTACCACACACTTATCAACCATCGAAATTCCACAGTATGTTACATAGGATGATAAATGTACGGTTATACCTGGAAAATTATAAAAAAGCCTAGTCTTTGGTTTTGGTTCAGAGCTTGGTTCAACTTAAGTAATAATAAAGAGCCTCTGAAATATACAGGGTGTCCCGGGAGGAATGCGACAAATAGAAACTGTAAACTGAGATCATCTTAGTGAAATCATATCGAGAGATTTGAATTGTTTGAGCTCGTTAATTTTAGATATAAAAGGACATTTTCAGATATCGAGTGGAATTTCAATGTTCAATACATCTTGAACCAATTAATTGTCAGATTTCTAAGTTTGCCTTTCGCTTACCACAATTCAAAACACCAAAGCCGGAGTACACAAATGTTTGACAATTGCTATCTTTCTTAATATTATATCAACAGGAATATTATATACTCAGTTTTTTTGTTCGTGGCATTTCTGAAAAAATCAGGAGAATCGGTTCTAAGTTCAATATAAGAACCGTCTCCAAAATACAAAATGATCTTAGGACTTTATTAACAAAGACAAAACCCATTAATGAAAAACAAAAATCAAAAACTGTGTATATAATATCCCTTGTATTTGTGGTAAATCGTACACAGGAGTGAAATTAAGACCACTAGAAGTGAGAAAGTCGGAAACCTGAGTATATTAAAAGGAAACTTAAAGATTCAACTTGTATTTTGTTGAACAGAGAATGCAATTTTGCAAATTGCTCAATAAGTATTGACCATATTTGGCTGAATTTATTAAAAAGGTAGTTGGAACTTGGAAATTCCTATTCAAAGTAAAAATGTGTCACTATGATTTTCAAATACTGTCAATGTGATAATTCTCTATTCAGAATAACTATCAACAAAATAATTCTGAAGATTTTCGTTAAGTGTCTGACGCAGGATTTTGATATAGAGTCCGAAACGTTACGATATATTTGTTTCTTTGTTGATGTTGTTTCGCTGTTGTTTGTTAGGCAACATTATTCGATTGATTGCTTCTGACAAATATCTTGTGTTTCTTACGCAGAAGTAAATCACAAAATAAATAATTTTTTATTTTATAGATATTTTTTAGAGTTTGGGATAGTAAACCCATAAAGAAACCTAGCTCTCGATAATGAGTATACCTCCCACAGTATCCTTTAGTGATTACTGATCAACTATTGTACAAGAAAATGAACCGCTCTGTATATTTGCATTCCCAACAAAAACCGCAGCAGCAAATTCACGTCGCATTCTTGAGATATTCATCTTTCCCCAGAATCAAACTTCTTGATTTTATCCGATTCTCTAAAGAGTATACGGAACTTCCAGGAAAATTAACTCAATCTGAATACATAACAGAAGGAAGAAAATTAAATGCGGTGTCCAATCAGGGACTCCACTCAGAACTTTCCGAATTATAAAATTCCACGGTCGGTAACTTTTCAAAATAAACTTGGCCATTTTATTTGATTGATGCTTAATAATTGGAATGGAATCCGTATTTGCATTGCACTCGGGGTATCTTAAATAGCTCGGACGTCCGATATTTTTGAAGCAGAAGTTTGTGCTTTGACATCGGCAATTATTTAAATTGGTTTCGCATCTTAGGCTAATTCGATCTGCTTCCTCGATAGAATCTAGTGCGCTGCTTTCTTCGAGCTTGAGAAAAATCGACTTTCAGGATTTCATTATCGAAATTAATTTTCTCCTTTAATTTCTACATACTTTGTACCGTGGCTTCGGCAACCTATAGCATCAACCTAATACGTTGAAAGTATGAAGCGTCTCTCGTTGTTGCGCACTTGCACCAGGACACCATCAATTTATCCAAGCCTTCTTGAATATATTAATATACAGTGCGAGTCTTTAACTTGGAATAAATTCAGTAAATCGAAGACAGTTTTTTTTTGTTGTAAATATGCTCGAATGGGTCGATTAGTATTCTAAATTGCGCTCTTTACGATGTAAGAATATGTTATACAGCGTGTCCCAAATTTGACGTCATAGATATTTTTTTAAATGGCAATCCGAATTGTTTTCGGGGGTTTATCAAGTTACACATTAGGGTGGGCCGAAAATCCGCTATTTTATAATTTTAATTATTAATAGCAAAAATCCTGTTCATAAGGCTTAAAAAAAAATGTGTGCGAATGGAAAAAATTTTAGGCCGATATCTTAGGCTCGCCAAATGAAGTGAAAGTTTAAAATCGGAAAAAAATGTATTTATGTACAATGTACATATTTCGATGGGAAATTTAATTCTCTACAAAAAAGGTCCTTTGACAAAATCATTCAAAATTTATAGTTTATGAAATAATATACATTGTATATTGTATATAGCGAAAAACGTGAAATTTTAACATAAAATCGTCATTATTTCAGAAACTATTAATTTTGAATGATTTTGTCAAAGGACCTTTTTTGTAGAGAATTGAATTTCCCATCGAAATATCTACATTGTACATAAATAATTTTTTTCCGATTTTAAACTTTCACTTCATTTGGCGAGCCTAAGATATCGGCCTAAAATTTTTTCCATTCGCACACATTTTTTTTAAGCCTTATGAACAGGATTTTTGCTATTAATAATTAAAATTATAAAATAGCGGATTTTCTGCCCACCCTATTACACATGCATAGCAATAATAAAATTTTTATTCCTTGTTGTTAAAAAGATATTTCACAAACATCAGCTAATTCGAAAATGTAGGAAACTCTTCCTCAATGAAATAATTCGGAAAGTTTAAAAATTCAAGAAATTTCAAGAGGTATTTATTTTTCATATTTTGTCAAACAAAAAAAATAAATATAAACAAGTAAGGAGAGAAGCATCGTATCGAGTGAAGATTAGCGAGTATATACAGGGTGTATATGAATAGTCACCACTTCATCTAGTAATAGAGAAAATGGCCCATGAAGCCATTCTCAGAATATCTAGGAAAGGAATAAGAGTATTAAAAACCAGAAAGCCTGTTCCCCTCTTACCAGGTACATTTCATCAGATCTTCCCAGTGACGAAATCATCAAGAAAGTAAGCATCAAAAATTGGTTCAAGCCCTGTGGACAGGAGCTTCGGCGCTCTTGTTCAAACTTTGACAAATCATATCTCCGAAATTATTGGTCTCTGGGAATGATATGAAAAGATTCTTACGATAGAACTGCATCATGAAAGAAATTAAACTGAAACAGACCGATTCTCCCCAGTAACGAACTTATCCGAGATATTCATTCCACAAATCTACTCTGAAAATAATATTATATCAATTAAAACTTAGACAATATTGCAGTTTTGTTTTTACTGGAGATATTCTGAACCTAATTTAATTATGTATCTTACCAAAGTATATATTTCCATCATCATATGGATCATCCACGGACATTATATCATCACCTCAAAAGTATAATATCGTATCATCCTCATAATTCTACGATAGCTGAGGTTATTTCATAGGTCATTTTGCATTCAATCATACTTTGTTTTCTATAACAGGAAGTGTATTTTATATCAAGTATAACGAACCAGAAATAATTTTGATATTTATCTCTCATAGGAAAATAAGATGACATGTAAAAACACAGATCATATAATAATTCATAGATAGAACAATTAAGTACAGCATTCTGTGAAAACATATAGAAGTATGATTCATTAGTGAATTTCGAAAAATCATATCTCCATAAGTATTAGTTTGTTAGAGTTGAAAATGATGTCAATGGATTTTAATGGTTTAACTGCATCTTCAAATACTCTGAAAATTATATTATATCAATTAAAACTTAGGCAATATTGTAGTTTTGTTTTTACTGGAGACATTCTGAACCCAATTTGACTATGTATCTAAGCTCTGGTATCATATATCAAATTATATGGTACCCCGTTACACTAACCTCTGCTAACACTTTTTTCATACACATGCTTTATTGTTAGATAAAAAACAAATTGTAATGCTCAAGTTCAAAAGAATATATATATATATATACCAAAGAATATATTTCTATCATCATATGGATTATCCACGGGCATTATATTAGCACCTTCAAAGTATAATAGCATATCATCCTCATAATTCTACGATAGCTGATGTTATTTCATTCGTTTTTTTGCATTCAATCATACTTTGTTTTCTAGAACAGGAGGTGTATTTTATATCAAGAGTAACGAACCAGAAATAATTTTGACATTTATCTCCCATATGAAAATAAGATGACATGTAAGAACACAGATCATATAATATTTTATAGATAGAATAGTTAAGTACCTACAGCATTCTGCGGAAACAGAAGTACGATTCATTATTGAAATTTCGAAAAATCATATCTCCGAGAGTATTAGCCTGTTAGAGTTGAAAATGATATCAATGGATTTTGATGGTGAAACTGCATCTTAAAAAGAATTTAATTTGAAATTTGTAATGTAAAAAAAAATTTTTTTTTTCGTTACTCCGAAACCATCCGCTCGATTTGATGCAATATTTCAACCGAGATATTTATTTCCCAAACCAACTATGAAAATTCCAACTGCCTAGCTCATTATGGTCGAGAGTTATTGTAGGTACAATACTTGAAAAATTTTTAAATTATTTTTACACTTTTTCTTGTTCTATTGTCCATTCTTATGTATTGGACACCCTTAATCGAATTTATCATGGTAAATGGACAACATAATTTACCATGGTAAATTCGATCAAGGGTGTCCAATACAGAAGAATTGACAATAGAACATACGCGCAAAAGCTTCTGACTTCACGTCAGTGCTTGAACCATTTTTTTTTATTTTTCCACGTATTATTCATCTTCTTCAGTAAGTCGAATAGAATAGCTTGAAACCGTTTTCGGTTAAAAATTTAAAAAAAATGGGCGAATTGGTAGCGCTCTAGTTTGTGCACTCAAAAAAATGTATGATAGACAAATCAATAATATATTTTATTTTACAGATGATATGGGCAGATACTAACCTCATCGGATGTGGATACAGCTTTACCCATACTCCTGAAAGAGGATTTACAAAATATTATGTTTGTAATTACGGACCGAGGTAATATATTATAATATTTTATTTTGACTATATTACATTGATCGGAAAGTATCTAAACTAGCACATAGATGGCACCGTAAATTCAAAATCAATTACATGCGGCTTTCGATAACGCCATCCTTTTGAAGGTTTTTGTCAGAATGTCATTACAATCGGACTACGCGTTCTCAAGTTGATGTTGCTTGTGTCATGCAACTTTGGTGTTTTTGTTGAAGTGTGGATAAGAAAAATTTTCGTGTGTTGATACATTATTCGGATTCTTCTCCCGGGAAATCAACTCAGTATAATGAATTGAAACGTGGTCGTAGCGACGTCAAAGATGCTCAATGCAGTGGTCGCCCAAATACGGCTGTTAACGAAGAAAACGTCAAAAATAACCGGCAAATGGTTTTCTCTATTTCAGTTTCGTAATGAGTCCATTCCAGCACTGAAAACAGTGCTGAAATGAAATCATTCCCACATTATTTCTAGTTATATTTTTCGTTTTGTGGTAGTGAGCAATGACATTCGATCCTATCAAATTTCAACACACGTCAATTGACATTACAATATACTCTGGATATAGTGAAATAATTGTTGAGGAAAAGCTTATATTCATTAAAAAATATGGTACTAGAAATTTCCTTCTTACTAATTTTGAATCATTCATGCTATCTGATCTCCATGCCCTACATACGTTTCTAATCCAAATTCCATAATCTGTCAACTTTCGGAACAGTCACACCAACTACCAAGATATAATACAAAAGTCACTAGGATGTATAATCCGAATTTTTCATTAAATTTGAACAGTATTTTACAAAACTTGCCGGAAATAGAGAAAATATCGTCTAATACTCGTTGCAGAAGGCAATTCCAACACTCATGCGTTCGAAAACTCGCTCCTTCGTCGCTCGTTTTCGAATTTCGCATTCGTGTTTTAATAGAAGCCCATTCTGCAACTTGTTTCAGAATATACTATTACCGACCGCAAAGTGAAAGTGGAGGATATAGCTGAGATTTCAAAGTTATCATATGCCAATGTGCTTATTCTTTTTCACGACAATTTGCATATCAAAAAGAACTGCATCACAAAGGAAACTAAATTCAAATAATAGTTTATTTATCAAGATTAAATGAGCAATCTGAGAATGAGAACTGCACCATGGAAGAAATCAAATTAAAATAGCTGATATGAATTTGAGTCTTTCTTATAGAACAGGATGAAATATACGAGTATGAACACAGATCATATAATAAAGCTTAGATAGAATAATTATAGCATTCTGTGAAAGCTAAGAAGTACGTACGATTCATTATTGAAATTTAGAAAAATCATATCTCCGAAAGTATTAGCTTGTTGGAGTTGAAAATGATATCGATGGAATTTAATGGTGAAACTGCATCTTAATTAAAAATTCATATGCACTCAGATCCGAGGAACTAGAGCGGCAAAAAGTGTAATTCCCTTTCCGGGATTTGAGCCCGCCTTCTCTCGTTCCGAAACCCGACGGGTCAGACCGACCGGCTATCGGGCTCCTCGAACGATCTTATCGATCTGCGGTATTGGAATAAAACGTCGGTACTTACCTGTGATATATATTCTTAATTTTCACTTTTCGACATAAGATCGCCACATGGGGGTTTATTTGACTGTTTTTTACCCTTATATTCGCTTTTCGTCAACTTTCAGGTCAGAAAACTGTCATGTCTCAGGAAAATAAGTTGACATTATGACAATTCATACATAGAATAATTATATAATTCTGTGAAAACGTACAAATACGATTTATTATTGAAATTTTGAAAAATCATATCTCCGAAAGTATTAGCTTGTTAGAGTTAAAAATGATATCATCAATTTTTTTTTGTTACTCCGAAACCATCTGTCCGATTTTGCCCAGTAACGAACTCAGCCGAGATATTTATCTCCCAAACCTACCCTGAAACTTTCAGCTGCCTAGCTCATTCCGTTCGAGAGTTATCGTGCCTACGGCCGGCCGGACCAGCCGGACAGAATGAATTTCGACCATGGATTCTTGATCAGTGAGTCGAACCAAATCGTTTAAGACCATTTTCATCGAAATATTCGAAAATTACAGACATTTGGGCAAATTGATAAGCACTCAGTTCCGAGGAACTAGAGCGCCAAAAACGGCACCACATGTCAAAAAAACCGCTGTTTATGCAAGGCAATGGTTACGATGGCCAAATTGCATGTATTGCACTTCGAATTGTTGTATCACCCCACTTATTCTTCAGATTTGCCCCCCCAGCGACGACTGGCTGTTCACAGACCTGAAATGAATTATCCAGGGAAAATGATTTCACACTAATGAGGAAGTCATTGCCGAAACTGGGGCCTATTTTGCGAGCAAAGATCAAGCATTCTATAAACATGTTACCGGAAAGTAAAAGAAACGTTGAACCGGTTGTATCGCCTTAGATGGAAATTATGTCGATTAATAAATCCGAATCTTTTGAAATTATTGTGTATTTCTCACTTAGTCCGGAAACTTTTTGATCCTAATTTGAAGGATGACAAAAAATAAGACGGATGATTTTATTGTAATAACTTAACAATAGTTGTATCTAGAATAAAGGCAGGTCTGATTCGATCTTCTGACTTCTGATGTTCAAAGACATCCATACTCATTTTCTTGAAAAAATAATTAGAAAAATAAAGATACAGGGATATTAACGGACGGTAAATCCTAAGGCGTTTCTGGCTGAAATATTTTCATTGTTGTGCAACTTGCGGTTATAGCGAAATTGGAAGGCCACTTTGTTATTATACACAGAATACCCTATATATTCAATCAATTTGAAAAGTATATTCTACATAAATATCACTCAGAAAATGTCCGATTGTATCGGAATTGTAAGTAAGTATAGAAGGCTACCCAAAACATTCTTTCTGAATTCAGATACATTATACAGGATAGTCGATTTTTTCCAATTGTATACAGATTCTTTTTCCGGCAAATTAGGAATATACAGAAAAAACAAAAATTAAATCTTCGCACATATAACATGTTGAATGAATATTTTCCGAATACCTATTCAAGGAAATTATTCAATTTCATCATAGATTTGTATCACAGTCTGATCTAGATCACCGGTCCTTACCTAAGGAATGAAATTTTGCTCATTTCAACCAATAACAAGAATTACTTTACTCAGAAAGCTCAACTTATTGCTTATCAAGTCCTATTCTAACGAAGATATCTATTAATTATCCACAAAGAATAATAATTCAGGAAACTTCATCGGAAATATTTGGGATTTGGTTATATTAAGCACAGAAGAAATCCTTCGAAGCGAATAACTGACAAACAGATAATATTATAAAAATTATGTCCTATTTCCATATCAATCCAAGAAAGTGAAACACTAATTATGTTGAAGTTGGACAGATGAGGCAAATATTTCTCGCGAAGCAAAATCTAATTCCAGAATCGATCATTTCTGGGTTACAGATATGCCTCACCTCATCAGAGAGAGAGGTTATCAGAAAAATTCAGCCTCCTAAAAGACTATAACATCAGATTTAATATTTACGAGAGGAATTCAAACAGCTAAATTAATATTACCTAGGGCTTGATTGAATTGCACTCCTAACATTTCGTATTTCACGTCTTTGGTTTTCAAAAATACTGGTTCTGATATTTACACACTTTATTTACAATAGAGCTCGATGAAAATATTCACAACTTTGACATAATTTACTTTTGCAATTACTGTCTCAGTCAGAGTTTCTCGTGTTCAACAAAATATAGTCTAAGTCTCAGGGATGAAAAACTCGCTAACCGTCTCAATTATAACGTCTTCTTCTGATCAAGACTCACTCCTTTTCACTGCGATTGCCTGGCTCTCATTATCCCATTGCACTTCGGCTTGCCCTCGACCTCACAGTAGTAGGCACAAGGTGGTGTGCAGAGATTGGTGATTCTCTTGCTAAAAATACCCAGCCTTAGACCAATAGGATTGCACGGTAACAATCCCACGGGTTTAAGGCAATTCCAGGAATATAATCGTTGTTAATGTTGCACCACAATTTACGAGAGCCCTTCGAGTATTATAAACTCCAGATATATATATCCCCTCCTTGGAGAAGCCAGAGACTCGGGGTTTGGTATTAAATTCTTCACCTACTGTCAGGTGATTCATGGTCTTTGGGATCTCCGTAAGATAACGGTGTACTAATGGGTTTCGGGCGCCAGATGGTGCAGAGAACCTGTGATGTGTCGATAATGCGTCGTTTGCACCCGTCAAATATATTCCTATTTCTTACTATATACAAGTAGAAGTGTAATGCTTATTGAAATCCTACATTGCTATTCTTTAAACAACTGTTGATGATTTTTTGGACGAATGATCACTTTCAACAAGATTTGCGGCATGTTATCAATTAAGATAGCATTAAGGAGCACCACCGCATCGCTCAAATGAAGTGGGGCCATATCATCCATTAGGGGGCACATGTATTCGAGGACCAGGTCCTTAGTTGTGGCCAGCTCGATCGCCGAACTTAATACTCCTGGATATTCATTTGTGGGGATACCTTCACCAAGGTGTACGAGACTTCTTTAGGAACCATACAGGTGCTAAGAGATCAAATTGTGCGAGGTATAAATAAATGATTTAACCTAACAAGAAATCCGCAGCTAACGAAAGCAATATATCAAATAATATTGAAATGTTAATGGTGACCATTTCAAACATTTATAGTCGTTGTTTTCCACTTCTAACATTTCACCTGCATTATATGTAATTGGGTTTGACGGATTCCATTTCTGATGAATATTTTCAAAATTCTTAAAATTTCCGTTGTAGTTTTCTGAATTTCAATCTTGTCTTTGATAAGAATTCAGTATTCTTTCACGTTGTGAGATACTAAGTAAATACTGAAAAATGGGAGATTTTTTTCCCTTAGTTCCTCATTGATGAGAAATTAATATCTTATTCTGAGATTGATAAGACCGTTCAAAGTTAGTTTCCTTAGTAATGCCAGAAATCTAGATTATACCCAGATATTTTCTAATTCTCCTTTCGAAATTGAATAATTCTCTTGAATACTCGGAAAATATTCATTCAACATTTAACTTGTGTTACGATTTTATTTTCGTCTTTTTACGTAGATTCCTATTTTCTCGAAACTATGGCGTTTTTAAGAGTAACACTTTCAAATTTTTGGAAATTATGTATGATGTAGGTATCTGAAATCGGAATAATGTTTTGGGAAACTTAATTTAGTAACTTATAAATGGGATACAACTGGGTATTTTCTGATTTATACTTTTGAAGAATATTCTTTTCAAATTGATGGTCTCACCTGTTAGCCCAGGCAAATTAGTGTTCCAGCCCCTAAAATTGCTCCATAGCTGGAATTCATTTTAAACGCTTTTGGGGGTCCTATAAATATCCAGTATCTGGGTTTGCGACGCTTCCTATGTTGTGCTTCAGATTTGGCGAAATTTTCGCACATTTTTCAGTATTTCGCTTACACCTCGAGAAGTACACATCATACAGAAAATTTTATTTCATTCCTTTTTGAAGAACATAACACGTCTGATGGCATTCGAAACGGTTTATCAGTTCAGCCGCAATCGACCGTCAAAGATGAACAATTTTTAAACTTAGTTCAAAACTTACAACCCTCAACTTCTAACGCTTCTAGGTCGAAAAGGACTGCACCGATTGAAAAATGTAGCACTAACTTTCCTGGGCCATGTTAACATTTTTGGAAAAACACAAATATTTCGAAAATTATTGATACATAATACGGAGAAGTTTCTCGATAGCAGAATTGTCGTCAAATGCATTAGGCAATCCGATTCATGGAAAATATCTTCTTATAATATGGTTACAATTCAGAACAATCGACTTATGGTATTTTCAATAGTAAAGTTTTCAGAAATTATTTTTGACCACCCTGTTTAATGTACATATATGAAATCGGGACTATGTTTTGGGTGGTCTATTACACTAGCTCACAAATGCGATATAATTTTCTGAGTGATACAAAGGGCCAAAAAGTTCCAATACCAATAGTACTTCATGTCAATTATCAGATCGGAATTCCATTTGGTTTTACAGAAACGCTATTAATTAATCTTCCGTGAATCTCCCTGCATATGTTAGTGGTGCACTTTATATTAGAAAGTTAGGATCTCAATTATTCAAGATCTACTTACGCCTACCTTAAACCGTCGATATATTTTCTATAATGTAATTATTGATCAATATACTGATCGTCGTAGAACCATTAAACATTTTTTCATGCATGCAAGTTGATTATTGAAATTTAAATCGAATAGATATGCCTCCAATACATTAAATGTCAGCCATACATCGATTTAAAACAAAATAAAATGCATTCCTATAAAACGATACCTACCCAGGAGCTCTTGGAACACGACTTTGGTAGGAGAACTTATATTTGTGAGGAAATGATGGACATGTTGGATAACAATATTATCCAATTAGTAGACGTTTTGTTTTCTCATAAATGAACTAAACTCCTTGATTTGAATGACCTCAAATATCGAATAACACATACGATTAGGCCGATCACTCCTGAGATGTTGAATAATGTTGGAAGACATTTTTATTTGAGGTAAGGATGTTACCAAGGCGTTCACAGTATACACTTTGAACATCTACTTCATTAACATTTATAATTTTTGCATTACATTTTAGTTTTTGATATTATACCAAATTTCGATAATCACTTGATTTTATTTTTTTCTAATTTGATTTTTCCAATGAACATGAAATTAATATTTCTGAATAGAGAATGATGAGACCTTTCAAACGATGTATCACAAGCCCATACTTCCTATTGGAAAAATTGGGGGTTGCACGGTTGCACCTGTCTTTCGAAGGGGGTTGAAGGTAGGGTTCGCATTTTTACGAAGAAGAATGACTATTTAAAATTGATGTGTTTCAAGATTTTCGATAAATATTATGGAGAGTAACCAAGATAATGATGTCGGACATTAGTTATCTTCCACCTTTTGGCCGATCGGATCATGTCGTACTAAAGTCCACGTTCCAATTTTCCTTGCCACCTTTAGTGAGGAGGCAGGTGAAGACGAAGGATGTGATAGATTTCACTAAGTTGAACGAGATTTTACTCGCTGCTGACTGGTCAGGACTGACATCTACGGGGGAGATCAATGAAGCATGGGAGGTGTTTTTGAATGTGATTAATGATGGAATTAAGCGGAGTACCACAAAGAGAGCAATTACTGTTTTCCCTGCGAAGCCATGGATCACTCATGAGATACAAAAGCAAATTCGTCACAAAAAGTCTATATGGCAACGCTACATGCGGAGTAAATCCCATCAAGACTATCAATTTCACAGGCAATACTCTAATGAACTGAATAAAACTTTGTCACTGGCTAGAAGTAACTATGAGAATAACCTTGTCAGATCCGAAAATCATAGGAAGTTCTACAGCTACGTCCGTTCGTCATTGAACACCAAGGTGTCAGTTCCCATTGTCCGAGGCCCCTCTGGTCAGCTGAGCGGCGATGATTCGGAGTCGGCTGAAATTTTTGCAAGTATTTTTTCCGCAGCATTTTCAGAGGAACCCCAGGGTCTGGTTTCCCAGATGGTGGGCGACAAATCCATCGCCGAGATCACTGATATCTGTTTCACTCCTGAGCTTGTGGAAGAACACCTCAAAAACCTAAAGGAGGCCTCATCACCTGGCCCTGACGGTGTTTCTCCCTTTGTCTTGAGAAGATGCGCCACTGCCTTATCTAGGCCTTTGTGGTCACTCTACACCATGCCCTTTGCTGTACATCGACTGCCTGCTGCCTAGTTTTCAGGGTCCGTTAGGCCAATCTTCAAGAAGGGAGATAAAACTAACGCTAATAATTATCGGCCCATAACTCTAACCAGTGTTGTTGGAAAGATATGCAAGAGGATTGTTGTCGACGTAATAATGCAGTTCGCTCTGACAAACTCTATAATACCCCCAAACCAGCATGGTTTTGTCCCTGGTAGATCAACTACGACCAACCTATTGCAATGTCTTAATGACTGGACAAGTGCAATGAATTCCAGAACACCAGTGGATATCATTTATTTAGATTTTGCTCGTGCATTCGATAGGGTACCTTTTCGTAGGTTGTTCGAAAAACTGGAGCATGTCGGGGTGAGAGGGTCCATTCTGAAGTGGATACGATCTTTTGTCGCCGAGCGCTATTTTTCAGTAAGGGTTGGTGCAGATACTCTGCTCCACGATATTCCACCAGTGGGGTTCCACAAGGTTCAGTTGTGGGCCCGCTATTATTTCTTCTATATACAGCGGATTTACCTGGCCTCCTTACATCGGCAGTTTCCATGTTCGCCGATGACACTAAAATGTACGCCAATCCCTTGGTCTCTTATGGGGCACTGTGTCAGGATCTGCAAAGAATCGAAGAGTGGTGTGCTGCCTGGCTGATTCCACTTAACCCGGAGAAGTGCACCGTGCTGCATCTTGGTGCGTCCAATCCTCGCCTACAGTACACTGTTGGTGGAAGTTCAATTCGGCCATGCTCTTCGCACACTGACCTCGGTGTTGTAATGAATGAGGAACTTAGCTGGACGAATCATGTGGACACTGTCTGTCGCAGGGCTTCTCAGAAGTGTTATCTCTTCGAGAAGGTGTTCGGTCGCTGCTCTATCTCAACATCTTATCATCTACTGAAGTCATACATAAGACCGATCCTCGAGTATGCGGGTACAGCGTGGGATACTCGTTTCCGTAGAGACTCTGACAGGCTGGAGAGAATACAGAGGAGAGTCGCCAGAATGCCATATGGAAGCCAGAGACCAGATTATCGAGACAGATTGCAGAATCTCCAGCTAACCACCTTCGAACACAGACGTTTAAGAGGGGATGTCATTTCAACATACAAAATCCTGCATGGGTCTTCCGGAGTGGATCTGCCACATTTATACCGCATGAACACTATTGCTGGACTCCGAGGCCACCCCTATACAGGGAAGCATTCCGCTCGGTTTCGCGCGAACACTTTTTGTCAAACAGAGTTTTCCTTGTTTGGAACAAACTTCCGAGTGATGTTGTGTGTGCGCCGAACGTGAACCAATTCAAAGTGGGGTTTGACAACTGGTCCAGTTCTAACTTAAGTTTGTTTTGGTAAAACTCTAACTGTTGCGTACAATTTGTCCATTTTGAATTTGAATTATCTTGTTAATTTGTTGTTTTTTTTTCTATTGCAAGAAATTCTTTTTTTCTCACTGCTTTCTGCACCCATTCTTTTTGCTTTGTTTGTTTTTCTGTAGCTTGTTTTGAGCCACATAGGTTACCTTGGCTCTTGTTAATCGTATAAATAAATAAATACCATTTGGCTTTTCCGCACTTTATGTAATAAAATAACAACAAAAAACTAGTATAAAATGAATAACCACGAATCCACCCAAGGAGTTCGCTCCGTTATTATCCGGAAGTAATACTCGTAAATTCAAACTTTCAATTTTCAGCGGCAACGTGGATGGCGAGAGTCCATACAGGAAGGGCTATCCCAGCTGCTACGAGTTCGGCCTGGAAAACTCCAGGAAGTACGCCGGATTGTGTGGTAAGGCAATTTTTGTTTCCTCTCGAAATACAAATGGTTTCTACTGAATCCGGATGCATCCCGCTGTGCACCTGGGAAATCCGAATCGTGTGAACAGGAAATCGGTAATATAAATAGATTCCGGAGTGTTTCTGGGTTATCCTATCAATTTCAGATTGTTGGGGACTGTTCCTGATATTTCCAGAAGGTTGTCCTCTGTTACGGCCTCTTTGATCGTACTCAAATCCTTCATTTGCGTTTTAAAGTGGCGCTTATTGATGTGGCATATTAATTTTTGCTTGCATGTTCTGGGAAACAGACATTTAGCCCAAATGTCCGTAATAATTGATTTTTTTTCCGAAAATGGTCGGAAAACGATTAAGTTCTCTAATGAAGAATCCGAGATAAAGTTTGATTCTGTCGGATAAGCCAGCCGTACAGCCGTTGCCACGATAACTTGCGAACGGAAAGAGATAGCGACTTGAAACTTTCATCCTCGTGTCCAAATGCGACGGACAAGTTCGTTATGAGCATAATCGGCTCAACGGTTTTCGGATACTGATTTTGTCTTCAACCAATAGAAATCCAATCTAACTGAATTTCAGTAACTAGTTGGAGAATACCGACATAAAGAACTATGTACAATTTTGTGAGGAACGTATCACTAGAAAATTTTAAGAAAATGATTTAAAAAAATATTCATCTCACGATACCTTGAGAATGAAGAGAGATTGCGACTTGCAATTTTTAGGGTAGGTTGCGAATCCGGAAGCAACATTTGAATTCGTTAATAGTAATAATCAGATAAAAGGTTTTGCAGTTATACCCATGTGAAATTTTGTTGTATTTCCTCAATAACTCAAAAAATACGGAAATGATCCATTTAAAAAATGGTAAACATTTTTCCGAAATTTCATGAGGATCGTAGCACTAGAAAACCTTACGGAATCATTGAAAATCATTGAAAAAAAATCAAAATTTGAACACGATCGGATCTATATTGTTGGAGATCCGAGCAGTTTTAGTTGAGTTCAGTATCTGGATGGGCGACCGTTGTCACGATAACTTTTTAAAGGAATGGGACAGACAATTTTTTGTGGATCAAATCAATAGAAAATTAAAAACAATATTCGAAAAAATATTATGTATCTCACGGAGAACGGAAAGAGATGGTGCGTTGCAGTTTTCAGGGGAGGTTGCGCATCCGAATGCGATATTCAAGTTCCTTAATAGGCATAATCGGCCAAACGGTTTTCTAGTAATACACATCTGAAATTTTGGTGTTATTGGGCATAATGGGCAAATATTTAATGAGAATTTGTATTGCGATTGTTTTTGTCTCAGACCATGAGGATTATATTCTGACCATAAATGTAAATTTCTCGAATTTATTTAGTGAGTAACGTTTAATCTGTGAGAATTATTCTTGAAATGGTTCGTGGATTATGCAATACCCATCGGTGGAATGTTCTTCGATGAATAATACCCACTGTTTGAAGTGGACTTTTTGTAAATGATATTAATATAAATTCGCTTTATGTAATATTTACCAAACTGTTGCTTCTGGAACCCCTAAAGCTGGACTTATTATACTAGTACTTGTAGATGGGTTTTCTTCCACATGCTGTAATAATCTCACTATGGACATTCACAGGTTGATTCTGATTATACTCCTGGCGAAATACAGTGCTTGAATTAGGTAATTATCAATACCTACTACCGGGAAAAATTGGAAACTCTAGAGACACTTTCTTCTTGCGGTATTCATCATTTGGGAAAACCTAGTCTGTATTATCTTACTGCAGCTCGTGCATTACTATCGAAAAACCCATCAACAAGACTATATCAGCATATTCTCTATGGCTAAATTTCTGCCCTTATAGTTTATTAATTTTTGCGTGTATCTGGGGAACATCGCGTTAACATTTTGCTCAAAGGTCTGTAATTTTCGAATTTTTGCATGGACTCAAACGACTAGGTTCGACTCACTGATGAAGAATTCGATGTCAAATTTGTCGGTCAACGGCCGCCCGTTGCCACGATAACTTGAGAAGGGAAAGAGATAGCTACTTGAAATTTTCGGGATAGGTGGCGTGCCCCAATAGGACGGACAGGTTCGTTAAAGGGCATAATCGGCCCAACGGTTTCCGAGTAATAATTTTGTTTTCAACCATTATTAATCTGATCAAATTGAAACTTGGTGAGGAATTGTAGAATACAAACCAAGGACGTTCATGGAATTTTGACAGAATCGTATCGCTAGAAAGTTTTATAAAAATTATTCAAAAATATTTTTATGTCAGGATAACCTGAAAATGGAATGAGATAGCGACTTGAAATTTTTAGGTTAGGTTGTGCATCTGAATGCGACGTTCGAGTTTGTTTATAAGCATAATCGACCGAACGGTTTTTTAGTTATACCCATCTGAAATTTGGTTTTTGTTTGTTCAATAACTCGAAAAATACTAAACCCATCTAATTCAAACATGGTTATTAGTTGAAGAATGCCAACGCAAAAATTCTTGCGGAATTTCGTGAGGATCGTATCACTAGAAAATTTTTGAAAAATCATTGAAACAAATTCTATATATCAGAAACTAGTCGTCCAACATTTTGCGAAAACCTTCAGAACCCAACTCTACAACCTAGTTCCAAGTTTGAACACGAACGGATCTATATTGTTGGAGATCCGAGGAGCCCTGAGTGAGTTCATCAGGTGGATGGGTGGCCGTTGCCCCGATAACTTTTGAGCGAAAGGAGATAGGGACTTGCAATTTTCAGGGTTGGTTGATCATCCGAATGGGAGGGTTAAGTTCGTGTTTGAGCATAATTGGTCTGACGGTTTCGGAGTTGAATCCACCTGGAATATTATTTCCTCGATAACTCAAAAAAAAATAGAATCGATCGAATTCAAGCTTGGTAACTAGTTGTAGAATATTGACATAAAGACGCTTGTAAAATTTTGTGAGAACCGTACACCTAAAAAATTCAAAAAATATTACGAAAAACAAATTGGTTCAAGCACTGACGTGAAGTCAAGAGCTTTTGCGCGTATGTTCTATTGTCCATTCTCCTGTGTTGGACACTCTTAATCGAATTTACCATAGTGAATTCTATTGTCCGTTCTCGATTAAGAGTATCCAATATAGAAGAACGGACAATAGAATTCACCATGGTAAATTAGATTAAGAGTGTCCAATACAGGAGAATGGATAATAGAATATACGCGCAAAAGCAGAAGCAACTCAAATGTCGCATTCAGATGTACAACTTGAACTGAAAATTTCAAGCCCCTATATTTTTCCGTTATCAGGTTATCGTTACATAAATAATATTTTTTAATAATTTTTTTTTAATTTTCTACTCATACTCTACTTCAACTTCTTTATGTTTGTATTCTACAACTACTCGACCAGTTTCAATTCGATCGGATTTGTATTGGTTGAAAACAAAATTATTACTCGGAAACCTTTGGGCTGATTATGCCCATCAACGAACTTTTCTGTCGTGTTGGGATACGTCACCTACCCTGAAATTTTCAAGTTGCTATCTCTTTTCGGTCTCCAGTTATCGGCTGGCCGAACAGAATCGAATTTGAACTCGAATTCTTCATCAGGGAGTCGAACCCAATCATTTGAGACCATTTTCGGCAAAAAAAATCGAAAATTGAAGATATTTGGGAGAAATTATAAAGCAATGTTCCCCAGAACATATGCTCAAAAATAGTCCAATATGATTACTTCGGTGTTTGGATGGTTCATTTGAATCCAGTCGACCTTTCTTGAGAGATGTTTGGAGAATCTTGCTGTGTTCTGGTCAATGAAATATCTATAGGAATAACAAATATTTCTGAGTCACATGAGATCTAGATTGCTGGTCAATGGCTCTTCCTCTCTGACAAGCCAGATCTGAGTGAATATACAGGATGTCCGGAAATGATGAGTAAAAAATTCAGGGGTGATATCCAGAAAAAAAATAAATGGTACTCCTTCCTATAATTTTTTTTCGAAAACTGATTATTAACAAAGTTACAGGGTGTTCAAGTTAAATTTTATTCACAGTTAGTTTGCTCTACGTTTTATGGAAGGAATATTTCATAGAGTCCGTCGGAACTTTATGGTTATGTATTACTATTATTATTTGTGTATTGCTATGTTTAAGGTTGGAAATAAATGAAAAGTTTTCGTATTCATCGCATGCAAGTAATGCTATTTTGCGTTTTTTCGAAAGAGGTTAGATTTATCGAAAGAAAAGAAGTATACATTTTATGTTTAAAAAAGTCTAGAGAATGAAAATAAATGGTCAAAATTTGCATACAGTGTAGCACAAAAAAGTTGGGACCATTCAAACAAAAGTATAGGCTCGTATGTGGCGCCCTCTACAAAATGGGAAAAAATGGTTTGCAAATTCGTTTTGCTCATCCCGTAAAAGCCACAAATACGAAATTTCGTCGAAATATTATCAACGTGGCAAAAGGTAGAGCAAAAAAACTATGAATAAAATTTAACTTTAACACCCTGTAACTTCGTTAATAATCAATTTTCGAACAAAATTTATGTAGCATTTAGTTTTGGTATGGAAATCACCCCTGAATTTTTTGCTCATCATTTCCGGACACCCTGTATACCTAAGATGCCCTTGAATCGAAACCTGGAGTGCAGTTCATATCCTGGGCAGGATATAATACGTATTGTTTGTATTTGGTTTTATCTGGGTTTCGGTAAGGAAGAGCATATCGAATTTGTCGCAGCTGTTGATTAACGCCATCTACATTCACATTGTTCGAGGTTAGTCCTCTTATGTAACAAGATTCGATAACAAACCTGTTACTGCGAAGTTTGATGTACCCTCAAGAGCGACCAAATCTTCGGCGACCTGCATTGATAACCTTCACTAATTGGAATTCTGAAATAGTTTTTTTATTCTCTTTCATTTTTTTTTGGCTAAAGTAGAACGTAGGTACTCAGTATTCGAAATGATTTAGAGCCTCAAGTAGGACTCTATAAGACCGTTAGAGTGATAAATGATCGAAGTATCAGTCATTTCAACCAGATGTTGCGGGATGCCTGGTGGTATGTTGAAAACTACCAAGCTGAAGTGGCAACAATTAACATAACTTTTCCATTCGGATGCGCATCCTACCCTGGAAATTTTAAATGCCTGTCTCTTTTCGGTCGAAAGTTATTGAGGCAACGGTCACCCATCCAGCTACTGAAGTCACAAAAGGTGGCTCGGATCTCCAATAATTTAGATCCGATCGTGTTCAAACTTGGAATTTGGCAGTAGAGTTAGGTTTTAAAGGCTCTCCCAAAATTTCTTTTATGTCGGACGAAAAGTTTCTGATGTATAGAACTTTTTTCAATTATTTTGTTTTAATTTCCCTGGTGATCCTCACGAAATTTTGCAAGAATTTTCACGCTGACATGCTATAACTAATTACCATGTTTGAATTGGATCAGATTTGTATTTTCCAAGTTATTGAGGAAATAACAACCAAATTCCAGATGGGTATAACTACAAAATTCCACAAACGTCTTTGTATTAGAATTCTACATCTAGCTACCAAGTTTCAGTTCGATCAGATCTATATTGATTGATGACAAAATTATTATTCAGAAACCGTTGGGCTGATTATGACCATTAAGGAACTTAATCGTTCGAGACCATTCTCATAATACCAATGTTTGGGCAAATCATGGAAGCCCAACCCTAAAATAGACTATGGGAGTTTTTAGAATCTAAAAACGTAATAAATCCAAATCAACATGGCTGCAGAAAGGGTAGGTGTACTCTTACGATCACAGAAATCGTGGGGAATATATTGTAGGCCTTAGATGAACACGAAGAGGTTTCGACATCATGCTCAGACAACTGTGGAGTGAGAGCCAGAGTGCTAAAACTGATGGAGTAATATTTTGGCGATAGTTACTAGGAGATTGATTGTCATGGACAGAGGTCTAGGATGGCACTAGGGGTATCGCAGGAGTTTATGCTGGGGGCCTGTGCTTTTCATAATACATGAAAACGACCTTATGATAGTCAAGCCGCAAGATGGCATAGTATATATATATATATATATTCTTTTGACTGAGAGCTGTATATGTGTTAGCAGAGGTTGGTGTAACGGGGTACCATACAATTCGACGTATGATACAAGAGCTTAGGGAAAAACCTCAGCAAAAAACCCTTTCTCCCCGTGAGTGTGGTGATTTGTAACTATTGTTTACAAAATTTGCTGAAATTTAAAAATATTGATGGGCATATATTTCTTCAATATGGATTCCATCGTCAAAAAACGGATAGGTTTCTCCAAGGTACCCGAAACTCAACCTGAAAAATGAAAAGACAAGAGGAGGAAACGAACAAATTAAAAATAATACATAACCTTTCTAAAGCCTCCTCTCGCAAAAATACTTCTCTGTAGGCGAATGGGATCTCGTGGAGAAGAATCGCCTCCGCTAGTTTTCGAAGATATTCACTCTTAAAATCCCTTCAATATTTGAATTCAAAAATGAAAATGTTGCTCGTCAGGCCAGGAGGGCCAGGAGCGATGATTATTCAGAACTTCAAATGTTCGAAGACCGCTACAGGGCCCTTAAGAAGAGCTATCATCTCCCATAGATACATATTTCACTTTATATTGTATAAAAGATTGAAAAAATGCGCCGGACAAATTACGACTTATGTCATAGTAAAATATGCCTATGATACCACCATAATCAACAGAGCGAGAGATAGTTGCAGACTTGGTTTGGATTCAGCAAAGACTTCAGGGAGATCCATCCAAAGTTGTGCTCCTTAAAACATATGTTTAAGGAGTACAACATTGTTGTGAATGAAGAGAAAACACATACTATCCGGTTTTCTACCAGAAGATCATCAAGTTTGGAGCCTCTATCGTTGCTGGGTTTCAGGATGGATGGTTCTCTTTCCTAGGAAGAACATATAAATACATTGTGCGCTAGACTCTCGATAGCCACATTTATGGTTCGTTAAATACAGCACATGATTTGGGAAGAAGAGGCTGCACTTATGTAATATGCATATTTCCCCTCCATTACAACATATGGTATCATAATATGAGGTAGTTCATGCCGTGGCCAAAGAGTCTACCTACAGCAAAAGAAGGCACTGCGAGCCATAGCTGGAGTATCTCCTGGCACGAGTTCTAGAGGTTTATTCAGATTGTTTTAGATTTGGTAGGTCGACCCTTACTCCTTCCAATGTGCTGTGCTCTGTACACTCCAACAAGAACAATTTGATAAAGGGAGAAAATGTCTGATACGAGAACGGCATCCCAGACACTATCTCTTTAAGATGCAAAATTCATGGAGCTACATTGGTATTAAGATCTACAGTAGTCTCCCTGCAGACCTAAAGACCTGGGATAGCGCATTCTTCAAGAGATAATTTAGCAAATTGTTGATGAGGAAACCATTTTTTTCAATTGCGGAATATCTGAATCATAAATTTTAATATTGTCGTCACAGTATATCTCAGATTTCAAGTTCATATTCTACTTTAGGATTTTTATTATGTCAGTTAGTCATTGTTTGTATTTTGTGAAATTTGATTTATACCTCAGTGATATTTATCACTCTCAAATCATTTTTACTTTAATTGATGACACTGCTTGTAAAATTTTGACGGAAATAAACAACTATGTACGATATCATTGATATCATAATCTGCATGCTGCGCTCTTTGAGATAGCCGATAGATCCGAAAAGATGGCAATTTCAACTCCTGAACATATCTATATATGTGTAAAATACTACAAATAACATATGCACACCATCCATGGACATGTGCATATCAAATATCCTATACTAGAATATGTAATATATTTTTCTTTAGTAAATTTGCATCCTTCTTCTGATTCAGAATTACGTTCAATTAGTCCGAACTTGTGCGGAACAAACTAGACATTATCCCTCTATTCTAAGGCTCAATTTTATATCACTTTTCTACATTAAGATTGCAGAGTATATATTCTTCTTCTCTTCTCATAGTATTCAATCTGATTCTGCAATTAATTAATTATTGTTTTTTTTTCAGATAAACCCGAAATCAGCCAAACGACTCCATTCTTTACATTCCACAATTTTGTGGGATAGGACATCAAAACATTTCTGTATATATATTTTGTTAAGAATGAATATTTCATACATCAATTAAATGAGACATTGTAGTAGATAGTAAGCACGGCGAGCAACGAGATGACCAAATATATTGGAATTTGAAAAATATCTTATAGACAATCCTTATAATTAGATATTATCAAGTACATTTTACTATATTTTAGCTTTTTTTCATGAATTCCCATTCCAATATCTAACCGATATTACGAGTTTTCTCCACGACTGCTAAAGAATATAGAGATTCTAAATTCGCATTTGATCACAGAATGTTAACTCTATATCACTAGTTGTGGAATACTCATTCTGTAATACCTCGTTTCTTATGCATTTTAACTGTAATTCATTCAATCACTTGTTATGGAATGAATATTCTGAAATACTTCCACCAACATAAAGAATAAAAAAATGGGTTCAAGCCCTGTGGACAGGAACTTTCTGGCGCTCTAGTTCAAACAGACAAATTATATCTCCGAAAGTATTGGTTTCTCAGAGTTGGGAATTATATCAATGGATTCTTATGAAAGAACTGCATCATAAAGGAAGTTAAATTCAAATAATAGTTTATTTATCAAGATTAAATGAGCAATCTGAGAATGAGAACTGCACCATGGAAGAAATCAAATTAAAATTGCGGAAATGAATTTGACTCTTTCTTATAGAACAGGATGAAATGTACGAGTATGAACACAGATCATATAATAAAGCTTAGACAGAATAATTATAGCATTCTGTGAAAACATAGAAGTACGTACGATTCATTATTGAAATTTAGAAAAATCATATCTCCGAAAGTATTAGCTTGTTGGAGTTGAAAATGATATCGATGGATTTTTATGGTGAAACTGCATCTCAAGTAAAAATTACAGACATTTGGGCAAATTGATAAGCACTCAGTTCCGAGGAACTAGAGCGCAAAAAGTTTAATTCCCTTTCCGGGATTTGAGCCCGCTTTCTCTCGTGCCGAAACCGAAAACCCGATATTGTCGATCTCCGGTATTAGAATAAAACGTCGGTACTTACCTGGGATATATATTCTTAATTTTCACTTTTCGACATAAAATCGCCACATGGGGGTTTATTTGACGGTTTTTTGCCCTTGTCTCTCTAAGTCGATTTTGACGTTTCTCGAACCAACTATTAGCAAGGAATTAGACAATGTCATGTCTCAGGAAAATAAGTTGACATTATGACAATTCATACATAGAATAATTATATAATTCTGTGAAAACGTAGAAATACCATTTATTATTGAAATTTTGAAAAATCATATCTCCGAAAGTATTAGCTTGTTAGAGTTAAATATGATATCATTAGATTCTTATGGTAAAATTGCTTAGTGAAAAAAATTTAATTTGGAATTTGTTTTGTAAAAAAAAATTTTTTTTTGTTACTCCGAAACCATCTGTCCGATTTTGCCCAATAACGAACTTAGGCGAGATATTTATCTCCAAAACCTGCTCTCAAAATTTCAACTGTCTAGCTCATTCCGTTCGAGAGTTATCGTGCCTACGGCCGGACAGAATGAATTTCGACCACGGATTCTTGATCAGTGAGTCAAACCAAATCGTTTAAGATCATTTTCATCGAAAAATTCGAAAATTACAGACATTTGGGCAAATTGATAAGCACTCAGTTCCGAGGAACTAGAGCGCCAAAAATTATTATATGTGGTCCGAATTGGTTGAAATATGTGTCATAATTTTATGCAGATTTTAGAAATGTCATTTTCATTTTCGAATTCAACATTCTTATTGAGCGTCGTGGCGAAATTTTAGTCTGTTACACGGTTAGAATGAAAATCCGACCCCAGTGTTACACTCGGACAGATATTGACGATTTAAGGGGAATTTGTTAACCTATCTTCCCATGGGTACAGAAATTTAGACGGTCGATATTCGCGTAGGAGCGTAGAAGAGGAAAAACGATAATTTTTGCAGAGGTTTCTTGATATTTTCGCCAATCAAAACACTTCAAATTAGATGGTTGACGTCGTGATTCCTTGATATACGTCGCAATTCCCCTAATTCACTAAAAACTAAGGGAATTCCGGTAGAAAGTATCTCGAAAAACGTCTGTAATTGGTAAATATCGTTAATGAGCTAATAGGAGATTTAAAAAAAAAAACAGAAATTCTCACAACTACGTAGATTCAAATATGATTATTCGTGCAATTACAACCTGATCCCATTATTTCCACGTTTAGTACATAGTCGATAACGCTTAAGTATAATCATATCATATCTTAACTCCCATAAGCTCTGAAGAGCATATCAGTGGTCATTTCAGAAGAGCTTGTAGTTTCAGTATAATCATATTATAACTTAACTCTTAAGAGCTTTTGAGGGATCTCCTCAGAAGACTTAGGAGTTTCAACTAGGGCTACACACGAGACGAGAGTAGGCGAGAGTATAAAAAATCTCGTCTCACTCTTGCCAATTCCCAAAAAAATAAGTCTCGTTTAAGTCTCGTTCTCGTCTCGTTATCAGTTGTCTCGTCTCGTCTACTCTCGCTCAATTCTGAATAACGATAATAAATATTATGATACTAGCTGACCCAGCGAACTCTGTTCCGCCTTAGAGGCAATGAATAAGCATATTTTAGATTTTATTATACACGTTTGTCATAAAATATAGATAGTTTATATATATAATCATATATTTCTGCTTAACTGCGTCCAGTTAATCATGTATCAATTTGCAACATTCGAAGATAATCGACGCCGCTTCTGCGGTCGCATAAGGTCCCTATTCAAATACATTATGAGAATCTATCTGAGGTACCTATTAAGTTAATGTTTTGTTTGTGGTACAAATCACTTCAATCGCGTACAATTGTGCAATTAGAAAAAAAAAACCCTGTACAGTAATGATTTATTTTCAATGATGTATACCTCTAAAGTTTATTTTTTAACACAAATGAATGAAATTGTACGATTTTGGCATGGAAAACAGCAAGTTGCAATTGACGTCAAAAGAAGAATGGAGATTTCGGACGAATACATTATGATAATCCATCCAAGGTACCTATTTAGTTAATGCTTTGTTTGTGACACAAATCACTTCAATCACGTACAATTGTGCCATGAGAAAAAGGACACCCTGTATAGTAATGCTTTATTTTCAATGGTGTATGCCTCGAAAGTTTATTTTTAAACACACATGACTAAAATTGTACGATTATGGCAGGAAAAACAGCAAGTTTTAATTGACGTTAAAAGAAAAACACCCTGTTTAACACAAAAAAGTATCCTATGTCCGGCTCCTGGTTCTAAGTTCTAAGCTACCTCCCCAACAATTTTGAGCCAAATCGGTATAGCCGTTCTTGAGTTATAAGTGGAGTAACTAACACGACTTTCTCTTATATATATAGATATAATTAAATGGTATACAATAATGAATAATTTTGTAAAGCTATATTTATTACGCTCTTATACAATAATATTTGTACATGTACATATTATTTTTAATTTTAAACACTGATAATTTCCACTTTTAAATTACTCGATGACCAAGAATTCAAACGTAATCACGCTTGCATCACATAATTTTTTAATGATGTACGTGTTTTTTTTTTGCCATGATTATACCTGCTGTGGAAAATAATCTTACAACTGGTACGGATGTAGCCATTAATAAATCATCGGCCATATTGGAAAGTGTAGGAAGAACTTTTTCATCACTCTCCACCACTGTAAAATATTTTGTTTTGATCTTTCTAACAGCAAATATTCTTCAAACTCAGCTTTCCAATATTTCGAAAATTTTGTTGATGTTGTAAATAGGCTATCGATACATTTTTTAATAGAATTGAACAATTGGGTAGAGTTTTCGAAGAATACCATCCCAGTGGGTAGATCATTGAGGGTGTTCTTGGCATATTCATCATAACACTTTTCGAAACATTGAATAGCTTCATTTCTTTACCAGTTTTATTATACGTGGTTCCACAGATGTATACAATAATTGTTCACATCTTCACTACAAGGAGCAAAAGAGAATCATTTTCTCCAGATATTCAGATAGAGAGGAAATTTTCAAAGCATTGGGATTTAGGGGCAATAAAACTTGTCCGTTAAGTATTGAATTCATAATGGCAAACGTTTTAATGGTTGTGAATTCTATTTTTTCTTGGAAAATAATCTCAATTATCGCAAGGTCATAACGAATTAATAATCTTCTAAAAAATCGATGCACAATATAGACAAAATATATTAGTTATCATAGTGGAAACTCTTCATATTAAATTTTTTTCTGTGGGTGTTGAAAAAAATCGAGTCGTATATAAAACTTCATACAAAAAATTTAACGAGACCAAAAACGAGACTCTCGTGTTGCGCTGCTGTGGCCTCGGTATCGCCTATAATATTTTTGAAAACGTCTCGTCTCGCTTTTACGAGACGAGAACGAGACGAGACGAGAAAAATCTCGCTCTCGCGTAAAGCCCTAGTTTCAACATCATCATATCACTTGCGATATCAAGAAGATGAGATTAATAGAAAATAAGTAGGTATTACAACTATATTAACATTAGAGAAAATAAAGATATTCATGAAAGAATGGATAATTTCACTAATACTTCATTGAGCACAAATTACAGAAGTTACTGAACAATCGACCAGGTTTCAACATAACTCTATAATACCACAGTTATGTCCTGGTAAACAATATGTGAATGTATAGGGCGTCACAGCGTGGATCAACACATTCATAAAGAACGAGCATGTTGGAACCATATCGTATCCCGTGGAACTTGAGGATTTCCTTAATCAGGATATAAATTTTCCAAAGTTGGAACGAAATCATTTTGAAGTAGTTCTAAATAATTATCGCCATTCAAATTGCCCTTAGTGTAATAGGACCCTATGATATGGTTTCGAACATTTCCTACATTAAACTTTTGAGGGAATTGCGTGTGTTCCTTTCTCATTCAGTGAGGATTTTCGGTAGACCAGTATCGCCAATTTTGACGATTGGCATGGCCGTTGAGATGAAAAGTGCACTCATCAGAAAACAAAACGTCTACTAATTGAATAATATTGATGTCCAATATTTCCATAATTTGATCACGAAAATAAGTTCTCCTATCAAAATTGTCTTCCAAGAGCTCCGGGGTAGATATCATTTTATAGGGAATCATTTATTTTGATTTGATATTTTTAGAATCGATGTATGGCTGACATTGAATGTTGTGGAGGCATCTCTTCTAAATTTATGTGGATTTTCTTCAAATCAAATCACATCTAAATTCACATTCTCAGACAGTGTATAGCAGCTGCTTTTTTAATGTGCCTTACATGCCCAAACTTGCGAAACTGATTCTCTATTTTACTTTTTGTCCCTTCGGTTAGAGGCAAGATAGGAAAATTCAGAAATTTGTCATGAAACAAGTGACTTACTTCTTTTTGTATTCGGGTGTTATCTCCATAAACCATCATTTATAGAATTGTTATTTTTTGCATTTCCGTTAATCGAATCATTATTCGAAATCAAATTTAATGAAATTCAAACACACATTAGACACTTCATAAACTACAACTTATCAGCAAAAAATAATTTGTGAAGGCATTATATACTTCTAAATAAAGAAACTAACATTTTCACAGAAAGTGTCCTACACAATTTTTATTTTTAATTTAATTTCCATTCTGCACTACTATCATCATCATAAACTTAACACGATATAACATTGTTATATATTTGCAATATTAACGTCAAATACCCAAAAAAAATATATTGCATATAAAACACATGGCGTTTTATCTCAAAACCCGGTACGTCAACCCATATGCATAGCAAAATATACTAAATAACCAATCTTCCCCCCACGTAAGCTCAATAAAAAGCTTGAGGGTGTGAGGAAAACTGCACAATGCTATGGTTTTTTTCACATCTTGAAGGAAAATATTATTGTAATAAGATTTGGGAATATTCGAGGCAATATTATAAGGAATATCGGTAAGCACATATTTTTGCGCGTATGTTCTGGGGAACATCGCGTTATAGTTTTGCCCAAATGTCTGTAACTTTCGAATTTTTTGACGAAATTGGTCTCAAACGATTTAGTTCGACTCCCCGATGAAGAATTCGAGGTCAAATTTGATTCTGTCCGTCCGGCCGTCCGGCCGTACGGCCGTCCGTTGCCACGATAATTTGAGAACGAAAAGAGCTAGCGACTTGAAATTTTCAGGGTGGGTGGCGCATCGCAATACGACGGACAAGTTCGTTAATGGGCATAATCGGCCCAGTGGTTTCCGAGTAATAATTTTGTTTTCAACCAATATAAATCCGATCGAATTGAAACTTGGTGAGTAGTTGTAGAATATGAACCTAAGCACGTTTGTGAAATTTTGGGCGAATCGTAAGGCTAGAAAATTTTTAAAAAATTATTAAAAAATATTTTTTTTGTCACGATAACCTGAGAACGGAAAGAGATAGCGGCTTGCAAATTTCAAGTTATGTTGTGCATATGAATGCCACATTTGAGTTTGTTTATGAGCATAATCGACCAAACGGTTTCAGAGTTATAGCCATCTGAAATTTGGTGGTTTTTTGTTCCTCATTAACTCAAAAAATACTGAACCGATTGAATTCAAACATGGTTATTAGTTGTAGAATGCCAACTCGAAAATGTTTGCGAAATTTGGTGAGGATAGCATTTGTAAAAATTTTTAATAAATCATTGAAAATAAAAAAAAAAAAATCTATATATCAGTAACTATACGTTTGAAATTGCTGAAATTTTGCAAGAGCGTTCCTTACCTAACTCTACTGCCAAGTTTCAAGTTTTAACACGATCGGTTGAATATTGTTGGAGATTCGAGCATTCTTGTGTGAGTTCAGTAGATGGGTGACCGTTGCCTCGATAACTTTCGAACCAAAGGAGATAGGGACTTGCAATTTTCAGGGTAGGTTGCGTATCCGAAAGGGAGGTTTGAGTTCGTTTTTGGGCATATTCGGTTCAACGGTTTCCGAGTTATATCCACCTGGAATATTGTTTCCTTGATAACTCAAAAAATAAATATTCGATTGAATTGAAGCTTGGTAACTAGTAGTAGAAAATCAACACAAAGACGTGTTTAAAATTCTGTAAGAACCGTACTCCTAGAAAATTTGAAAAAAATTACGAAAAAAAAAATTTTAAGAACCGCGCCTCCAGAAAATTTAAAAAAAATCACGAAAAGAAAATTGGTTCAAGCACTGACGTGAAGTCAGAAGCTTTAGCGCGTATGTTCTATTGTCCATTCTTCTGTATTGGACAGCCTTAATTCGAATTTACCATGGTAAATTTGAATTAAGAGTGTCCAATACAGGAGAATGGACAACATAATTTACCATGGTAAATTCGATTAAGAGTGTTCAATACAGGAGAATGGACAATAGAACATACGCGCAAAAGCTTCTGACTTCACGTCAGTGCTTGAACCAATTTTTTTTTTCTATTTTCAGTTTTCAATAAACATGGAAGTGATAACATTTCTGAATAGAGAATGACGCGACCTTTCAAACGATGTATCACAAGTCCATACTATTTGAAAAATTGGGGGTTGTACATGTCTTTCGAAGTGGGTTGAAGGTAGGGTTCGCATTTTTACGAAGAATGACATTTTAAAATTTGAATTTGATGTTTTTCGGGATTTTCCATAAACATGTGTAGTAACCAAGAAAATGAATTTATTCCATTTGTCATTACCACAATGTATATAAAGATGATTCAAACAACGAATTGACATAAAATTCAGAATTTATGTCGATGTTCTACTATCCGTCGTCAATAGTGTGGTAGTTTGTTGTAGAAATGGTGAATTATTGGCAGTCTGATTTAGCGAAACTGGATAATTCTTTAAGGCCAATTCGAAATATAAGCACGGAGTTTCTGCCGCAAAATAACCTTTTGAGTTCTACGTTTCGACCTCGGTTTCTCATCCAGGCTTTTGACGTTGGAAAATGTCCTTTCGCGAATTCTCTGAAATCAGTAAGATGTATCGAGATCTTATCTTTTTTTGGCGCTCTTGTTCCTCGGAATAGAGTGCTTATCAATTTGCCCAAATGTCTGTAATTTTCGAATTTTTGGCTGAAAATGGTCTTGAACCATTTGGTGCGACTCACTGATCAAGAACCCGTGGTCGAAATCGATTCTGTCCGGCCGGCCATTAACACGATAACTCCCGAACGGAATGAGCTAGACAATTGAAATTTTCAGAGTAGGTTTGGGACATAAATATCTCGGTTAAGTTCGTTACTGGACAAAATTGGCCTAATGGTGTCGGACTAACGAAAAACACATTTTTCTTACATTACAACTTTTGCATTAATTTTTTTTTTTGAGATGCAGTTTCATCATCTTAAGAATCCATTGATATATTTTTCAACTCTAGCAAGCTAATACTTTTGGGGATATAATTTTTCAAAATTTCAATAATACATCGTAGTAATGCGGATCCTAACTTAATTCTCTGTTTTCACTGTTCAAAATGTCATCTAGCTATCAGAGACATGCAAATTCGTAGTTTGAAAATATTCTCCGCTGGAAAACAAGTATCTGATTGTTGAATTTGTGAATAAATACAAGAATGTTTTGAAACTGAAAATAATATTGACTGGTTGCATATTGAATAATTTATGTATACATTTGGGATTAATGATTTGAAGATTTAGAATTGGATTATTTTAATGATGTAGTTTATGAATGCAATAGGAAAGAAGAACATAATGGTCTCATCAAAAGAAATTACTGTTAGTTGACCACTGAGGTAAATAATACCATCTACATCCTTAAGTAATGAGACATGTTCCTATATACAGTATGTTCCTAATGTTAATAGCGAAAAAATGCTGAAATATAGATTTACATTTGTGTATCAAATATTTTTTCTTGAGTTAAGGTTCATAATACAGAATGAATGTGTCAGTGGTATGAACTATTAAATTATGAAAATATAATAATTTGTTCGTCAGCCTCTGCCCACTCAAATATCAGGAATAAATGAGCAATCTGCTAGGACAATCTGCTATGATTGTCTACAGCCTTGCTCTAGACATTTCGATTATACTTTCCTTATTATTTTTAATGATAAATTTCGAAGTATTAAATCATTGAAGATTGCTCATTTAATCTCATCTATCTATGATTTATTATATGATTTGTGTTCACACTCGTACATGTCATCCTGTTCTATAATAGAGAGTCAAATTCATTTCAGTTATTTCAATTTGATTTTTTCCATGGTGCAGTTCTCATTCTCAGATTTCTCATTTAATCTTGATAAATAAACTATTATTTGAATTGAATATCCTTTATGATGCAGTTCTATCATAAGAATCCATTGATATCATTCCTAACTCTGAGAAAGCAATACTTCGGAGATATCATTTGTCAAAGTTTTAACAAGAGCGCCAAAGCTACTGTCCACAGGGCTTGAACCAATTCTTTAGATTACATCTCCGAAACCACCCGTAGAATTCTGGCCGTTAACTAAATTAACCAGCGCAATTAGAGTCCAAACCTACCAATTGACATAAAATTCTGAATTTATGCCGATGTTTTACCCTCAGTTGTGAAAACTGTTATAAATAGGAATTCCAATCCCGCACCAGAATCTCTATCCTGCAAACGCGCGGGATTGGAATAATCAATCCCGCGGATCCGCAATAATGCGGGATTGTTAAAAATATATATACTCTTTGTACTCAACCTAATAAAAATGGTTATAAAAATTGGTTCAAGCCTTGTGGACAGGAGCTTTTTGGCGCTCTTGTTCAAACAGACAAATCATATCTCCGATAGTATTGGTTTCTCAGAGTTGGGAATTATATCAATGGACTCTTATGATAGAACTGTATCATGAAAGAAATTGAATTAAAAAAATGGGTTCAAGCCCTGTGGACAGGAGCTTTCTGGCGCTCTAGTTCAAACAGACAAATTATATCTCCGAAAGTATTGGTTTCTCAGAGTTGGGAATTATATCAATGTATTCTTATGATAGAACTGCATCATAAAGGAAATTCAATTAAATAATAGTTTATTTATCAAGATTAAATGAGCAATCTGAGAATGAGAACTGCACCATGGAAGAAATCGAATTAAATCTGGCCAATTTTGCCCAATAACGAACTTAACCGAGATATTCATCTCCCTAACCTACTCAAATACCTAGCTCATTCCATTCGAGAGTTATTGTAGAAAAACTTTTTTTAAATTTTGAAATTTTTTTTTGACACTTTGCGGTAATCTGGTCAATACAAAACTTCACATGCGTATAAAGGTCATGATTCTACAATTTGATGCTTAATTTTAGATAGATCGCGTGATCGGTTTCGGAAATATTCATAAAAAATATTTTTACTAAAATTGGCCATAACTCCTAAACCGCTTGATGAATTTCTCCCATTAACGAGCTCGTCCGAGGTATTTACGCTCCAAACCCACCTTGCAAATTTCAATCCGCTAACTCCTTTCGTTCGAGAGTTATCGTGCCTATGGCCAGCCGGCCGGCCGGCCGGACATAATCGATTTCGACCTCGGATTCTTGATCAGTGAGTCGAACCAAATCGTTTAAGACCATTTTCATCGAAAAATTCGAAAATTACAGTCATTTGAGCAAATTGATAAGCACTCAGTTCCGAGGAACTAGAGCGCCAACAAGTTTCGTATGACAATTGCCCAAAACAGGTTTAAAGTACCAACAAATAGTAGATTTTTCATAAAACATGTATCAAAGAAGAGTAATATTGAAAAATTACCTTGTAATCGATCAAAACTTTCCTGATCTACGTTCACCAAATCTTCTCCTCTTTCGAACTGCAGAATTATGCTTTCAATATTTACATTCTATTTGCATTCTATGTCTATGGATGAAAAGCAGTCTCACTACTCTCAGATCTCTTACTTCATGTTCCGTTCCGAAATGTAAGACTTTTCTGAGAAGAACTAATTTCGGAGCAAACAACTGAGATTTTTCTCACTTCGCTCACATTTCGGAATACACTTTATTCTCATAATTCTTCGATTGATTAGATGATGTCATGTCTCAGGATAATAAGTTGACATTATGACAATTCATACATAGATTAATTATATCACTCTGTGAAATACGATTTATCATTGAAATTTTGGAAAATCATATCTCTGAAAGTATTAGCTTGTTAGAGTTAAAAATGATATCATTGGATTCTATGGTAAAACTGCTTATTGAAAAAAATTTAATTTGGAATTTGTTCTGTAAAAAAAAAAAAATTTTTCTGTTACTCCGAAACCATCTGTCCGATTCTGCCCAGTAACGAACTCAGCCGAGATATATATCTCCCAAACCTACTCTGAAAATTTCAGCTGCCTAGCTCATTCCGTTCGAGAGATATCGTGCCTACTGCCGGCCGGCCGTATCAGTGATCAGTGAGTCAAACCAAATCATTTAAGACCATTTTCATCGTAAAATTCGAAAATTACAGACATTTGGGCAAATTGATAAGCACTCAGTTCCGAGAAACTAGAGCGCCAAAAAGGTCTTATGCAATTAAAAACATACTATAGTAGTAGCATAATATTTATGTTTGTGCCAAGGACGAAAAACTGTCTATTATTGTAGTGCCTGCAAATCGCAAGCAGGCGGGACAAATGCAGTTTTTCGCCGAGGTGCATATTACATTTTTTCGTCGACCTCTACATACTTTCATGAAATTCGGACCACTTAAATAATTTCACTATATCAAATTCTCACATACACATAAGTTTGTATTAAACCGTACCATGCCGTACCCATAGTGACCAAAGCACTGACAGAGAAACTGACGAGAAAGTAATTTTGCGGATGAAAAAGTACTTTTTCGTCCGCAAAGTACTTGCCTTCAATAATAGTTAATTTTACGGCCGCAAATTACTACGTAAAATGTCACATTTCATAAAGGTCGACAAAAAGAGTAATTATTATTCTATTCAGCATACTTCGAATCTAACGCTATAACTTTCAGAAATATTTCTTTATTGTTTTCCGATTTCAATGTATAGGTACTGAAATAAATACGCCAACTATCCGAACTGCATACTGGATCCATTTTCAATGCAATATTGACGGGAATACCATAAGGACAATTTGTATGGTATCAACGAAAAAGTTCGATAAAACGTTTATTTATCAGATCAGATCAATTTCTTCTTGTATCAGATTTAGGGAATTTTTCGTTCAGCGACACCTATTCATTGAATGAATAAAGCATTGGATAACATTGTGCAATGATTAAAGTAGACTGCTGTTGGGAGACTATCGATTTTCTACAAGAAACTGCGGGTTCGAAGTGATTCATTGAAGCAACTACAGATGTCGTGAGAAAGAATTAATTTCTGCAGAAATTGTTGAATCAAAATTTACGAATTTTAGTATGAATTAATATAAAATAAAAAAATATTGCGGGACTAGGGCAATATTAATCAATATGACTCTTCTATATCATATATGTAGCGACGTTTCGCAGATTATTTCATCTGCATCAGGTCTCTATGTGAGCTACAATTAATATGGTCTTTAATATGTCAGTAATAGCGTAGGATCAGACTGTTAGTCAAAAAGAGAACTATATTTATTAAGCTGACTGAACAAACATTGAATTTGTTAGATTAGGGTATATGATGTTATCCTTACTGTCCGATTTCTACGCTATGACTGTGATATTTATGACCATATTAATTCTATATTACATGGAGTCCTGAAGAAGCAGATGAAATAATATGCGAAACGTCACCAAAAATTATATGATATAGAATATTCATAATGATTAATATTGTCCCAGTCCCGCAATTTTTTTTTATTTTGTTTAATTTTTGGAGGACACTATAATATAGTTGTATGAATTAATTTATAGAAATGGGTTCAAGCCCTGTGGACAGGAGCTTTCTGGCGCTCTAGTTCAAACAGACAAATTATATCTCCGAAAGTATTGGTTTCTCAGAGTTGGGAATTATATCAATGTATTCTTATGATAGAACTGCATCATAAAGGAAATTAAATTCAAATAATAGTTTATTTATCAAGATTAAATGAGCAATCTGAGAATGAGAACTGCACCATGGAAGAAATCAAATTAAAATAGCTGAAATGAATTTGAGTCTTTCTTATAGAACAGGATGAAATATACGAGTATGAACACAGATCATATAATAAAGCTTAGATAGCATAATTATAGCATTCTGTGAAAACTAAAAAGTAAGTACGATTCATTATTGAAATTTAGAAAAATAATATCTCCGAAAGTATTAGCTTGTTGGAGTTGAAAATGATGTCGATGGCATTTAATGGTGAAACTGCATCTTAAATAAAAATTCATATGCACTCAGATCCGAGGAACTAGAGCGCCAAAAAGTGTAATTCCCTTTCCGGGATTTGAGCCCGCCTTCTGTCGTTCCGAAACCGAAAACCCGACGGCGTCGTAGACCAACCGGCTATCGGGCTCCTCGTACGATCTTGTCGATCTGCGGTATTAGAATAAACGCTGTGACTAGAGTCCCGACTCGGGATCCGTGTCCAGTCCCGAATGACGTCTTTAAATTCGGGACTGATATTTGGTACCTACATGTAGTCTCGAATAACTACAACAAATGACGTCATTAGAAGTCTTGTCGGGACCCGCATACGGTCTAGAAATAAGAAGAATCATATCCATTAGGAACAAACCTGATATTATTTAATTCAAATGAATGTTACAATATTATATTTTTGAAAAATTTCATCTAAGTCACTAATGTTGTTCACAGAAAATGAAAGGGCTTTTCGGAAAGTATGATCGGGTCCATTCTAATGTATGGAACGCGCTGATTGGTGAATGGACTGATCGAGTTAACCCGATCACACTTTCCGAAAAGCCCTAAAGTAATTTGAATCCTAAATTTAAACATTCTAACGTGTGCATTTTAAACAGTACCACTGCCTCGCTTTGGAATTTTCTTCACGCTTATGCATTTTAAATTGAAATACTGAAGGCAGGTTACACATTTTATTGAGGCGATATAAGAATATAACATTGTGTCGGATATAATACCGCACATTTCGCATAGATATTTATTAGCATCCTTTTCGGACAACATTCATCAACCAAAACCAAAATTCTAAAAATGATAGCCAAACTTTACCGGATAGAATTTGGCAAGATGAAAATAATAAAGAAAAAATGTGCAATTATGGGGATATTGGGTCCATAAAAATGCCTGAGATAAAAAAAATATAGACCAGAAGATCTTACCGCAATCAAAGTGAAGTAAAAATAAAAAAAACCGAAGGTGTGGATTTTGCTAACTTGGGTATAAAAAGAGTACAGGAGAAAATGTTGTCTTGGATTTTAAGAGAAGAAGAAGCAGCATATAATGCTATTCAGATTTGTGAAAAAGTTGAGGTTTGCCATAATGAAAGTCATCCAGAGAAAGTGTCGGGATTAGAAATGGATCCCGAAGTTGACCATCTGAAAAGGACGCTAATAAATATCTATGCGAAATGTACGGTACGTTATGCGACACAATGTTAAGGCTGGTTTATGCTGGCTGGTAACTTTAACTTAACACTAAACTTAAAAATTGAAACAAATAATTATCGTGCTATGGTTTATACTCAGACTTAAGAATCCGTTAACTTATTGATTATTATTATTATTATTAATAAGTTGAAACGGATTATTTAGTCTGAGTCTAAACCATAGCACTAGAATTATATGTTTCAATTTTTAAGTTGAGGGTTAGTTAAAGTTGCCGGCCAGCATAAACCAGCCTTTAGATACTTGCATCGCGTCAATAAAATGTAAAGCCTGACTTCACTATTTCCATTCGAAATGCATAAACGTTAAAAAAATTCCAAGGAGGCAGTGATACTATAAAAATGCACACGTTTGAATGTTTAAATTTAGGATGAAAATTACTTTATTTTCTGTAAACAACATTAGTGACTTTAAAATAAAATTTTTCGAAAATATAGTATTGAGACATTTATTTGAATTAATATCACGTATATGTGCCTAATGGAGGTATGATTCTTCTTATAATTTTGGGACCGTATGAGGGTCCCGAGTCGGGACGGACCATCAGTCCCGACAAGACTTCTAATGACGTCATTTGATGTCGTTATTCCAGAATAGATGCAGGTACTGAATATCAGTCCCGAATTTAATGACGTCATTCGGGACTGGACATGGATCCCGAGTCGGGACTCTAGTCACAGCGTAGAATAAAACGTCGGTACTTACCTGGGATATAAATTCTTAATTTTCACTTTTCGACATAAGATCGCCACATGGGGGTTTATTCGACTGGTTTTTACCCTTATATTCGCTTTTCGTCAACTTTCAGGCCAGAAAACTGTCATGGCTCAGGAAAATAAGTTGACATTATGACAATTCATACATAGAATAATTATATAATTCTGTGAAAACGTACAAATACGATTTATTATTGAAATTTTGAAAAATCATATCTCCGAAAGTGTTAGCTTGTTAGAGTTAAAAATGTTATAATTGGATTCTTATGGTAAAACTGCTTATTGAAAAAAATTAATTTGGAATTTGTTACGTAAAAAAAAAATTTTTTTTCTGTTTCTCCGAAACCATCTGTCCGATTTTACCCAATAACGAACTTAGCCGAGATATTTATCTCCCAAACCTACTCTGAAAATTTCAACTGTCTAGCTCATTCCGTTCGAGAGTTATCGTGCCGGCCGGACAGAATGAATTTCGACCACGGATTCTTGATCAGTGAGCCGAACCAAATCGTTTAAGACCATTTTCATCGAAAAATTCGAAAATTACAGACATTTGTGCAAATTGATAAGCACTCAGTTCCGAGGAGCTAGAGCGCCAAAAATACATTTTCCAAGGATTTAAAATGGTTTTATTAGAAGGCGGTGCCGATTTGTCATAATCTGACTATAATGAGGACTATGAAAGTATAATGAAAATCATTTAAATACACTGTCGTGTTTTAGTAGCTTCACCGCGCTAGTTGAGTGAATGATTAAGATAGGTTTTACTAATCGATACACCTTGTCAGATTTGACAGAATCGAGAATGAATTACTGAAGGACTATAAAGAATATTTCATGGACATAAAACTAGTTTCCTGATCTTCTCATCAATTATTCTACAGTACGTTGTTAACTGAAATTCATTATGCTGTGGCCACACTTGCAGGCGAACATTTTTATGACTTTAGCGCGAGGAAAACATCGCGAATTTTTCGTCGCGATGTTCTTGTCTACATCTGCAATCAACGTGACTTGACGATTATTCTTGACAATTGAAATGGAGGAAGCAGTGGCGTTCTATTTTATGTCGTTGAATAATTATCCACTACAAGTCGTAAATTTCCTCCGAAATCAAACATGCACCCAAAATCTGGAGCGCTACTGAATTGAACACCGAAGTCGAATATTGCATCATAAAAAACCCTTTGAATGGTGCCAGTTTATCGACAGCCCGGCGAAGTATATTCGCAGAAACACGCTAATGTGACCCCAGCATAATAGATAATTTTATAATTAGTATACCTGTGTGAGCCTGGAGCACTCAACTACTTTGATGGCATGAAGCTGAGCGGAGAGCCCACAGGGTTTTAAAGGCGTATATATCATACGCTAGTTTTCATTATACCGTCATCATAACTTCCATGCATATTATAAATTATTGTAGGGAGTACCGTTGCACTGCGACCTTAAGGTCTACTGTAGCGCCCCCTTCAGAGCTGTCGATGTCATTACCATCTACAGCACGCCTTCCAGTTCCAGAGTTCTGATGAACTCCAGTATCTGGGATGGCTGCAAGGAAGCAGCGTCTTCGCTCCTGCAGATTTCTTGCCCAAAGCATTCCTTGCGTGGGTTTGAGATGGCGAGGCATTCCGTTATCCGTGGATCAGGAGTTTCATCCTCCTCTGAACAGAATCTGCACTCGTCAGTTTCTGCTAGCCCTAATATCATAATATGCTTCCTGAGGTCACAGTGCCCTGTGAGGAAGCCAGTGAGGAGGTGCAGCGGGTTCTTACTGAGGTCCAAGTATTTCTTGGATCAGACAGTATCAAAGTTCCGGAGAAATTTCTTGTAGTGATATATTCCGAGGAGAGATCTCCAGAAAATACATCTCTCAGTTTCTTCTTTCATCCAGAATTCACTTTTGCAGGTGTATCTACCAATCCCGCAGTAAGGTTCCGGGCCAATAAAGGCGGTTTGTGCTCCTTTCTTGACAAATGTGTTGGCCTCCTCATTTTCTATGATTCCTGCGTGACCAGGAACCCAGACCAAGGAGACCCTGTTTTTCTTGCCTACTTCATTGAGTTTTCTTCGGCACTCCCATATTAGCTTGGATTCCATAAGATGGGAGCTCATAGCTTTAATAGCAGCTTGACTGTCAGAGTGGATTGCGATATCACATCTCTGATAGTTTCTTTCTAGGTTGATTTCCATGCATCTTTCTATTGCAAGTACTTCTGCCTGAAAGATGCTCGGATAGGAACCTATCGATAGTGAGCATTTGGTGCCCGGCCCATATACTCCAGCGCCAGCTCCTGTAGTGGGATTTGAACCGTCTGTTACCATTTAATGGCATTTCTTTTAAGAACTTGGGTGGTGGATTCCCTGTCCCAGTCTTTCGTATTTTCTTAATCGTATTTACCATGCAGTTCAGTCAATCTGGCAAAAATTAGATCGTTCCAATACAGAAAATAACCAGTGGCTGAATCTTTGTTAATAGTTGGAGAATGATGTTAGAAAAGGGTTTATTGGGTCGGCCACGTTGGACCGTGATGCGTGTTTTGAAAAACTCAAAAAAAATTTGAAATGCATTTATCTCGTGATCTATGCATTTCACAGAAAAATTTATTCAAGAAAAAATGTAGAGGACATCGATATCTACAATTAATCTCATTGGTGCTATGCCGTACAACAAAAAATGCACACAGTAGGTGGCGCTAAAGTTCCAAAATAAGAGTTTTTCCACTTTTTTGCTATTAAATTTTCTTTTTTCAACTATATTGAATGTAAATGTTGTTCCTTTTAATATTACGAACAACTTTTATTTAAACATTTTTTACATACAACTTACCGTTCGAAAGTTATAGTGTAATACAGCGCTGCGTTAACATCGCAGTGCTGCTAACGGTATTTTTCTCGGTCCTATTGTAACTTTCTCCGGCGGGATAGTTCTAACACAACATATATACACAAATTTTCACATCAATTTAACTTATACAAAAATGTAAGGGTGAAAGGGTTAATCAAGTGTAGAATCCATATTTGTACTTTATCATCGTTATAAAATGAAAAAAATGTACATTTAAAGAAAAACGCTATTGATGTTATATAATGATGTTATTGAATTTGTTTTCGTCAACCTAATCCAAATTTCTCGAAAAGTCAATGATATCATTTTAATTGTTAACATTTTTCATAAATTATTTTATAAAAAATCATATTTCATAACAAAAATAAAGATTTGAAAACTATTTCCGTTCAATAAAATAATGTATAAAAAAATTTGATCAAAAGCTATAATTATTCATAATAATTTACAATCGCTAATTGGAAATATTACAAACAATGTTACAAACAATATAAATTATTACATCTTGATCAAAACAATAAAGTTACGTCAGTTATATGCACCACAGCTGTCCTCATACTTTGTGAAATCGTTGTAATGGAATTTTCAAACTTCAGCAAGCTGTAGCTTCAAAACGGTAAGTTGTATGTAAAAAATGTTTAAATAAAAGTTGTTCGTAATATTAAAAGGAACAACTTTTACATTTACAATATAGTTGAAAAAAGTAAATTTAATAGCAAAAAAGTGGAAAAACTCTTATTTTGGAACTTCAGCGCCACCTACTGCGTGCATTTTTTGTTGTACGGCATAGCACCAATGAGATTAATTGTAGATATCGATGTCCTCTACATTTTTTCTTGAATTAATTTTTCTGTGAAATGCATTAATCACGAGATAAATGCATTTCAAAATTTTTTTGAGTTTTTCAAAACACGCATCACGGTCCAACGTGGCCGACCCAATAAACCCTTTTCTAACATCATTCTCCAGCTATTAACAAAGATTCAGCCACTGGTTATTTTCTGTACCGTCGAAATGCCAGATTGACTGAACTAATGGTAAATTCGATTAAGAGTGTTCGATACAGGAGAACGGACAATAGAATTCACCATGGTAAATTCGATTGAGAGTGTCCAATACAGGAGAACGGACAATAATAGAACATACGCGCAAAAGCTCCTGACTTCACGTTAGTGCTTGAACCAATTTCAATTTTGATGCTGTGTAGGCAACTCATGGCCAAAACGTGTCAATAATTCATAAATGCAAGTAAAATAATATTAAATTTGCATTTGCAATATTCACCTTTAAATGTTCACGATATTGATGCTTTTCGAAATTCAATTCTGATTAGGATCAAACCATTATACCAAGTTCTACATAAAATAATAATACATATGTATAGCTTCTTTATTTTTCAAATTAAGTTGGTTTAGTCACATTATTTGGTTTTGATTTCACACCGACTTAAGTCATCTATTTGTGAACAAATATATAATATTTGAAACTAATAATCATTATGTAATTCATAATGAACTGATGTATTCCTCTCATCCATCCATGTTGCTAGTGATTATCTGAAAAAGAAATAATTTACAGTTCTAAATAAACTATACAGGGTGTCCGGGAATATGTTGGAAATCTCTCGGATTCAGATAAAACATAGAAACATAAGATGACAAGTTCCCATTATTTTTTTTCCTAGCGGAGATACGGCCTCCTAAATGACGCCACTGGAAATCCATTCTACTGGAATAAATCTTAAACTACTTTATATAATTTCATAAAAATTTGATATGGTAAACAGTAGTAAGGACCTCGTAAAATACTGCTCTTAAAATTGAATAAGCTTGTTTAGTTTACCAGGGGCGGACTAGGTTGTACAACTTAATGCTTACATTTTTAACACCCTCTATGATAAGGAGTTAAAAAAAAAACAAATTTGGATACCTTTAAGATTAATCTGAAGAAAAGGTACTCTTGTTCATTGTCAATAAAATGAACCGTTTTCAAGGTATCCAAATTTGTTTTTCCAAGAAATGGAAAAGAATCGAAATCATTCGGGAGATAGAAGAAACGAAATATGATTTTATCGCAATTTTCATTAGTCTACCCAAATGATTTCGATTTTTTTCCATATCCTGGAAAAACAAATTTGGATACCTTGAAAACGATTCATTTTATCGACAATGAACAAGAGTTCCTTCTCTTTAGCTTAATGTTCAAGGTTCAAGGTATCCAAATTTGTTTTTTCAACTCCTTATCATACAGGGTGTTAAAAATGTAAGCATTAAAATGTACAACCTAGACCGCCCCTGGTAAACTAAACGAGCTAATTTAAATTTGAGGGCAGTATTTTAAGAGGTCCTTAATACTGTTTATCATATAAAATTTTCATTAAATTATATTAAGTATTTTATAATTATTATTTCCAGTGGCGTCATTTAGGAGGCAGTACCTCCGTAGGAAGGGCCATTAGGAAAAAATTGATGGAAACTTGTCATCTAATTTTTTATGTTTTATTTGAATCCGAGAGATTTCCCACATTTTCCCGTATACCTATTGCCTAAAGTAGTAAACCATTTTTATGTAAACGAGCAGCAAATGGAAGTAGACTCATAACAAATTTAGGATCATAAAATGAAACTGAAGAAGAGAAGAACTCATTCGACACATTTTAAATGGTTGGCATATGCTTCATTTAAAGATTGAAATAATGTGAATTGTAGTATCAATGTGGAAATCTATTGAATTGGACATGAGTAAAATTTCCGGGATGTTTTCCGATAAATTACATTCTTCATTACGCTCGGTTAAGTGCGCAAAGGCAAAGATACGTCGGTTTATTGACATACATGCCTTTAGATATCCACTTAAAGTGTATTGAAAGTTTTTTTTCTGGGTTTTCTCTCCCAAACTCTGAAAAATATCTATAAAATAAAAATTGATTATTTTGTGATTTGCTTCTGCGTAAGAAACACAGGATATTTGTCAGAAGCAAACAAGTGAACAATGTTGCCCAACAAACAACAACGAAACAACATCAACGAAGAAAGAACTATATCGTAACGTTTCGGAGTCTATATCAGACGCCTTCGTCAGACGCTTAATGAATTTCACAAAATAACTATCAACAAAATAATTCTAACGATTTTCATTAAGCGTCGGACGAACGAGTCTGATATAGACTCCGAAATGTTACGATATAGTTCTTTCTTCGTTGATGTTGTTTCGTTGTTGTTTGTTGGGCAACATTGTTCAATTGTTTGCTCCTAACAAATATCCTATGTTTCTTACGCAGAAGCAAATCACAAAATAATTAATTTTTATTTTATAGATATTTTTCAGAGTTTGGGAGAGAAAACCCAGAAAAAAACCTTTCAATAATGAGTATACCTCCTACAGTATCCTTTAACGATTACTTGAAGTGTACTTAAAGTACTGTGTGTGAAGTAGCTCCAGCTTGTCGAACCCATAAGTAATCAGTATCCATTTCATTATCCTTCATTAAGGGATGAACAAACCCGGCTTCTTATCCGCAGGAATAAGGTCCAATTACTCCAACTGTAGGAGAAAGTTCAGAGACTGGCCTTGCTTTGTGTTACTGGACCAATTGCCCTCCAGCTTCTGGTGAGGGCCGAACCGAGGTTGGGGGCCCACAGGTTGAGGCTAAACGGTGGAGAAGACGGTCATGTGGACACGCTTGGATTGGGGGACTTATTAGTCACTTGATCCTGAACATGGTGAGCGACTGGAGTCTAATAGCTCACGAATTTGATCCTTCATTCAAGCTGGGGCTAACGCCCCCCGCGGAGGGGGAGAAAAGACCACACAGTGAACTAACATGGCTCGCGGACGGTTCAGTGATGGGCGGACCCTCTGGAGTTGGAGTGTATGGGACTATGGCGGAAGTAGTAGCCATCACAACATGTGTCGTGGAGAATATTCGTATGGGCTATTCCAATAGAAACATACGAATTCTCTCAGACAGTCATGCAGCAATTAAGGCAATAGCTGGAGGATTAAATCCAGGCTTGTGTTGGAATGCCGACAGCACCTGGAAACCTTGGCTGCCAGAAACTGAGCGAGTTCGGGAGGGCGCTGGGGTACACAGGGGTTGAAGGAAATGAAAGAGCTGACGCACTCTAGAGAGGGCTCGGTTATCCCCCTCTTCGGGCCAGAGCCGGGAGTAGGGGTGACCAAATCGGCTGAGAAAGGCGTCATTGAACAAGCATTGACATGAAGTCAGGAGCTTTTGCGCGCATGTTCTATTGTACATTCTCCTGTATTGGACAATCTTAATCGAATGGACAATAGAACTTGCGGGCAATAGCTCCTGATCAAATTTACCATGGTAAATTCGTTTAAGAGTGTCCAATACTGGAGAATGGACAATAGAACATACGCGCAGAAGCTCCTGACTTCACTTCAGTGCTTGAACCAATTTTTTTTTGTAATTTTTATAAATTTTTCTAGTGGTACGCTCCTCACAAAATTTCACACACGTCCTTATGTCGATATTCTACAACTAGTAACCAAGCTTCAATTCGATGGAGTCTATATTTTTTGGGTTTCCGAGGAAATAATATTCCACATGGGTATAACTCCGAAACCGTTGGGCCGATTATACTAATCAACGAACTTAACTCTCCCATTCGGATGTGCATCCTACCCTGAAAAGTGCAAGTCCTTATCTCCTTTTGTTCGAAAGTTATCGAGGCAACAGTCACCCATCCAGCTACTGAACTCACACAAGGCTGCTCGGATCTCCCACAATGCAGATCCGAGAAAACCCTGTTTGTAGGAAATGTGGGGAGGCAGACCGAACTACCTCACATGTCATATTTGACTGTCCGGCCCACAAACAATGGAGACTTCACTATGGGGGCGACGGCTCGACCCCGAGTGCCGGAAACCGGGCGAGGTACCTAGTCAAGGGCCTAATCCTACTTGCCAGGAAAATTGACCTAATGTAGATAATACACCGACAAGGGAGTGGGGATGTTACATGAGACTGATGTAATAGGTATTGTCGGTGGTGCAGGACTTAGCTCGGTTGAGTACACCTGAGTTGCAGGGGATCGACTAAGAGACCCTATGGAGGCTAGCAACCCGAGCTGATGAGGATCAACCATGAGACCCTGTCAGCTAATTAATAGGAGGCCGACTGAGATGCAATAAGCCTCTCTAGGCTGCAGCACAGGATACTCACTTAATTGGTATTGGTCTAACACAAACAGACAAACAAACCCCAACTGTGAGCACAGCACACCAAATGGTAACCGTACACTATGAAATGTCCCCGCGAAATTCTGAGAGCTTGAGCGTGATGTCTATTTGGCGTATTCCATATTTTAGGGGGTTACGACTGTTGGCTGCCTCTAAGGGGGGAGACATTAGAATGGGAACGATAGAGTGCTAACTGGAACGAGTAATGATATTCTGTACTTTTTCTGGACATCACTTAAAATTCATTTCCGCTATAATTTACTGAGATTCAACAGCATCGTTTCGTCAATTAAATTTTGTCTTCATCGGGTGAGTGTGGTAGATTAGATTAGGGTAGATTGTGAACGGGGTCGTTCGGCAATGTATCGAAGATATGGAATCAAGAAATAATTTCATTTTCGGGGAAATTGGAAAGTAATCAAATACGCCACTGTATTGAAATACAATCGTAATTTTTGCGCGTATGTTCTGAGGAACATCGCGTTATCATTTTGCCCAAATGTCTGTAACTTTCCAATTTTTTGACGAAAATGGTCTCAAACGATTTAGTTCGACTCCCCAATGAATAATTCGAGGTCAAATTTAATTCTGTCCGGCCGGCCGTCCGGCCGTTGCCACGATAACTTGAGAACGGAAAGAGCTAGCGACTTGAAATTTTCAGAGTAGGTGGCGCATCCCAAAACGACGGACAAGTTCGTTAATGGCATAATCGGCCCAATGGTTTCCGAGTAATAATTTTGTTTTCAACCAATTTGAATCCAATCGAATTGAAACTTGGTGAGTAGTTGTAAAATATGAACCTAAGCACGTTTGTGAAATTTTGTGCGAATCATATGGCTGGAAAATTATTAAAAAATATTTTTGTTGTCACGATACCTTGAGAACGGAATGAGATAGCGGCTTGAAATTTTCAGGTTAGGATGTGCATCAGAACGCGACATTTGAGTTTGTTTATGAGCATAACCGGCCAAACGGTTTTAGAGTTATAGCCATCTGAAATTTGGTTGTTTTTTCTCCTCATTAACTCGAAAAATACTAAACCGATTGGATTGAAACATGGTTATTAGTTGTAGAATGCCAACACGAAAATTCTTGCAAAATTTCGTGAGGATAGTATTTGTAGAAAATTTTCAAGAAATCATTGATAATTAAAAAATAAAATTCTATATATCAGTAACTATTCGTCTGAAATTGCTGAAATTTTGCAAGAGCGTTTAGAACCTAACTCTACTGCCAAGTTTTAAGTTTTAACACGATCAGTTTAATATTCATGGAGATTCGAGCAGCCTTGTGTGAGTTCAGTAGATGGGTGACCGTTGCCTCGATAACTTTCGAACAAAAGGAGATAGGGACTTGCAATTTTCAGGGTAGGTTGCGTATCCGAATGGGAGAGTTAAGTTCGTTTTTGGGCATAATCGGCTTAACGGTTTCCGAGTTATAACCACCTGGAATATTATTTCCTCGATAACTCAAAAAATAAAGATTCGATCGAATTGAAGCTTGGTAACTATCAGTAGAAAATCAACATGAAGATGTGTTTAACATTTTTTAAGAACCGTACCCCTAGCAAATTTTAAAAAATTACGAAAAAAAAATTTCGTAAGAACCGTACCTACCCCTAGAACATTTCAAAAAAATTACGAAACAAAAAATTGGTTCAAGCACTGGCGTGAAGTCAGGAGCTTTGGCGCGTATGTTCTATTGTCCATTCTCCTGTATTGGACACCCTTAATCGAATTTATCATGGTAAATTATGTTGTCCATTCTCCTGTATTGGACACTACAGTCCAATACAGGAGAATGGACAACATAATTTACCATGGTAAATTCGATTAAGGGTGTCCAATACAGGAGAATGGACAATAGAACATACGCGCCAAAGCTCCTGACTTCACGTCAGTGCTTGAACCATTTTTTATAAACATCTCGACGGCACGAAAGCGCTGCTGTATAGAAATCGTGTAATAGTTATTTTTGATAAACTTCTCGACATGAAAAGTACGTTAGCTGCATTTCCTCATGTAACTAAAATTTCACATCAGGAGAGTGAACGATGCAAACCCTCACCCGCTTGGACCACTTTACCACCCACTGCTCCACGCACATACAGATTTGGCTGTCATGTCGGTACAAAACAACCTAAAATATCAGAGGATCTTGTTTTTACAACATTTGTGAAGCTGAATATTTCTATCAGATTTTTTTTGAATTACCCCTTTATGGCATTGATGATTTTCAAAGTTCCATGTTTATCATTGATGAGTATTGTATCCGAAGGAATTTGAAAATGGTTCTGTTGAACTTCTTCATATTTTATTGCTACAAAAAACTCGATCTCTATTGATTAAATTAATTAAATTAATTATATGGTTACTATGCTACATATTTAAACAGCATGAAATTGAAACTACATATCTTTAAAAATAAGAAAATCCTTGGTCAATCTATTCTCGCCCACATTGCGGAATTGTGACTTTTGGATTAGGTATGGTTGTATTTTTCGACCGAGATATTCTATGACATATATTAATATTCTCCAGTGTCGATTCGGTTTTAAGAACAGTCGTGGTGAGGTAATATTGTCACCCCGTTTTGATATCAGCTTATGAATAAGACGTATGGAGCAGCTTTGTCTTTCACTATTGGAAATCAACGATTTACTACTTGTACAGCTTTTAGAATCACCTTACGTACGTTTTACTGAACAACGGATTGTATTCAATACGACTTGTTGGAGGTTCGTCGTTATTTTTCTCTATTTGAAAAAATATCCACTAGACAAGCAACGGCCTCTCCTCGACACCACGCTAATTCTACAGCAGCAATATGGTAAAATTTACGCATAAGACCTTCAGGAGTATTTACATCCCATAGAAATATTATTTTGTTAATGTCAGATAAATTTTGAGAAACTGAACTGGATTTATGTTTACATGGATCAGCTTGTATTTTCTTCCTGATTGTATCGCGAGCATCTTAGGCTGGTTGGAATACTACATTGTTAAACGGCTCAATCATGATATTATAGTTATAATAGTACTTTTCTTGTAAGAGTTTGTACGAAACGTTCCACATTGTCTACACCGTTGCTTCTTTGAATTCGGTCCCGTCTTTCATTCTCATATCAACCGCCCAATCCTTTAGTATTAACGCCAATTTTATTCTTTTTAGCTTCTATCTTCATTTAATTCATATTCTGGTTGCAGAATTCCATAAATATTTCCCAGATAGGTTTCTGATGTGACTGTAGGCTGTATTTCTGCGATTTTTGCGCGTATGTTCTGGGGAACATCCGGGGGAACATCGCGTTATAGGTTTGCCCAAATGTCTGTAACTTTAGAATTTTTTGACGAAGTTGGTCTCAAACGATTCAGTTCGACTCCCCAATGAAGAATTTGAGGTCAAATTTGATTCTGTCCGGCCGGCCGTCCGGCCGTCCGTTGCCACGATAATTTGAGAACGAAAAGAGCTAGTGACTTGAAATTTTCAGGGTGGATGGCGCATCGCAATACGACGGACAAGTTCGTTAATGGGCATAATCGGCCCAGTGGTTTCCGAGTAATAATTTTGTCTTCAACCAATATAAATCCGATCGAATTGAAACTTGGTGAGTAGTTGTAGAATATGAACCTAAGCACGTTTGTGAAATATTGGGCGAATCGTGAGGCTAGAAAATTTTAAAAAAATTATTAAAAAATATTTTTGTTGTCACGATAACCTGAGAACGGAAAGAGATAGCGGCTTGAAAATACAGGTTAGGTTGTGCATCTGAATGCGACATTTGAGTTTGTTTATGAGCATAATCGGCCAAACGGTTTTAGAGTTATAGCCATCTGAAATTTTCTGAAATTTGGTGGTTTTTTTTTCCTCATTAACTCGAAAAATAATGAACCGATTGAATTCAAACTTGTTTATTAGTTGTAGAATGCCAACGCGAAAATTTTTGCAAAATTTGGTGAGGATAGCATTTGTAGAAAATTTTTAATAAATCATTGAAAATAAAAAAAAAATTCTATATATCAGTAACTATCCGTTCGAAATTGCTGAAATTTTGCAAGAGCGTTCATAACCTAACTTTACTGCCAAGTTTCAAGTTTTAACACAATCGGTTGAATATTGTTGGAGATTCGAGCATTCTTGTGTGAGTTCAGTAAATGGGTCACCGTTGCCTCGATAACTTTCGAACGAAAGAAGATAGGGACATGCAATTTTCAGGGTAGGTTGTGTCATATAATATATCATGTAGATATATTATAGGTTGAGGGATGGAATATGCGCAGAAGCGCACCATGTATCATTGTAATAAAGAATGAATAAAGACAGTGGTTATCAGAAAGTAGTAGAGATTTGATGTTCCTATATAAAACACAAATAACACAGGTTGCGTATCCGAAAAGGAGAGTTGAGTTTGTTTTTGGGCATAATCGGTTCAACGGTTTCCGAGTTATATCCACCTGGAATATTATGTCCTTGATAACTCAAAAAATAAAGATTCGATTGAATTGAAGCTTGGTAACTAGTAGTAGAAAATCAGTATAAAGACGTGTTTAAAATTTTGTAAGAACCGTACCCCTAGAAAATTTGAAAAAAATGACAAAAAAAAAAATTTAAGATCCGCACCCCTAGAAAATTTTAAAAAAATCACGAAAAAAAAATTGGTTCAAGCACTGACGTGAAGTCAGAAGCTTTTGCGCGTATGTTCTATTGTCCATTCTTCTGTATTGGACACCCTTAATCGAATTTACCATGGTTAATTATGTTGTCCATTCTCCTGTATTGGACACTTAATTCGAATTTACCATGGTAAATTCGAATTAAGTGTCAAATTTACCATGGTAAATTCGAATTAAGTGTCCAATACAGGAGAATGGACAACATAATTAACCATGGTAAATTCGATCAAGGGTGTCCAATACAGAAGAATGGACAATAGAACATACGCGCAAAAGCTTTTGACTTCACGTCAGTGCTTGAACCAATTTTTTCTTTGATTAGCACAAAGCTTTGACAGCACTTAATTGCCAAATTAGTGTGATTCTATGTCGATTCCCAGTTCATTTCCGATGCAACCACCGAATTAAATACTAAATTAAGCTAATCAGAGCTTCGTGAAACCCACCAACTTTGAACATTCTTATTGCCAAAACATGACATTTTGAAATTTGGAATGAAGTTGTCAAACTCAATCGTGTTGTCATAGTGATTGATAAGTAATTGCACTCAATGTAATTGTCAGTAATAATATAACAAGAGAGTGAGAAGTAAGAAACAGACTATGCTCACGTACGCGACACAACGTGGGAGAGCTTGTGTGCACAATTGTCCCACGTATGCAACGCAAATTGACATCAGACGTTCTGGTCAATTCTCAGGTACATTATAGTGTACTACGAGTATGTTTTCTATTTCAGAGAGTGAATTTGAGGACGATATATTACGTTTGTTATTTATTTTTACTTCGATATGTTCATGCCACAAGAACAAAAATAAGAGAAGATATTGGATACACGGTATAACTAAAGAAACAGGTACCCACACATATTAATTTATTCAGTATTAAACGTAGGTACCTACATAGTGGATAAATATAAATACTTACAACACCTACCCAATTCATACAGTACAAATATGTTAAAGGAAAGTATATTAGCAGGTAGGTACTTGGCAGGCTTGCACTGTTGTTTTGCTATATCTTCCCGTGCTGCATTGCGTAATGTTGTGTCACGAAATTCATTGCATTCAATACTATTAATGAATTGTTCATCTCCCATTTTCCAAAATTCAAACTGACGCATTGCGAATGTCAGTTTCTATAGAAACACACAAGCAATCCCCCCCAATCCTAGACGCTCGTGCAATTATGACCACACACAAGCGTCTTAGTAGCTCGCCATTCGCTGACGCGCGAGGTGTGCAAAGCGTTACATTTTCAGCCACTGTTGACGTTCGCACACACACAAGCGTTTTTCAAACGTTTTGCCGGCTATCCTGACGCTAAAATCAAACACGTCTGATCTTGGCGTCCGGCGTTGCGTTCTGCTCGGCGAATCGCCAGCGTGGCAGCGGATACACATACACAGGCGTTTTTCGAGCGACTTTTGGGCGTTTTGGTCGCTAGCGGCATCGCTAGCTGCCAGAACGCCGAAAAAGTAGCATGTGTATGGGCCGCATAATGAGATAAATTCAGTCACAGGTGATATTTCATTTGACTATTTCACGAACAAGGGCGTACCCAGGGGGGGGCGTTGGGGGTTCAAACCCCCCAAAAACCGTCCAAAATGCTTACGTGAGTGTTTTGTATTCTTTTTTCACAATTTTAAAGAGCTCGAATTTTTAATAGTCAATAGTTTTTATTATTGACTTACATTATTCGAACCTTCATTACTTGGCCAATTTGGTGAGATGCAGGATAATCTTGAAATTCTAGGCTATCCAGTGGATTTGTTTTTAGGAAGATTTTCAGGTTATAAGGAATATCCTGCATTTTATTTAGGTCACACAGGACGTTCTTCAAGTACTAGGGTAGATGAATACAAAAATATGTATTGAATAAAATATCAACCGATTTGGCAGAATATTATATATAAAAAAATCATTCAATTTCACAGATATTACATAAACCTTAAAGCTGCAAAAAGGGTAAAAGGTTAGATATGCTGGAATCCCTTGAAATCTGTTAGGCTCCCTGAAAAAAACTACGTGTTACTGATGATCAGCTGGAATTCCACTTATCCCCACTTCTTTCATCTATATATAAATTGAATTGTGAACTTTATTATACTTCGTTTTGGAACTAGACTAAAACCTTATACCTATATCAGCTCAACAACGTATTATTAATATATTGTGAAACTTGAGCCAAGTTGATTTCTTCACATTTTCATGTTTTTTGACCAAGTGATTAGCGAGAACTCAACATATATCTACGTTTGAATGTTCTAGTTTTTGAGATTACTGATTACAATTCAGAACATCTTGATATCAATCAATATGGTGAAAAAACGGAATGATTTGCATGAAAACAGTGTATCTATTATATTTGCGTATACTCTACATCCTTTCCCTTCAACATACCCAAAAAACTCACGAATGGAGCTAAAGGACAAGTTGATTTACTCATGCATCATTTTATCCTATTATAGACCAAATATTCAGAAAATAGATTTGTTAATATTTAATATTTTCTGGTGTATTGATAGCATTACAGTATTGAACAAATATGCAAAGAATTTGAGATATCAGCCCTCTCCATTCCAATAGTTTTTGGATACAGGACAATTATAAATGAATCTTACATTAATATACCTATTTCTTGATATCTTCCAAAGGACACATTACGCTCATGAAACTATTCATATCTTCCTCACTCTGCAGTTGTCTCAACCGTACGGTGACGGAGTTATCAAAAGCACCACTGGACACCAAACGGATGGTTGTTGTGCCGCAAGCTATCATTTCCTCGAATTTACCTATTGGAAGAAAACACTATTATTGATTTTTCCACATCAAGAGTTCTTAGATTATTTCTTTCGAACTTCCGTGGTCTAAATATACGACAAACAAAATGACCGAAATGTTAATACCAATTTTGTGCGCTCGTAACAATCGCAATCATTTCGCCCAAATGTCTTTAGTTTCCGAATTCTAGGCCGACAATGGCTTCCAGCCATTAGTGAACACGATATCTATCTATCTATCGTAAAAATATGAAAAAGCACTGACGTGAAGTCAGTAATCTCCTCCGCGCGTTTTCGCGTTGGTTGATTTGAATTGAATGATGAGTATTTCAAGCGCTCGGTGGATACAGCGAGCCGGAGATCTACTCAGGGTGTAGAGGACAGAGCTCTGTCAAGGTTCGTGTAAGGATAGAGTAACAAAGTCGACAAAGAACACAACTGATTCTCCTTAGTCGCACAAACTCCTAGGGCAGACCTAGGAGGTTCAGTATAATTATAATCATGTCTATAGCCGCGTGCCAAAGTAGATTGAAACCACGTCAATGCTTTTTTAGCCTTTTTCTACTGACCCTCCTAGGGCTTCCCGAAGGATATCCCTCAGAACCTCCTACTAGCTTGTGTGACTAAGGAGAGTCAGTTGTGTTCTTTGTCTACTTTGTTACTCTATCCTTCCGCCAGCCTTGATACAGCAGTGTTAATTTTGGCCCGACAGTGAATGAAGTCCACTTCCCTCTGAGTCGGTCTCCAGCTCGCTCTGTCCCCTGAGCTTGAAACAATAACCCCCGGTTTCTAAAAGGCTGATCAACACAAATGTTAACTAATCAGTGATCAATCTCTTGTCAACCCTCATCTGAGTTGCGCAAAGTGCAAAAACTCGGACTGATTTGACATTAACAGTTCTGTTAACTTTGACCAGCCTTTCAGAAACCGGGTGTAATTATTCAATTCAAATCACCCAACGTAAACACGCGTGGCAAAGAGTACTGACCTCACGTCAGGGCTTTTTATATTTTTCAATTTTTTTCACAATTCTCGCTATTAATTTTACCGTAGGCCGAAATAAAAAAAATTGGTTATTGGAACAACGTTGCTAATGCAATTGCTTACGCCTATTCTACAAATCCGAATCTAATTCAAAACAGATCTTCCGAATATAGTTATTTATAAATTGGCATCAGAGACAAGGTACAGACATTAGAATTCGGAAACAACGCTATTTGTTCGAATCTAACTTGTCTGTGCACAGCATTACCATGAATTTTCTTTTAAAACCTCACAATATTGGCTCAGCACCAAATCTATGACCATTAGACGTAAACCTCTCCTAGCATAAGCCTTACAACACAAAAAGAGCCACTTCTCCTCTGCGCATGCGTAATCTACTCGTGACTGAAATTCCTCTCGAAATCACACACCTCACACAAAACTCACGCGGACCCCCCCAAGGGGATTTAATGGAGGAGAAGCATCTTGCACCTCAAACCCCAAATCCTCGTCAACGAAAACTCCACCAGTTAAATCACTTCTCGTCTACTCATACGCATGAAGAAAAATGTATCCTGAATTTCCAAAGTGGCTCCAGGGTCACGGTATGAACACTCCAACTCGGCAACAACGCTATTTACCCCAAACTTGTCCGTGTACAGAATTGCCATGATTTTTTTTAACCTCAGAATATCGGCTCAGCACCAGACCCATGACGGATAGTCCAAATCCACGCCCACCATAACCCATACAACCCAAAAACAGTCACATCTCCTTTGCGCATGTGCAATACATTCGTGGCTGGATGTCCTCTCAACATCACAAACCTCACACAAAACTCGGATTCTCCAAGACCAGTGGTACAGGAGACATCGCATCTTCAACATGCGCATACGCGGACCCTCACAAGTAAACCAATCCTTTCAGACGAAAACTGCAGCATGCGAATAACGCCTGCTCATGCGAATAACGAAATATTGGCCCCAAGGAATGTGTTGTGAACACTACACCTCGGAAACTACGCTGTTTCGTCAAAACTGGCTTCCACACTGACAGAATTGACATGAGGTGGCGATATGGCCTTTCAGTTACATCCCCAGTCGATCAACGTTCAGACAAATTTTGAAAACCAATATAAAATTCCACACGTCATTCACCCACTAATTCAATTTGCCACGGTAGTTACTAGTCCATATTTCAAACAGTTGCCCTCGTACAAATCGCACGAATCAGATAAAACACGTCGAATGTTTACCAGATGTTATTTTCCACGTAGGAAAACAACTGAAATAATTTGTTCAGTTTGGAAGTTCAAAATAATTAAATTTGTTTTCAGACTCCTAGTGGTCTGTTCTCAGTGAAATCATCATTGGTCACCAAATTGACAAAATTCAACTCAATCCGATATTTGGTTTCGGAATTTCAAGCAAAATATTTCGCTAATAGTTAAACATTTTTTGAATTTTTTCTACTCATGCTATCCCCACAGAATTGCACAATTGTTTGCGCCGATACTTTGCATCTAACTACCAAGTTTCAATTCAATCGGATAAGTATTTTTCGAGTTATTGCGAAAACAAAATCTCCAAATTTTCAATTTTTTTTTTGTCTAGTTTATAGCCATCCGATCAATACAAAACTTCGCATGCGTATAAAGGTCATTATTTTACAATTTGATGCGATCAGGTAGATCGAGTGATGGGTTTCGGAAACATTCATAAAAAATGTTTTAACTGAGAATGGCCTTAACTCTGCAAATTTCAATCCTCTAACTCATTCAGTTCGAGAGTTATCGTGCTTATGGCCGGACGGACAGAATTGGATTTGACCTCGGATTATTCATCAATGAGTCGGACCCAATCGTTTGAGAACTTTTTCGGCAAAAAATTCGAAAAGTACAGTCATTGTGGCAAAATGATAGCACGCTGTTCCTTGCGGAACACGCGCGCAAAAAGAAGCATAGAAACTTAAAATTCAAAGGGGAGGTTTGTAGCATGATACGCCAGTCAAATTCGTGGGCAAAATCTGATAAATGGTTTCATGAAAGTACCCATTTGGAGTATTTTGCAAAAATGTTTCCGAAACTACCGACATTCCCAAGTTATTATTAGGTATTGAGTTATAGATGAACTATTGTAAGCTTCATGCGAAATATCATCATAATCTATAGAAATGAAATAGAAATTAATGGAAAAAGCCTTAAAAAGCACTGACGTGAAGTCAGTGAGCTTTTGTGCGCATGATCCATTGTCTATTCATCACGTCAGAAACCAAAATCTGTTGATAACTTTGCTGGTCGAGTGTAAAAGCAGTGGACCAGTATATTTCAATCCGTTAGAATATTTCGATATTTCGGCAATATCTTCACCCATATAAATCCAATCGAATTCGAATCCACAATTTTTTAAATTTACCGTTAAATAAAGTTTTGAGGGCTCTGGCAGAATTCCTACGATATCTGAGATAGTTTCTGAGATACCGAATTTTCTTAAATATTTTTTCTCTCTAATTTTTCAGTCATGTGATCCTCACAAAATTTTGCGTAAGTCTTCATGTGGGTATTCGATCAAATCACCATTTTTCGAGTTATTGGAAAACAAAATTTCAGATGGCTATTAACTCTGCAGCCAGTCGAAGGCTTTTGCCCATTAACGAACATTTGGACTCCAAACCTACTCTGAAGTTCAACTCTCTTACTCCTTGCATTTAAGCTCAATCGTGCGTGAGTCGAAACTAATCGTTTTAGACGATTCTGGGCCAAATATTTGATGATTACAGATATTTGGACGAATTGATAGGCACTCTATTCACCTGAACAGCGCGCCAAAAATGATGACTACTTTGTACGAGCACATAAAAACAGGACTACAAATTCAAAGAAACCTTAACTGAAGATAATTGAGCACAAACATGGAGTCAAAATATTGTCTACGACTGTGTTAATATACATTGAATGGAACAATTGATTAGAACTCCTATAATCTATTTGATTGTCATCGCCATCCCAATGATTATAATCGATAATGAAATAATTATATCATTTAGAGTCCATTCATTTGTGCACAGCGAGCAATAAGGCAACCAGTAGAGTGACTTTGGGAATGCATGCAGCCTCATGCAGGGTGTTTGGTTTACCGATACATATTCGAAAGGGTGTGGAAGATCAGATCATGATGAACGTATTTGACCATATATGATATTGCACAAAGTGTTACACATTTCGAGATCTAGTCGTTTTTCCAAATTTGAACGAATTAACTGTTTACGAGCATTGAAGTTACAATAAAATTATAGTCGAACGTTTGATCTGGCTCTCCCTTTTTGCACGCATGTTCTAGGGAGGAGCGTGCTATCATTTCGCACAAATGTATGTAATATTCGAATTTTTTGCAAAAATGTTCTCAAATTTTGTTTTCAAACGATACAGATCAGATCGAATTGAAATTTGGTTATTAGCTGTTAAATGCAGCCAAATACTTATGCAAAATCTCGTGTGGATTGCATTACTAGAAAATAAAGAAAAATAATTCAGCTCGATCGACCTTTTATGAAGCGTGAATAGACATTGGATCATGCACGCAAAAGTTCCAGACTTCACGAGAGAGCATTTTAAGAATTTTTAAATTGAATATGTATGCAGAAATTAAATTTCCACCCTTGTGAATAGTAGTCAATTTTAGTTTCAATGGTGCAGACGACGTGTACCGACGTTCGTACCGAAGATGTATATCTGGCACCTATCTCTGTCTGAATGAAACCCAAACCATCCCTATGACAAGTAAAGATTAACTTTGGAGGCACCACGAAGTCCAAAAATTCGTTTTGGGATACTGTTTAGTTTTTTCTGAAAAGGAAATTCTAAGAACAAAATAATGTAAGGTGTATCATAAATTTTAGAGCAACACGTATCTTCCTTCATGGCAGACCCAATTTTGTTGAACTGTAGTGTGCTGAAAGTATTGTACCCTTGAAATCCCATTGCATAACGCGAAGTATTTCAGCCCGAGGATTCACCAATCAGCGTATAACACCACCTTGGTAGTACAACCCTATGAGAGAGGTTAAAAAGGGAGAAAGTTGAGTGGCAGTGAGTTGAATGGTAGTCGATTTGGTCGGGTTGAGCGGGCTTGAGCTCAGTGCGGGAGTTCGGTGGAATCCTCGAGTAGCTCAGGAAGTTGATTCCTTTATAGACGTGCGAAAGGAGAGTTTGACGGCAGAGACGAGCAACGTAGTATTAGATAGTATTAGGACGTAAAGAACCCCAGTAATCAACCATATTTCATGTATTGTTGATTACGATGGCGATAAGTTTAAGATTGTAGAGTTAGATAAAACCTGTTCATATTATCATACACTGTTCTATTTATCAACCCAAGAGTGTAGGCAAGAATCATTAAGCTTAGTTTACTTTATTAAATTGTCTTCAAAATATTCAAGCCCTGTCAAGATATACAATATTAAAAACACAATATTGTTTATATGTATATTGTTGTACCCCTATTGTGCCCCCCCTTCAGAGCTGTCGATGTCATTACCATATACAGCTCGCCTGTATATGAGTCAGTTCCAGTTCGCAAGTTCCAGAGTTCTGATGAACTCCAGTATCTGGGATGGCTTCAATCAGGCTAGGTCTTCGCTCCTGCAGAATTCTTGCCCAAAGCATTCCCTATGTTGGTTTGAGATGGCAAGGCATTCCGTTGTCAGGTGATCAGGAGTTTCATCCTCGTCCCAACATAATCTGCACTCGTCAGTTTCTGCAAGCCCTAATCTCATCATATGCTTCCCGAGGCCGCAGTTCCCTGGGAGAAAGCCACTGAGGAGGTGCAACTTGTTCTCACTGAGGTCCAAGTATTTCTTGGATCTGACAGTATCAAAGTTCTGGAGGAATTTCTTGCAGTGATGCATTCCGGGGAGACATCTCCAGAAAGTACCTCTCTCAGTTTCTTCTTTCGTCTGGAATTCACTTTTGTAGGTGTGTCTACCAACCCCACAATTAGGTTCCGGGCCAATAAAGAGGGTTTGTGCTCCTTTCTTGGCAAGTGTGTTGGCCTCCTCATGTCCTATGATTCCCGCGTGACCAGGAACCCAGACCAAGGATACCCTATTGTTCTTGCCTACTTCATTGAGTTTTCTTTGGCACTCCCGTATTAGCTTGGATTCGATAAAATAGGAGCTCAGAGCTTTAATAGCAGCTTGACTGTCAGAGTGGATTGCTATATCACATCTCTGATAGTTTCTTTATAGGTTCATTTCCATGCATCTTTCTATTGCAAGAACTTCTGCCTGAAAGATGCTCGGAAAGGAGCCTAGCGATGGTGAGCATTTGGTGCCTGGCCCATATACTCCAGCGCCAGCTCCTGTAGTGGTTTTTGAAACGTCTGTGTACCATTTAATGGCATTTCTTTTAAGAACTTGGGTGGTGGATTCCCTGTCCCAGTCTTCTTTCCTACCAAGCATCGTATTAAAGTATTTTCGATGCTTACTTTCTTGATCATTTCGTCACTATGAAGATTGGCTGATGAAGTGTACCTGGTAAGAGAGGACCAGGCTTTCTGGTTTTTAATACTCTCATTACCTGATCCTTTCCTAGATATTCTGAGAATGGCCTCATGGGCCATCTTCTCTATCACTAGATGAAGTGGTGTGAGATTTGTTGTAATCTCAAGTACCCTGGTAAATACACAATAGAAATATGTGAGAAACATTTCATATATTTGAACATAGGTAAGTTGTCTGAACATTTTCAACTTCAATTTAAAATATAGTTTTATTTTTTTATCATATTCTCAGGCTTCCATATGCTGAGGCGTCATGTGCTCTCAGGTTTAAAGTCAGCTTTCATAAGCTCCTCCAGACTATATAGTGGACTCCTCAATTCCTCAACTTCTTTGTGACCGATTTAAACTTTTTCATATCCATGTCCTTGATATCTTCTGGCAAACGATTATACTGAAAGGCACACAAAAGTCCACACTACCATAGTCAAACGAGTCCTTGGTACCACATAATCTCCACTGGCTCTGGTGTGGTACGAATTAATATCCTGATGACGGACTCCATCCACCTTCACACCATGGAATCGCATCAAACAAGCATCTATGTAGCAACTGGGAATAGTGATCACTAAATGGAAATGAGCTTATCATGAACATTCCTGTTGACTATCTTGGTACTACTAGTTGTTGTGTCTTATCCATATTCAGTTTCATCTAATTCTCTACGTACCAGTTATGTGCCACTAGTAGAGCTCCTCTTGACCGATCGTCCAGGTCCCGCCCCTACCTAGCAACGCTCAAAATAGTTAAATCGTGTGCAAAAGCTTCCTCTTTTCCATTTATGCTCAATAGTAAGTCGTTCGAGAAAATTAAATAGAGAATAGGACCCAAGACAGATCCCTGAGACAAGCACACCCTCAAATTGAGCTGTTTCGTCTTCTGATCGTTCCACTCCACCAATTGTAACCTCCCACCAAGATACGATCGGATCAGTTTCAGTGGTAAACGAATTCATAAATATTGATATTTGGATGTTTTGTATTAAATTACATTCGGATTGGAAGAATAGGCGTAAGCAATTGCGTTCATAACGGAGTTCCCCAACCCAATTTTTTTTGTTGGCTCAGCACCAAACCACCATGTTCAGTTAATGGAATTCACTTGTATTCTAGTAAAAACAATACCATAAACAGCCAGCTCACTACTACTGCATGCGCAGTTCACTCATTGCCGATAGTGAATAGTGGGTTTCAGAGTTGGCCCCAGAGCCACGGTATGGACACTTCAACTGGAAAACAACGCTATTTCCCTGAAACTTGTCCACAATATCGGCTAAGCACCAGACCTATGACCGCTAAACGTAAACCACTCCCAACGTAACCCACACAACACAATAACAGCCACTTCTACTCTGCGTATGCGTAATCCACTCGTGACTGAAAGTCCTCTGAAAATCACACACCTCACACGAAACTCCGATTCTTCAACACCAGTGGTTCAAGAGATATAACAGCTCAATCAAAGCATGCGCGGACCCTCGCAAGGGGATTCTATGAAGGAATAGCATCCTCCTCCTCAAATCCCCAACCTTCTACTACGAAAACACCAGCAGTTGAATCACTTCTCGTCTGCCCATGCACGTAACGATAGGGCAGCATTAATTTAAAAAATTGGCCAAGAACTACGTTATTGTAACTTCACTCTACGCTATGAGTTGTGAATATAGCGTTCCAGTCCTCCCCAATCGCTCAACGTTCAGACAAATTTTGAAAAAGATTTTAAAATTCCACACAGCATTCATCCACTTATTATATCACCACCGTACCTACACGTCCATTTTTAAATTAATTGCCCTTTTACATATGCTGGCGATGCAATAATCAGATAAAACACATGTAGGAACCGAAGTCGAAATCAAACAGATTTGATTCACGTCGAAAACAACTGAAATGATTTTCGTAGTTGTGGAGGTTCTAAATAATTTAAAAAAACTCCAAATGGTCTGTTTTCATTATTGGTCACCGAAATGCAAAAATATATACTCCATTCGATATTTGGTTTCGGAATTTCAGCCAAAATATTCCGCAGAATTGTTTCACATCTTTTATTTTTTCTAGTCATGGGATGCTCAAGAAATTTCGCACAAGTTTTTGCGTCGGTTTTTAGCATCTAACTACCGAGTTTAAATCGATCAGATCAGTATTTTTCTCCATATATTTCGAGTTATTGTGAAAGGAAAATTTAGAAATTTTTCACATTTTTTTTTCAGTTTGTAGTTTTTCAATACAATACTTAGCATTCATATAAAGGCCATAGTTCTTCAATTTGATGCCAAATTTGAGATAGACCGAGGGATTAGTTTCGAAAATATTCATAAAAAATGCTTTAAATAAAATGGCCGTAACTCCGAAACCCCTTGTTGGATACCGCCCATTAACGAACTTAACCGAGATATTTACGCTCCAAAACTACCCTGCAAATTTCAACTCTCCTACTCATTTCGCTCAAGAGTTATTGTATATACGGATGGCCGGACGCACTGAGTCGAACCCATTTATGAGACCATTTTCGCCAAAAAAATCCGAGAATACAGACATCTGGGCAAAATGATTGCAGACTGTTCCTGGAAATACCGCAATAATAGAGAATACAATCGTGTACAATTTCTGACATGATTCTATACAGCGTGGTCCAAATCTTAACCGCGAAATTATAACCTCGTATTCTAAGTCAAAAATAAGCCCTAGTTTCTCATATAAACATATGTAGAGAAATGCTTGCTGTCGAGATACAGGGTGTTAAAATTATAGAGAAAAAAATGTTTTTTATTAATAACTTTTACACTTCTTAAAACATCTCTATGAAATTTGGGACATAGGTTTAAGGCATCAAGGAGCGCTTTTTGCATGAAATTATTCTTTTTTATTCTACCAGTGGCGTCCGTACTGCATCGAGATTAATATTTTTAGACGAAAAAATGATACGCCAATGATTTTTCCAACATTAAAAATTACTCTTGGAATCCTTATTTACTTTGAAGCAAATTCTTTTTCCATACTTTTTGACGTACGAGGCACCGTTTCCGAGTAAAAAAATTACACACATTCTCATGCATGAAGAAATCGCTGAAATTTGATGTGGTACATCATAATAATAATAATACTTTCTTTGTAAACGAAACGTGTAATGAAATAAAATAAGCTTTAACAGCCATACTCAAATACGAAATTAAAGAAGATGGTCGAAGTGAAAGAAAAAAAAATTCGATTAAGGGTGTCCAATACAGAAGAATGGACAATATAACATACGCGCAAAAGCTTCTGACTTCAGGTCAGTGCTTGAACCAATTTTGTTTTTCGTGATTTTTTTAAAATTTTCTAGGGGTACGGTTCTTAAAATTTTTTTTTTCGTCATTTTTTTCAGATTTTCTAGGGGTGCGGTTCTTACGAAATTTTAAACACGTCTTTATGTTGATTTTCTTCTACTAGTTACCATGCACCAATTCGATCGAATATTTATTTTTTGAGTTATTAAGGAAATAATATTCCAGGTGGGCATAACTCGGAAACCGTTAGACCGATTATGCCCAAAAACGAACTCAACTCTCCCTTTCGGATACGCAACCTACCCTGAAAATTGCAAGTCCCTATCTCCTTTCGTTCGAAAGTTATCGAGGCAACGGTCACCCATCTACTGAACTCACACAAGAATGCTCGAATCTCCAACAATATTTAACCGATCGTATTAAAACTTGAAAATTGGCAGTAGAGTTAGGTTATGAAGCCTCTTGCAAAATTTCAGCAATTTCAAACGAATAGTTACTGATATAAAGAATTTTTTTTTATATTCAATGATTTATTAAAAATTTTCTACGAATGCTATCCTCACCAAATTTTGCAAACATATTCGCGTTGGCATTCTGCAACTAATAACCATGTTTGAATTCAATCGGTTCAGCCACCAAATTTCAGAAAATTTCAGATGGCTATAACTCTAAAACCGTTTGGCCGTTTATGCTCATAAACAAACTGAAATGTCGCGTTCTGGTGCACATCCTAACTTGAAAACTTCAAGCCGCTATCTCATTCCGTTCTCAAGATATCGTGACAAATATTTTTTAATATATTTTTTTTAATTTTCTAGCCATACTATTCGCACAAAATTTCACAAACGTGCTTAGGTTCATATTCTACAACTACGACCAAGTTTCAATTCGATCGGATTTATATTGGTTGAAAACAAAATTATTACTCGGAAACCACTGGGCCGATTATGCCCATTAACGAACTTGTCCGTCGTATTGGGATGCGCCACCCACCCTGAACATTTCAAGTCGCTAGCTCTTTTCGTTCTCAAGTTATCGTGGCAACGGACGGCCGGACGGACAGAATCAAATTTGACCTCGAATTCTTCATTGGGGAGTCGAACTTAATCGTTTGAGACCATTTTCGTCAAAAAATTCGAAAGTTACAGACATTTGGGCAAAATGATAACGCGATGTTCCCCAGAACATACGCGCAAAAACCATTTTTTTTTATTTTAACACCCTGTATTTCAAAGGAGAAACATTTCTCGACATGTTTATATGACAAACTCGGACTTATTTTTGACGTAGAATACGAGGTTAAAATTTCTTGGTCAAGATCTTGACCACCCGGTAGATGTATTCCAACGCTTTGTCTCAGTCATCCCGCAGACATGAGATACCGATCAAAATATCCTTTGAAACGGAATTGTGTAAGTTTTTCAGTACGATTTCTTACCTGGCCTTGAGTTCAGTCCGCAGAGAGAGTCAGCCAAAATCATTCGTGAATTATCCAGTCCGGTGGAGCCACCAATTTGGACGAAATCGTCCAGTCCTCTCTTTTGACACTGAAACATAATTATATTGGTCTTTTGAATCTATAACTATTATTTTTCATAACACCATGAAGAAAATGGAGAATCTCACCTTGTGAATGGTTCCCGTCTCTACCTCCATGCTTCGCGTGTCTGATCTAACTATGCCAATATTCATAGCCACCACTCTTACTGAAGATGGAAATAAGGTACTCACGCTGCAGTTAGATCTCTTTTCGTAATTCTTTAAGGTATAAACATCCCCTAGACCTTGAAGAAGGACATTGCAAGCTGAAATTCAAAACCATAGTAAATAAACAATAGATCGTAGTTCTGAGACTCCTAATGAATAGGTCGTAAGTCTGGAAGAACAAAATGGACTATCTTCTCAAATGGCCTTAAACTATTTATACCGGGTGTTTCTTATGAACATGCTTATAATTTTAGAGGACATCTTGGTGTCCATTTTGAGATAAAAACTATTTCTTGATGAATCTAGTATCTATGTGAAGGGTTATTTTGTGTTTGCATTCCAAAATTCTCTAAATCTCAGTCGCGTATGATATTATCCTATGCTAACTACGTAATCAGTGAAATATATTTTTTGTGAACAAACGAACGCGCTGAAGTGAGTGCTTTCAAAATCTTCGAGCTCTATTTTCGGAGTACAAATCCTTCGTTACGTTCTTTGCAGCAAATACATTCTCACATGCAATGGAATTTCGAGGGTAGTCTCTTTAAGCCAGTCGTCCAGTCGGAGCGGCAGTCAAGTTCGTCCGATTCCGTTAACATGTTACCACAAGGAAAACCTTCCGTTATCGGTTCAGACAAAGAAAGTAAGGAAGGAAGGAACACGTATAACACGAGTCAGCTTGCTATACTACTCCCACAGCTGCGCTTGGCGGTGATACTTAAACTGTCCTGCGAAAAGGCCTCCAGGGTAACACCTGCTAGACCAGAACCCTTCTGTAGGCTTGGAAAAGATCAATACAAGGCAGTAGTCAAACAATGAGAGCTAATTGATAGAATAGCTCCTTGGAGAAATACTCCACGCCTTGCACAGGCAAATGATTCGTAGATTTCTCACCATCCTATACCAAAAGCTTATGCAGATGCCACGAGCTGAGCGTCGGGTAATTGAGGGACTGCGGACAGGGCACTGTCGGTACAAGTACCAATTGCATGGCATGGCAAGTCAGCAAACCAAACATGCATGCTCGGTGGATCGGAAAAGGAAACTGCTGAACATATACAGGGTGTCCCAAGTTCGAATGCCTCTTAGACGTTTCTGGAGAACTGGACATTTTTGAAATCTGAAAATTGGGATTATGATATTGCTTGAAATTCTCTACAGAGCTGAAATATTTTCGAAGCACAAGCACTTTCGGTTATACAGGGAGGGAAAATAAATTTGATGAAAAAATTTTTTTCAAGTTTTGTATTCCTGGTATGATCAAGTATTCAATGCTGAATACATTTCTGTTAAAACCATTGTATTCATTCGAATATTCTTCAAAATATCGAAAAAACAACGGAAAAAAGCCAAATATGTTTAATAAGTATTATGTTCATTATTCTTATTTTAAACATCCTTAACGTGAACCGTTTTTACAACATCGAAGAGGAAGAATGTGGAAAGGTCATGCTTCTTTTGAATTCCAGAAATATCATCACAAGGTGTTTCAAATTTTGTGTTGAAAATTGTGATAAAAAATTGGCCATAACTTCTGTTTTTCAAATTAGAGCCCTATTTTTGCGCGTATTTTCTGGGGAACATCGCGTTATCATTTTGCCCAACTGTGAAATTTAATTCTGCGGTGCCGTTTGGCCGTCCGGCCGTTGCCACGATAACTTGAGAATGGAAAGAGCTAGCAACTTGAAATTTTCAGGGTAGGTGGCGCATCCTAATACGACGGACAAGTTCGTTAATGAGTATAATCGGCCCAATGCTTTCCGAGTAATAATTTTGTTTTCAACCAAAATAAATCCGATCAAATTTAAACTTGGTGAATAGTTGTAGAATATAAACCTTAGCACGTTTGTGAAATTTTGTGAGAATCGTGTCACTAGAAAATTTAAAAAAAATTATTAAAAAATATTGTTTATGACACGATAACCTGAGAACGGAAGGAGATAGCGGCTTGAAATTTTCAAGTTAGGTTGTGCATCTGAATGCGACATTTGAGTTCGTTTATAAGCATAATCGGCCAAACGGTTCTAGAGTTATAGCCATCTGAAATTTGGTTGTTATTTGTTCCTCATTAACTCGAAAAATACAAAACCGATTGAATTCAAACATGGTTATTAGTTGTAGAATGCCAACGCGAAAATTCTTGCAGAATTTCGTGAGGATGGTATTACCAGAAAATTAAAAAAAAATTATTGAAAATAATTGAAAAAAATTATATATATCATAAACTATTCGTCCGGCATGGCTGAAATTTTGGAAGAGCCTTCAGAACCTAACTCTACTGCAGAGTTCGAAGTTTGAATACGATCAGATCCATATTGTTGGAGAACCGAGCAGCCTTTTGTGAGTTCGGTAGCTGGATGCGAATCGTCGTATGATATGTTGTCTATGTTCGTATTTTTGCGAGAACCTTCAAAAACATGAATGACATGATACATATTTTTGCGCGTATGTTCTTGGGAAAATCGTGTTATTTCATCACAAATCTATGAGAGAGGATAGCCCTACATTAGCGGTCAGACCTGGTTTTGAATGAGAACCTCCTTTGGAGGAGGCAACTAAATATTGAAGGGATTTCTATGAACAAGAGTGAATATCTTTGCGAAATAGAGAAGGCGATTCTTCTTCAAGAGATCCATGTGCCTACAGAGGAGTAAATTTGTGAGAGGGGACTTTTGAAAGGTTATGTATTATTTTTAATATGATATCGCTGAAATTTTGCTGAAGGCTTCAAAACTTAACTTTAAATCAACCACACTTTCTGATTTGTAAGGTGAGAGGCTCATTTCTGGATATTAAATCTCGTGATGGGTAGAGAGGAATTTCAGGCCAGTTTTTCTATCACTAATGAGAATACATCTCTATGTTTCACCTCATCACATTTAGATCTATCAATGGACATTTATTGGTTAAGAATAAGTAATTGAATATTACTGGAATTCAATTGAATTTCATTCAATATGTTAGTAACGAAACTTATAATTTTCTTTACTTTGATTATTTAAATATGACATTAATTCCAGTAATATTTTTCAAGAATAATTATGTATTCTTGTCCTAAAGAAGAATTGAAGGTAGACAATAATGTGTTAATTTTTTCATCATTTCTTTCTATCCTGATTTCACGAAAAAAAAATTGGTTCAAGCACTGACGTCAAGTCAGGAGCATTTGCGCGTATGTTCTATTGTCTATTCTCCTGTATTGGACACTTTTAATCGAATTTACCATGGTGAATTATATTGTCCGTTGGCCTGTATTGGACAGCCTTAATCGAATTCACCATGGTTAATTCGATTAAGAGTGTCCAATACAGGAGAACAGACAATAGAATTCACCATGGTAAATTCGATTAAGAGTGTTCAATACAGGAGAATTGACAGTAGAACATACGCGCAAAAGCTCCTGACTTCACGAAAAAAAAATTGGTTCAAGGACTGACGTGAAGTCAGGAGCTTTTGCGCGTATGTTCTATTGTCCATTCTCCTGTATTGAACACTCTTAATCGAATTTACCATGGTGAATTCTATTGTCTGTTCTCCTGTATTGGACACTCTTAATCGAATTTACCATGGTGAATTCGATTAAGGCTATCCAATACAGGAGAATAGCCAATAGAATTCACCATGGTAAATTCGATTAAAAGTGTCCAATACAGTAGAATGGACAATAGAACATACGCTCAAAAGCTCCTGACTTCAAGTCAGTGCTTGAACCAATTGGTAGTAGAGTTAGGTTCTGAAGGCTCTCGCAGAATTTCAGCGATGTCGGAGGAATAGTTTCTGATATATAGAATTTTTTTCAATAATTTTCTATGATTTTTTTGAAATTTTCTATTGACATGATCCTCACGAAATTTTGTAAAAATTTTGGCGTTGCCATTCTACAACTAATAATCATGTTTGAATTGGATCGGTTATGTACTTTTCGAGTTATTGAGAAAATAACAATCAAATTTCAGATGGGTATAACTCCAAAACCGTTATGCCGATTATGCCTATAAACAATCTCAAATGGCGCATTCAGATTCTCAACCTAACCTGAAAATTTGAAGTCTCTATCTCTTTCCGTTCTTAGGTTATCGTGCCGTAAATAATATTTTTTAATAATTTTTTGAAAAATTTCTAGCAATACGATTCTCACAAAATTTCACAAACGTTCTTATGCTTATATTCTACAACTACTCACCAATTTTCAATTCGATCGGATTAGTATTGGTTGTAGACAAAATTATTACCCGTATAACAATTCGTTATCGATTCGTTACAGGTAGAATATCTGAATGTCCGGTACGCTAACGAAAAATCGTTATCTGAACCAGCAACAAAACGTTATCAATAACCCCTACTCCTTTGATACAGATCAAATAACGAAAAACTAACATCCAAACGATAAAGTTTTAATACAGAAATTCTTTATCGAACAGATACCTATTTTGGGAGCAAGAACTAATAAGAATTACAGTGGAAAAACATAATTTTAAATGTTTTTCTTATATTTCTGCGTTTTATCGTTCGCATATCTCCAATCATCCTCTTATTTTAGCTCTATTACTATAATATTGAATTAACGTATTAAATTAAATTTTCGTTCTTCATTTGGATTCGAACCTGCATACCTTAGCTCCAATTTTCGATCTGACCACCACCTTACCAATTCATCCATCAACTAACCTTTTTGTAGGATATCACAATTGCGTGCATTTTAACGACTGATTGGTGCAATGGATACACATAATAAAATATACGATATAACTGTCGAGCGGAGACTAAATATTCACGATTAAATCTTAGAAAAAAAAATAAAATGGAAGCTCCGCATAATAAAATTCGTAGAAATAATGGTACTTATGCAAATTACCGTAATAATGATACGGTGAAGGAATTCTGTGGAAGGAATATCAGTGTGAGAACTTCATCACTTTATTTAACATTTTTTACTCAAACGCTATAATGAATACTACGTATCATAATTTATTTTGATTTGTTATAGTAGAAGATCCGAACCTAAGTCGACCTTCACCGAGCTGATAATAGAATGAAACATATTATATAATAAATTTAGCATATTAGATAATATATTAAAAATGGGTTGCCTGAAAAAATCCTAGACAGACTATTTTTAATTTTTAAAAAAATTTCTAGTGATACGATCCTCACAAAATTTTGCAAAAATTTCCGTGTTGGCATTCTTCAACTAATAACCATATTTAAATTGGATCGCTTTAGTATTTTTCGAGTTATTAAGGGAATAAAAACCAAATTTCAGATGGCGATAATCCCAAAACCGTTTGGCCGATTATGCTTATAAACAAACTCAAATGTCACATTCAGATATTTTCGTCGAAAAATTCGAAAATTACGGACATTTCGGCAAAATGATAACACGATGTTCCCCACAACATACGCGCAAAAATAATAAACAATAGTCTGTCCAGGATTTTTTCAGGCAACCCATTTTTAGTACATTTTCTAATATACAAAATTCATTATAAAATATGTTTCATTCTATTATCAGCTCGGTGAAGGTCGACTTAGGTTCGGATCTTAGACTATTACCACAGTTATTGAAGGCATAAACATGCCGTAGGCACGATAACTCTTGAACGGAATGAGCTAGACAGTTGAAATTTTCAGAGTAGGTTTGGGGGAGAAACAAAAAAAAATATTTTTTTTACAAAACAAATTCCAAATTAAATGTTTTTTAATAAGCAGTTTTATCATAAGAATCCATTCATATCATTTTTAACTCTAACAAGCTAATACTTTCGGAGATATGATTTTTCAAAATTTCAATAATAAATCGTATTTCAACGTTGTCACAGAATGATATAATTCTATGTATGAATTGTCCTAATGTCAACTTATGTTCCTGTGACATGACATTATCTCATAAATCAAAGAATTGTGAGCGAAGTGAGAAAAATCTCAGTTGTTTGCTCCGAAATTACTTTTTCTCAGAAAAGTCTTACATTTCGGAACGGAACATGAAGTTAGTAAGAGATCTGAGAGTAGTGAGACTGCTTTTCATCCATAGACATAGATATAACTCTCGAACGGAATGAGGTAGGTAGTTGAAATTTTCAGAGTAGATTAGGGAGATGAATATCTCGGTTAAGCAAAGTTGAATCTGGCAAAATTGGCCAGATTCAATTTGATTTCTTCCATGGTGCAGTTCTCATTCTCATGATTGCTCATTTAATCTTGATAAATAAACTATTATTTGAATTGAATTTCCTTTATGATGCGGTTATATCATATGAATACATTGATATAATTCCCAACTCTGAGAAATCAATAATTTCGAAGATATAATTTGTCTGTTTGAACTAGAGCGCCAGAAAGCTCCTGTCCACAGGGCTTGAACCCATTTTTTATGATTGCGTTGGATTCTGCTATGAAAAATAGTGATATTTTTTTAACATGATTATGCTGCTAAATTCAATAGAAAAATTCTCAGAAATTATTGAATTTGGAAGCACAATCATATTTGAAAACCATCATTATTTTTCACCGCGGAATCCAACACAATTATTAAAAAAATGGGTTCAAGCCCTGTGGACAGAAACTTTCTGGCGCTCTAGTTCAAACAGACAAATTATATCTGGTATTGGTTTCTCAGAGTTGGGAATTATATGAATGTATTCATATGAAAGAACTGCATCATAAAGGAAATTCAATTCAAATAATAGTTTATTTATCAAGATTAAGTGAGCAATCATGAGAATGAGAACTGCACCACATTTTAAAATTTTTTTTTTGACACTTTGCGGGAATCTGGTCAATACAAAACTTCACATGCGTATAAAGGTCATGATTCTACAATTTGATGCTAAATTTCAGATAGATCGAGTGATCGGTTTCGGAAATATTCATAAAAAATATTTTTATTAAATCGGCCTAAACTCCGAAAACCCGTGATGGATTTCGCCCATTAACGAACTTGTCCGAGATATTTACGCTCCAAAACCACCTTGCAATTTTCAATCCGCTAACTCCTTTCGTTCGAGAGTTATCGTGCCTACGGCCGGTCGGCCGGCCGGACAGAATCGATTTCGCACTCGGATTCTTGATCAGTGAGTCGAACCAAATCGTTTGAGACCATTTTCAGCCAAAAATTCCAAAATTACAGACACTTGGGCAAATTGATAAGCACTCTGTTCCGAGGAACTAGAGCGCCAAAAAAACAAGTTTCGTACGACAATTGCCCAAAACAGGTTTAAAGTACCTACAAATAGTAGGTATTCCATAAAACATTCATTCATTATTATTATTCATTATTTGTTTATTTGTCTCAAACTTTTACAATAACAGGTTGACAGTATTAGAAACAGACAAAAAGGACCACACAACGATTAAGAAACCGATGCACAGAATAACCTGTGTTGTGTGGCCCATGGATAGATGAATATACTAAATTATAAACAAAAATTTACTTATTTAACTACATACACATCCTTGTTTGAAAATATAATGAGGAAGAGATCAAACTCTTCAGAAAACCGTAACCATGCTGACTCATAAAGTAAGAAAAAGCACCTAAAACGCAAAAAAAAAAAAAAAAAAAAACGAAATGAAACGAAACGCGCGTCGAGTAGGGGGTAAAAATGGCCTTTATTAAGCCCATACGAGGGCACGCAAACACACAAACACCAAGCACTCTATCATCCAACCAGTCATTTCAACAGTTTAACAAGTGTTTCCCTGTTTCTCCAGACACATCAACCCAACCTCTCTCCTGAACCTCCCGATGGAAAATTGCTTAATCCTATCAGGCAGCTCATTCCACATACGAGGAGCGACTACCTGGAAGGATCTGTGAAAAACTTCTGTTCTGTGGTGGGGGATAACGAAACTACTGAAATTTCTTGTGGTGTATTGATGTGAACGAGTACAGAATAATTGCCTCAAGTAGGAAGGCTCGCCCGTTCTGAGAAGTCGTCGAACGAAAACCAACATGTGCAACGTCCTTCTATTAGCCATATTGAGCAATGAGTGCTCATTCAAGTGAGGTGTTATGTGTTCTCTGTAAGGTATCATAAATGAAAACCTCATACAGGAATTATTCTGCAATTTTTGTATGGACTTAGCTGTACTCCGACTCATGGAATCTCCATAGACTACATCTGCATAATCAAACAGCGATAATACCAAAGAATTACACAGATAATATTTAGTTCGACTGGATAAAGAAGTTTTGAACCGATATAATTTCTTCAACCTAGCATAAGCCATCCTCAACTTATTTTTGATATGTACCCGGAATGACAAATCAGAATCCAAGTAAACTCCCAAATTTCTAGCCTCAGCAGCAATCGGTAAAAATGAACCCGCTAACTGTGGCCTGAAGTTATCGCGCACTGCGGTTCCCCGGGCTCTACCCACTCCAAAAATCATGACGCATGACTTAGAGGCATTCAATTTCAGATTATGATCCACGGCAAACTGACTAACTCTCCGCAAATCCTCGTTGAACTTGCTCTCACAATCCAGCAAATTATCGAATTCAAGGGGAGCGCACAATTGAGAATCGTCAGCATACTGTCGCAATAAAGCACATAAGACAGCCTCGTTCATATCCGCCACATAAATCAAGAAAAGAAGGGGGCCCAAAACAGACCCCTGAGGAACACCCCGTCCACAAGAAACAAAATCAGATTTCCTGGTGATTCCATCAGACTTCAACATCACGCAATGCGACCTTCCGGCGAGATAAGATCTAAAAAAATCAACAGAACTCCGTGAGAAGCCGAAATACTTTAGTTTAGCTAATAACATTCCATGATCCAGCGTGTCAAACGCCTTACTAAAATCAAGAAGAGCCAAACAACTACCCTGCCCCTGTTCTATGTTCAACTTTATCTTGTCAATAATATCAATTAAACAAGTTGAGGTGCTGCAACTCCTCCTGAACCCTGACTGACAATCCGGTATAATATTGTTGTTGTTAGAGAATGCAATAATTTCGTTATGAATATGTTTCTCCAATATCTTGGACACTACTGGAAAGATACTAATAGGTCTTAAATCATCTAAGCTATTACATTTGCTTGATTTAGGTATCGGCTTAATAATTGATTTCTTCCAGATGTTAGGGAAATAATGTTCCAAAATACATGAGTTTATAATATTCAGAAGAGGCCCCTTACAGAAAGGCAGGCACAATCTTAAATCTTTAATTGAAAGTTCGTCCTCACCTACAGCACCAGAGCTAACAGAGTCAACAATGTCGAGAAGGGCAGCCTCATCCATCAACCTAAACTCCAACTCACCCGTGACGGATGGATGCCTATTCTTGTTGTAAAAATTAATTTTGCTATGAGAAACGGTACTTGGAGTATTATAAGCATTCAAAAAGTGTTTATTTATTTTATCGGCAGTAGCAAGGTCAAATGGAATGGCGGAGGACGAATTTGATGTCAAATTAAGTTTTTTCATGTGATTCCAAAAATTTTTTCCCGTCGAATTGGAAACTCTATTGAAATATGCTGCCTTCTCACGGCCAATAGCATGCTTGGTATAATTTCTTAATCGCCTATAATAATTTAACTTAGCTTCAGTTCGGTACTTCAAGTATAATCACCGTGGGCCCTATCACGAATCCTTATCATATGTTTGATATTTGACGTCAGCCAGGGCATGAAAGGTCTGTCAAAAACTTTTTTCTTTAATTTGGGGCATGTGTATTCAGCAAAATATGTACATTATCGTAAAAGATATTTAACTTCAAATCGATATTCCTTTCATAGTAGATTCGATCCCATCTCAAACCTACGGCGTCTCTTTCAAAATCTTCATGAACTATACCATCATAATTTCTGTATTCGACAAACTTTCTAACATTCACGTGTCTAGCAGGAATCTGGAATCTTACATAAGTTAAGCAGTGATTAGACAAGTACTCGGAAATGGGCAACGCTGCATGATCAAGGACAGGTAACATTTTATCAGATATCATAAGATCTATGAGGCTTGAAGAGCCACTACTTGTGTAATGAGTAGGTCCAGTAATATGCTGTACAAGATCAAAAACATTCAGAATACCAAGAAGCCTGTCCGAATGGCTAGTTCCTCCCAAAATATCAACATTGAAATCTCCAGCCATAACAAGATGGTCACAAAACGGGACAACCGCAGTCAAAAAATCCTCGATAGAATCTAGAAAACTATTTAAAACTCCTGAAGGTGGCCCGTATAAACTAATGACGAGTATTTTTTTACTCCCAATGTTCACATTGAGACCTATGAACTCAGCACCTTCAAATTCAACATCAACACTTACAACTCTGCAATTAAATCGCTTACTGACATATATTCCAACTCCGCCCCCTCTGCCATCTCTATCCTTATGCAAAAAGTTATATCCAGAAATATCGAATTGATTGGACTCATTCTGTGGGGCAAGCCAAGTTTCAGTCACACAGAGAATATCAAAATTGTGATGATTGACATATCCAACCAACTCATCGAAACCAGTATTCAGAGATCGGACGTTCAAATGTCCAACAAAAAGAGCACCGGCGCTCGCGTGCGCAACTCCACTATCAACCGCCATCAAAATTAAAAACCCCCAAATACGACGCGCGACAATATATTATGAAAAAAAAGGCCAGCATGATCACAAAAAAAAAAATCAAATCGAATACATAGATACAAATATATCACATCAATTAATACAATCAATGTCGAAGTTATTTCTAATCGGGCCCCGAGGTATATTAACTTTAATGAAAAATAATGAAATAACAAATCAGGTTAAACATGTATGAAAGAAGATAAGTAATAATGAAAAATTGCCTTGTAATCGATCAAGAATTTCCTGATCTACGTTCACCAAATTTTCTCCTCTCTCGAACTACAGAATTATGCTTTCAATATTGACGTAATATTTTCAAACATTTTCGGGTGAGGTCCCCGTTGCATCGCTAAAATTTCAATTTCAACCCCAATATTTTTGAAGTTACAATATTCCCTCCTGTCAGTCCCGTCATAAATTGAGAGAACTGAGCATTCGTCTATGGATGAAAAGCAGTCTCACTACTCTCAGATCTCTTAGTTCATGTTCCGTTCCGAAATGTAAGACTTTTCTGAGAAAAACTAATTTCGGAGCAAACAACTGAGATTTTTCTCACTTCGCTCACATTTCGGAATACACTTTATTCTCATAATTCTTCGATTGATTAGATAATGTCATGTCATGTCATAAGTTGACATTATGACAATTCATACATAGAATTATTATATCAATCTGTGAAATACGATTTACATTGAAATTTTGAAAAATCATATCTCTGAAAGTGTTAGCTTGTTAGAGTTAAAAATGATATGAATGGATTCTTATGATAAAACTGCTTATTAAAAAAAATTAATTTCGAATTTGTTATGTAAAAAAAACATTTTTTTTTGTTACTCCGAAACCATCTGTCCGATTTTACCCAATAACGAACTTAGCCGAGATATTTATCCCCCAAACCTACTCTGAAAATTTCAACTCCCTAGCTCATTCCGTTCGAGAGTTATCGTGCCTACGGCCAGACAGAATGAATTTCGACCACGGATTCTTGATCAGTGAGTCGAACCAAATCGTTTAAGACCATCTTCATCGAAAAATTCGAAAATTACAGACATTTGGGCAAATTGATAAGCACTCAGTTCTGAGGAACTATAGAGCGCCAAAAATAGGATTCTAATTTGATAAACAAAAGTTATGGCCAATTTTGTATCACAATTTTCGACACAAAATTTGAAACACCCTGTGATGATATTTCTGAAATTCAAAAGATCCATGACCTTTCCGCATTCTTCCTCTTCGATGTCGTAAAAACGGTTTACGCTCTGGATGTTTAAAATAAGAATAATGAACATAATACTAACTAAACATATTTGACTTTTTTCCGTTTTTTTCGATTTCTTGGAAACCATTCGAATGAATACAATGGTTTTAACAGAAATGTCAACAGCATTGAATACTTGATCACACCAGGAATGCAAAACTTGAAAAAAAAAATTTTGCATAAATTTATTTTCACTCCCTGTACAACCGAAATTGCCTGGGGTTCGAAAATATTCTAGCTCTGTAGAGAATTTCAAGCAACATCATAATCCCAATTTTCAGATATCAAATATGTCCAGTTTTCCAGAAACGTCTAATAGGCACTCGAACTTGGGACACCCTGTATAGAGTGCAATGGCCCAGAGCTGGCCAGCCTAAGGATTTTATATAGTATATTATGTGTGTGCCTGTTACAAAGCCCCACGAAGTAATAGCGAAGGCTCCAAAGGACGTTATCAGGTATGTCAAAATTATTGACAGTGCATTTAGGATTGAATAAGTAGGGTGAAGAAATATTGAATGAGTAGGGAAGAAGGATGAGTTCCCCGTTTCCTCTCATCTGGCTTGAGCGTTTACTCATCACCTAACACGTCGGCTATGAGAAGGTTAACACGGAACAGTTCAGTTAAATTTGTTGAGAGCTACAGAACACTGATTAAGGCCTAGAAGTGTGAAACGCGACTATTCTTGCTCTAGGCAAATCATCGAAATCTCCTGTTTGTTGATTCGATTTGTGAAATCTTACACCAAAATGTTCAGTCAATTACGACGCAACCGATATGCTTGAATACACTATAGAAAATTTTGAACTAAAAGCAATATGTATAACAGAACACTGGAAGGAAAAATTTCAACTTTGGAACCATGGTACATTGGCAAGCTCATTCTGTCGATCAAAATATGAAGATGGAGGAAGTGCAATTTTTAAAAGAGATGATATTCATACCATGAAAGACATGATTTAGTAAAGATGTCAGCAGAAAAAATAATAGAAATATTATCAACTTTTGAGTTCATATGGTTCAACAACTACTTTAACTGAGCCAACAAGGATAACTTCCACCAGCAAGACATGTATTGACAACATACTTACAAACCATAAAGATTACTCAGCAAGAACAATGCCAACCGACACAGCCCAAATTATCATTACAAAACTCCAAGAATAAGAGAACAAGCAGCCACACCACACAAAAGGATCATGACTCAGAAAAACATACAGGATTTCAAACAAAGATTGAAAAATATCGATTTCAAGATATTAGAGGACGTTCTAGAAAATGAATTCAAAATCTTGTGAATATCTTCAAAGACAGAATTGAACTGTTCATGAACCATAAGAAAAATTCAAATAAAGACACACAAACGGCCAAAATTGAGATGTGAGAGATTGGAAAACTCTAAAGCAAGACTTGGCATTCTACATTCTTGTAAAGTAAACAACCCTGCGCTTAATGAATCAGACAATAGAAGTAAAACTCTCTGGAAAACAGTCAATAAAATCAAAAGTACCACAAATCAAAACACTGAAATACCAGAAAATCCATAAAAAATAGCTAGCTTATTCAATACACAAAATTCATTAGTTGCGAAACACAGACCAAATAGTATCCAAAATTCACAACTCAAAATCTCGGAAGAAGAAAAAATTAAAACAATCTCCATGTTGAAAAATAAAAACCGCTACGGATGCGATGGTATCCCGATGAGATTAGTAATAGATTGCGCAGAACAAATAGCGAAACCCCTTACGTTTCTTATAAATGTTTCTATAAAATACGTTGTTTTCCCTGAGCTGCTTAAGGAAGCATTGATAAAACCATCAGTATATAAGAAAGGCAAACCGGACAAAGCACAGAGCTATAGACCAATAAACCTTCTACCAATGTTTTCTAAAATACCAGAGCTAACAATTCCCTCAACTGGTATCGTACCTCGTAGAAGAAAAAATGTTATCACATACACAACAAAGGGAAATCAACTCAGACGACAGTCTTCGAGTTCATCTCAGGAATCTTAAATGCTTTGTAGGATTCAAATGTAACGGTTGGGTTGATGTTGCCTATCACCAATCAAAAGCATTCGATACCCTTTCCTACGACATCACACTTCAAAACCTATAGGCCTATGGAATAACAGAAAAGGAATTGAAGTGGTTTAAATCGTAAACAAAGAGTAGTGATCTTTCAGAATGGAGAACAAACAACATCAGAAGAAGAATTCACAGAACAAGGATTATCAAAAGGAAGTGTATTAGACCTCATCATCTTTATCATCTTTTTGAATGACCTGGATATCATATTTTATGAAACAGTTATCAGAATGCTGATTTATCCAGATGTGATTTCACTGTGATGGCCAAGACATTCCCAGGAACGTGTGAATTGGTAAAGTCAACCCTAATTCAAGCGGGCGAATGGTGCAAAGCGAATGGTTTATGAATGAACTCTGAAAAAACGAATGCTGTACTATTCAAAACAGCACTTTCGGGTTTCCAAACACCAGCCAATATTCAGCTAGGTGATTCTACTTCTTGATCTGATTAAATACTGTCACTTCCTGAAGAAATTCGATTGGAACGGACACATTACCAACCTTCATCAATTAGGTTCCATCTGCTACACGCTGGGGGTACTCAGTAAATACCTCGATTCAACACCAATGAGATCCATTTACCAAGCAGTCTTTGAATCAAAGATGGGGTATGTATGGCATCATGTTATATGGTAGCTCGTAACTTGGAGAGGGTGCTAAAGAGATCAATACGTATGCTTTAGAAGATGAAGGGAACGGGGAATTTTCAGTAAAAATGCTTTATCGACTGCACCTGCCATACATATTCAGGAATGTCTGATCTTCATCTATAGAAATAAGCAATCCTTCGAGGAAAAAACACCAAGTAATTATATTACAAGAACAACAGCGATAGAATATCCGTAATACAGACTGAACCTCACTGGAAAAGGACCCGAGTATAGATGCTTTCGATGCTGCAATAAGAACCACATAAATTGAGAGGAGAATGGACCCCACAACAATATAAGAAATACTTCTTCAAATTGCTACTTAACATCGAACCATATAACGTAGGAGACAACCTACACTATATACAGGGTGAGTCTTTGACCACTGCATTAATTTTAACCAAAGATTCCTCTCATCAAATGAGACACTTTTTTCATTTAACATTTTTCCAAATTCAGCTGAGGTAAAAATATACAGGCTGTTGAAATTTTGAAAAAAAATCAGTTTTTATTTTGTAGCTTTGACATCCATTTTTCGAATAAAATGAATGTTGGCGTAAAGTTTCCTATAACTTTGATACATATTTTCCAAATATTAGTTATTTTCTACTTCTACTGGTTTTTTAGTTATGGACTCGTGGATTTACAAAACTAAACGAAATTAGCATAAAGAAAGCATATAAAGTTTTTCTTGAGTCATTTCAAGAATATTCCATCGTTTTAGAACATTATATTATTCTTCGTCATTTCTCCTTAAACGCACCGTTTTCGAGATATTCTTCATTGAATGTTTTAAAATGAAAAACTCCAGAAATTTCACTACTTTTATGGATCCGTCCCTGAACGTTGGAATCCCGAATCAAGCTGTAAATCACGTTACCATGCCTTATTCTCGTCCGCCATAGATAATTTATATGCGGGAGTGTATTAGCACATTGTGAAATCTTTAAACGCTTGTAACTTTTTACCTGAGCCGAATCTGGAAAAATGGTAAATGAAAAAAGTGTTCATTTGATGAGAGGAATCTTTGGTTAAAATTAATGCAGTGGTCAAAGACTCACCCTGTATATATTTCAGAATAGAATTATTTATGACCCTGTTTCATCTCAAGTGTTCATTGCATTCCCTGAAAAAAGTACATTATTTATTTATTCATTTAGATCTATGCATATTTGTAGATTTTACGAACCTATTCCATGATAATGGCAGATCGCTCAGACTTGTTGATATACTCTTCTCCCTCAGTACAAACAATTGATCTAAATGAAGAGTATATAAATACTTACGAGTGGGATTTCTAATAAAATGCACAGAAATTGTGAATCCAGATCCTCTGTGCGGCATCCTGTACTGGATTAGAGCTACATTCGAAGAACTAACGAAGGTTTGTTTGATTTTCCTCTCGTCGCAGAACTCGCGGAATCTTCCTTCTGGTGGCAGCAAATAATCATATGGACCTGGGAACAACTCCCCATTCAGTTCCCATCCGTCAACAAACTGAAACAATTTAAATATGAAATTTTAAAGACTTAGGAGTAAGATAGAGAGAGCATTCCTGAATGCATGATTTTTAGCGCCTGGCATTGAATTGAATTTTTGTGCGCATTTTTGAGGAAACATCGTGCTATCATGTTGTCCAAATGTCTGGGATTTTCGAATTATTTGCTAAAATGATCTGTATCAGAAGATGGAAACATCGGTTCCGAAACGTCAGAGGACAAAAATTTTAGTGGGCAGGAGTGTAGTTACTACAAGTTATCAAGTCAAGCACTGGCGTGAAGTCAGCGCATGCTCCATTGTCGATTCACGCCACATACAATGTCGATCGAGCTGAATTTTTTATGAAAAATTTTTAAAATTTTGTTACTGAATTATTGAGGAAACAATAACAAAATTTTAGATGAGTATAACTTCGAAACCATTTGGCCGATTATGCCCATTAACGATTCTACCTATCGCCTTCGGATGTGAAACCTACCCTGAAAGTGGCAAGTTGCTGTCTCCTTCCGTTCAAAAGTTATCTTGGTCATCCATCCAGTTACTGAACTCACCCAAAGTTGCTCGGCTTCCAATATTTTCTCAATATCTCGAACAGTTTATTTAGATCCCATTGTGTTCAAATTTGGAACCTGGCTTTAAAGTAACGTTTTGATGGCTCTCGCAACATTTCCGCGATATTGGCAGTATAGTTTCTGAGATAAAGAATGTTTTACAATGAGTTTTCTTAAATTTCTAGCGATAGTATTCTCACGAAAAAACCAAAGCTGAAACTTGCAAGATGCTATCTCTCTCCGTTTAGGTACATGTAATCGTTGCAACGATAAATTATCTAGATACTGAATTCGCCCAACTCTGCTCAGTTTCCAGTATTTTGTTTAACTCCTACAATACACAGGGTGAGTCTTTGACCACTGCATTAATTTTAACCAAAGATTCCTCTCATCAAATGAAACACTTTTTTCATTTACCATTTTTCCAGATTCGGCTCAGGTGAACAGTTACAAGCGTTTAAAGATTTCACAATGTGCTAATACACTCCCGCATATAAATTATCTATGACATTGTTGGCGGACGAGAATAAGGCATGGTAACGTGGTTTACAGCTTGATTCGGGATTCCAACGCTCAGGGACGGATCCATAAAAGTAGTGAAATTTCTGGAGTTTTCCATTTTAAAACATTCAATGAAGAATATCTCGAAAACGGTGCGTTTAAGGAGAAATGATGAAGAATAACATAATGTTCTAAAAAGATGGAATATTCTTGAAATGACTCAAGAAAAACTTTATATGCTTTCTTTATGCTAATTTCGTTTAGTTTTATGAATCCACGAATCCATAACTAGAAAACCAGTAGAAGTAGAAAATAACTATTATTTGGAAAATATGTATCATAGTTATAGGAAACTTTACGCCAACATTCATTTTATTCGTAAAAAGGATGTCAAAGCTACAAAATAAAAACTGATTTTTTTTCAAAATTTCAACGGCCTGTATCTTTTTACCTGAGCTGAATTTGGAAAAATGTTAAATGAAAAAAGTGTTTCATTTGATGAGAGGAATCTTTGGTTAAAATTAATGCAGTGGTCAAAGACTCACCCTGTAGATCCCATCAAGTTTTGAAGGCTCTCGCAAAGTTTCAGCAGTATCGAATGGATCGTTTCTGAGAAGCAAAATATTTTTTAATAAATTTTTTTTGCGCGCATGTTCTAGGGAAAATCGTACTATCATTTTGCCTGAATATTTGTAATATTCGAATTTTGTAGCGAAAATGGTCTCAAACGATTAGATTTGACTCAATGACGAAGAATTCGAGGTCAAATTTGAGTCTGTCTGGCCAGCCAGCCGTTGCCACGATAACTTGAGAATGGAAAGAAGTAACGACTTGAAAATTTCAGGGTAGATGGAGCGTCCAAATTCGACGGAACATCTCGTTAATGGTCATAATCGGCATAACGGTTTGAGAGTACAAATTTTGTTTTCAACCAATACGAATCTGATCAAATTGAAACTTGGTAACTAGTTGTAGTATAACTACAAGAAGAAGTGTGTGAAATTTTCAGGATCATATAACCATAAAATTATTATTATTAAAATTTTTATTTATTTTACGGTTAATTGAGAACGGAAAGAGATAACAACTTGGGATTTCTAGGGTAGTTTGAGCATCTAAATGGGACATTCGAGTTTGTTAATAGCTATAATCGGCCAAATAGTTTTGGAGTTATAATATAAAAAATTTGATCTTATTTCCTCAATAACTCAAAAAATATGAAACCGATCCAATTCAAACATGTACATCAGTAAATTGTATACCGATGTGCAAATTTTCTAGAAATTTCATAAGAAAATTTCAAGAAAATCATTGAAAAAATTCTATACAGGGTGGGCCACGGTCGATGGCAATCTATACTTTTACGGAGAACGGGACGAACGATTATATTGAAAATTTGGTTTCTTGGATGCGAACCACTGTTCCATCGATCTAGAATATTTTTAGCGCTGCGGTGTTGCCACTTATATCAAAAAGTACTAACAATTTTGATATTTCAAATGGAACACCCGGTATATTATTGCTTTATTCGATTCGCCATAGCCTACTGATTATTCCTGTTTCAGCTTCATCATCCCTATATTTAGCAGTTTTCGAGTAATTGATTGATATACTTAATTTTCTGTGTAAAATATAGTTCCAATTGAACATTCAGTACTTCGGTACTAGGAATCCTAGAGAGCTGAAATTTCAGGTATGGATTACCAATATGCCGTGCATTATTTACGTTTAATGAAAAACGTCATCATAAAGGGTTGTTCAAAATCCGAGGCTTTTCCCATAAGTACTAGAACGAACAATGCCAAAGCCATTTTAAATGGATCAACTTATTTTAACGCAAATCTTCATGCTTTCACCAGAAGCGCAGAATAAGATTTAGGCCTGAACAGAAAAAACGCACCTTTTATCGTTTAAGTATGTATCAGAAAAGCCCAGCATTTTAAAACGCCCTGTATGATAAGCGACGTATGTCAATATACGTAAATGATACACGGAATATCGTTACTCCATATCCGAAATATCGGCTTTCTGGTATTCGCAGTAACAAAGTAATGAATGGAATCTATGTTTTGCACAAAAATGGAAGTAAATCAATTAATTACTCGAAAACTGCTAGAGAAAGGGATGATAAAGATGATACTGAAGTAATCTGGAGGCTACCGCTGGTCGAAACAGGCAATGATATATAGGATGTTGCAACTGAAATATCAAAGTTGTTAGTAGTTTTCGATTCAAGCGGTAACACCGCAGAGCTGTGTATATTCTATATCCATGGAGCAGTGGTTCCTAATCAAGGAACCAAATTATCAATAAAATCGTACGGGACGTTCTCCGTAAAAGTACAGACCCACCCTGTATATCAGAAACTATTCGTGCGACATCGCTGGATGCGCAACCCACCCTGAAAATTGTAAGTCACTATCTCTTTTCGTTCGAAAGTTATCGTGGTGATCCTTCCAGCTACTGAACTCACACAAGGCTGCTCGGATCTCCAACACTATAGATCCGATCGTGCTCAAATTTTATAATTAGGAAAATAAAAAATGAATTTTAGATGGGTTTAACTCCATATCCATAACAATTTGTCCGATTATGCTTGTTTACGAACTAAAATGTCGCATACGGTTGCGCAACCTACTCTAAAAATTGCAAGTCGCTATATTTTATCGTTTTCAAGATATCGTGAGATACATTATAATTTTTCTTAATTTCTAGTGATACGATACTCGCAAAATATCACATACTCCTTTGTGTCGGTATTCCACAACTGGTTACCAAGTTTTAATTCGATCGGATCTTTACTGATCGAAAACAAAATTAGTACTCGGGAACAGTTGGGCCGATTATGCACATTAACGAACGTGTCCGTCGCATTCGGATGCGACTCCTACCCACAAAATTTAGAGTTGCTATATTTTCCTGTTCGAAATTTATCGTGGCAAAGGCCGGCCGGACACCCGGACAATCAAATTGGACCTCGAATTCTTCATCAGTGAGTCGAACCTTTTTTGGCAAAAAAAATCGAAAATTACAGACATTTCGGCAAAATGACTGTTCCCCAGAACATGCGGACAAAAATTACATATTTCTATTTCCCTAGATTGGTTAGGGGCTCCTTTTCAATCTCTAGCCGAGGGCCCCCAAATCGACCATTTTTGCGCGTATGTTCTGGGGCACATCGCGGTATCATTTTTCCCAAATGTCTGTAATTTTCGAATTTTTCGTTGAAAATGGTCTCAAACGATTGGGTTTGACTCCCAGATCAAGGACAAAACTTGGTGAGTAGTTGTAGAATATAAACATAAGAACGTTTGTGAAATTTTGTGAGAGTCGCATCAATTGAAAATTAAAAAAAAATAATTAAAACTTATTTTTTATGTCACGATAACCTGAGAACGGAAAGAGATAGTGCCTTTAAATTTTCAGGTTAGGTTGTGCATCTGAATACAACATTTCAGTTTGTTTATACATTTTTATATTATATTTACATTGTTATAATTTTGTGAGAATCGTATTCTAGAAAAATTTTGAAAAATTATTAACAAATATTATTTACGTCAAGGTAACCTAAGAACGGAAAGAGATAGCGACTTCAAATTTTCTGGTTGGGTTGAGAATCTGAATGCGCCATTTAGGATTGTTTATAGGCATAATCGGCATAACTGTTTTGGAGTTATACCCATCTGAAATGTGGTTGTTATTTCCTCAATAACTCGAAAAGTACAAAACCAATCCAATTCAAACATGGTTATTAGTTGTAGAATGGCAACGCGAAAATTCTTGCAGAATTTCGTGAGGATCGTATCACTAGAAAATTTTTGAAAAATCATAAAAAATTAAAATTAAATTAAAATTAAAAAAAATCTATATATCAGAAACTATTCCTCGGACATCGCTGAAATATTGCGAGAGCCTTCAGAACCTAACTCTTCTAACAAGTTTCAAGTTTGAACATGATCGGATCAATATTGTTGGAGATCCGAGCAGCCTTGTGTGAGTTCAGTTGCTGGATGGGTGACCGTTGCCTCGACAACTCTCGAACGAAAAGAGCGAATTGCAATTTTCAGGATAGATTGCACATATGAATGGGTGAGTTGAGTTTGCTGTTGGCCATAATCGGCCCAACGGTTTCGGAGTTATACCCACCTGGAATGTTATTTCCCCGATAACTCAAAAAATATAGACTCAATCGAAATGAAGCTTGGTTACTAGGAGTAGAATGTCAACATGAAGACGTGTGTAAAATTTTGTTAGGACCCTACCACTAGAAAATTTTTAAAATATTACGAAAAAATATTATGTATCTCATGATTTCTTGAGAACGGAAAGAAATAGCGAATTGCAGTTTTCGGGGTAGATCGCGCATATCCATGCAACATTTGAGTTCGTTAACTAGCATAATCGGCCAAATGGTTTTGGAGTTATATCAATCTGAAATTTGGTTGTTATTTCCTCAATAACTCAAAAAATACGAATCCTATCCAATTCAATCATGGTTATTAGTTTATAGAATGCCGACGCGAAAATTCTTGCAAAAATTCGTGAGGATCGTAGTACTAGAACATTTTTAAAAAATCATTGAAAAAAAAATTGGTTCGAGCACTGACGTGAAGTCAGAAGCTTTTGTGCGTATGTTGTTCTTATCCATTCTCCTGTATTGGACACTCTTAATCGAATTTACCATGGTGAATTCTATTGTCTGTTCGAATTTACCATGGTAAATTCGATTAAGAGTGTCCAATACAGGAGAACAGACAATAGAATTCACCATGGTAAATTCGATTAAGAGTGTCCAATACAGGAGAATGGACAAGAAAATATACGCGTAAAAGCTCCTGACGAAAAAAAATTGGTTCTAGCACTGACTTGAAGTCAGGAGCTTTCGCGTATGTTCTCTTGTCCATTCTCCTGTATTGAACACTCTTAATCGAATTATCCATGGTGAATTCTATTCTCTTTTCTCCTGTATTGAACACTCTTAATCGAATTTACCATGGTAAATTCGAACAGACAATAGAATTCACCATGGTAAATTCGATTAAGAGTGTCCAATACAGGATAATGGACAAGAGAACATACGCGCAAAAGCTTCTGACTTCACGTCAGTGCTTGAACCAATTTTTTGGGTGAAGTAATTAACACTTATTAATCCATTCATTATGACGTGGCGATTGTCGAATATAGGGTATACGGAAATTTACAAAAAGTGTTGCCACACTGATAATTCTTCCCTTCATTAAGGTATTCATCATAAGCGGGGATCTCACGTCAATTATAATATATTTCAAATCAGAAAAGGGTCTCACATATCTTTCAGATCGACAAACCTTCCAAGTGGTGATTATGTCTCATATACGAAGAGTTAATTTCTCATAAAACGACGCCAAGTGTCCCGATGAATGTATTTTTAGGTTCATGAATTTCTACGATGACTCTCGATAAGAATAAAAATGGATTACAGCTCGAGGTGTCATACAGGGTGAGAAAATAAATCCTTCATTGGAAAATAAGTTTTCTTCCGCTGAACGACAGCAAATGGATTGAATGCTTTGTTATGTTTCAATTCATTTGATGACCCCCCATACATAATAGGAGCGAATATTTGCCTGAAATATCGTTCAAGGCGAGAAGAGAAAATAAATCCTTCATGGAATTTTTTGCGCGTATGTTCTGGGGAACATCGCGTTATAGTTTTGCCCAAATGTCTGTAACTTTCGAATTTTTTGACGAAAATGGTCTCAAACGATTAAGTTCGACTCCCCAATGAAGAATTCGAGGTCAAATTTGATTCTGTCCGTCCGGCCGTTGCCACGATAACTTGAGAACGAAAAGAGTTAGCGACTTGAAATTTTCAGGGTAGGTGGCGCATCCCAATACGACGGACAAGTTCGTTAATGGGCATAATCGGCCCAGTGGTTTCCGAGTAATAATTTTGTTTTCAACCAATATAAATCCGATCGAATTGAAACTTGGTGGGTAGTTGTAGAATATGAACTTAAGCACGTTTGTGAAATTTTGTGTGAATCGTATGGCTAGAAAATTTTAAAAAAATTATTATAAAATATTTTTGTTGTCACGATAACTTGAGAACGGAATGAGATAGCGGCTTGAAATTTTTAGGTTAGGATGTGCATCAGAACACGACATTTCAGTTTGTTTATGAGCATAATCGGCCTAACGGTTTTAGAGTTATAGCCATCTGAAATTTTCTGAAATTTGGTGGTTTTTTGTTCCTCATTAACTCGAAAAATACTGAACCGATTGAATTCAAACATGGTTATTAGTTGTAGAATGCCAACGTGAAAATGTTTGCAAAATTTGGTGAGGATAGCATTTGTAGAAAATTTTCAATAAATCATTGAAAATAAAAAAAAAATTCTATATATCAGTAACTATTCGTTTGAAATTGCTGAAATTTTGCAAGAGCCTTCATAACCTGACTCTACTGCCAAGTTTCAAGTTTTAATACGATCGGTTAAATATTGTTGGAGATTCGAGCATTCTTGTGTGAGTTCAGTAGATGGGTGACCGTTGCCTCGATAACTTTCGAACGAAAGGAGATAGGGACTTGCAATTTTCAGGGTAGGTTGCATATCCGAAAGGGAGAGTTGAGTTCGTTTTTGGGCATAATCGGTCTAACGGTTTCCGAGTTATGCCCACCTGGAATATTATTTCCTTAATAACTCAAAAAATAAATATTCGATCGAATTGGTGCATGGTAACTAGTAGTAGAAAATCAACATAAAGACGTGTTTAAAATTCTGTAAGAATTTTTGAAAAAAATGACGAAAAAAAAATTTTACGAACCGTACCCCTAGAAAATTTAAAAAAAATCACGAAAAAAAAAATTGGTTCAAGCACTGACGTGAAGTCAGAAGCTTTTGCGCGTATGTTCTATTGTCCATTCTTCTGTATTGGACACCCTTAATCGAATTTACCATGGTAAATTATGTTGTCCATTCTCCTGTATTGGACACTTAATTCCAATTTACCATAGTAAATTCGAATTAAGAATGTCCAATACATGAGAATGGACAACATAATTTACCATGGTAAATTCGATTAAGGGTGTCCAATACAGAAGAATGGACAATAGAACATACGCGCAAAAGCTTCTGACTTCACGTCAGTGCTTGAACCAATTTTTTTGTTTAAAGACGGTAAATTCATCGAGTATTTTTCGATTCTCCAATTCCTATAATGACCCCTATTCAGAATAAAAATGAATTTGCGGAAAATGTATCGAAAATTTTTAGATTCTTGAATTTCAATGATTACCATACCTTCATTCAGAAGAAATAAAATCATTTTTATTGTGGATGAGGGTCATCATACGAATTCATGTTTATTCTGAATGAAGGTCATCATAGAAAGAATTTAAAAACTTAAAATCCATTTATTGGGGCACTTGGTGTCGTTCCTATTTCTTCATATTAGAAATATATTCATATTCTCCCCGTATAGTGTGCCGATCTGAATGGTATATGAAGCCCCTTCATGTTTTAAAATAAATTATAATTTGCATGCATTCTTATGAAACAATTCTTTATAAAGATAATAGTTCTGTCAGCCAACAGTGCTCGATAATTTACGTATATCAGATTCGCAAGTGGATGTAGATCAGAATGTGTCGATAAGAGGCAAATACGGAATTCTCCGTCAATACAGTAATTCAATATTGCAGCTGAATACACCATAAAAGGACGACAATGTAATCAAGAGCACTCAGGTTTGTGCAGCTTCCAGAGACGGAAATTTGTCTGATATTATTTTTCATGCACAATTTCTAAGTTTCAATGCAAGTTTAAGATGGAAAAAATTTCAATATTTCATTTCATTTCATGAATATTCAAGAATCAAACCTGTCAGGTAAATATTGGCCTGCCTATATATGCACCAGAACGAAATTTCATTATTCGAGAAAATTAGATATCAAAATGAAACTCCACATATAATTGAAGAACAGGAAAAAAATTATTAATGATGTTTCCTGAGACTTTCGACAATATTTGCCAGATTCTGATTTAGTGGCACTCTTCAGATTCAAGAGATGAGTGCTGGGTAATTACTGTGAAGTCGGAAACCACGTTGGTGGAAGGGACTCTAAATATAGCTAGCTATTCTTCCGAGAAATGTTGACTCTGCTAATGATCAACTTAGGTCGCATATTACGTTTTGAAGAGTTTACTGGTACTTACATTGAAATCTTCAATTTTATTCCGGTGAGAAAATTTTAGAAGATTTTGATACAGTGAATCTGAGAATAACGACTTCAAGGTTCACGAGATTCGTTCACAAGAAATGAAAAATTTTTTTTTTAAGAAAAACTCAATATCTCAGAAAGTTATATACAGAATTCGCTTGTATGTAGCTATGGGACAACGTATGAATTGATTATCTGAAAGCTCAGCTATATACAGGATGGGCCCCGGCAGATGGTACCCTGGACTTTTACGAAGAACGGGACGTACGATTTTATTGAGAATTTAGTTTCTTGGCTAGGAACCTTTGCTCTAGCGATCTAGAATATTTTCAGGGCTGCGGTGTTGTCGCTTATATCCAAGATTACTTACAACTTTGATATTCAAACGGAACACCCTATATATTATTGCCTTTTTCGATTCGACGTAGTCTCCTGAATAATTATGTATCAACTTCCTCATCCCTATTTCTAGCAATTTTCTAGTAATTAATTGATTCACTTCCTCTTTTGCAAAACCTAACTGCAATAAAATTCAACATTCATAACTAGAAATCCGAAATTTCGGGTATGGATTACCAATATCTCGTGTATAAATTAAAAAAATGACATACGTCCCTACTCATACAAGGTTGTTCGAAATCTGAGGCATTTCCGACACATACTTGAACGATAAAAAGTGCTTTTGGGAAATGGAATGACCTGTGTATAATAAGATGTACATACCTATTGAAAGAGAATGAAATTTTGCTATCAAACGAAATGTTCCTATGTAATCATTAAAGGATACTGTGGGAGGTATACTCATTATTGAAAGGTTTTTTTCTGGGGTTTCTCTCCCAAACTCTGAAAAATATCTATAAAATAAAAATTAATTATTTTGTGATTTGCTTCTGCGTAAGAAACACAGGATATTTGTCAGAAGCAATCAATTGAACAATGTTGCCTAACAAACAACAACGAAACAACATCAACGAAGAAACAACTATATCGTAACGTTTCGGAGTCTATATCAGACTCCTTCGTCAGACGCTTAATGAAAATCTTAATTATTTTGTTGATAGTTATTTTGTGAAATTCAAGAATTGTCACATTGACAGTATTTAAAAATCATAGCTAACATAGTTTTACTTCGCATAGAAATTTCCAAGTTCCAACTCCTTTTTCAATAAATTTAGCCAAATATGGTCAATACCAATTGAGCAATTTGCAAAATTGCATTCTCTGTTCAATAAAATACAAGTTGACTCCTTAAGTTTCCTTTTCATAAAATCAGGTTCTGTCATTAGAATCTTTGTATTACTCCAATCCATCATGTGATCTCCTTGGATTGTACATACATGTTCTGCTATTTTTGATTTCTGTATGTCTCTATTTCTCAAGTTATTCTTATGCTCTGACTTTCTTACTTCTAGTGGTCTTGATGTTTCTCCTGTGTATGATTTACCACAAATACAAGGGATATTATATACACAGTTTTTTGATTTTTGTTTTTCATTTATGGGTTTTGTTTTCGTTAATATAGACCTAAGATCATTCTGTGTTTTGAAGTCGGTTCTTATATTCCTTTCAATGAATTCGAATTAAAAGCAGGTTTTCATGCCAATGGAAACATTGTGCTACATTTTGTATAAGGTATTCATGAAATGTCATGGATCTATCCCGACTTAGAGCCAATGAACCAGAGAAAATTTGTAGGATCGCAGAATAATTCCATCCTTTAAGGATCAAAACTTAATGCGGAACTTTCCAATGCCTGGGTATGTCTCGGAAACGCTTCGAATTTTGAATAACCCTATATGATTAGGTACGTATGTATTATAAGAAAATATGATACACGGGATATTGGTAATCCATAGCTTTCTAGGATTCCAATTGACGAAGTGATGAATGTTGAATTGAAGCTATGTTTTGCACAAAAATGGGTTCAAGCCCTGTGGACAGGAGATTTCTGGCGCTCTAGTTCAAACAGACAAATTATATCTCCGAAAGTATTGAGAGATATTCATATCCCTAACCTACTCTGAAAATTTCAACTACCTAGCTCATTCCGTCCGAGAGTTATTGTAGAAAAACTTTTTTTAAATTTTCAAAAATTTTTTTGACACTTTGCGGTAATCTTGTCAATACAAAACTTCACATGCGTATAAAGGTCATGATTCTACAATTTGATGCTAAATTTTAGATAGATCGAGTGATCGGTTTCGCAAATATTCATAAAAAATATTTTTACTAAAATCGGCCGTAACTCCGAAACCGCTTGATAGATTTCTCCCATGAACTAGTTCTTCCGAGATATTTATGCTCCAAACTCACCTTGCAAATTTCAATCCGCTAACTCCTTTCGTTCGAGAGTTATCGGGCCTACGGCCGGCCGGCCGGACAGAATCGATTTCGACCTCGGATTCTTGATCAGTGAGTAGAACCAAATTGTTCAAGACCATTTTTATCGAAAAATTCGAAAATTACAGACATTTGGGCAAATTGATAAGCACTCAGTTCCGAGGAACTAGAGCGCCAACAAGTTTCGTATGACAATTGCCCAAAACAGGTTTAAAGTACCTACAAATAGTAGATTTTTCATAAAACATGTATGAAAGAAGAGTAATAATGAAAAATTACCTTCTAATCGATCAAAAATTTCCTGATCTACGTTCACCAAATTTTCTCCTCTCTCAAACTACAGAATTATGCAATATTTACATTCTATTTGCATTCTATGTGTATGGATGAAAAGCAGTCTCACTACTCTCAGATATCTTACTTCATGTTCCGTTCCGAAATGTAAGACTTTTCTGAATAAAACTAATTTCGGAGCAAACAACTGAGATTTTTCTCACTTCGCTCACATTTCGGATTACACTTTATTCTCATAATTCTTCGATTGATTAGATAATGTCATGTCTCAGGAAAATTAGTTGACATTATGACAATTCATACATAGAATAATTATATCATTTTGTGAAATACGATTTATTAATGAAATTTTGAAAAATCATATCTCCGACAGAATTAGCTTGTTAGAGTTAAAAATGATATCATTGGATTCTTATGGTAAAACTGCTTATTGAAAAAAATTTAATTTGGAATTTGTTCTGTAAAAGAAATTTTTTTTTTGTTACTACGAAACCATCTGTCCGATTTTGCCCAGTGACGAACTTAGCCGAGATATTTATCTCCCAAACCTACTCTGAAAATTACAACTGTCTAGCTCATTCCGTTCGAGAGTTATCGTGCCTACGGCCGGCCGGACAGAATGAATTTCGACCACGGATTCTTTATCAGTGAGTCGAACCAAATCGTTTAAGACCATTTTCATCGAAATCTTCGGAAATTACAGACATTTGGGCAAATTGATAAGCTCTCAGTTCCGAGGAACTAGAGCGCCAAAAAGGAAGTAAATCAATTAATTTTCGAAAACCGCTTGAAATAGGGATGAAGAAATTGATACAGAATTAATCAGGAGGCTACGTCGAATCGAAAAGAGCAATAATACCACAACTATCAACTGAAATGACTGGAAGAATAAATGATTGATAGAAAAACGAATTACAACGAGAGGCACCAACGGTATGAAAAAAATATGTAAATATAAAACTATAACAAAATGATAAATTAAATTACAGGACACTTACTTAAGAAAAGGACATTTTAACACCTCAATATATCAGGTTCTTGAACACAAAATGAGCGCTGGACGTTTTTTGCTCATTTACACATGAGATGTCAGTGCTCTTAAGGGGTCTACAAATTTCCATTGTCGCCAGAAGATCCAACCTTTTACCCTTATTACATACGTGCAGTATTGTTGTATTATCTCCTTCGATGGAAATTAATATTTTTCGGTAAACAAATGGTTGTCAAAAGCCGGCTTCGAAACAATAATGTCAGTTTCGTTGTATTTAGAAAACTGGTCTTTATGTTCTTTGGACCTTTGAGATTCTTCAAGGCCGGACTAACCTACATATAGATGATACTAATATAGTGGTTTCAGCTTCCAACGTATCTGATGTTGTAGGAGTAACTAACAGTAAATAATCTACAATCGCTAACTGGTGTCAAAGGAATCAAGTCAGCTTGAACCTGAAGAAAACTGAATATGTAATTTTCTGCACCGCACAGAGCAAAATATAAAAAAAAAAAGGGGGAAAGCCCTGTGGACAGGAGCTTTCTGGCGCTCTAGTTCAAACAGACAAATTATATCTCCGAAAGTATTGGTTTCTCAGAGTTGGGAATTATATCAATGTATTCATATGATAGAACTGCAGCATAAAGGAAATTCAATTCAAATAATAGTTCATTTATCAAGGATTAAATGAGCAAATCATGAGAATGAGAACTGCACCATGGAAGAAATCAAATTAAATCTGGCCAATTTTGCTCAATAACGAACTTAACCGACATATTCATATCCCTAACCTACTCTGAAAATTTCAACTACCTACCTCATTCCGTTCGAGAGTTATATCTATGTCTATGGATGAAAAGCAGTCTCAATACTCTCAGATCTCTTACTTCATGTTCCGTTCCGAAATGTAAGACTTTTCTGAGAAAAACTAATTTCGGAGCAAACAACTGAGATTTTTCTCACTTCGCTCACAATTCTTCGATTGATTAGATAATGTCATGTCTCAGGAAAATAAGTTGACATTATCACAATTCATACATAGAATAATTATATCATTCTGTGACAACGTTGAAATTCGATTTATTATTGAAATTTTGAAAAGTCATATCTCCGAAAGTATTAGCTTGTTAGAGTTAAAAATGATATCATTGGATTCTTATGGTAAAACTGCTTAATGAAAAAAATTTAATTTAGAATTTGCTTCGTAAAACAAAAATTTTTTTTTTGTTACTCCGAAACCATCTGTCCGATTTTGCCTAATAACGAATTTTGCCGAGATATTTATCTCCCAAACCTACTCTGAAAATTTCAACTGTCTAGCTCATTCCGTTCGAGAGTTATCGTGCCTACGGCCGGCCGGACCGGCCGGACAGAATGAATTTCGACCACGGATTCTTGATCAGTGAGTCGAACCAAATCGTTTAAGACCATTTTCATCGAAAAATTCGAAAATTACAGACATTTGGGCAAATTGATAAGCACTCAGTTCCGAGGAACTAGAGCGCCAAAAAGAGAGATAAAATATCACTTATGAGATCAAATGACCAGAATACACTAAAATTATGAAATGATGATTAAAAAAGGCGATAAAATATCATTTATGAGCTCAAATGACCAGAATTCTCAGCTATATGTTATATAGGTCAGTCCAGCTGAAAAGTATTGCAAAGGTGCAAGGAACATAAACGCCAGTTTTATAAGAACTCTGATATAATTGTTGACCTTTGCCAACCATTCGTTAGGTAACATACATTAATTTCCATCGGGGGATAATACAAGAATTCAGCACATATATGATAAAGGTAAAAAGTTGGATTTTCTGCAGGCAATGGAAATTAGTAGAGCCCTTATGCGGCCCATACACATGCTACTTTTTCGGCGTTCTGGCAGCTAGCGATGCCGCTAGCGACCAAAACGCCCAAAAGTCGCTCGAAAAACGCCTGTGTATGTGTATCCGCTGCCACGCTGGCGATTCGCCGAGCAGAACGCAACGCCGGACGCCAAGATCAGACGTGTTTGATTTTAGCGTCAGGATAGCCGGCAAAACGTTTGAAAAACGCTTGTGTGTGTGTGCGAACGTCAACAATGGCTGAAAATCGACGCTTTGCACACCTCTCGCGTCAGCGAATGGCGAGCTACTAAGACGCTTGTGTGTGGTCATAATTCCACGAGCGTCTAGGACGCTCGTAAAACGCCAGCTACCAGAACGCCGAAAAAGTAGCATGTGTATGGGCCGCATTAAGAGCGCTGTCATATGCGTAAATGAACAAAAACCGTCCAGCTTTCATTTTGTCCTCTTGTTTACTTAACTCAGTCTCTTATGATTTAATTTATCATTTTGTGAGATTAATATTCACATATTTCATTTACACCATAGATGTTTCTCGTTATGTATGCGTCTTTTTATCGTTCATTATAACTGTTAGTTGTTGTATCGTTCACTGTTTCAGGTCTGATGATGCCATAAGGGTGAAACCGGTCAGCGAACATCAAATTAAAGTGAATATTAATGATAATGTAGATTTTGTGTTTTTGTTCCATACAGTTATCATCAAATCAATATCGTAGAGAAGAATGGATGAATCCTTCGATTTAGAAAATAAGTTTTTTCAGGAAATCACATAACTTAATGATGGTATCTAAGCAAACGATTAATTAATTGCTTTGAACATAATTCGACGAGAACACATCGACATATTCACAAAACTGGGTCCAAAATCTATAGATTTCCATATGAAACTGGGTTTCAATGGATTCACGTATTCAGCTGAATGCATATATCAAACAACTCCCAGAATGTACACATTTGAAATTTAGATTTCGTGACTTAACGGATCTGTAATAACCATAATCCAATGAACGTGCTAACTAGTGCTTCTAAAATTTCAATTTAATACTCCTCGAAAAATATTGTTATCGTAGAGCGAAATATTTTCTGAAATTTCAGGTTCTGAGAACCTGATATAGTTCAAGTTTTTCATTCCGAACAATTGACATTGAGGGTTGAAAATTAGGTATAATTCGTGAAAAAAATTCCCAGAAACCAGTCAACTGATTTATATGGAATTTAAAATCTTCCCTTTTGAACATTTTTTGATATTTTGATAATGATATGGTTCCCAAACTTTTCTGTCAAATTTACAGCTTTATAATTATGTACCAGGTGTCAATTTGAAAACTTGCCAGGCCAATCATCTCACGACAGGGATGTTTTGAGGAAAAATCCCGAGGTAAATTCTTATTTGGATGGGGACATACAAACATTTGAGGAAAGACTGTAATATTGTTCAGCTAGTAATGAACATGATTTCGAGCATCTCATTTGATTGGTACACTAAGAATGAACACCCTGTAACTACTTCAAGAACTCAATAAAAATTTGCAAACTACAGTATTCATATAGAGGGACAAGTTATCTTTCATTTGAGGTATAACTCATCCTCTATTCCCTATTAAGAATTTAGGGGTGACAACCCCTACACCTAGGCTTGAGAAGATTTTGGCTTACAATTGTGCTCAAAATATGTCCCACTCCTAATAAAAATTGGTTGTTCTGGCATTTTCCCTCAAAACATCCCTGTCGTGATAAAATTGGCCTGGCAAGTTCTCATATTGACACCCTGTTTATCTCCTCTGCTAAATCTAACAAAAATGAACTATTGTGATATACACATTTGTTTCTTTCCAAAAAGATTTTCAATGTGAATCTTCTATATCTTTCATAAAGAAGAAATGTATTATGTGACGTAAGTATAGACAAGGACTATTGAGCACTATGGGGAATCGAGATCAGTTGCTCCGGACATGTCCAAAGCTTTTGAGCGGATCTGGAATCAGGCTCTTTTAAATATGCTATCTTCATGTGGTTTTCCTAAAGGTCTGTGTCAGTGGGTAAGGAATTTCCTTACTGATACGAGCATTAATGTGGTCGTGGATGATGTCAGTTCCAGGGGTGCTGGAGTACCCCAAGACTCAGTTTTGTTACCAATCCTCTTCCCAATCCATATGAATGATCTCCTTAATTCAACCGACAGCCACAGCGTGAGCTGTGACAGCACGCTGATGTCTTCTGTCAACGGTGACATATCTTTGAGCATCGTTGAATCTCACCTCCATAGATGCCAGCAATTTCAGTCGATACTTCGAAGGCTCAAACAACTACTTCTCACTTGATGATGAGGATCGGCTACTCAAGCCAGACGATTCCATGCGTCTTCTTGGCTGACTGTCCAGTGTCTATTTTTCGGCCTTCTAGGGGACATTGCTAAGTCGGTTGCAAGTAAGCTGGGATATTTATTCAAGGCTTGGAAATATTTCTCGGCAGATCAGGTTATTATACTCTATGAGGCCCAGATGAGACAAGGACTTAAATACTGCTTTCATTCATTGAACTTTTGGATTCCATCCAGAAAAGAGCAGTAAGATTGATTAACTGCCCAACTATTAACAGGCTTTAGCCGAAGGAGAATCGTAGGATGGTTACCGATCTGGGCTGCTTCTATATATTTAATCAAGGGTGACGCTTCACGCAGCTTTAAGAAGCGGTGCCAGTTTCTGCCAGATTCTCACGTAGTACGAGACTACACAATGTGCATACTGCATCTCATGACACCTTGTTAAGTGAGAAATTTCCCGTTATGTTACTTTGATTTAAAATTAATTAATCATATCAAATTAAATGAATAAGGTGTTCTAACTCAAGCCTGTTCTGAGCTTGGTAGTATCCAAGACGGTCAGTAATTTTTCGTTGGACCTTACTGATATAAATTCCTGAGAAATATTGTTACGTTCATCGATAATGTTATTACGATTATTCATTCACAGAAGAGTTGAAATAGATAACCTGTTAACTCAATAGTACAAGAAATAAAAGAAAAAGAACGCACGAACGCACCAAAGGAGAGTGAATTAAAAGGTAAGGCACATAGTATGACAAACAGTGAAGAGTTCTAAGTTATGGGTAGAAAACCTCGACGCTGAGTTGTTAAGAAATTCTCCTTTCCGAGTTCATAAATATGCTGGGGGAGAGTTGTTCCAAACCTACGCCAAAGAATCCATGCAGGTATATCTTAATATGGTCACCCCTCGGGTCACCCCTATTACGATGACCCTCAAAAGTTTTTAAATTCCTCATTATCAAGCGAGTGGGATAGTCTGGTCTTATCACCACAAATGCAATCCTATTATTCCAACGCTGCACAGACTGAAGAAATAGCTGCACTAGCTGACCCAGCGAACTCCACACCGCCTAAGTTAATAAAATAAAAATGCTCGGTATGAATGATGTTTTATTATTATTTTCGATTAATTGCACATTATGTTGCTTACTTACAAAACAGAGTTTTCCTGAAATACTGGCTATTTATAAGGTTTCAATTAGTTTTTGACAGACAAACACAGCTATGTTACAGTATCTTAATCAATTTAAAGCTTTCTGATAGACTATATTTTTTGTTTTGTTCTGTGGTGCGTACATAAATGAAGATGACGGTTTCCAACGCGCGAACACGTGACGTTTAATTGTCCATGAGCCATGTCCATACATCAAAGGAAAAACATAATTGTTACATTATTAGAATCCATCCAAGCTACCTATTTAGTGAATGCTTTGTTAGTGGCACAAATCAATTCAATCGCGTACAATTGTGCAGTGATATGAAGAACACCCTGTATAGTAATGCTTTATTTTCAATGATGTATGACTCGAAAGTATAAATTTCAACCCAATTGAATGAAATTATACGATTGGCGTGAAAAACAGCAAGTTGCAATTGACATTAAAAGAAAAACACCCTGTATGACAATTTCGGACAAACAAATTATGAGAATCCATCCATGGTGCCTATTGAGTTAATGCTTAGTTTGTGGCACAAATCACTTCAATCGCGTACAAATGTGCTGTGAGAAAAAGAACACCCTGTATAGTAATGTTTTATGTTCAATGATAATTCCTTCGAAAGTATATTTTTTAACTCAATTGAATGAAATGGTACGATTGGCGTGAAATACAGCAAGTTGCAATTGACGTCAAAAGAAAAACACCCTGTATGACAATTTTGGACAAATACATTATGATAATCCATCCAAGGTGCCTATTTAGTTGATGCTTTGTTTGTGGCACAAACCACTTCAATCGCGTACAATTGTGCAGTGATATGAAGAACACCCTATATAGTAATGGTTTATTTTCAATGATGTATGCCTCGAAAGTATATTCTTTAACTCAATTGAATGAAATTGTACGATTGGCGTCTAATACAGCAAGTTGCAATTGACGTTAAAAAAAAATGGGTTCAAGCCCTGTGGACAGGAGCTTTTGGGCGCATGTTCCTTGTGGCCCGTACTGACCAGTAAAGAAAAAAAGCAGTATCATGTTGAATACCTTAATATTATTCTGGAACACAAATTTTCCATTACAATAATCTTCATCTAGCTTCTATTTAGTATCAATTCCTGTAGAACGTGATCATAATAAGTGTTTTCCATATAATAAAATGTGTTTGAACTTGGTATGTAGGAAATCTGACATCAATTATTGGAATTAATTGATTTGACAAACAGCCGTCAAATGAGGTAAATAGATTTTTGTGACGATTTTCTGTGACCATAGAACGTCAAAACACGCTGGAATGTGAATTTTAAGCAATATCTTCTGGAATTGAGATCATATCGAACTGAAATTTTGCACACTCGTGTAGAATGCTTGATTTAACGTCGGTACAAATTTTTTTATTAAAAAATTTTCCAACTGCCCGATCCCAACAATACTTAGATAATATTATATCCATAAATTAAGCATTTCATTATTGCATTTCTTGAAATAGGTACCTTTTCAAGTCTATCAACATCGTCCTTCTTTCGACGTCTAAACTATGACTTGATTCTTTATGTTTATGTCTTTGAATTTGTTTTCGGTGGAATTCAAAGAGAGAATAATCGATGAAAATACTGAGAGAGACCCAGGAAATTTGACACATTTTGTCTTATATCTCCAGAAATTGAAATCGTATAGAGCCAAAATTTTGCACAATGTTGCAAAATACTACAATTGACGTTAGTACAAGTTTTTGTTGCAATCTGATGAATAGTTCACGAAAAAAAAATTTTTTTTTCGAAAAAATTAAAAGAAATATTTTTTTAAAAGTTACCAACATTTCGATCATAACAGAATTTTGCCAAAAGTTGCGCGTTTATATCCTCGAACTGACTACCAAGTTTCGATTCAACATCTTCTTTAGTTCCTGAAATATCAGGGAAATAACCTCAAAATTTTAAATGTCTATAACTCCTAAACCGTCCGGCCGATTTTGCCCGTTAACGAACTTAACCGTCGCATTTTGATCAGAAACCTACCCTGAAAGTTTGAAGTCGATAGGACCTTCGGTGCTCCTGTTATCGTGCCTACGGCCGGAAGGCCGGCCGGCCGGCCGGCCGGACGGCGCCCAAAAATCTGACACCGGATTCGTGATCAGGGAGTCCGAATTAGTCTATTAGCCAATTTTCAGCTCGAAATTCGAAAATTACAGACATTTGGACGAAATGATAGGACGATGTTCCCCTAGAACATGCGCCCAAAAAACACACTGTATGAAAATTTCGGACAAATACATTATGAGAATCCACCCAAGGTACCTATTTAGTTAATGCTTTGTTTCTGGCACAAATCACTACAATCGCGTACAATTGTGCAGTGATATGAAGAACACCCTGTATAGTAATGGTTTATTTTCTATAATGTATGACTCGAAAGCATATTTGTTAACACAACTGAATGAAATTTTTCGATAGGCGTGAAAAACAGCAAGTTACAATTGACGTTAAAAAGAACACCCTGTATGCGCAATTTTTAATCTTTTTGGCGCTTTAGTTCATCGGAACTGAGTGCTTATCAATTTGCCCAAATGTCTGTAATTTTCGAATTTTTCGATGAAAATGGTCTTAAACGATTTGGTTCGACTCACTGATCAAGAATCCGTGGTCGAAATTCATTCTGTCCGGCCGTAGGCACGATAACTCTCGAACGGAATGAGCTAGACAGTTGAAATTTTCAGAGTAGGTTTGGGAGATAAATATCTCGGCAAAGTTCGTTATTGGGCAAAATCGGACAGATGGTTTCGGAGTACCAAAAAAAAAATGTTTTTTTACAAGGCAAATTCCAAATTAAATTTTTTTCAATAAGCTGTTTTACCATAAGAATCCAATGATATCATTTTTAACTCTAACAAGCTAATACTTTCGGAGATATGAATTTTCACAATTTCAATAATAAATCGTATTTCAACGTTGTCACAGAATGATATTATTCTATGTATGAATTGTCATAATGTCAAATGATGTTCCTGAGACATGACATTATCTAATCAATCGAAGAATTGTGAGCGAAGTGAGAAAAATCTCAGTTGTTTGCTGCGAAATAAGGTTTTCTCAGAAAATTCTTACATTTCGGAACGGAACATGAAGTAAGATATCTGAGAGTAGTGAGACTGCTTTTCATCCATAGACATAGATGTAACTCTCGAACGGAATGAGGTAGGTAGTTGAAATTTTCAGAGTAGTTTAGGCAGATGAATATCTCGGTTAAGTTCGTTATTGGGCAAAATTGGCTTGATTTAATTTGATTTCTTCCATGGTGCAGTTCTCATTCTCATGATTGCTCGTTTAATCTTGATAAATAAACTATTATTTAAATTGAATATCCTTTATGATGCAGTTCTATCATATGAATACATTGATATAATTCCCAACTGTGAGAAACCAATACTTTCGGAGATATAATTTGTCTGTTTGAACTAGAGCGCCAGAAAGCTCCTGTCCACAGGGCTTGAACCCATTTTTCTCATAAGAACCTTCTCCTGACAATAACAACCACAACAAAAAACAAGCCCTGTGGACAGGAGCTATTGGGCGCATGTTCATCTTCCTTGTGGCCCGTACTGACCAGTAAAGAAAAAAAGCAGTATCATGTTGAATACCTTAATATTATTGATTATTATATAATAATCGATGAAAATACTGAGAGAGACCCAGGAAATTTGACACATTTTGTCTTATATCTCCAGAAATTGAAATCGTATAGAGCCAAAATTTTGCACAATGTTGCAAAATACTACAATTGACGTTAGTACAAGTTTTTGTTGAAATCTGAAGAAATATTTTTTTAAAAATTACCAACATTTCGATCATAACAGAATTTTGCCAAAAGTTGCGCGTTTATATCCTCGAACTGACTACCAAGTTTCGATTCAACATCTTCTTTAGTTCCTGAAATATCAGGGAAATAACCTCAAAATTTTAAATGTCTATAACTCCTAAACCGTCCGGCCGATTTTGCCCGTTAACGAACTTAACCGTCGCATTTTGATCAGAAACCTACCCTGAAAGTTTGAAGTCGATAGGACCTTCGGTGCTCCTGTTATCGTGCCTACGGCCGGCCGGCCGGACGGCACCCAAAAATCTGACACCGGATTCGTGATCAGGGAGTCCGAATTAGTCTATTAGCCAATTTTCAGCTCGAAATTCGAAAATTACAGACATTTGGACGAAATGATAGGACGATGTTCCCCTAGAACATGCGCCCAAAATTAGTGAAATCGGCCTAGCCGTTCACGCGTGATGGCGTGACCAATCAAATCATGAGCTACTCTAACACCCGGTTTCTGAAAGGCTGGTCAAAGTTAACAGAACTGTTAATGTCAAATCAGTCCGAGTTTTTGCGCTTTGCGCAACTCAGATGAGGGTTAACAGGAGATTGATCACTGATTAGTTAACGTTTGTGTTGATCCGCCTTTCAGAAACCAGGGGTAACACTCAGATCGTTATGCTGATGAACATGGGCTAGGCGGCGATCGTCAACCACATAATCAAATCTGGGATTATTCCTACCGGGATGCAGCACATGGCCGTTACTGGTGTTTAGGGGGCAATAAATATTCTCGACACCAGTTTCTCATATCCCTTAAATAGTCTTGCAGGGCTTGTGCGTTCGATGCACTATTTTAAATTTTTGTGTCATCGGCAAAAAGCACGCATGAAGACTTCAACAGTCTTGGTAGGTCAGACGCATACTACCGAAAGCGAATGGGACCCAAGGCTGATCCCTGCGAGACGCCACTATACTAAACATTATCGAAAGATGAATGACGAACACCTCTCACCCTCACACGGAAAGAACTTTTCGAGAGAAAAGTCCTGACTCACGAGAGCAGTTTATATACGAGACGAATATTTGGTACATGGTTGGCTGCCTTAGAGTCTGGTAGTTTTGTAAACTGCATTTTTTTTATGGCCCGCAGAATATAATAAATGAATGAATAAAATTATACAATTTAGATCATGAAATCATAAAACTTGCTATGACATGAGGAACCTCTTGATATACTGCGTGTAAAATAAATGTATCAAATGGCGCTGTCAGAATTAGAGGTTTCTTCTTGAGAAGAATGTCGATAATCTGAAACAGCATTGACGTTATGTGATTAGAACGTCAAAATGTAAATATATTTTTGGCGCTCTAGTTCCTCGGAACTGAGTGCTTATCAATTTGCCCAAATGTCTGTAATTTTCGAATTTTTCGATGAAAATGGTCTTAAACGATTTGGTTCGACTCACTGATCAAGAATCCGTGGTCGAAATTCATTCTGTCCGGCCGTAGGCACGATAACTCTCGAATGGAATGAGATAGAGAGTTGAAATTTTCAGAGTAGGTTTGGGGGAAAAATATTTCGGCTAAGTTCGTTATTGGGCAAAATCGGACAGATGAATTCGGAGTAACAAACAAAAATTTTTTTTTTTACATAACAAATTCCAAATTGAATTTTTTTTAATCAGCAGTTTTATCATAGGAATCCATTAATATCATTTTTAACTCTAACAAGCTGATACTTTCGGAGATATGATTTTTCAAAACTTCAATGTAAATCGTATTTCACAGATTGATATAATTATTCTATGTATGAATTGTCATAATGTCAACTTATGACATGACATGACATTATCTAATCAATCGAAGAATTATGAGAATAAAGTGTATTCCGAAATGTGAGCGATGTGAGAAAAATCTCAGTTGTTTGCTCCGAAATTAGTTTTTCATTTCGGAACGGAACATGAAGTAAGAAATCTGAGAGTAGTGAGACTGCTTTTCATCCATAGACGAATGCTCAGTTCTCTCAATTTATGACGGGACTGACAGAAGGGAATATTGTCACTTCAAAAATATTGGGGTTGAAATACTCGTATTTTAGCGATGCAACGGGGACCTCACCCGAAAATGTTTGAAAATATTACGTAAATATTGAAAGCATAATTCTGTAGTTCGAGAGAGGAGAAAATTTGGTGAACTTAGATCAGGAAATTTTTGATCGATTACAAGGTAATTTTTTATTATTACTTATCTTCTTTCATACATGTTTTATGGAATACCTACTATTTGTAGGTACTTTAAACCTGTTTTGGGCAATTGTCATACGAATCTTGTTTTTTTGGCACTCTAGTTCCTCGGAACAGAGTGCTTATCAATTTGCACAAGTGTCTGTAATTTTGGAATTTTTGGCTGAAAATGGTCTCAAACGATTTGGTTCGACTCACTGATCAAGAATCCGAGTGCGAAATCGATTCTGTCCGGCCGGCCGACCGGCCGTAGGCACGATAACTCTCGAACAAAAGGAGTTAGCGGATTGAAAATTGCAAGGTGGTTTTGGAGCGTAAATATCTCGGACAAGTTCGTTAATGGGCGAAATCCATCAAGGGGTTTCGGAGTTATGGCCGATTTTAGTAAAAATATTTTTTATGAATATACCGAAACCGATCACTCGATCTATCTGAAATTTTGCATCAAATTGTAGAATCATGACCTTTATACGCATGTGAAGTTTTGTATTGACCAGATTCCCGCAGAGTGTCAAAAAAAAAATTTGAAAATGTGGTGCAGTACTCATTCTCATGATTGCTCATTTAATCTTGATAAATAAACTATTATTTGAATTGAATTTCCTTTATGATGCAGTTCTATCATATGAATACATTGATATAATTCCCAACTCTGAGAAACCAATACTTTCGGAGATATAATTTGTCTGTTTGAACTAGAGCGCCAGAAAGCTCCTGTCCACAGGGCTTGAACCCATTTTTTACTTTCTGCAATCTAGACTTTCTGGACAGAGCAATGAAGGCTTGGCCAAGAAAAATATAATAGATACCAAGTACATGACTCATTACATATTTCGATCGTGGTGTATCGGGTAAAGGACGACTGTCACGGATTCTTTAGGCTATCTGGATCAACACTGTAACACACTTGATCCACTGCGTCATACACAGTCGTATACTGAAAAACCGGACCCCATTTACTGCAATGATTGTAATTGATCCGAGATTACGCCTAGGTAGAATGTCATTATTAATTGAAAACAAATCGGAACACAGGCACAAGATTAATGATAAATGAATACAACACCACGAGGAATACCAATATGAGTCATGGATGATACTTACTGCTACAAGACCACCATTGGAGCAAGGTACATCGAAGTAGCTAAACCTGACTTCCACCCTCTGATTTGGCTCGGAAAGAATATAAATACCACAAACGTTGCCTTCTACTACATTGGCTTTATGGAAGAATTCGCCTTCCTCTGAAGTCATGAATATACAGTCTGCAAAAAAATATACCGATTAATCATAATCTTGGGTAATCAGCATTATCATCTAGAGTTGGGCACAATCAAATAATACAGGGTATATACAATATATACAATCAATATACAGGGTGGGCCACGGTCGATGGTTCCCTGGACTTTAAGGGAGGACGGGAAGTACGATTTTATTGAATACTAGCTGGCCCGGCGAACTTCGTACCGCATAACTTGATAAAAAAAATGCTCGGTATGATGAAGGAAGTTTTATTATTATTTTCGATTAATTGCACCTGATGTTGCTTTCATACAAAACCGGGTTTTTCTGAAATACCGGCTATTTAGAAGGTTTCAATTTGATATTGACATACACACACAGTTATGATACAGTCTCTTAATCAATTTAAAGCTTTTTGATAAACTATTTTTTGTTTTGTTTTGTGGTGCGTAAATGAACAAAGAGGACGGTTTTCCGACGCGAGAACACGCGACGTATAATTGTCCATGCGCCATGTGCACTCATCAAAGGAAAAACAAAATTGTTACATTATGATAATACATCCAAGGTACCTATTTAGTTAGTGCTCTGTTTGTGGCACAACTCACTTCAATTGTGCCGTGATAAAGTGTACAATTGTGCCATGATAAAGAACACCCTGTATAGTAATGATTTATTTTCAATGATGTATGCATCGAAAGTATCTTTTTTAACACAATTGAATGATATTGTACGATTGGCGTGAAATACAGCAAGTTGCAATTGACGTTAAAAGAAAAACACCCTGTATGAAAATTTCGGTCAAATACATTGTGAGAATCCATCCAAGGTACCTATTTAGTTAATGCTTTGTTTGTGGCACGAATCACTTCAATCGCGTACAATTGTGCCGTGATATAAAGAACATCCTGTATAGTAATGGTTTATTTTCATTGAAGTATGCCTCGAAAGTATAATTTTCAACACAATTGAATGAAATTGTACGATTGGCGTGAAAAACAGCAAGTTGCAATTGACGTTAAAAGAAAAACACCCTGTATAAAAATTTTGGATAAATACGATCTTAAAAGAAAAACAACCTGTAGGAAAATTTCAGAAAAATTGATTATGAGAATCCATTCAAGGTACCCATTTAGTTAATGCTTTGTTTGTGGCACAAATCACTTCAAGCGTAATTGTGCAGTGAGAAAAAGAACACTCTGTATAGTAATAGTTTATTATCAATGATGTATGCCTCGACAGTATATTTTTTAACACAATTGAATGAAATTGTACGACTATGGCGTGAAATAGAGCAAGTTGCCATTGACATTAAAAGAAAAACACCCTGTAGACATTTTGATATTTATTCACATTTTAAGCCTTCCCTGGACTTCCACAAATAATTCAAGACCAAAATTAGCCAAATCGGTCCAGCCGTTCTCGAGTTTTAGCGAGACTAACGAACAGCAATTCATTTGTAATAATATAGATTTGGTTCCTTGGCTAGGAATTACATTATTTTCGGCGGGGGGAAGAATTCGACAACAAACAATTCCTTGAGCTCTTTGTCTATTAGGAATATATCTAGATTGATGGCCGGATCTGCCGAGTTGTTGGAATAGCACAGTTCCAGTAGATGCGAGCTCTGTCATTTTCAAAACCTGCTTCAATCTCCAGAGGTACACATGGTAGCACTGGTTCGTTGTCTATACTATATATCTACCTCAGATGGAAGTAGAGAAATTGGAGTACTGCATTATGTCTTTCCACATATCCTGATGGAGCATGACAGCATGTGCAAGCAGAGAGGATATGCATAACGGTTTACTGCTGGCTGTGGCATGGTCTACACGTTGTTGGGGTGTCCACTTTCATGATGATCTAGTATTTTTCACTCCATCTTGACAAGCCATAATAAATCCCACAATTTCCGACTTGAGCCCAGCTGACTTCAAAAAGGCGAAGGATAAATCTTCTGACAGGCCCGGATCTTTCAAACTCCTATATATATGGAGTGCAGGTTTTAACTCTTGTGATCTTCGAGTAGTGTCTTCAGTTGTGCTTGTCTTATCTCTCTGCATAGTCTTCCTTGGTCTGTTGGCGTGATAGGTATTCCTGCTAGCTGATGATCGATGGATGTTCAAGTTTTAGTGAGCTTTGTCAAGGCTCTCTGTCCAGCACTAAACAAGAAAAATGCTTGGTTCCTAATTTAATGATGAACCACCATTTTCAGAAGTGGGTTTTCACTTCTCAATATATTTAGTGCCATTTCCAACGTTTGTTGATGGTGTTGGTATTCCAAAGATTGCAAACCCCTTCCTTTGCTTAGATGAAAAACAGATGAAAAACATATTTGTCCAAACTGAATGAAATTCCTACTGCTGAAGTATATTCGGCATCGATATTCAGTAAATGAAGTAGTGATGCCTTGGAAGGAGCTTACAGTTTAAAGTCGTCCACGTACAGAAGATGTGAGACCAGATGTTCTGTCTGGTGGACTGGCTTTCTACCCTATTCTGCTTGCCCTCCACTTAGTTGCTAATGAACGAAGTGTTACGCAGAACAATAATGGGCTTATCGAGACTCCTTGAAATACGCCTCTCAGGCGCCCGCTATAATCACATATTATTAGAACGGGGTTGTGAGGCTTGGTCCAACTCTTCAAAGCTGCGACCGATAAGATCTTTTGTTCTACTACCCTATTTAATCAATCCTAAGGACATTTCCAATGGTGTTTGAATACCTGATCACGTCTTTAGGAGCCTTGGCTATTACGTCGGCAGGTTTTAGAACTGGCTTTCCCATTTCTAAAATTCTCAGGTTGACCAGCTCTGGGAATTTGCTATAGTTTTCCTCCGAATTGGAAGTCCTAATAGCTGGAGGCAAAGCGGTGTCACGCTCCTGTTATGGTGTCACCTATTTTCAGTTTTATTTCCATCTTTTCCTTGGTTTCTTGGCCCTGTCCTGAAGAGGTCAACTAGCAGAAACACGGGTTGGCAAATACCAGCAGAATTATTATTCTCTGTTCCTTTTGAGGAATTACCCATTAAACTTTTCCATTCAAATATACTTATCCGCGTTATCCCGTTCTCTTTAAAAATAATAATATTTCTTTAGAAATAAATAAAAAGTTTTCATCAAGAATTTTATATATCTGTCAGATTTCACTGACATTTCAAACAAACCATCTAATCAAATTTTATTTACCAATTTTTTCCAAAATAGAGATTCGAATCGAAATCTAAGACTCGGTTGAAAAAAGTGGGAAAGCCCTGTGGACGGGAGCTTTGGCACTCTTGTTCATACTTTGACAATTCATCTCCGAAATTATTGGTTTCTCAGAGTTCGGAATGATATCAATGGATAACAGAAACTAAATTAAAATTGAATAACGAACATATCTGAGATATTCATTCCTCAAATCTACTTTGGAAATTAAAATATATCGATCGAAACTTAGCCAATATTCACATATATACATTATTAGCATTATCAGGGAGATGTTTATAACACCTACCTGAGTAGATACTCGTTATCCCAGGACACTATAAGTATCAGGGGCTTAGGACGTTATGGAGTGAAAACTGAAGGTTCACTTCAAAAGAATGTGAAAATAGATGGACAAAAGTAAAATATTCAATATCATGTTGGTGAAAAAGCGGCTTTCAGGTTCCGAGCTATTTTAGGAAGGAACTTTTTGAAACACGCTTCGGTACAAATTGGAGACGACACAATTGTTGTGATACCGAAGAAAAAAAATGACGAAAAGTCGAATTGGTTGATGAATATCACAGACGATGATAAAAAGGAAATGGTCAAAGTGGACCATAGTTCAGACGCGAGATTCGGAACGGAAGTTGCGTTGAATAGGAGGAAACAGCGGAAGACGAAAGAGGCCGGGCTTAAGACGAGAATCATTTTAGAGAATGATGATCCCTTGTGTAAACAAAGATCGCGAAGAAGTAACGAGTTAAGAGTGGATGATGCAGTCGATGTTCCGAAATGTAAAGAGATTTCGGAGGAGAGAACGAAAAAGGGGAGAAAAGGTAAACAGAGGTTAACTGAGGATCAGGTGAAAAATGAAGGCAGGTATAATCTGAGAAGAAAGAAACCGAGTAAGGTTGGTGATTTGGTGGCGATCAAGCGAACTCAGTTCGGTCCTAGTTCGAGGGGAATATAGGAAGTTTTTGAGGCCTGATGAAGTTAGAAAGGTGGAAGGGAAGGGACGGTTAGACGTCGTCAAGGTGGGTTCTCATGATGGACCATGGAGAACATCCACTGACACTGAAAGCATGGGGCTTTGGGTGGAAATCGATAGCGATTGCGAATTCGAGGCGAATTCTTTGTCATGAGGGCCGAGTTGTAGGAATTGTTATATTTTTACCCTTGTAAATAATAGACTTAAGATTAGTTTTACTGGTGTAGATGAAGTTGAACGACGTTCGAACAGATATTTAAGACGCATTTCTGGATTATATCGCTGCCTGAAGAAATCCAACATCATATCGAATTTTGAGTCTGGAGGCGCCTCGAAGGCACTTAGTCGTTTAGACTGCTTTTCTCTTAAGAGGAAGTGTTCTATGTTAGCTGTCATCTAAATCTTTAAAGGGCCTTCTTGGGTGTCCAGTTCTCAGAAATCAGTAACGCTCATAATATTGTTCCCACGCAAACCCGTTGGTTTGAGCGAGGAGGCGCAAGGTGGAGGATCTTGTGAATCAGCATTGAGTACTACCGTTGTGGTACAGTCCTTAGCTCAGAGAGAGAGGAAGAGAGTTACCAAGGGTTAATCGAGAAGAACGGGAGGACCGGGGTGGACATTCGACAGAGAAAGTTCGAAGGGTGCGGCAGAGCACGAAAGACGTGTCATGGAAGTTGGTTCCTACTTAGACGAAAAACTGATTAGAGGTGCGAGTGTTGTGAAAGCTCATTAGACGGTAGAGACTCAAAACGTACAATTATAGAGTATCGAGACTGTTAGGAATCTCAGTAATCGACGGTAATTAATGTGACGGCGAATTTGACGTTTGTAGAAGCTGTATAGATAAACCTGTACATATTAGCATACAGTGTTGTATTTAATAATAATAATAATAATAGTTAATAATAATAGTTATTTATTTACCCAACAGGAATATTCCCAATTACAGGGTAGCAATCAATATTACAAAACATATATGAAAAAATTTTAAGCCAAAAATCAGGTAACCAATGAGAAAAAAAAACAAAAAATATTCATCATCCACAATCAAAAAAAAAAACTTTATCTTGAGATCATCAGCACTCTTGCATATGCGGTAAACTGGAGCCCACTGAAGAACATTCGTTCGAGGTGTTGGAAGGTGAAATGATGTGACAGTCCTCCCCTCCAGCCTTGGTGTACGTATGTGAACCTTAGACAGCAAATAAGGCGAATCAATCCTTCCCGCGACGAGTTTCTGAGCGAACTTAGCGCACTGCCACCTCTGCCTTTGGAGTAGCGGAAAGATTCGCATCTCTCGCATGATCCCCGACAAATCCGCACCACGTTCGGGATAACTGACCGATTTCCGGTATTCAACACACTTGAAAAATTTCCTGTGAATTCGCTCGATCGGCATAAGATGTGAATCATAGATCGGAAACCAGATTATATTTGCATACTCCACTTTGCTCATCACCAGCGAGAAGTAGAGGGTTCTGAGAACGGACACATCAGGAAACTCTCTGGAGCAACGGAAAACAAACCCCAAGGATCGACTGGCCGTGGTGCATAGCTCTTCAACATGTGGAATGAAACTGAAGGCCGAGTCAAAGACTACTCCCAAATCACGAAACCTATTTCCACTAGCAATAAGGCGACCACCAACAGAATAGTCAAACAGAAGAGGCTGCGACTTCTTTGTGAAGGTGATCTTAAAACACTTATCTATATTCAATATGAGTCCATTACGCAAGCACCATCCATGAACAAGTTCCAAACTAGACTGAAGCAACTCCAAATCGGACAAATCACGTATTGTCAAGTAAAGCTTGAAGTCTTCTGCATAAGCCAAAGCCAAGCATTCGAGGGAAGTAAGAAGATCATTAATGAATACTATAAATAACAACGGTCCAAGATTGGACCCCTGTGGTACACCAGATGAAAGTGTATACTCAGATGATCTGAAGCCATTATAAAAAACATGACTCATTCTTCCCTTCAAATAAGATCCCATCAGGCCAACAAATGCAGGACTAAAACCAAAAGATGATAGTTTACTCAGAAGGATATTGTGATCTACGGAGTCGAAAGCTCGCGAAAAGTCGGTGTAGATTACATCTACTTGACCCCCATCATCCAGTGATGCTGCAAGGAACTGCGAAAGTGTTGCCAAATTAGTAACTGTTGACCTTCCTCGAATAAATCCATGCTGTCTAGTGGAAAAGCGTGGCTTAACATTGTGGTAGATGGTTCCGTATAACGCCTCCTCATATACCTTCGCGAAATTACACAACAAAGAAATTGGTCTATAGTTCTCGACGTGGGACTTATATTATTTATTACAAAGTGTGAATGTAGAATCATTATCCCTAGACAATGATACAAAATCCTACAGACATTTGTACGAATTGATAGGCACTCTTCAGAGAATTTCTTTGAATTAGCGTCCTGTCCCTTCTTCATCGAATTAAGGTTAGTTTTCTATCTATCATGACTGTAACACATCCAGATTGTCAACTCTTCTTCTTTTCTCATCTGAGGCCTTTAAACTATAATTTATGTTGGGTATTTTTTCGACGATATTGTATCCAGGAAATTGTTTAATGTAGTTCACCAAAAGGTTGTCGTCATTTCTTCTTGTAATCTCGAGTTGTTCAAGTAAAATCATACGCTCGAAGTGTTCTCATGGTGCAATATGTTCAAATTTATGAACTAATCCTTTAACCTCCGGACATTCAAACAATCTGAAAAATGTACTTTCTTTCCGAGTCGTCGACCTCTGCCCCAAGAAAGCAAAAATACATTAAGTCTTTGTTCAGCTAATTCCCTTCGTAGTTAACAAAATGCATTTCCTGCAAGCACGTCGTGGAAGGCGATGAAAACAAATTGCATTCCAAGGAATCCTAGAAACGTGAAGGCGCTCATTTCAGAGTTCTTTCAGTGAGACCTATATATATTCGAACAACATCTCATGATTCTTAATGAACTTGAACAATTTATTTCAATACATAGGAGCTGACGCAACACTAGTGAGTTCGTTCAGAATTGTTTTTTTTAGCGTTTCTACTAAGGCTCTATCGTTTCGTCCTAATGGATGTATTTCGGAAATTCATACCAAAACAAACTAAAAGATTTAAATTAAACGCACTAATTAAAAATTGGTTCGAGCACTGACGTGAAGTCAGGTGCTTTTGCGCGTATGTTCTATTGTCATTCTCCTGTGCATTCTCCTGTATTGGACAGTCTTAATTTACCATGGTAAATTCGATTAAGAGTGTCCAATACAGGAGATCGGACGATATAATTCACCGTGATAAATTCGATTGAGACTGTCCACTACAGGAGAATGGACAATAGAACATGCGTGCAAAAGCTCCTGACTCCACGTCAGTGCTTGAACCAATTTTTTTCTTCATAATTTTGAAAAATTTTTTAGGGTTACGGTTCTCACTGAATTTTACAGACGCCTTTATGCCCAAAAACGAAATTATTTCTTCCATTGGGGTGTTCAACCTACCCTGAAAATTGCAAGACCCTATCTCCTTTCGAGTTATCTAGGCAACGGTCACCCATCCAGCTACTGAACTCACACAAGGCTGCTCGGATCTCCAACAATATAGATCCGATCGTGTTCAAACTCAGAACTGGGCAGTAGAGCTAGGTTTTGAAGGCTCTCGCAAAATTTCATCGATGTCGGACGAATATTTGCTGATATATAATTTCTTTTCAATGATTTTTTTTTAATTTTGGAGTTAAACGATCCTCAATAAATTCTGCAAGAATTTTGGCGTTGGCATTATACAACTGACAACCATGTTTGGATTCGATCGGTTTTATATTTTTCGAGTTATTGAGGAAATAACAACCAAATTTCAGATGAGTATAACTCCAAAACCGTTTGGCCGATTATACCTATAAACAAACTCAAATATTCCATTCAGATGCACAACCTTACCCGAAAATTTCATGTAGCTATCACTTTCCGTTCTCAGGTTATGGTGACATAAATAATATTTTTCGGCAACCGTCCGGGAAGTGCCCACTTCCCGGACGCTTTTTCTTTGAGAAAGAAGCATTTCCCGGCCTAGTCCGGGAAGTACGTACTTCCCGGACTAGGCCGGAAGAATCACGTCGATTTGGTCATTGTAAATATGAAAATCTTGGTAGGTATATTTTTAATAAATGAAGTTACCATAGCACTGAGAAAACGGCTGACAGTTCATATAAAATTAGTTGTCAACAATTTGCACATGTGATATTTTCTGTTCTGTTTAATTTGAATAAGAATCAAAATATATAAAAAAGAAGTGTGTCGTCTCATTGATTTGTATTCTACACGGTTGCCGAAAAAATATTGTACGCAACACTGTATTAGGTAAGTTACATCAGAGCTCATAGAAGAAATCTTTAAAAACAAGCCCTGTGGACAGGAGCTTTCTGGCGCTCTAGTTCAAACAGACAAATTATATCTCCTAAAGTATTGGTTTCTGAGAGTTGGGAATTATATCAATGTATTCTTATGAAAGAACTGCATCATAAAGGAAATTAAATTCAAATAGTAGTTTATTTATCAAGATTAAATGAGCAATCTGAGAATGAGAACTGCACCATGGAAGAAATCAAATTAAATCTGGCCAATTTTGCCCAATAACGAACTTAACCGAGATATTCATCTCCCTAAACTACTCTGAAAATTGAACTACCTACCTCATTCCGTTCGAGAGTTATATCTATGTCTATGGATGAAAAGCAGTCTCACTACTCTCAGATCTCTTACTTCATGTTCAGTTCCGAAATGTAAGAATTTGCTGAGAAAAACTAATTTCGGAGCAAACAACTGAGATTTTTCTCACTTCACTCACAATTCTTCGATTGATTAGATAATGTCTCAGGAACATCATTTGACATTATGACAATTCATAGAATAATATCATTCTGTGACAACGATGAAATACGATTTATTATTTAAATTTTGAAAAACCATATCTCCGAAAGTATTAGCTTGTTAGAGTTAAAAATGATATGAATGGATTCTTATGATAATACTTCTTATTAAAAATTTTTAATTTGGAATTTGTTTCGTAAAAAAAAAAATTTTTTTTTGTTACTCCGAAACCATCTGTCCGATTTTGCCCAATAACGAACTTAGCCGAGATATTTATCCCCCAAACCTACTCTGAAAATTTCAACTCTCTAGCTCATTCCGTTCGAGAGTTATCGTGCCTACGGCTGGCCGGACAGAATGAATTTCGACCACGGATTCTTGATCAGTGAGTCGAACCAAATCGTTTAAGACCATTTTCATCGAAATATTCGAAAATTACAGACATTTGGGCAAATTGATAAGCACTCAGTTCCGAGGAACTAGAGCGCCAAAAATAATTAATTAATTTCTTCCGAAGTTAGCGTGCATGACGAGCTGTATTGAATGCGACCATTTTCGCGCGCGTGTTCTGGGGAACAGCGTGCTATCATTTCGATATTTTGGGCGAAAACTGTGTAAAAACGATTTGGTTCGACGGAAAGAGATTGCGACTTTCACAGTAGCTGGTGCGTCCGAACACGACGGACAAATTCGTTAATGAGCATAATAGGCCCAACAGTTTCCGAGTACTAATTTTGTCTTCCACCAATACATATCCGATTGAATTGAAACTTGGTAGGTAGTTGTAGAATACTGACCTAAAGACGCTCGTTAAATTTCATGAGATTCAAACGAGGGGTCTTTCACCAGAATTCCATTCAATTCCTCACAATTTCATTAATTTCCTCAGAACTCCATTAAATTTCGCACAATTCCATTCAATTCATCATAATTATGTTGAATACACAATTTCGTTCATTTCTTACAGTTCCGGTCAATTCTTCGCATTTTTGTAAAGAAGGCTATAGCCGAAAAATAATGATATAAGTACTTGTTCATATGTAAAACCTGCTGAGTAAGAATATCCAGGACTTCAGTTTATAAACTTGTTCCTAATTTGAACACGATCGGACCTTTAATGGTGGAGATAACGAAGAAATACTGAAAACTGAGCAGCGTTTAGCGAGTTCAGCTTCTGGAGGCGTGACCATTACTATGATAATTTTCGAACGGAAAGAGACAATGACTTGCAATTTTCAGGGTAAGTTGCGCATCCAAATTCGACAGTAAAGTTCGTAAATGAAGGAGTTTCGGAGTTATTCCCATCTGAAATGTTATTGTTATTTACTCAATAACTCGAAAAAGTCAGGCCCGATCCAATTTAAACTAGATAAATACTTGTAGAATGCCAACGCAGTAATTTTAGACAAATTGCGTGAGGATCGTTGCACTAGAAAAAATAATAGAAACATCTATTCAAAAATAACTTGAAATTTTTCTAAAAAATTTTATATCTCAGAAGGTATTTGTCAGATTCCGCCGAAACTCCACACAAATCTTCAAGCTGAATTTTATCTCCACAATATTCTCAAAAATGCATATCAGCTCAAATTGAAATCGAAAATGAAACGAGCCCTGTGGACAGGAGCTTTGGCACTCTTGTTCAATCTTTGACAAATTGGTCAATTGATTTCTCAGAGTTGGGAATGATATCAATGGAAACTTATGAACTGCATCATAAAATAAAATAAATTAAATAAGAATCCATTGGTATCATTCCCAACTCAGAGAAACCAATACTTTCGGAGTTATGATTTGTCAAAGTTTGAACAAGAGCACCAAAGCTCCTGTCCCCAGGACTTTTCCACTTTTTCAATTTGGCTTCTGTGGGTCAATTCTCAAGAATTTTCGTAATTAAATTCAAAACGTAGGTCTATGACTCACCTCATGTTGGATGGTACATGGTACCACAGCCCACTATAGAGATAGCCTGGAACATAGTCTGACAACGCCGCAATTAATCGTCTCTTAGAGGCATACTCCTTCAATGCGGTAGAGCTGGATTTTGATGAAATTTCGACTATTTCATCATTTTTCAAATGATTTACTGTCGAAAAATGATGAGGATTACAATAAGATCTTATTTATGATGAATATTTACCGATAAAACAGTTTAAAACAATGTAATTACGAGATGAAGTGTTGTGATTTTGGACACTTTGTGATTTAAAAAAAAAACTAGAAGAGAGCACGGATTTTTAACTTCAGATTCGTTATCTACAACCCAAAATTAGCAAGTGAGTAAATTTTCAGGACGATTAGACAGTTATGGGATGCTACAAGTCTATGTGAATTCAGAATACCTATCAATTCAATGCTACAAAGAGTAAATTCACATTAAATTATTTTTTGATCTGAACTGTGTAAAAATGTTGATAAAACAAATTGATAAATTCTGAATCTGAATCCCCATATTCCCCATTAATTATTATATTTCTGTAGCGGGAAATGTTTACTTATTGTTCTGAGGTTGAGACCATCTGCTCGGGTAAAGGTAAGATCGAAAGGAAGAGTCCATTTCAAATCACTGCAGAAAATCTGAACATTTTTAATGAATAATTTAAGATGAATAATAAGGTCCTTATTGATTTTAACTGAAGCATCTACAGATGCAGACTTTTGGAAATTGAATACATATAATAAAAATAAATAGATTATTTGAGCTTCTTGATCTCCTATCCAGATGTATCAATTTTTGTTGAAAATTTATTAGAAAGGTCATCATAATGTTTTATAAAATCGGAAGAAATGAAAGCTTCAATTTCACTCATATTTCTAGTCCATCTTGTTGTCTATAGTCTGAACTGAAATGTACTCATCTCCAATAAGTAGAAATAATCCAAAGGAAATGACACTATTTACACACTGCAGTTTAATCACAGAACATATTTATCACTGCATTGCATTAATTCACATTTGATACCGTTGTACACAAAAAAATACCACGAAATGCCCGCGAAAAACAATAATGGTTAACTCCAGAATCAGAAGTAATCGTCCATTTTTACAATAACAAACTAACAAACGTTCGACTGACGTACGTCTCTGAGCTGTGTTGCCATTTTATCATCTTCCAGGCTAGTAGATATAGTGGGTTGTGATGGTACATACGTCAGGATTGAAAATTCTGTAATCATAGATGATTCTCTCAATACTCAAGTTTGTCATTGAAATGGTACGAAATGAATTCATATCTTAATAAAGCAGAAAAAACGGTATATATCTATCGATCGGTAAATTCGACTCAGAGTGTCCAATAGACAATAGAACATGAACGCAGAATCTCCTGACTTCACATCAGAACCAATTTCAATCCAATTTCGAATATGTCGAAGTAACTAATAGATATGAATAGAGAATAGAACATGCGCGCAAAAGCTCCTGACTTCAAGTCAGAGCTTGAACCAATTTTAGCGTGGAGAACATCGCGATATCATTTTGCCCAAATGTCTGTAATTTTCGATTTTTTCGCTGAAAATGGTCTCAAACGATTGGTTTCGACTACCTGATAAAGAATTCGAGGTCAAATTTCATTCTGTGCGGCCAGCCGGCCGTCCGTTGCCTCCATAACTTTAGAACGGAAAGAGATAGCGACTTGAAATTTTCAGAGTAGGTCTCGAATCCCAACAAGACGGACAAGTTCGTTAATGGGCAAAATCGGGCCAAATGTTTCCTAGTAATTATTTTGTTTTCAACCAATACAAGTCCGATCGAATTACAATTCGAGTCAGTAGTTGTAGAATACAAATATAAGCAAGCTTGTGAAATTTTGTGAGAATCGTATCACAAGAAAATTTTGAAAATATTATCAAAAATAGTAATTTACGTAACAAGTCCGGAAAATAGGGTTTTTTTGGACGAATAGACAAAATTCTAGGACGAGCGTAAGCGAGTCCTAGAAGTCTTAGATTCCAAAAAAAACTTTTTCGGGCGTGTTGCGTACAATATTTTTTCGGCAACCGTGTAGAATACAAATCAATGAGACGACACACTTCTTTTTTATATATTTTGATTCTTATTCAAATTAAACAGAACAGAAAATATCACATGTGCAAATTGTTGACAACTAATTTTATATGAACTGTCAGCCGTTTTCTCAGTGCTATGGTAACTTCATTTATTAAAAATATACCTACCAAGATTTTCATATTTACAATGACCAAATCGACGTGATTCTTCCGGCCTAGTCCGGGAAGTACGTACTTCCCGGACTAGGCCGGAAGAATCACGTCGATTTGGTCATTGTAAATATGAAAATCTTGGTAGGTATATTTTTAATAAATGAAGTTACCATAGCACTGAGAAAACGGCTGACAGTTCATATAAAATTAGTTGTCAACAATTTGCACATGTGATATTTTCTGTTCTGTTTAATTTGAATAAGAATCAAAATATATAAAAAAGAAGTGTGTCGTCTCATTGATTTGTATTCTACACGGTTGCCGAAAAAATATTGTACGCAACACGCCCGAAAAAGTTTTTTTTGGAATCTAAGACTTCTAGGACTCGCTTACGCTCGTCCTAGAATTTTGTCTATTCGTCCAAAAAAACCCTATTTTCCGGACTTGTTACGTAAATTACTATTTTTGATAATATTTTCAAAATTTTCTTGTGATACGATTCTCACAAAATTTCACAAGCTTGCTTATATTTGTATTCTACAACTACTGACTCGAATTGTAATTCGATCGGACTTGTATTGGTTGAAAACAAAATAATTACTAGGAAACATTTGGCCCGATTTTGCCCATTAACGAACTTGTCCGTCTTGTTGGGATTCGAGACCTACTCTGAAAATTTCAAGTCGCTATCTCTTTCCGTTCTAAAGTTATGGAGGCAACGGACGGCCGGCTGGCCGCACAGAATGAAATTTGACCTCGAATTCTTTATCAGGTAGTCGAAACCAATCGTTTGAGACCATTTTCAGCGAAAAAATCGAAAATTACAGACATTTGGGCAAAATGATATCGCGATGTTCTCCACGCTAAAATTGGTTCAAGCTCTGACTTGAAGTCAGGAGCTTTTGCGCGCATGTTCTATTCTCTATTCATATCTATTAGTTACTTCGACATATTCGAAATTGGATTGAAATTGGTTCTGATGTGAAGTCAGGAGATTCTGCGTTCATGTTCTATTGTCTATTGGACACTCTGAGTCGAATTTACCGATCGATAGATATATACCGTTTTTTCTGCTTTATTAAGATATGAATTCATTTCGTACCATTTCAATGACAAACTTGAGTATTGAGAGAATCATCTATGATTACAGAATTTTCAATCCTGACGTATGTACCATCACAACCCACTATATCTACTAGCCTGGAAGATGATAAAATGGCAACACAGCTCAGAGACGTACGTCAGTCGAACGTTTGTTAGTTTGTTATTGTAAAAATGGACGATTACTTCTGATTCTGGAGTTAACCATTATTGTTTTTCGCGGGCATTTCGTGGTATTTTTTTGTGTACAACGGTATCAAATGTGAATTAATGCAATGCAGTGATAAATATGTTCTGTGATTAAACTGCAGTGTGTAAATAGTGTCATTTCCTTTGGATTATTTCTACTTATTGGAGATGAGTACATTTCAGTTCAGACTATAGACAACAAGATGGACTAGAAATATGAGTGAAATTGAAGCTTTCATTTCTTCCGATTTTATAAAACATTATGATGACCTTTCTAATAAATTTTCAACAAAAATTGATACATCTGGATAGGAGATCAAGAAGCTCAAATAATCTATTTATTTTTATTATATGTATTCAATTTCCAAAAGTCTGCATCTGTAGATGCTTCAGTTAAAATCAATAAGGACCTTATTATTCATCTTAAATTATTCATTAAAAATGTTCAGATTTTCTGCAGTGATTTGAAATGGACTCTTCCTTTCGATCTTACCTTTACCCGAGCAGATGGTCTCAACCTCAGAACAATAAGTAAACATTTCCCGCTACAGAAATATAATAATTAATGGGGAATATGGGGATTCAGATTCAGAATTTATCAATTTGTTTTATCAACATTTTTACACAGTTCAGATCAAAAAATAATTTAATGTGAATTTACTCTTTGTAGCATTGAATTGATAGGTATTCTGAATTCACATAGACTTGTAGCATCCCATAACTGTCTAATCGTCCTGAAAATTTACTCACTTGCTAATTTTGGGTTGTAGATAACGAATCTGAAGTTAAAAATCCGTGCTCTCTTCTAGTTTTTTTTTTAAATCACAAAGTGTCCAAAATCACAACACTTCATCTCGTAATTACATTGTTTTAAACTGTTTTATCGGTAAATATTCATCATAAATAAGATCTTATTGTAATCCTCATCATTTTTCGACAGTAAATCATTTGAAAAATGATGAAATAGTCGAAATTTCATCAAAATCCAGCTCTACCGCATTGAAGGAGTATGCCTCTAAGAGACGATTAATTGCGGCGTTGTCAGACTGTGTTCCAGGCTATCTCTATAGTGGGCTGTGGTACCATGTACCATCCAACATGAGGTGAGTCATAGACCTACGTTTTGAATTTAATTACGAAAATTCTTGAGAATTGACCCACAGAAGCCAAATTGAAAAAGTGGGAAAGTCCTGGGGACAGGAGCTTTGGTGCTCTTGTTCAAACTTTGACAAATCATAACTCCGAAAGTATTGGTTTCTCTGAGTTGGGAATGATACCAATGGATTCTTATTTAATTTATTTTATTTTATGATGCAGTTCATAAGTTTCCATTGATATCATTCCCAACTCTGAGAAATCAATTGACCAATTTGTCAAAGATTGAACAAGAGTGCCAAAGCTCCTGTCCACAGGGCTCGTTTCATTTTCGATTTCAATTTGAGCTGATATGCATTTTTGAGAATATTGTGGAGATAAAATTCAGCTTGAAGATTTGTGTGGAGTTTCGGGGGAATCTGACAAATACCTTCTGAGATATAAAATTTTTTAGAAAAATTTCAAGTTATTTTTGAATAGATGTTTCTATTATTTTTTCTAGTGCAACGATCCTCACGCAATTTGTCTAAAATTACTGCGTTGGCATTCTACAAGTATTTATCTAGTTTAAATTGGATCGGGCCTGACTTTTTCGAGTTATTGAGTAAATAACAATAACATTTCAGATGGGAATAACTCCGAAACTCCTTCATTTACGAACTTTACTGTCGAATTTGGATGCGCAACTTACCCTGAAAATTGCAAGTCATTGTCTCTTTCCGTTCGAAAATTATCATAGTAATGGTCACGCCTCCAGAAGCTGAACTCGCTAAACGCTGCTCAGTTTTCAGTATTTCTTCGTTATCTCCACCATTAAAGGTCCGATCGTGTTCAAATTAGGAACAAGTTTATAAACTGAAGTCCTGGATATTCTTACTCAGCAGGTTTTACATATGAACAAGTACTTATATCATTATTTTTCGGCTATAGCCTTCTTTACAAAAATGCGAAGAATTGACCGGAACTGTAAGAAATGAACGAAATTGTGTATTCAACATAATTATGATGAATTGAATGGAATTGTGCGAAATTTAATGGAGTTCTGAGGAAATTAATGAAATTGTGAGGAATTGAATGGAATTCTGGTGAAAGACCCCTCGTTTGAATCTCATGAAATTTAACGAGCGTCTTTAGGTCAGTATTCTACAACTACCTACCAAGTTTCAATTCAATCGGATATGTATTGGTGGAAGACAAAATTAGTACTCGGAAACTGTTGGGCCTATTATGCTCATTAACGAATTTGTCCGTCGTGTTCGGACGCACCAGCTACTGTGAAAGTCGCAATCTCTTTCCGTCGAACCAAATCGTTTTTACACAGTTTTCGCCCAAAATATCGAAATGATAGCACGCTGTTCCCCAGAACACGCGCGCGAAAATGGTCGCATTCAATACAGCTCGTCATGCACGCTAACTTCGGAAGAAATTAATTAATTATTTTTGGCGCTCTAGTTCCTCGGAACTGAGTGCTTATCAATTTGCCCAAATGTCTGAAATTTTCGAATATTTCGATGAAAATGGTCTTAAACGATTTGGTTCGACTCACTGATCAAGAATCCGTGGTCGAAATTCATTCTGTCCGGCCGGCCGTAGGCACGATAACTCTCGAACGGAATGAGCTAGAGAGTTGAAATTTTCAGAGTAGGTTTGGGGGATAAATATCTCGGCTAAGTTCGTTATTGGGCAAAATCGGACAGATGGTTTCGGAGTAACAAAAAAAAATTTTTTTTTTTACGAAACAAATTCCAAATTAAAAATTTTTAATAAGAATCCATTCATATCATTTTTAACTCTAACAAGCTAATACTTTCGGAGATATGGTTTTTCAAAATTTCAATAATAAATCGTATTTCATCGTTGTCACAGAATGATATTATTCTATGAATTGTCATAATGTCAAATGATGTTCCTGAGACATTATCTAATCAATCGAAGAATTGTGAGTGAAGTGAGAAAAATCTCAGTTGTTTGCTCCGAAATTAGTTTTTCTCAGCAAATTCTTACATTTCGGAACTGAACATGAAGTAAGAGATCTGAGAGTAGTGAGACTGCTTTTCATCCATAGACATAGATATAACTCTCGAACGGAATGAGGTAGGTAGTTCAATTTTCAGAGTAGTTTAGGGAGATGAATATCTCGGTTAAGTTCGTTATTGGGCAAAATTGGCCAGATTTAATTTGATTTCTTCCATGGTGCAGTTCTCATTCTCAGATTGCTCATTTAATCTTGATAAATAAACTACTATTTGAATTTAATTTCCTTTATGATGCAGTTCTTTCATAAGAATACATTGATATAATTCCCAACTCTCAGAAACCAATACTTTAGGAGATATAATTTGTCTGTTTGAACTAGAGCGCCAGAAAGCTCCTGTCCACAGGGCTTGTTTTTAAAGATTTCTTCTATGAGCTCTGATGTAACTTACCTAATACAGTGTTGTTAATTGAGAGTTTGGGAACTGCGAATTGATATTCAACATCGAAAAATTGATTGAATGGTTTCTTTAATAGGTCTCTTGCATGTAACACTAAATACCATATGTTTATGTTTTTCTGAATCTACTTCAATATCAGATCATCGTGTAGGCCCCCATCCACTTTTAAACTTTATAAAGTTTGAATATTTCGGTATTGAAAATCGGAATATCAGGAGGCCAATTTAAATGAGGTGAAACGCTTCTGATAGGTTCAATCGTTGCTATGACGGCTGACGTAATCAAAATCTACCCTCGGCGAGACCATCTGCTTTTTACAGCGAAACGAAGAGTGAAACGGACAGGAGAAGAGAGATACGTAATCCAAATCTGCCCTCGGCGAGTCAATCTGCTTGTTACAGTGAAACTAAGAGTTAAACGGACACGGAGAAGAGAGCGAGAGTAGATATGACGGGTGACGTCACGGACGGGCGCCAAGTTTCGATCGTTTGAACAGTAGTTATTATGTGCATCGAAATTTGAAAGATGGTTTTCTCGTTGAAAATTGAAATTTTTGACGGCTGTTGAACTTTTTCATTATTCTTATGGATATAATACTCGATTCCGATAATAAAAAAAATACATGCAAGAGACCTATTCTTGGCGCGCTAGTTCACCTGAACAGAGTGCCTATCAATTCGTACAAATGTCTGTAATTTTCGAATATTTGGCCGAGAATGGTCTCAAACGATTAGTTTCGACTCACTGATGAAGGATCCGAGGTCAAAGTTCATCCTGTCCGTCCAGTCGTTGCTCGATCACTCCCGAACGCAATTAGTTAGAGTTGAAATTTTCAGGGTAGGCTTGGAGTAGAGATGCGATGGCTCAGTTCGTTCCTGGGCAAAATCCTTCGAGTAAATTCGAAATTATAGCCATCTGACATTTTGAATTTCCAATAACTGGAAAAATACTGATCTGATTGTTTTGAAGCACGGTGGTTAATTGAAAAATATCGACACGTAGACTTATGCACAACATTGCGAGTATTGCATGACAAGAAATAATAAATGACGTGAGTCAGAAGTTTTTGCGCGCAATTTCCATTGTCTATTCACGCCTCATACGAAGTCGATTGAGCTGAAATTCGGTACTCGATTTTGAAATCGTGGCTCGAAGTTATGTGCGGAATTTCAGCTGATTCTGAGCATAGTTTCTGAAATATTTTTTTTTCCAGGATAGTTGCTAAAATTTTAAATTTAACCTCAAAACTAATACATTACTATTAATAATTCAAACCTTAAATATAATTATTAATTATTCTTTCTTTACCTGTGACAATGTGCTCACTTGATCTCTTGGAGCGCAATGAGAAAAATGGAGGTAGATTATTGTGAGTCGGTCTCCTTCCATTCTCTAATTTTGAATGAGTATCTGAAATCTGAAATGGAAAAGAGTATATTGGAACCATCTAATATGAAATGCGTAAATAAATGTTTGTGCGCTCGTACCAGGGTACCAGGGAGCCTTCATTTGACCAATTGGCCAACCAAATATGATAAAAATTGGTTCAAGCACTGACGTGAAGTCAGAAGCTTTTGCGCGTATGTTCTATGTCCATTCTTCTGTATTGGACACCCTTAATCGAATTTACCATGGTAAATTATGTTGTCCATTCTCCTGTATTGGACACTCTTAGTTCAAATTTACCATGGTAAATTCGAATTAAGTGTCCAATACAGGAGAATGGACAACATAATTTACCATGGTAAATGTTGTCCATTCTCCTGTATTGGACCCTCATAGTTCGAATTTACCATGGTAAATTCGAATTAAGTGTCCAATACAGGAGAATGGACAACATAAATTACCATGGTAAATTCGATTAAGGGTGTCCAATACAAAAGAATGCACAATAGAACATACGCGCCAAAGGTTCTGACTTCACGTCAGTGCTTGAACCAATTTTTTTTTTCGTGATTGTTATCAAATTTTCTAGGGGTACGGTTCTTACAAAATTTTAAACACGTCTTCATGTTGATTTTCTACTACTAGTCACCAAGCTTCAATTCGATCGAATATTTATTTTTTGAGTTATAAAGGAAATGATGATCCAGGTGGGTATAGCTCGATTATGCCCAAAAACGGACTCAACTCTCCCATTCGTATACGCAACATACCCTGAAAATTGCAGGTCCCTATCTCCTTTCGTTCGAAAGTTATCGAGGCAACGGTCACCCATCTACTGAACTAACACAAGGCTGCTCGAATCTCCAACAATATTTAACCGATCGTGTTAAAACTTGAAACTTGGCAGTAGAGTTAGGTTCTAAAGGCTCTTGCAAAATTTCAGCCATTTCAGACGAATAGTTACTGATATATAGAATCTTTTTTTTAATTTTATATGATTTTTTAAACATTTTCTACAAATACTATCCTGTTTGAATTCAATCGGTTTAGTATTTTTCGAGTTAATGAGGAACAAAAAACCAAATTTCAGATGGCTATAACTCTAGAACCGTTTGGCCGATTATGCTTATAAACAAACTCAAATGTCGCATTCAAATGCACAACAGAACCTGAAATCTTCAAGCCGCTATCTCTTTCCGTTCTCAGGATATCGTGACAAAAAAAATATTTTTTAATAATTTTCTAGCGATACCATTCTCACAAAATTTCACAAACGTGCTTAGGTTTATATTCTACAACTATTCACCAAGTTTCAATTCGATCAGATCTATATTGATTGAAAACAAAATTATCACTCGGAAACCATTGGGCCGATTATGCCCATTAACGAACTTGTCCGTCGTATTGAGAAGCGCCACCTACCCTGAAAATTTCAAGTCAAGTTCTAGCTTTTTCCGTTCTCAAGTTATCGGGGCAACGGCCTGACGGCCGGCCGGACAGAATCAAATTTGACCTCGAATTCTTCATTGGGGAGTCGAACCAAATCGTTTGAGACCATTTTCGTAAAAAAAATCGAAAGTTACAGACATTTGGGCAAAATAATAACTCGATGTTCCCCAGAACATACGCGCAAAAAGATGTTATGGCCAGAAGACAATTTCTTTTTTAAGCGCATGTTCTAGGTAACAGCGTGCTATCATTCTGCCCAAATGTCTGTACTAATCGAGTGTTTTGCCGAAAATGGTCTCAAGCGATTAGGATCTCAGTGCTTATCGCTGTTTGTTCGTCGGGATACCGACGCGCTTGAGGCTAGGTTTTCTTTTTGGCGCTCTAGTTCCTCGTAACTGAGTGCTTATCAATTTGCCCAAATGTCTGTAATTTTCGAATTTTTCGATGAAAATGGTCTTAAACGATTTGGTTCGACTCACTGATCAATAATCCGTGGTCGAAATTCATTCTGTCCGGCCGGCCGTAGGCACGATAACTCTCGAACGGAATGAGCTAGACAGTTTAAATTTTCAGAGTAGGTTTGGGAGATAAATATCTCGGCTAACTTCGTTATTGGGCAAAATCAGACAGATGGTTTTGAGTAACAAAAAAAAAATTTTTTTTACAAAACAAATTCCAAATTAATTTTTATCCAATAAGCAGTTTTATCATAAGAATCCAATGATATCATTTTTAACTCTAACAAGCTAATACTTTCGGAGATATGATTTTTTTAAATTTCAATAATGAATCGTATTTCTACGTTTTCACAGAATTATATAATTATTCTATGTATGAATTGTCATAATGTCAACTTATTTTCCTGAGACATGACATTGTCTAATTCCTTGCTAATAGTTGGTTCGAGAAACGTCAAAATCGACTTAGAGAGACAAGGGTAAAAAGCCGTCAAATAAACTCCCATGTGGCGATTTTATGTCGAAAAGTGAAAATTAAGAATATATATCCCAGGTAAGTACCGACGTTTTATTCTAATACCGGAGATCGACAAGATCGTACGAGGAGCCCGATAGCCGGTTGGTCTAGGCCGTCGGGTTTTCGGTTTCGGAACGAGAGAAGTCGGGCTCAAATCCCGGAAAGGGAATTACACTTTTTGGCGCTCTAGTTCCTCGGAACTGAGTGCTTATCAATTTGCTCAAATCTGTAATTTTTATTTAAGATGCAGTTTCACCATTAAAATCCATCGATATCAATTTCAACTCCAACATGCTAATACTTTCGGAGATATGATTTTTCTAAATTTCAATAATGAATCGTACGTACTTCTGTGTTTTCACAGAATGCTATAATTATTCTATCTAAGCTTTATTATATGATCTGTGTTCATGCTCGTACATTTCATCCTGTTCTATAAGAAAGAGTCAAATTCATTTCAGCTATTTTAATTTGATTTCTTCCATGGTGCAGTTCTCCTTCTCAGATTGCTCATTTAATCTTGATAAATAAACTACTATTTGAATTTAATTTCCTTTAAGATGCAGTTCTTTCATAAGAATACATTGATTTAATTCCCAACTCTGAGAAACCAATACTTTCGGAAATATAATTTGTCTGTTTGAACTAGAGCGCCAGAAAGCTCCTGTCCACAGGGCTTGATCTCATTTTTTGTTTTGAAATTTTGAGGAGTAAACACATCGTTTTGTTACCTTGGGAATTATATGTTGGTTTTGCTCTTAGGAGAAGGTGTTCACAAAATTTACAAGACAAGATATTTCATGTCTCAGTGAAATTTACGTATACAAAAGGTGTAAGTGTTTTAATTATATTTTGGTCAGATAAGTAAATAAGTAGAGTTGATATTCGTAATTAAGTTGGATAACGTTTATTCCATTTTTGCGGGCATGTTTTAGGGAACAGCGTCCTATAATTTCGCCAAAGTGACTGTAACTTTCGAATTTTTTAACGAAGGTGATCTCAAACGATAAGCTTCAACTCTCGAAGAATTCGAGATCAAATTCGATTCTCTCTGTCCATTATATCGATTACTTTCGAACGGAAAAAGATAACGACTAGAAATTTTCAGGGTTAGTTGAGCATCCGAATATGTCGGATAAGTTAATGGGCATAATAGGCAGGACGGTTTCGGAGTTGAAATCTTGTTCTCGAACAATACCGAAGCGATCGAATTGAAACTTGGTAACTAGTTGTAGAATGACGACATAAAGACTTGTGTGAAATTGAATCTATAGAAAATTTAGAGAAATTCTATTCGTCCGATATGCTGCTGGAGTTTTCATCTGAGAAAGGTGATGTTTTAGGGTGGAGGATGCTATTCCTACATAGAATCCGTTTGAGAGGATCCACGCATTCGTGGATTGAAGCTGCGATATCTCCTGAGCCACTGGTGCTTGGGAAAAGGGAGTTTTGTGTGAGGAGTGTGATTCTCAGAGCACGTTAGGCTTGTTTTGGTTCGCAGTAGTGACAGTTCTGGATCGGTTCTAAAGAGTGGGCCAAACGTAGTGTGTGAAAGATTTCGCCCATTCGCGCAAGTACAATTACAATAAACGACTGTGTGACTACTTTGAACTGTTCTAGGACAGTCCGAATTGCGAACCAAAACAAGCCTATAATGCCATTAGTGGGCTGCGCGTGCGCAGGGGAGAAGTGGTTGATTCGTTGATTTGAGTCTGCATTGATTAGATTGGGAGTGGTTTACGTCTAGCGCTCATTAAGCTGGTGCTGAGCCGATATTGTGAGGTTTTAAAAGGTAATTCATGGCAATTCAGTGCGCGTGCAAGTCAATTCCGGGGAAATAGCGATATTTCCGAATTGGGGTGTCCATACCGTTGCTACCTCTTTCCGTTGAAAAGTTATCGTAGCAACGGTCACCTTCCCAGCTACTGAACTCCCTTAAGGCTACTCGGTTTCCGAGGAACCTACAATGAAATTCACTTTGGAAATAGAGAAGAGTAATCAGCTTTCTTGTCTAGATAATTAAGTATCCAAAGCATATTCAAGCAAGTGTTTTCAGAAAGCTAACGCATTTAAACAAAAAAAATCAATATAAGAATCGTTTGTAAGACACAAATTGATCTTAGTTCTTTATTAACTAAGACAAAACCAATTTATAAAAAAGAAATACCCGAAAACTGTGTATCTAATATTATTTCTATTTTTGGTAAATCGTATACAGACCAATAGAGGTAATAAAGTCAGAACATAAGAACAACATAAGGAACAGAGACATACAACCCAGGTAACACAGGGACCTCCCAGAGATGTCTGCGCGAGCTCTTGAAGGGATATTTTGAGGCCTATTGCGATATCGTCGGGGGGGTTCGCCAAGAGCTCCCTATCACCTCCAAATATCCGCCACAGGGAATGAGCCCAGTAACATCTCAGATACATTGCATGGGGAAGTTCTCAAACTGCTCACCCTGTGGAATATTTTGAGAGGTTTATTGCGATATCGCAGGGAGCTCGCCCAGACCTCCCTATCACCTCCAAATGTCCACCACAGGGGGTGAGCCGAGTAACATCTCGGAGATATCGCATGGGGAAGTTCTCTAACTGCTCTAACTGCTGACTGAACCTAGGGAATATTTTGAGATGTGTACTGCGATATCGCAGGGAGGTCGCTCAGTCCTCTCTGTCACCTCCAAATGTCCTCCACAGGGGATGATCCCAGTAACATCTCAGAGATATCACACGGGGTTCTCAGGCTGCTCAACCGGGGCAGTACTGAGAGAAGATCGGCTGCGATATTGATCGATAATCTATATATCCTCCAAATGTGCAGTACATCAGTATATGTGTGGCGCCGAATACATCACTCCGATGCGTAGATCGATATTCCACTCGGATTATTAGCGATGGGGTTGTTCTTCCGGGTACAGAGTAGACGATTGCGCCATCTACCGGTGGAAATGAGAAGTGCAGAGTAGGGATGGAGTATATCCCTGCAACACGCCACCTGATCTTGAGGAGCTCGCAATAGGAATGTCTTTTTCTAGTTATCTGCGTGATATCTTGAGGATCTCGCAACAGGAATGTCTTATTCTGGTTATCTTTGGGATATCTTTAGGAGCTCGCAATAGTAATATCTTAGTCTAGTTATCTGTGTGATATCTTTAGGAGCTCGCAATAGTAATGTCTTATTCTGGTTACACATGTGATATCTTGAGGATCTCGCAACAGGAATGTCTTATTCTGATTATCTGAGTGAAATCTTTAGGAGCTCACAATGGGAATGTCTTATTCTGGCTACATAGCAAAACATGTATGTATGTACAAGCCATGGAGATCACAGGAGGATTGTAGCAAAACAAAGATTCCAATGACAGAGTATTATGGCATAAAAAGAAGACTTAAGGAGTCGACTTGTATTTTGTTGAACAGAGAATGCAATTTTGAAAATTGCTCAATTGGAATTGACTAGCTTTGGTAGAATTTGTTGAAGAAGGAGTTGGAACTTGAAAACTTCCATGTAAAGTATTACCTTGTTCTATGTGTTTTCAAAGACTGTCACTGTGACAAATTTCATATTTCGGAATAACTATCATTTTTTTGATAATTCGCTTGGTGTCAGATTTAGTCTCCGAAACGTTACAAAATAGTGTTTTATCATGGATGTTGTTTCGTTACTGTTTGTTAAACAACAATGTTCTATATATTACTCATGACAAATATCTTGTCTTTCTAACGCAGAAGCAATTTTCGAAATAATATTTTTTGTAATTTATTGATGTTTTTACGACTTTCGGAAAGAAAATCCTGAAAGGAACCAAAAACCCAAAATCCAGAAAGCAAATTAGGTTATGAAGGCTCTCGCCAAATTTCAGTGATAGTTTCCTAGATACAGAATATTTTTCTATAATTTTCGTAAATTTTCTAGTTATATGATCCTCTCGAAAATTCGTATGAGCCTTTGTGCATCCTACAACCAGATACCTAGATTCAATTCGAATGGATCTCTAGTTTCAAAACAAAATTTCACCTCCGAAACCGTTTGGTCGATTATGCCAATTAACGAACTCAACCATCGCAACGGGCGGCCGGACCGAAACCGTTCGGGCGTCTATGTACATTAACGAACTTAGCTGTTGCATTCGGGTGCACAACCTACCCTGAAAATTGCATGTCCCTATGTCTGTTCATTTGAAAGTTATCGTAGCAACGGACTGCGGAGGGCCGGTCGGACAGAATTGAATTTGACCTCGAATTCTTCAGTGAGTCGAACCTAATCGTCTGAGACCATTTGGCCAAAACGATAGCACGCGCTGTTCCCTTGAACATTCGCACAAAAATTGGAATATTATTCACCTACTTCACAATTCACATGCACCAATGCCAAAACCTGCGCTTTTGCGCAAATTTCATATTTTCAGTCGAAGTTAATGCAGATACAGAGGTAAATACCGTTCTGCTGGAACTATTCTCAGATCAAATAATTCATTCCGGAATTTGATTTGGTGAAACGTCCGTTCTACATTTATTTAGGAGAACCAGTTTGAATCATTCAAGCTTTTAACTTGATGAAGAAGACATATTTCGATTTCCAGATTCAGAAGATTTAGTTCAAAGGTTGACCATATAAAGAATAAATGGATTACAGGGAATCACTCAACGTAGATAGAATAGGGTAAACATACGATATCCTTGGGAATTCTTCCTATCTACTGCACTTAATCCAATTTATTAAAGTAACATTTGAATATTAGTTTGGGAAGTCGTTTGAAGTGCTTCCAGTTGATGATAGACAGAGGATATTTGTCATATATTCGTTGATACACTGATAGTGATGAAGACTTAATTATTAAATCTATTGAATCCGGCAGACAAATCCGACAATTTTTATGAGCGAATGTTCTGCGGAACAGCGTGATATCATTTTGTCCAAATGTCTGTAATTTTCGAATTTTTTGCCTAAAGTGTTCTTTAACGATTAGGTTATACTCACTGATGAGGATTTCGAGTTCAAATTTAACTCTTGAACGGAAAGAGGAAGCGACTTGAAATTTTCAAGGTATGTGGCGCGCCAAATACGACGGTATAGTTCATTGGTGGGAATATTCAGCCAAACGGTCTCGGAGTTAGAATCACTTTTTTCGAACAATATAGATCTGATGTAATTCTACGTAACTAGATGTAGAATGCTGACAAAAAGACTTATGTTAAACTTCGTGAGTATTGTATCACTAGAAAATTTTAAAAATATTATTAAAATATAATATGTATGTCCGATAAGCTGAAATTTTGTGACAGCCTTCAAAACCCAACTCTAACCCCCGGTTAAAAGGTAAAAAGCTGATCAACACAAATGTTAACACTAATCAGACATCAATCTCTTGTTAACCGTCATTTGAGTTGCGCAAAGCGCAAAAACTCGGACTGATTTGACATTAACAGTTCTGTTAGTTGATCAACACTCTGATCAGCCTTTCAGAAACCAGGTGTAAGACAAAGTTCCAAATTTGAGCGCGATCGGATCCATATTCTCGGAGTAATAAAAAACCACTGGGAACTGACCTGCATTGGGCGATTCAGTATCTGGATGGGTGAGCGTTACCACGATAACTTTCGAATGGAAAGAGATAGCGAATTACAGTTTTCAGGGTAGGTTGCGCATCCAAATGCGACATTTGAGTTCGTTGCTAGACATCATCGGCCAAACGGTTTTGGAGTTATACCCATCTGAAATTTGGGAGTTATACCCATCAGAAATTTTGTTGTTATTTCCTCAATAACTCAAAATAAAGATCCAATCCAATTCAAGCATGGTAATAAGTGTTCGAATGCCGACACGCAAATATTTGATAGGTTTCGTGAGGATCGTATCATTGAAAAATTAAAAAAATTGTTGAAGCAGTAACGTGAAGTCAGCAGCTTTAGCGCGCATATTCTATTGTCTATTCACTCCATATACGAAGTCGATCGAGCATAGATTCTGAAATATAGAATTTTTGAAAATAGCTGAAAAAAAATAAAATTTAACCTTGAACCGACAAAATTACTGTTAATAATGTTTTATGCACCTCTATTGGACAATCTTATTCGAATTTACTATCGATATAGACCGTTTTCTCAGCTTTCATTAGATATGAATACATTTCATACAATTTTAATGGCAGACTTGAATAATGAGAACTAGAGCTTTCTCGGTACGTCCTTTTTTCCCTAACATTCCTGGAATTGACAGCATATTCATCGATCTGTTTGATGGTCAGTCATGCTGCTTCACCATCGGTTGCGTTTATAGACCTAGACCCTGCCAAGCTGATATAGAGATGGCAACATTACTATGTGAATTATCAACAGAAAAATGTAACCTGTATATAGCTGGAGATTTCAACCTGCCCGACGTCTGCTGGCCCCTCACTTCCAGAACCTATAACTCGACTTCCAGCCCTTATGTTGATTCTATTCGGGATTCCAATCTCGTACAGCTGGTTGATTCACCTACACGGTTCAGGAACCAACAAATTCCCTCATTACTGGATCTCATATTAGTACCGACCTAGTTTCTAACATAGAATACCATCCTCCATTCGGTAAGTCCGATCATGCCGCACTTCTTTCCAAGCTACAACTGAGGTTCAATAAATCACGTGATAGGTATCTAAAAACAATAAAAGTTACAAACTACGAACTCCTGCAGCGTGAGATAAATGCTATTGTATGGGAAGATGTATTCTCATCCAGCGACGACGTTGAAACTATGTGGACTCGCTTCGAGAATGTCCCGAAAAACGTGATAGAGAAGTGTACATCGACAAAAATGACCACTTCAATACCTTCCAAACCTTGGATTAATGATGCCATACTGGGAATGATTAAACATAAAAAATCAATCTGGCAGCGCTACATTCGACGCAGACAACACAGGGACTATGTAGCTCATCGATCTTTCTCTAACTACCTCTCCGCCACTATTGCCAATGCAAAGAAAGATTTTGAATCCAAGCTTGTCCTGTCCAAGGATAGAAAACTGTTCTTCAAATACGTTAGATGCTCCCTCAACACCAAAGTTGATACACCACTGGTACGGAATGGCAGCGGCCAACTTTCTCAGGACTCCGAAGAGGTGGCCAATGTTCTAGCTGATTCGTTCGCTGCTTCTTTCACTTACGAGACCGGCTCACCTCCGCTTCCATTCAGCATTCGCAGCACATCCTTTCTGAACGAGGTAACCTTTCCACCTATTTTGGTTGAAAAACAACAGTCTGCTCTAAATGTCCAATCCGCTCCTGGTGGCGATTGCCTTTGAGCCAAGATATTCAAGGAGTGCTCTCATTTCTTGGCTACTCCGCTCTCAAAAAATTTCACAAGGTCATTTGAGACGTCATCACTGCCTTCATCTTGGCGAAGTGCCCTAGTGACACCGATATACAAAAAGGGTGAAAAGCTCGATGCGTCAAACTACCGCCCCATCAGTTTGGTTCCAATTGCTGCCAAGGTCTGTGAGAGAATGTTGCTTGACTCCATTCTTAAGTTTGCAATGGATAACAAAATTATTCCCGACTGCCAGCATGGTTTTCTTCCTGGACGTTCAGTTATTAGCAATCTTCTGGAGTGTGTGAACGACTGGTCCAAATGTCTTGATGCCAAGGTGCCTGTTGACGTCCTCTATTTGGATTTTTCACGTGCATTTGATCGTGTGCCTCACAAACGGCTTTCATACGTACTGGACCATCTCGGTCTTCGTGGTAAACTTCTGGACTGGATAGCGGCATTTCTTTCTAATCGCTCATTTCAAGTACGAGTCGGTCGGTCGCTCTCATCGCCTAGACCAGTTTCTAGCGGCGTGCCCCAGGGCTCTGTCCTTGGACCCTTAATTTTTCTTCTCTACATTTCTGAACTACCAGCGTGTATCAAATCACGTTGTTCTCAGTTTGCTTACGACACAAAATTGTATGGTGTCCCCGGTCAGGCTGATCACACGATTCAACGGGACCTGGAGTCAATTGCTCGATGGTGCAAGGATTGGCAGCTACCTCTCAATCTGGAAAAGTGTGCCGTTTTACATAAGGGAGCCAATAACCCTCGACTTCAATATCGTATCGGCGGGCAGAGGATCCCTGCTGTATCCAGTCACTGCGATCTGGGTGCCATCATAACAGAAAACTTGACCTGGTCTGATCACATATTAACTATTGTAAAACGAGCCAGAAAGTCACTGTTTTTAGTGCAGAAAGCTTTTCAAAAGTGTGATCCGGTCACCATCAGTGTTCTCTTCCAGACGTACGTACGCCCTATTTTGGAATTCGCTGGTCCGGTTTGGAGCCCGGTTTTGAGTCGGGATGCTGTGATGTTGGAAAACGTGCAGAGGCAAGCTACTCGATTGCCCTATGGAATTTTCCGGCCAACCTATGATGAGATGCTCTCAATTATGAACATTACACCGTTCGCGGCCCGTAGAGCTCGTGGTGATCTAATATTTACATTTCGTGCACTTCGCGGTATTTTTGGCTTCGATTTGCGAGGTCTGTTCGAGATGAACCGTGACGTTCGTCTGCGAGGCCATACCCTTAAGCTTAAAAAAGAGAAATTCTCAACAGTGACCAGACAGCATTTTCTTTCAAACCGTATGTTTGATTTGTGGAATGGATTGCCTGCAGGTGTTGTAAGTTCGGTTTCTGTGAATGCATTTAAGAACTCATATGATAACTGGCTCCGTGATCACTAATTTTCGACTCTTATTATCTTTCTTCACCACTTAGTTGTTTTCTGTGATTTCTTTTTTTTTTCAATGTAATTTAATGTTCTTGAAATACTTGTTTTGTTTAATTTTGTTATTGTGAGTTTACAGGCCTGTGCCTCAACTCTTTTCATCGTTTAATAATAATAATAATAATAATAATGTAAGATTCCTCTATGATCACATAATTTTAAATTCTGATATATGTATTCTCTCTGAATTCAAATTCGTCAATTGTATATTTTTAGTTACAGAGGAATAACAACAAATATTTAAACAACAAAACTGTGTATAACTCAAAAACCGTCTGGCCAATTATCCCTATTATCAAACTCAAATGTCCTTTTCGGATGTGCAATCTATCATAAAAATAGCAAGTTGCTATCTCTTTCCGTTCTCAAGTTATCGTGACATAAAAAATATTTTTTTATAATTATTTTGAAATTTTCTAGTTTTACGATCCACACAAAATTTCACATACGACTTTATGTTCGTATTCCAAAACTAGTTACCAAGTTTCAATTTGATTGGATCTGTATTGGTTGAAAACAAAATTTGTACTCAAAAACCGTTAGGCCTATTATGCCCATTAACGAAATTTTCCGTCTTATTGGGGCGTGCCACCTACGCTGAAAATTTCAAGTCACTTTCTCTTTCCATTGTCAAGTTATCGTGGCAACGGCTGGCCGTGAAGAATCAAATTTGACCACGAATGCTCCATCAGTGAGTTGAAAATAATTATTGTTCTCGACTATTTTCGCCAAAATATTCGAACATTACAGACATTTGGGCGAAATGATAGCACGATGTTTTCAGAACATGCGCGCAAAAAAAATCATTGTAAAAAATTGTGCGTCTCAGAAACTATCCTTCCGATCGCTGAAATTATGCGAGAGTCTTCAAAGCCTAACTTTACAGCCTTATTCCAAATCTGAACACGATCGAATCTATATTGTTAGAGATACTGAAAACATATTTGAAGCCGAGCAGCCTTGGGTGAACTCAGTAGCTGATTGGGTGACCGTTTTCACGATAATACGTGCGGAAAGAGATAGCGACTTGCAATTTTCAGGGTGGGTTGCGCATCCGAATGTGGATGTTGGGCTCGATGTTGGGTTTGTTAGTGGGCATAATAGGCCGAACGGTTGCGGAGTTATACCCATCTAAAATTTTCTAGTTAAATCCTCAATATAATAATGAAAAATGGCGATACCTTTGTTAATAAAATCAACAAGTCCAGAGCGTTCCTGCTAATCAGGTCCTTCATAAATGGCTTCGTATAATTAATATACTTATGCATATATTTCACAAGTCAAATAGACCCCAGGGGGTTCATTGATCTGCCGAGAAAGCAAGAGCAGACGCGTTTCTGGCTTCTTGGCCTTCATCAGTACTCTGTAGCTTTCCCAACAAATTCAACTAAACTGACCCGAGTCAAGCCCCTCAGAGCCGGCTTGGTCGATCATTTTAATCGCCCACGCCACCTATGAGACGAAACACGGAAATCAGGGACTCGGTCTCGATTAAAGATCGAGTGAATTTTGGCATATGATTTCGCGCTTCAAATATTCACTGGTGGGGAGATGCTGATTTCCGAGTTTCGTCTCATAGGTGGCGTGGGCGATTAAAATGATCGACCAAGCTGGCTCTGAGGGGCTTGACCCGGGTCAGTTTAGTTGAATTTTTTGGGAAAGCTACAGAGTACTGATGAAGGCCAAGAAGCCAGAAACGCGTCTGCTCTTGCTTTCTCGGCAGATCAATGAACCCCCTGGGGTCTAATTGACTTGTGAAATATATGCAATTATACGAAGCCATTTATGAAGGACCCGATTAGCAGGAACGCTCTGGACTTGTTGATTATATCCTCAATAACTCAAAATATAAATATCAGACCCAATTGAAACTTGGTGATTATTTGTAAAATGCCGACGAACTAATTTTTGTGAGATTTCGTGGAAATCGTATCTCTAGACAAAAAAGTAGGGATCATTTATTCTTTTTGCTCGTATGTTCTGGGGAACATCGCGTTATCATTTTGCCCAAATGTCTGTAATGCTGGAATTTTTTGCCGAGAATGGTCTCAAACGACTAGGTTCAACTCACTGATGAAGAATTCGAGGTCAAATTTGATTCTGTAAGGCCGGCCGTTGCCACGATAACTTGAGAAAGGAAAGATATAGCGACTTGAAATTTTCAGGTTAGCTTGTGCATCTGAATGCGACATATGAGTTGGTTTATAGGCATAATCTGCCTAACGGTTTTGGAGTTATACGCATCTGAAATTTGGTTGTTATTTCCTCAATAACTCGAAAATTCAAAACAGACCCAAGTCAAAGATGGCTATCAAATGTTTAATGCAAACGAAAAATTCTCGCAAAATTTCGTATCACTCAATTTTTTTTTAAAAATCATTGAAAAAATTTTTATACATCAGTAACTATTCGTACCACATCGCTCAAATTTTGCGAGAGCCTTCAGAACCTTACTCCACTGCCAAGTTTCAAGTTTGAATACGATCGGATATATATTGTTGGAGATTCGAGCAGCCTTGTATGAGTTCAGTAGATGGATGGGTGACCGTTGCCTCGATAACTTTCGAGCGAAAGGAGATAGGGACATGCAATTTTCAGGGTATGTTGCGTATCTGAATGGGACCGTTAAGTTCAATTACGGGCATAGTCGGTCCAACGGTCGCAGAGTTATACCCACCTGGAATATTATTTCCTCGATAACTGAAAAAATATAGACCCGATCGAATTGAAGCATGGTAACTAGTTGTATAATATCGATATAAAGACATGTTCAAAATTTTATAAGAACCGTACCCCTGAAAAATTTTAAAAAAATTATGAAAAAAAAATTGGATCAAGCACTGAAGTAGAGTCAGGAGCTTTTGCGCGTATGTTTTATTGTCCATTCTTCTGTACTGGACACTCTTAGTCGAATTTACCATGGTTAATTATATTGTTCATTCTCCTGTATTGGACACTCTTAATTCAAATTTACATACATACGCGCAATAGCTCCTGACTGCAAGTTAGTGCTTGTTTTATATTGCTTTACTGAATTAATTCCTTCAAAATTAGAGACTCACACTGTATAGGTGGCCTTCTAGGGCACAACACTTTGTGTATTTTTCCGAAGTTCCTTACTCGTCGGACCCCTCCAAATGCATTATCATAAGCGCATAGAATTTGTTTTCTTTGTTTAACCAAAATTTTGGCGCCTTAAACCCTAGAGCTGCTAGTGACACAATGTGATTTTGAGAATTTCTACGAGGGATATCGCAGAGACCTTATTCCAGCTGGTGGACATTTGAATATGAAATCATCTTTATTCAACTTCCCAGAGAGGTAACAGAAGTCCCCACATCCAAGCAAGAAGTCGCTGAGATATAGACTGCTCCACAAAAGAAAGAAAGTTCTGAAATTTTGTAACCGTTTCCATAGTTGCCGATTATTGTCCATCAAATATTCATTTATGAGAAATCAAATGTTTACTCTGTTATATCTGAATGTTTTTGGCGCTCTAGTTCTCGGAACTGAGTGCTTATCAAGTTGCCCAAATGTCTATAATTTTCGAATTTTTCGATGAAAATGGCCTTAATCGATTTGGTTGGACTCACTGATCAATAATCCGTGGTCGAAATTCATTCTGTCCGGCCGGCCGGCCGTAGGCACGATAACTCTCGAACATAATGAGCTAGACAGTTGAAATTTTCAGAGTGGGTTTGGGAGATAAATATCTCGGCTAATTTCGTCATTTGGCGAAATCGGACAGATGGTTTCGGAGTAACAAAAAAAAATTTTTCTTTAACAAAACAATTTCCAAATTAAATTTTTTTTCAATAAGCAGTTTTATCATAGCTAATAATAACAAGCTAATACTTACGGAGATATGATTTTTCAAAATTTCAATAAAAAATCGTATTTTTACGTTTTCACAGAATTATATAATTATTCTATGTATGAATTGTCATAATGTCAACTTATTTTCCTGAGACATGACATTGTCTAATTCATTGCTAATAGTTGGTTCGAGAAACGTCAAAATCGACAAGAGACAAGGGTAAAAAACCGTCAAATAAACCCCCATAGGGCGATTTTATGTCGAAAAGTGAAAATTAAGAATATATATCCCAGGTAAGTACCGAGGTTTTATTCTAATACCGGAGATCGACAAGATCGTACGAGGAGCCCGATAGCGGGTTGGTCTACGCTTCGGTTTCGGAACGAGAGAAGGCGGGCTGAAATCCCGGAAAGGGAATTACACTTTTTGGCGCTCTAGTTGCTCGGAACTGAGTGCTTATAAATTTGCCCAAATGTCTGTAATTTTTATTTAAGATACAGTTTCACTATTTAAATCCATCGATATCATTTTCAACTCCAACAAGCTAATACTTTCGGAAATACATATGATTTTTCTAAATTTCAATAATGAATCGTACGTACTTCTATGTTTTCACAGAATGCTATAATTATTCTATCTAAGCTTTATTATATGATCTGTGTTCATACTCGTACATTTCATCCTGTTCTATAAGAAAGAGTCAAATTCATTTCAGCTATTTTAATTTGATTTCTTCCATGGTGCAGTTCTCAATCTTAGATTGCTCATTTAATCTTGATAAATAAACTATTATTTGAAGTTAATTTCCTTTATGATGCAGTTCTTTCATAAGAATACATTGATTTAATTCCCAACTCTGAGAAACCAATACTTTCGGAGATATAATTTGTCTGTTTGAACTAGAGCGCCAGAAAGCTCCTGTCCACAAGGCTTGAACCCATTTTTTGCTCCTCGTATGATAAATTTTTCAGTTTCGAGCAAGTTCTTGTCGTTTGCGTTTCTGAGAATTTTGTATCAGTGATTGTTTTTCGTTCTTAAAATCAATTTTGATTCAAATTCTGAAAATTCGATTTTCAATAATGCCTAGACGTAAACTTAATGGGGATGAAGCCAATAGAGCTATTGGTATGATCGAGGCGAAACGTCGTTAAAGAGATGTTTTGCAAATTTCTTTCAAGTTAGTGAAACCGTAGTTTTCTGGCTCGTCCATCGATATTAAGAAACTTGAAACGTGAACGAAAGACCAAGAAGTGGACGCCCTAGCTAGATCAACCACTCCTGCACAATATCGGTTTGTGACTGTGTCTATACTTAGAGAGCCTGTGAGTCGAATAATGCAACCGCGCCCTTTTAACTCTTCCGGTGTTTTGGTTTCGATTGAAACAGTTCGTCGAAAACTTGTAGACATTAATCTATATTCTCGACTACCTTTGGGAAGTACTTTTAAGCCACTAACTCAAAATCATATGCGAGTTCGATTGGAATGGTCCAATGAGCAGGTGCATTGGAACCATAAATGGGGGTCTATAGTTCGTAGGTGAGGTGAAATATGGACACTTTTCGGATAGTTGGCGAGTAATGACTTATCCGCTGGTGCCCAAAATCGCAGCTTGGTTCAGGATGTGCATCCATTCAGAGATGGTGCAGTCTGTTAGGGGAGGCATTTTTTTTTTCAATGTACATACAGAATTGTTGATGCTTGATGCTGCCATGAATGCACAGATTTACAAGGAGCAAGTCATTGAAAATATTATTCCTTTGTTTGATGCTGCTATTGGGCCAAATTAATTATTTTTGTACGATAATGCGCCACCCCATCGTGCGTGAATTGTTGATGAAGCTCTGGAAATCCATGGTATTGCACATTTGGCCCCTCCCTCGGTCGCCAGACCTCAATCCCATTGAACACGCTTGGAATCAGCTACAAAGAGTTTTGGATTATTATCAACCACCTCCACAAGAACTCTGGAGAGAAATTGATCAAGACTATTTCAACAACCTGATCGCAAGTAGATATGCAAAGGTGTTGTCAGGCTGTGGTTGATGTTCGAGAAGGCCATAGTCTTTACTGATTTTGATTTTTTGAATTTTTTGGGTGGACTGATTTTGCACTACAAACAATAAATATAAATTTTCACCTGAAACTATGGAACATATAAAGAAATGGGCAAAAGAATGTGACTAAATATTTAGATTTCTCATATTTAAAAACTTGGTGTCAAAACATGGAAATTTTTTAAACAGTCCCAAAATTTCTGAACTTCCTTACCTTTGTGGAGCAGTATATCTTTTCACACAAGTTTTCACAATGTTCAAAATAGTCGAATATTGAAATTATTCGTATAGAATTCTGAGCCCTAGTTTGAACTTTGTACATCTGAACATTAAAATCCGAACCAGGTACAGCCCTGAGTTATACTTAAACCAAGCCTCATTTGCTCGAAAGAACAACGTCACTATTCTTCATTCCATTCCTACCCAATAAACAAGCGAATATTTATGCAATAATTCGTATCCAACATGTGCCCATTTTAATGACCACTGTTTCACAAACAGGAGTTAGCTATCATTAGTGCTGGATTATTCGACATCAGCCCAACATGAAGCCGATTAGACAGATAATTATCGAGGCACATGTACAGAGCATCGGTTATTAGTTCACTGATGCAGTTGTATACTGAGCACTTCGAAGGATAAATTCTACTGTTAACAAGCGAATTTGTTTCGGGTATATGGATTGATTGTAGGTCATTCGGCCTTTAATTCATTTAATGAAAATTTTGCTTGATATAGAGATTCTCGTATATAGCTGCCATAAACTATAGGTAAAATATGCCAACTTCAAAACTTTGTTTTGAATTGCTCAGTATTGTATCTCAGATCATATTGGAAAGTTGTAACATTGAGCTTGCCAAAAGGGTCTCAAGGGTAACACCTGCTTGGCCAGAACCCCCTTAATAACAGAACAGCTCTCTGGAGCAATACTCCAGAACTTCCAAAGCAAATGGGCCAGAACCTTTCTGATGGTGATTCGATGCTCTGTTGGTGAAACTTGGGGTCTAAAGCCGAAGGAAAATCTTTGGATATACACTGCTGTCGTTAGACCTGCACTTACGTACGGAGCAGTGACGTGGTTGCCAATAATTGGACAAACCACAACAAGAATTAAACTTCCTAGTCTGCAACGTCTAGCCAAGCTTGGTGTGATGGGACAATGCCAACAACCTCCACTGCTATACTTGATGTTAATCTTAAATCTTCCACCATTGCTACTATTCATAATGGAAGCGGCTTGAGGAATCAAGACTACAGGTAGTCGAGCAGTTGGGAGTATCTCAACTCGGGAAAGCTCGAATAACAGAGGTCTTAAGGCCGATTCATATTATACGTCTCGCTCGGCTCAGCTCTGCCTCACCAAAATTTCTTTCAATGGGATTCAAATGTACTAATTCACATCATCCGTCTACGAACTTATCTTAAAACTCATTGACAGATATTTTGGCGTGGCTGAGCTAAGCCGAGCGGGACGGACCTATAATATGAATCGGCCTTAAGACCTCTGGTATTCGAGCATGTCCGAGTTGAGATACTCCCCACTGCTCGACTGCCTGTAGTCTTGATTCCTCAATCCGCATCATAAATAGGAAAAATAGTGGAAGATTTGAGATAACATCAAGCATAGCAATGGAGGTTGTTGACATTGCCCCCGTCACACCAAGCGTAGCTAGACGTTCCAGACTAGCAAGTTTTATTCTTGTTGTGGTTTGTCAAACTTTTGGCCACCACGTCGCTGCTTCGTACGTAAGTGCAGGTCTAACGACAGCAGTGTATATCCAGAGATTTTCCTTGGGTTTTAGACCCCCAATTTTGCTTGAAATTCTGAAAGTTCATTCTACCCCTTCTGCGCATTCTTCGTTATAAGCATGCGCAGATGTGAAGTGGTTTAACTGATGGAGTTTTCGTCTGAGAGGATTGGGGTTTTCAGGTGCAGGATGCTAGTCCTCCATAGAATCCCCTTGGGAGTGACCGCGCATGCGTGGATTGAAGCTGCGATATCTCCTGAACCAGTAGTGTTGCAGAATTAGGTTTTTGTGTGAGTTGTGTGATTTTCAGAAGACTTTCAGGCACGAGTAGTTTGCACATGCGCAGAAGAGACGTGGATCTTTTTGGGTTGTTTGGAGTGGTTTACGGCAAGCTGTCATGGATTTGGTGCTGAGCCAATATTGTCAGGTTTTAAGATTAATTCAATGGTAATTATGTGCACGTACAAGTCAGTTTCGAGGGAATAGCGTTGTTTCCGAGTTCAAATGTCCATATCGTGGCCCTGGGGCCAATTTATAAATAAGTGTATTTGGAAGATCTATATTAAATTACGTTCGGCTTTGAAGAATAGGCCTAAGCAATATTTATGGAGGATCACATGACATGAAAAAGTAACGTTTATAGCACGCGCGCAAATGTAGATTGACTTCACATTGAAAGAAAAAGGCAAAAAAAGCATTGACGTGGCGTCAATCTGCTTTGGCGCGCGTACTACAAACATGACTATGATTTTACTGACAATCCTAAGTCTTCCACAAGGAGATCCCTCAGAAGCTCCTAGGAGCTTGTGCGACTAAGGAGAGTCAGTTGTGCTCTTTGTTAAGTATGTAACTCTATCCTTACGTCAGCTTAGACACAGCACTGTTAATTTTTGATCCGACAGTGAATGGTGTCTACTACCCTATGGGTTGATCTCCGGCTCGTTCTGTCCACTGAGCTTGAAACACTCATGATTAAATTCAAATGAGCCAAGGTGAACACGCGCGCCATAAAGCTAATGACTTCTCGTCATTACTTTTTTATATTTTTACAAAGGCATCTACTCAGCCGTAGTTGATTACGTCATGAGTTCAGAACCAGGTTTGATCCAAATATTTTATGATTCTTTTTGCTCGTCTTCATTTGACGCAAATATTTTTGCCGCAACAATAAGATGAGACTCCATTATCATCATTTGGATGTCAATTTCTTTATATCTGAAACCACATGTTTGATCTGAGGATCTATATACATGATCATTATTATACTGACCCTCCTCCTAGGAGCTTCCCAAGAAACAATTCTAGGAGTTTTTGTCCTCGTATAGGTTTTAATAAAGTTTTAAGCTTAAGCTAAATAAATATCTATGAACTATAAACTAAATCAGACCATTTACTCTCCAAGATTAATCGATTTGATAATGTAGTCTTGAAGTATCTTTTGAGAAACCGTACTAAGAGTATTTAGTCCTTAAAACTACTTGATCTAGTGAATGCTTAATTATGATCTAGAATGTGGTAGACGTAAAACCATTTAGTCTTAGCATGGTTATAAAGAATGTTAGGTTTTATAAAATCTCTTTGGAGTGCTTGTAGTTTTATGAGTGAATTTCAAAGTATATTTGAGAAATCCAATAGAGCCACTCCATAAATTTAATAGATCTCAAGCATAATAACTCTTGTGAAAAGGTTCTCCAAGAACTTAATTCAACCGTTCCATTTCAATTTTATATCAGTAAATAATTTGTATCAGAATTTCGAGATCATCATGTCGAATATTATAGACTCATTTTTTTAAATGAATAAAAAGAAGCGGTACATTCAAATGTAAAGTGAGAAATGAATATGATACGGTTTTCTGCGAAAGTTATCGTTATCGTTAAATATCCAAGAAAAGAAAGTATTATGGAATTCTCCAGAGCAGCAAGTAGGTGAATCTGTGAACAATTCGAATGATACCACAGCTGATACATCTTTGAATAATTTTATAAGTGTTACCTCGAACTTGAATTGAAATAATATACAAACGACATCCAAAAACCGTAGGCGTGCATGATCCCCGTACATTTTTAAAAACACCTCAATCAATTGAACTTTTGCAAATTGGGGATAGTGGAGAATATTGGCACCAAGGATTTCAATATTGTATCCAGCACACTTTGAAGAATATTATCAAAGGACTCACCACAGTTTCAATTAAAAACCATATTCTAAAAAAACATATATTTTGAATGAGACGAATGAAAATCAAACATATTTCAGAACAAGCATTGACGTGAAGTCAGGAGCTTTTGCTCGTATGTTCTACTGTCCATTCTTCTTTATTGGACATGCTTAATCGAATTTACCATGGTAAATTATGTTGTCCATTCTCCTGTATTGGACACTCTTAGTTCGAATTTACCATGGTAAATTCGATCGATTCTTTATTTTTTGAGATATCTAGGAAATAATATTCCAGGTGGGTATAACTCGGAAACCGTTAGACTGATTATGCCCGAAAATTAACTTAACTCTCACATTCGGATACGCAACCTACCCTGAAAATTGCAAGTCCCTATCTCCTTTCGTTCGAAAGTTATCGAGGCAACGGTCACCAATGTACTGAACTCACACAAGGCTGCTCGAATCTCCAACAATATTTAACCGATCGTGTTAAAACTTGAAATTTGGCAGTAGAGTTAGGTTCTAAAGGCTCTTGCGAAATTTCAGCAAATTCAGACGAATAGTTACTGATATATAATTTTTTTTTTCAATTTTCAATGATTTTTAAAAACTTTTCTACGAATACTATCCTCACGAAAAATTGCTAGAATTTTCGCGTTGTCATTCTACAACTAATAACCATGTTTGCATTCAATCGGTTTTGTATTTTTCGAGTTAATGAGTAACATAACCTGAAATCTTCAAACCGCTATCTCTTTCCGAACTCAGGTTATCGTGACAACAAAAATATTTTTTAATAATTTTCTAGCGATTCCATTTTCACAAAATTTCACAAACGTGCTAAAGTTTATATTCTACAACTATTCAATTTCAATTCGATCAGATCTATATTGGTTGAAAAAAAATTATTACTCGAAAACCATTGGGCCGATTATGCCCATTAACGAACTTGCACAACCTAACCTGAAATCTTCAAGCCGCTATCTATTTCCGTTCTCAAGTTATCGTGACAACAAAAATATTTTTTAATAATTTTTTAATAATTTTCTAGCGATACGATTCTCACAAAATTTCACAAACGTGCTTAGCTTCATATTCTACAACTATTCACCAAGTTTCAATTTGATCGGATCTATATTGGTTGAAAACAAAATTATTACTCGGAAACCATTGGGCCGATTGTGTCCCTTAACGAACTTGTCCGTCGTATTGAGTTGCGCCACCTACCCAAAAAATTTCGAGTCACTAGCTCTTTCCGTTCTCAAGTTATCTTGGCAACGGCCGGACGGCCGGCCGGACAGAATCAAATTTGACCTCGAATTCTTCATTGGGGAGTCGAACCGAATCGTTTGAGACCATTTTCGTAAAAAAATTCGAAAGTAACAGACATTTACGCAAAATGATAACGCGATGTTTCCCAGAATTGAGCATATTATGGACTAGAAAACTTTAGAACACATTCCTCAAGTTGAATTTACGCGCGCGTGTTCCGCAAGGAACAGCGTGCTATCATTTTGCCACAATGTCTCTATCTTTCGAAAATGGTCTCAACTACTAGTGTTGGAGAATCGGAGTTTTTTGTAAAGTGTGTGACGTTGGAAGGACTTTCAGCCGCGGGTAGATTGCGCATGTGCAGAAGAGAAGTGACTGGTTTTGGGTTGTATGGGTTATATTGGGAGTGCTGAGCCGATATTGTGAGGTTTTAGAAGAAAATTCATGCCAATTCAGTGCACGGACACAAGTCAGTTTGGGGAAATAGCGTTGTTTCCGAGTTGAAACGTGCCCCTGAGGCTAATTCTGAAATTGATGTTACTTCTTACGGTCGTTTTTGCGCGTATGTTCTGGGGAACATCGCGTTATAGTTTTGCCCAAATGTCTGTAACTTTCGAATTTTTTGACGAAAATGGTCTCAAACGATTAAGTTCGACTCCCCAATGAAGAATTCGAGGTCAAATTTGATTCTGTCCGTCCGGCCGTCCGGCCGTCCGGCCGTTGCCACGATAACTTGAGAACGAGAAGAGCTAGCAACTTGAAATTTTCAGGGTAGGTGGCGCATCTCAATACGACGGACAATTTCGTTAATGGGCATAATCGGCCCAGTGGTTTCCGAGTAATAATTTTGTTTTCAACCAATATAAATCCGATCGAATTGAAACTTGGTGGGTAGTTGTAGAATATGATCTTAAGCACGTTTGTGGAATTTTGTGCGAATCGTATGGCTAGAAAATTTTTAAAAAATTATTAAAAAATATTTTTGTTGTCACGATAACTTGAGAACGGAATGAGATAGCGGCTTGAAATTTTCAGGTTAGGATGAACACCAGAACGCGACATTTCAGTTTGTTTATGAGCATAATCGGCCAAACGGTTTCAGAGTTATAGCCATCTGAAATTTTCTGAAATTTCGTGGTTTTTGTTCCTCATTAACTCAAAAAGTACTGAACCGATTGAATTCAAACATGGTTATTAGTTGTAGAATGCCAACGCGGAAATGTTTGCAAAATTTGGTGAGGATAGCATTTGTAGAAAATTTTTAATAAATCATTGAAAATAAAAAAAAATTCTATATATCAGTAACTATTCGTTTGAAATTGCTGAAATTTTGCAAGAGCCTTCATAACCTAACTCTACTGCCAAGTTTCAAGTTTTAATACGATCGGTTAAATATTGTTGGAGATTCGAGCATTCTTGTGCGAGTTCAGTAGATGGGTGACCGTTGCCTCGATAACTTTCGAACGAAAGGAGATAGGGACTTGCAATTTTCAGGGTAGGTTGCGTATCCGAAAGAGAGTGTTGAGTTCGTTTTTGGGCATAATCGGTCTAACGGTTTCCGAGTTATACCCACCTGGAATATTATTTCCTTGATAATTCAAAAAATAAATATTCGATCGAATTGGTGCTTGGTAACTAGTAGTAGAAAATCAACATAAAGACGTGTTTAAAATTTTGTAAGAATCGTATCCCTAGAAAATTTGAAAAAAATGACGAAAAAAAAATTTCAAGAACCGTACCCCTAGAAAATTTTTAAAAAGTCACGAAAAAAAAATTTGTTCAAGCACTGACGTGAAGTCAGAAGCTTTTGCGCGTATGTTCTATTGTCCATACTTCTGTATTGGACACCCTTAATCGAATTTACCATGGTAAATTATGTTGTCCATTCTCCTGTATTGGACACTTAATTCGAATTTACCATGGTAAATTCGAATTGAGAGTGTCCAATACAGGAGAATGGACAACATAATTTACCATGGTAAATTCGATTAAGGGTGTCCAATACAGAAGTATGGGCAATAGAACATACGCGCAAAAGCTTCTGACTTCACGTCAGTGCTTGAACCAATTTTTTTTCGTTATGTGCATGAGCAGCAGAAAAGTGAATTAACTGCTGAAGTTTTCGTCTGAAAGGATTGGGGATTTGAGGTGCAGGATGCTATTACTTTACAGAAGCCCCTTGGGAGTATCCACGCATGCGTGGATTGAAGGTGCGATCTTTCCTGAACCAATGGTTTTGAAGAATCAGAGTTTTGTGTGAGGTGTGTGATTATGAGGGGACATTCAGACACGAGTAGATTGCGCATGCGCAGAGATGACGCGCAGGCTCTTTTTGGGTTGTATAGCTTATGTTAGGTGCGGTTTATGTCTAAGGGTCATGGATTTGAAGCTGAGCCAATATTGTGAGGTTTTAAAAGAAAATTCAAGGCAATTCTGTGAACGAACAGGTCAGTTTCGAGGAAATAGCGTTGTTGTCGAGTTGAAATGTTTTTACCGTGGCCCTGGGGCCAATTTATATATAACTATATTTGGATTATATATTTTAAATTACTTTCAGATTTGGAGAACAGGCGGAGAAATTGCGTTCCTAATTCGAAATTCCTGTAACCCCTTTCGGAGATTTTTCGTTTCACGCATGGGCAGACAAGAAGTGATTTAACTGCTGGATTTTTCGTCTGAGAGGATTGGAGTTTTGAGGTGCTGGATGCTATTCCAATATAGAATCCCCTTGGACGTGTCTGTGTATGCGTGGATTGGAGCAGTGATATCTCCTGAACCAATGGTGTTGATGAATCAGAATTTTGTGTGATTTTGAGGCGATTTTAAGCCACGAGTATATTGCGCATGTGCAGAGGAGACATTGGGATTGTATGGCTCATGTCGCGGGTGCAAGTGATTTAACTGCTGGAGTTTTCGTCTGAGAGAATTGGGGTTTGGAGGTGCAGGATGCGATTCCTAAATATAATCCCCTTGGGAATATCCGCGCATGCGTGGATTGATGCTGCGATATCTCATGAATCAATGGGCTAGAACAGGGGTCACCAAATGGCAGACCTCGGTCCAGATCTGGACCGCCGACCCATTTTGTGCGGACCCTGAAGAGTTTGAAGAATATCAATATAAAAATTTGTGGTAATTGAATATAACCTGCGCTTTGTGTTGTCTCTTCCGATTATCGGATAGCCACGTGACAATGTCACTTTTCGCATCAATACTAACTTACTTTGTTATATTTTAATTGATATTATAAATATAAGTCTTAGGTGCTAGTCATCATCTACCAAAAGGAGCGCAACAGATGTATATATTTTTTAAACGGGCCTCCAATGAAACTAATTGGTGATCCCTGGTCTAGTAGAATCACAGTTTCGAGGAAATAGCGTTGTTTCCGAGTTGAGTTGTCTGCATCGTGGCCCTGGGGCCAATTTATAAACAACTATATTTGGAAGATCTATAATAATTTACGTTCAGATTCGGAGAATAGGCGCAAGGAATTGGGTTCCAAACGGGGGTCCCATAACCACATTTTTTGTTTATTTCGATCTACCTTAAAACTAATAGCCAGACTGTATCATAGCCAGATTTGTTGAAGGACCTCAAAAAATATAAAAAAGCACTGTCGTGAAGTCAGTATTCTTTCGCGCGCGTGTTCACGTTGGCTAATTTGAATTGAATGATGTGGGTTTCAAGCTCAGCGGATAGAACGAGCCGGAGACCTACCCAGAGGGTAGTGGACACCATTCACTGTCGGGTCATAAATTGACAGTGCTGCGTCTAAGCTAGCATAAGGATAGAGTGCCAATGTTGACAAAGAACACAACTGACTTTCGTTAGTCACACAAGCTCCTAGGAGCTTCTGAGGGATATCCATGGGAAAGACTTGGGAGGGTGAGTATGTTCATAATCATATTTATAGCACGCGCGCCAATTGCATTGACTCCATAATGAAAGTAAGAGGCTAAAAGAGCATTGACGTGGGGTCAATGTGCTTTGGCGTGCGTGCTATAAACATGATTATGATTATACTGATCCTCCCGAGTCTTCCCCATGGAGATCTAAGCAGGCGAGACAATATAGAGTTTTTCGCTGAGGTGCATATTACCTTTTTTCATTGACCTCCACATATTTTAATGAATTTCTGACCTCTTAAATAATTTCACAATATCAAATGACACATTCACATGTTTGTATTGAACCATATCCATAGTAACCATAGCACTGGCAATTGTTCCAACAGACACTTATGTTTGTAGTGAACCGTATCATGCCGTATTCATAGTGACCACAGCGGACGAGAAAGTCATTTTGCCGACGAGAAAGTTATTCTGCGGACAAGAAAGTACTTTCTCGTCCACGAAGTACCTGCCTTCAATAATGGTCAATTTTACGGCCGCAAATTAGTACGTAAAATGTCACAGGTCGACGAAAAAGGTTTTTTCATTATTTTTGGCGCTCTTGTTCCTCGGAACAGCGTGCTTATCAATTTGCCCAAATGTGTGTAATTTTCGAATTTTTGGCTGAAAATGGTCTCACACGATTTGGTTCGACTCACTGATCAAGCATCCGTGGTCTAAATCGATTCTGTCAGGCCGTCCGGCTGGCCATCCTTCCGTTAACATGATAACTCTCGAACGTAAGGAGTTAGAGTATTGAAATTTGCCGGGAGGGTTTGGAGCGTAAATATCTCGGACGAGTTCGTTAACGGGCGAAATCGACCAAATGGAATCGGAGTTATGGCCGTTTTTATTAAAAACATTTTTTATGAATATTTGCGAAATTGATCATTCGATCATTCTGAAATTTTGCATAAAAATGTAGAATAATGACCTTTATACGCATGCAAAGTTCTGTATTGATCGAATTACCGTAAAGTGTAAAAAACATTTTTTTTTTCAATTTTTTTATTTTTTTTCTTCAATAACTCTCGAACAGAATGAGCTAAGCATTTTCAGAGTAGGTTTGGGATATAAATATCTCGGTTAAATTCGTTAGTGGGCAAAATAGACCAGATGATTTCGGAGAAACGAAAAAAAAATGTATTTTTAACTTACAAATTTCAAATTCAATTTTTCTAAGATGCAGCTTCTCCATGAAAATCCGTTGATATCATTTTGAAATCTAACCAACTAACACTTTCGGAGATATGATTTTTCGAAATTTCAATAATGAATCGTACTTCTATGTTTTCACAGGATGCTATAATTATTCTGTTGGGGTTGTTATCTCATTTTAACTCAAGTTCTAAGAGTTCTGGGGTGTTGGAACCTTAGCGACTCGAGATTGAAATGAGTAACGCGGATCACTTGATAATGAACGTTTATTCCTAAACTAACAAGGTATTTAAATACACAAAAGTACAGTGACGTCAGGACTAATCGAGGCTGAATAATGAACATTCTGCAGATTTAGTAATTTCTCAACCAGTATATCATCGCTATTCTAGTTATTGACCATTGTGAAATATAACAAAGGAAATTTATGTTTGCATATAAGAACTAATAGTTATGAAATGAGGACATGGTCTAGATAAATTCCAATGGAAAATTCTGATTGAATTGATTTGATTATAATTTTTAGATTTTCTAATATTTTCTGTACGTTTCGTACATATTCTATATATGAATTATTATATGCTCTGTGTTCATACTCGTACATTTTATCTTGTTCTATAAGAGAGAGTTAAATTGATTTCAGCTATTTTCATTTGATTTCTACCATGGTTCAGTTCTCATTCTCAGATTGCTCATTTAATCTTGATAAATAACAACAAATCTTGTCAGAGTTTGAACAAGAGCGCCAAAGCTCCTGTCCACAGGGCTTGAACCAATTTTTCCATTACCACATGTGGCGTATTCATAATGAACGTAATCGTCAACACGTTCCGATAAAACTTTCGACGATTTCAATTAGTTTACCCTATTGGTCGTTCACTCATCGCACCAAACCGCAGACGGAATTCGTTTCGAAGCAATTAGCACATGCACATTATATACAGAAATCAATTTCTGCGAGAGGAGACTATTTCTATTCGAACGAATGCCAGATATCACACCGGTAGATATCTGAATATTTCAGTAATTGGAAATATTTCAGTGAGCAATTTGATTGAAATTTAATTGCTACCTTGGAATGAAAGCCCAGTCTGTTGTCAGTTTCAGGATTGAGTAATCGTACATCAGGAATATGCTAGGACAGGGCTTCCCAAACTTAGTTTTACTGTGACGCCCTTGGGACACTGTCATTTTTAACGACGCTTGTTTCACATGCAGTTCGGTTCGGTTCCATGTGGTTCGGTTCGTTTTCGGTTTCCATTCGGTCGCTAGCGAAAAGTGTGAAACGGTGCTTCGGTTCAGATTCGGTACCGAATAGAAACCGTACAGCACCGAATACTCCCTCGACACGAATAGGTTTCTATCACTCGACACGAATAGGTTTCTATCAGGTTGGTTTCGTCTGTAGGGAATACAGATCAACCGGAGCGTTCACACAAAGACGGTTTAGTTTCGGTTTTAACCATAAAGTAATAGTTATTTAATCAACTAGTTTATTAATGATAGCGATTAATGGTTGAGATAACACGTGAGCGGAGCGAGCGTGTTAATGTTCGAGACCATTAACCGCTAGATTAATGAACGAGTTGATTACAAGACTTTTCCGTCGACCTCATTATGAATTAGAAATAAATTATTTATTAAAATAAATTTTATTTCTCACAATATAAAATTTGACAATGAAAATCTCGATGCTCACTTTGAAATATTTATATTTATGGTTCCAATTGAACAATTCATAAAATTCATAGACGAAGTTTTCGAGATGTGACATTCTGAATAGTCCACATTTACATCGTTACTGACGATTTGCGATAAGGAATGTGTGGAACTGGTGGGAGCTGATGTATTAATTACTGGCGAACGAAATTTTTTTCAGCAGTTTCTAATCTATTTTTCATCGAGTTTTCGATGTACCCTTCTGCAACAGATGTTGATTTCCATCCTCCAAGCCGTTTGATGGCTGCAAAATCTGCTCCACTGTCCGAAAGGATAGATGCAGAAGAACGCCGAAAACAGTATAGTATAGTATAGTATATGACCTGTATACAGATTGGGTTGTTCTAATTTGAGAAATTTTGCGATTAACGATGGTAATTTCGAAAACGTATTGATTCCTACTGGCTGTATTGAGCATTTAAAGTTCTTATAAAGACGAAAAACTTTTCGTGCGGAGTGTGAATTGGTCTCAAGGATATACAGGGTGGCCGGACGATTGACGTCCATAAAAAAAAACAGGTCCCTCATATCATGGGGTATTCGAATCACCCCCATGTATATTATCCGATTTTTCACGGTTTCCGAGTTATTAATTTTTTTATGAAATTTGAGAATTTTCAACTTGAACAACTTCAAATAAAAAAAAAAAAAAGTACAAGACTTTGCTGATATTTTTTTGTTGTAAATAGATCGCCAGGAATTGTACTTTTATACATAAAATAACCAGCATCGTAACTTTGATAAAAATTATGGACATGTTGGTCTCAAGTGAGAAAGTTACGTATTTTGGATCATGATCTAAATTTTCAAATTTAAATTAAAAATGTAAACAGGTTACTTCATGGTTTCTTAGTAGGCTTAAAAACATCGCTCAACACTCAGCTTTCAGAATCATTAATAAAAAATGGTACTCAACAGTCTACTTTTGCTAGAATTAGCCTTCAAAGTCAGCGAGGTGGAAAAAATCAAAGAACTAGACGTTTACTCAAAAATTATTTTTTGCCATTTTAAGATTTTTCTGATCCAGCTATGATAGAAAATGCTGAAAATTAATGAAAATTAGCTTTATAAGAAAAGTTTTAGATAAGAAAAAGAAAAAGGTATGGCAATAAATCACACATCATGTAGATAAAAAGAAATTTATTTATGAAATTTACAATAGGTTTTCAAAGTGGCCACCTCCAGCCTCAATACACATTCTACACCTTCGCTAAAAATTTTCTTTCAGTCGCATAAAACCTGCCCCGTTTTCTCTTAGGGCACGTTCGGCTTCTCTTATCTTCAGTGGCAGTTCGTCTTCATTAGAACATTCTCGGGCGTAAACGATTTCTTTGAAATAACCCCAAACGAAAATATCGATGGGATTAAGGTCAGGTGAGCGTGGGGGCCATTTGATAGGTCCGCTTCGTCCGATCCATCTGTTAGGGTATCGTCCATTCTTTTTTATTATTATGGAACTGGCCCTAAATAAATAAAACCCCCAAATGTTTCAATATTAGCTTTTTGTAGTAATTTCAGGCTAGTTGACGAAGGGAGTTAACCTAGAGAATCTTAAAATGGCAAAAAATAATGTTTGAGTAAACGTCTAGTTCTTTGATTTTTTCCACCTCGCTGACTTTGAAGGCTAATTCTAGCAAAAGTAGACTGTTGAGTACCATTTTTTATTAATGATTCTGAAAGCTGAGTGTTGAGCGCAGTTTTTAAGCCTACTAAGAAACCATGAAGTAACCTGTTTACATTTTTAATTTAAATTTGAAAATTTAGATCATGATCCAAAATTGGTAACTTTCTCACTTGAGACCAACATTTCCATAATTTTTATCAAAGTTACGATGCTGGTTATTTTATGTATAAAAGTACAATTTCTGGCGATCTATTTACAACAAAAAAAATATCAGAAAATTCTTGTACTTCTTTTTTTTTAATTTGAAGATGTTCAAGTTGAAAATTCTCAAATTTCATAAAAAAATTCATAATTCGGAAACCGTGAAAAATCGGATAACATACATGGGGGTGATTCGAATACCCCATGATATGAGGGACCTGTTTTTTTTTATGGACGTCAATCGTCCGGCCACCCTGTATATCTCTTGATTGGATTCAAAAGTGTACGCTCCTCATTATCCACCACAGTGAATATCCTTTTCGAGTGCGTTTTGAATGAATTCACTGTTATTAAAAATTTCGAGCCCATATCCTGCACATCATTTATCTCCAACTTATACAGCTCATCTTTTCGCAATGCCCCGGATACTCCAAATATCAAAGCGACCTTCAAATAAAAAATTTAAAGTTACATATTTTATATCCACGTGACAATAAGAAAAATTTAGAAAATTAATTTAATTGAGTTTTATATTTACCTTTGACATCAAGAAAATACTGTCTGGAGCATTTGCTATAAACTCTTTTACATGATCTTTCTCGAGAACTTTCGATTTCTTAGGAATATAACCCACTTTTTGTCCCTTAAAGAACATCACCAGTTTGTGATATCTGCTTATATCAATATTCCTTTTAACGTTCAATGTTGCTTTCAGCATTGAATACTTTGGCCATAAACTTGCTAAGTATCCCTTTTCTGCAACACTCTTAAAGTATGCCAAGTATGCTGTTTCAGAATAATTGAAAACGTTCTTCTCCTCGCACCATGACATGAATTCTGCGTAGGTTTTGTCATACAAATGTCGGCTTTTTTCAGGTAGCAGGGTCAAAGTTGCTGCTTTAGCCTTTTCTGCATCGTCCGGGGGAGTTAAGGGGATATTGACTTCGTTACTCATTTTAATTAAAGTAACTGGCGATATTAGATTAAGATTAAGATTGAAAGCAGCTATATTACTCGTAATTTGACAGATCGATTATGTTTGGATTTGTTTCATTATTTCTTTTCTCTGTGGAATAAGAATGGAACCAGAGATAAGTACGCGACTATTCTGTGATTGAAGAGTGAGAGTCACAGGCCTCATACATAAAAATGAAATATCAGTCGAGTTGTGACGTTACTCATATTACTTCTGAATACTCTATGTTCGGTTGCACATGACAATCATGCATTAGAATAGAAAGAAATCGTGCATTAAAATGGGTCATTAAAGCATGATTTTGTGAACGTTAAACAGAGCTTTTATTGGGAGGTCGACGGAAATAAATATTTACATATGTTTTCTGTCTCGTCCTGTGGTTTTTACCTCATATCGAGCAGATATCTTTCAATATTTCCCAAATTGTTCAAATATAGAAATATAAACATAAATACATATGAACGATTAAAGTAAACACTTTATTTCCGCTGACAAATCATATATAGGAAAAACTGGAAGAATTAGCAGTGTAATATTATGTAATTAGTTTTAAATAAGTCTACCATGTAATTTGTTTTGAATAAGTCTCTCATCTACCTAAATAGTTCTAAATAAGATTCCGTGTCCATGTCATCTAGGTATAGGGAGTTCATTACTTGTTCAGAATTTAGTATGATATAGTTTGATGAAGTTGCTGTGGCGACGAAAAGCATCACAATATCAAATAAATTATGTAAATCGTATGTAATTTTTCATCGAGTTAATATGGATTTGCATCAAGTAAAAGCCATAAGCATTAAACATTCCTATTAGTCCGAGTTCGCCGTAAACATCTAATAGGGTATAGAACTTGGGACACTTGGTTTTGCCAGAAGATTTGTGTTCTTTTAATTTCTACAAATTTCAGAAATACCTGTCAAAAGTAATACACTTATACAGGGTGGGCCATCTATTGGTACGTTTTTAAAAATGCGATCAAAAGAGTATGCATTGATATTTTTTATAAATTTTTTTGTTGTTGTAAAGCTAAAAGTATCCCCGTCAAGAATGAAAAACGATTTCGTTCATGTGGTTCCCTCTACTGGCCTTAAAGTATGCCATTCGGTCACCCCAATTAGTGATGACATTTTGAACTACCTCGGCGCCAATTTCACTCAAAACAGTCGTAATGTTGGATTTCAAAGCCATAATTGTCTCTGGATTATCCGCATAACATCGGTCTTTAACGGCACCCCACAGGAAGAAGTCCAGCGGTGTCAAATCGCAGCTACGCGCAGGCCAATTGACATCTCCTGAACGGCTGATTATGCGGTTGTTAAACTTGGTGCGCGGAAGGTCGACCGTAAGTCGGCTTGTATGGCATGTGGCGCCATCTTGTTGAAACCAAAGGTCGTCCACATTCATAGCGTCGATTTTAGGCCATAAAAAGTTGGTCAACATGGCTCGGTAGCGTTCGCCATTGACGGTAACGGCGTTACCAGCATCCTTATCGAAGAAAAATGGGCCAATTATGCCACCACGCCAAAATCCACACCAAACTGTGACTCTTGGAGGATGCTTTGGTCTCGCTACGATTGCGTGTAGCTGTTCCGAACCCCAAATCCGGCATATTTGCTTGTTCACATATCCGCCGAGATGGAAATGCGCTTCGTCCGAAAAGATGATTTTTCGACCAATATCGACGTCATTATTGAGGTGGTCTATGGCCCACACAGCGAACTGATATCGAAGCGGATGGTCATTTGCTTTCAACTCCTGAGTCATCTGGATCTTGTAGGCGAATAATCCGAGGTCTTTGTGCAGTATTCTCTACAGGCTGGTGCGACTAATGCTCAGTTGCTGCGATCGGCGTCGAGTTGAGGTCGTCGGATTCTGTCTCACAGCCTCAATATTCGCGGGTGTGCGCACTGTCCAAGCTCTGGGACCACTTCTGTCATTAACTAACATCCCTTTCTCACGAACTTTCTTCGCCAATTTGCGTATAGCGCCTTCGGTGGGTGCTTTATCACGACCCATATTTCTTTTCAAAATTCGCACAGTTTCGGCGACACAGCACTGACTTTGAAAATAAGTTTTTAAAATTTCAAAACGCTCTTCAAGAGAAACCATGTTGTTTCGTGCTGCGGACGGTATGGCTAATGAACTGTAAAAATTTAGGGTCTATAGCTCGTTTGCCGTTGTCATACGACGAAATTCAAAAACGTACCAACAGATGGCCCACCCGTTAATTGCAATATGCAACTCTTCATTCCACCAAATCATTCGTTTACCCATCACCAGCTGATTGTGATGGCAGCAGACAGTGCTCTATTAAAACTCTATAGTTTTGCATAGAAAAGTGACTTTATCTGAATGTTTAATATGCATTTGAATAAATATTACAAACACTTTCCAGAATATACCCATTTGATGTTCATGTTCATGATCAATTTAATGTTATATTTTATACTTTGATCTTAACCGAAAAAGTGTGAAATCTATAATGAAAGTTCACAGCTTTGTAATTACCTTCCCGAAAATTAATCAATCAAGTCAAGCTTTCGCTCCTCATTACTTAAACCTTTGAAGCACCTCCTTCCAATAATTATCAGTTGGGTGAACTTTAATCATTATTGAAGCAATGCGATTAGCAGATATGAATCAAGCTCAGGAAATTATTGTGTTAATTTTGTTTCATCATTTCATCTCTCAACTTGAGAGATTACTATAATTGTGTCCTTTGAGCCCTGCATCACCTCAAAAAACAGCTCTTTAATAGCCATGCAAATCTCCTTGAATTTATTTCATCCGCTCCTTAAATAATTTTTCCGTCGACCTCCCAATAAAAGCTCTGTTTAACGTTCACAAAATCATGCATTAATGACCCATTTTAATGCACGATTTCTTTCTATTTTAATGCATGATTGTCATGGGCAACCGAACATAGAGTATTCAGAAGTAATATGAGTAACGTCACAACTCGACTGATATTTCATTTTTATGTATGAGGCCTGTGACTCTCACTCTTCAATCACAGAATAGTCGCGTATTTATCTCTGGTTCCATTGTTATTCCACAGAGAAAAGAAATAATGAAACAAATCCAAACATAATCGATCTGTCAAATTACGAGTAATATAGCTGCTTTCAATCTTAATCTTAATCTAATATCGCCAGTTACTTTAATTAAAATGAGTAACGAAGTCAATATCCCCTTAACTCCCCCGGACGATGCAGAAATGGCTAAAGCAGCAACTTTGACCCTGCTACCTGAAAAAAGCCGACATTTGTATGACAAAACCTACGCAGAATTCATGTCATGGTGCGAGGAGAAGAACGTTTTCAATTATTCTGAAACAGCATACTTGGCATACTTTAAGAGTGTTGCAGAAAAGGGATATCTACTTAGCAAGTTTATGGCCAAAGTATTCAATGCTGAAAGCAACATTGAACGTTAAAAGGAATATTGATATAAGCAGATATCACAAACTGGTGATGTTCTTTAAGGGACAAAAAGTGGGTTATATTCCTAAGAAATCGAAAGTTCTCGAGAAAGATCATGTAAAAGAGTTTATAGCAAATGCTCCAGACAGTATTTTCTTGATGTCAAAGGTAAATATAAAACTCAATTAAATTAATTTTCTAAATTTTTCTTATTGTCACGTGGATATAAAATATGTAACTTTAAATTTTTTATTTGAAGGTCGCTTCGATATTTGGAGTATCCGGGGCATTGCGAAAAGATGAGCTGTATAAGTTGGAGATAAATGATGTGCAGGATATGGGCTCGAAATTTTTAATAACAGTGAATTAATCCAAAGCGCACTCGAAAAGGATATTCACTGTGGTGGATAATGAGGAGCGTACACTTTTGAATCCAATCAAGAGATATATATCCTTGAGACCAATTCACACTCCGCACGAAAAGTTGTCGTCTTTTACAAGAACTTTAAATGCTCAATACAGCCAGTAGGAATCAATACGTTTTCGAAATTAATATCGTTAATTGCAAAATTTCTCAAATTAGAACAACCCAATCTGTATACAGGTCACTGTTTTCGGCGTTCTTCTGCATCTATCCTTTCGGACAGTGGAGCAGATTTTGCAGCCATCAAACGGCTTGGAGGATGGAAATCAACATCTGTTGCAGAATGGTACATCGAAAACTCGATGAAAAATAGATGAGAAACTGCTGAAAAAATTTTATGCGATAATCGTTCGCCAGTAATTAATACATCAGCTCCCACCAGTTCCACACATTCCTTATCGCAAATCGTCAGTAACGATGTAAATGTGGACTATTCAGAATGTCACATCTCGAAAATTCCGTCTATGAATTTTACGAATTGTTCAATTGGAACCATAAATATAAATATGTCAAAGTGAGCATCGAGATTTTCAATGTCATATTTTATATTGTGAGAATAAAATTTATTTGAATAAATAAATTATTTCTAATTCATAATGAGGTCGACGGAACAATCTTGTAATCAACTCGTTTATTAATCTAGCGATTAATGGTCTCGAACATTAACACGCTCGCTCCGCTCACGTGTTGAAATATCTCGACCATTAATTGCTATCATTAATAAACTAGTTGATTAAATAACTATTGTGTGGGGCAGTTCGGCTTGATTTTCAAAATATGTATTCACCACTGTAAGATAAATCCAGAGGGTTCAGGTCCAGCGAGTGAGAAGGAAATTTGATTGATTGAATAATAGAGGGGTTCTCATGCCCAATACCACATAACTCGGAAGAAAGCTCAGAGCCGCTAATCCACGATTCTGTTTATCAAATTGCTATTCTATCATCCTTACTGACAACCAAACATGGTCGACTAGAATTTCCGGTTAGAGTGACAGTCCAACCGAAAATAACCCCTATAGTTCTTATTGATAATATAACCGAGAAGATCGGAAGATTTTTGCGTGCATGTTCTAGGGAACGGCGTGCCATCATTTTGCGCCAACACTGGCCGGCCGTCCTCGATAACTTTAGAACGGAAAGAGATAGCGACTTGAAAGTTTCAGGGTTGGTTGCGCATCCGAATGTGATGGACAAGTTCGTTAATGGGCGTAATCAGCCTAAGAGTACAAAGTTTGCTTTCGAACAATACAAAACCGTTCGAATTGAAACTTAGTTGTAGAATGCGAAATATTTTCAAGGAATTTCGTGCAGATCGTATCTCTGAAAAAAAAATTTTTAAAATATTGAATTTGCGTGTTAAAATATTGTTTATCTCAGAAACTATCCGTCTGATATTGTTGAAATTTGGCAACAGTCTTCAACTTTCTTAGGAAAAAATTGTGTGAATGAGGGGACGTCTCGAGGGAAAAAGGTGGAAAAAGAGGGGATTTTGAGGTTACGGGAAGAAAGGGGATGGTTGAGATTGCCGATAAGGCTATAGTGGCGATCTTTGGAAAAATTCCATATAATGAAAAAAAAGTGACGTATTTTTCCTTAGTAAATCTAGAAATTTGGGGATTTAACTTAAGGGTCGTTTCGAGGGTGATCAAATCACGTGACCAAAACTTGGGAACGGTAAGAAGCGAAAGCTGAAAAGGAAATTTCAATATCTATTACCATTTTCAAAGACAATTATCGCGAAAAAATCTATAGTCGAAAAGTAGATTGATGAGGATGCACGCTCCAAAGTAGGACTTGCTCGCGAGTTTATGTCGAAAGATCGATCCGCTCAATCAAATATGTGGGGTTTTCTTTTCGAACTTTTATATTCGAAATCGAATACGACGTAAGAAGAGCTGATATTTTTCGGACGAATTTCAATTTCTTTCGACCAATCAAAATATTCGACATACGTCAGGTTGGATCAGAATGGGCGAGGTTCTAAATTTTTCACGCCAAATATGCCGATACGGACTGTTTTCGAACGGGGAAATTAAAACGTCTAATAAAATGTAACATTATGATATTTTCCAGAAATTACAAAGCTAAAAAATTATAAATCTGACAATGGGTTAAAGCCCTGTGGACAGGAGATTTCTCGCGCTCTAGTTCAAACAGACAAATTATATCTCCGAAAGTATTGGTTTCTCAGAGTTGGGAATTATATCAATGTATTCTTATGATAGAACTGCATCATAAAGGAAATTCAATTCAAATAATAGTTTATTTATCAAGATTGAATGAGCAATCTGAGAATGAGAACTGCACCATGGAAGAAAGCGAACTAAATCTGGCCAATTTTGCCCAATAACGAATTTAACCGAGATATTCATCTCCTTAACCTACTCTGAAAATTTCAACTACCTAGCTCATTCCGTTCGAGAGTTTTTGTAGAAAATCTTTTTTTAAATTTTCAAAATTTTTTTTTGGTATTTTGCGGTAATCTGGTCAATACAAAACTTCACATGCGTATAAAGGTCATGATTCTACAATTTGATGCTAAATTCTAGATAGATCGAGTAATCGGATTCGGAAATATTCATAAAAAATATTTTTCCTAAAATCGGCCATAACTCCGAAACCGCTCGATGGATTTCACCCATTAACGAGCTCGTCCGAGATATTTACGCTCCAAACCCACCTTGCACATTTCAATCCGCTAACTCCTTTCGTTCGAGAGTTATCGTGCCTACGGCCGGCCGGCCGGACAGAATCGATTTCGACCTCGGATTCTTGATCAGTGAGTCGAACCAAATCGTATAAGACCATTTTCATGGAAAAATTCGAAAATTACGGACATTTGGCAAATTGATAAGCACCCAGTTCCGAGGAACTAGAGCACCAAAAAAGGGTAAAAGTAATAAAATTAATTCATATACCCCTTTCATCGCAGATTTTACATACAGCTATTGAAGCGCATGGGTTAATATGTTTGACTAATAAGCTGAAGGTAGCGGGAACACTTCCCGAAACTTTTCTTTTTCATTTTTTTGCGCGCATGTTCTGGGAATCAAATTTGATTCTCTCCAGCCGGCCGTTGCCACGATAACTTGAGAATGAAAAGAGTAGCGACTTGAAATTTTCAGGGTAGGTGGGACGTACAAATACCACGGAAAAGTTCTTCCTTGGGCATAATTGGCCTGATGTTTTCCGTGTACTAATTTTGTTTTCAACCAATACAGATCCGATCGAATTGAGACTTGGTATCTAGTTGTAGAATACCATTATAAAGACGTATGTGAAAGTTTGTAAGGATCGTATCACTAGGAAATTGAAAAAAATTATTAAGGAATATTATTTCTCTATTTCAGTATCGTAATGAGTCCATTCCAGCACTGAAAACAGTGCTGCAATGAACTCATTCCCGCATTGTTTCCAGTTATATTTTTCGTTTTGTGGTAGTCAGCACTGACATTCGATCCTATCAAATTTCAACACCCGTCAATTGACAATACAATATAATCTGGATATAGTGAAATAATTGTTGAGCAAAAGCTTTATTTTCATTAAAGAATATGGTACTAGAGATTTCCTTCTTGCTCATTTTAAAACTGTTTTAAATCTGATCTCCATGCCCTACGTACGTTTCAAATTCAAATTCCGTAATCTTTCAACTTTAGTAACAGTCACACCAACTACCGAGGTACAATACAAAAGTCACTAGGATGTATAATCCGAATTTTTCATTAAATATCAACAGTATTTCACAAAACTTGTCTGAAATAGAGAAAATATCGTCTAATACTCGTTTCAGAAGGCAATTCCAACACTCATGCGTTCGAAAACTCGCTCCTTCGTCGCTCGTTTTCGACTTTCGCATTCGTGTTTTAATAGTGGCCCATTCTGCAACTTGATTTAGAATATACCATTATCCAACGATAGCTTGAGAACGGAAAGAGATAGCGACTTGCATTTTGTAGGGTAGGTTGCGAATCGGAATGCGTCATTTGACTTTGTTAATAGGCATGATCCGCCAATCGGTTTAGGAGTTATATTTATTTAAAATTGTGTTCCTATTTTCTCAGTTAATCAAAAAATACTAAACAGAACCTAATAGAACATGGTAATTAGTTAAAGAAATTCCGTGAAGAGCGTATCACTATAAAATTTCAAAAGAATCATTGAAATTTATTGAAAAAAATTCTATAAATAAAAAAAAAATCGTTCAAGCACTGACGTGAAGTCCGGAGCTTTCGCGCGCATGTTCTATTGTCCGTACTACTGTAGTGGACGCTCTCGAATTTACCATGGTGAATTCGATTAAGAGTATCTAATACAGGAGTATGGACAATAGAACATCGCGCAAAAGCTCCTGACTTCACGTCAGCGCTTGAACCAATTTTTTTTTTTTGAGTTGGGGGAATATTGATAATCAAGGAACGACCGAATATAGAATATTCCACCTATGTTGAAACTTAATGAGTCCTACTAAATTTGATCTCGAAATTTCTCATCATCTCCATTCTATTCAATTTTTAAAATGCTAGAAACATCAGTAGTATCTCCTGTGAATATTTTTAAAACCTATTTCTGCAAATTTCCATTCATTAAAAGTGTTTTTCACTCACATGTCCCTGATGGTTTCAAACGGAAAAAGTACTTCATATTTCTAGAGTGGAAGCTTTGAAGCAAGCTAGCTGTATTTGACAAAACACTCATCGTGCCTACACCTACACGTCTCCTTCTTGAGGCTTTCCTTAGATTTTTGCCCTATGTAACTGCCCACGATGATCATTGTTATGCACAAAAATCTTCTTCTGATTTGAATATCAAGAGTACCTGTATTTCTCTGTACATTCTTTTTCTACGTTTTGATGCTGCTTTTTTCGGCGCTCTTGTTCCTCGGAACAGAGTGCTTATCAATATGCCTAAATGTCTGTAATTTCCGAATTTTTGGATGAAAAAGGTCTTAAACGATTGGGTTCGACTCACTGATCAAGAATTCGTGGTCAAAATCGATTCTATCCGGCCGGCTGGTCCCCGTTAATACGATAACTCTTGAACGGAATGAGCTAGACAGTTGAAATTTTCAGAGTAGGTTTAGGAGATAGATATCTCAGTTTAGTGCATTATTGGTTAAAACCGGCGTTATAATTTCGGAGTAACGAAAGAATTTTTTTTTTACATTACAAATTCAATTTTTTTCAAGATGCAATTTCGACATAAGAATCCATTAATATCATTTTCAACTCCAACAAGCTAATACTGTCGGAGATATGATTTTTCAAAATTTCAATAATAAATCGTAAATACTTCTGTTTCCTCAGAATGCTGTAGTTAATCATTCTATCTATGAATTATTATATGATCCGTGTTCTTACATTTCATCTTATTTTCCTATCAGAAATAAAAGTCAAAATTATTTCTGGTTCGTTATTCTTGATATAACATACACCTCCTGTTCTAGAATACAAAGTATGATTGAAAGCAAAATGACCAATGAAATAACCTCAGCTATCGTATGATTATGAGGATGATATGATATTATACTTTTAAGGTGATAGTATAATGCCCGTGGATAATCCATATGATGATGGAAATATATACTTTGGTAATATACATAAGCAAATTGGGTTCAGAATATCTCCAGTAAATACAAAACTGCAATATTGGCTAAGTTTTAATTGATATAATATAATTTTCAGAGTAGTTCGGGGAGAATCGGTCTGTTTGAATTCAATTTCTTTCATGATGCAGTTCTATCATAACAATCCATTTATATCACACACAGTTACCTATAATTTCGGAGGTATGATTTGCCAAAGTTTGATTCAATAAAACTCTTCAAGTTTTGGACAGGCTAAAGAGAAGATGCCTGTCTGACTGTGATATTATATGATACTGTTTGAAAGCTTTTTTTAAAGCATGATTCTTTTTGCTGCTCTTGTTCCTCGGAACAGGGTGCTTATCAATTTGCCCAAATGTCTGCAATTTTCGAGTTTCTTGATGAAATGGTCTTAAACGATTTTGTTCCACTCACTGATCAAGAATCCGTGGTCAAAATCGATTCTGTCCGGCCGTAACCACGATAACTCTTGAACGGAATGAGCTAGACAGTTGAAATTTTCAGGGTAGGTTTAGGAGATAAATATCTCGAATAAGTTCTTTAGTGGGCAAAATCGGCCAGATGGTTTCGGAATGACAAACAATTTTTTTTGCATTACAAATTTAAAATTAATTTTTTTTTAAGATTCAGTTGCACCATCAGAATCCATCGGTGTCATTCTTAATTCTAACAAGCTAATACTTTCGGAAATATGATTCTTCAACATTTTCAATCATAAATCTGTGTTGATACATGTCAACATATTTTCCTGAGACATGACATGTCAAATTCATTTCTTCAATCGTAGAATTATGAGAATTATAAGATATACTACCATTTTGAGAGATATTTTAATGCCCATAGTTGATCCATATGAGGATGGGAATGGTAATGGTAAGTTAATAATATTGAGTTCAGAATATCTCCAGTAAAAACAAAACTGGAATATTGGCTAAAGTTTCAATTGATATAATATAATTTTCAGAGTGGATTTGGGGAAAGAATATATCGTTCATCATATAATTGAGGAATGAATATCTCGGATGAGTTCGTTGTTGGGTAGAATTGGTCTATTGGTTTTGGATTAATTATTTTTGACACCCTTGTTGAATTTAAGTTCCTCCATGATGTTTGAATTCAATTTCTGGTATGATGAAGTTCTATCATAAGAATCCATTGATATAATTCCTAACTCTTACCAAAACTTTCGAAGATATGATTTATCAAAGTTTGAACAAGAGCGGCAAAGCTCCTGTCCATAGGGCTTTCCCACTTTTAATTAAGTATCTAAATATTTTTTAATGATATATTCAATTGTATGAATGTACTGTTTCAAGAAATATTTTCATATTTGTAGGGTATTTAATAAAAAAATTGGTTCAAGCACTGACGTCAGAAGCTTTTGCGCGTATGTTCTATTGTCCATTCTTCTGTATTGGACACCCTTAATCGAATTTACCATGGTTAATTATGTTGTCCATTCTCCTATATTGGACACTCTTATTTCGAATTTACCATGGTAAATTCGAATTAAGTGTCCAATACAGGAGAATGGACAACATAATTAACCATGGTAAATTCGATTAAGGGTGTCCAATACAGAAGAATGGACAATAGAACATACGCGCAAAAGCTTCTGACTTCACGTCAGTGCTTGAATCAATTTTTTTTTCGTGATTTTTTTTTAATTTTCTAGGGGTGCGGTTCTTAAATTTTTTTTTTCGTAATTTTTTTCAAATTTTCTAGGGGTACTGTTCTTACAAAATTTTAAACACGTCTTTCTGCTGATTTTCTACTACTAGTTACCAAGCTTCAATTCAATCGAATCTTTATTTTTTAGTTATCAAGGAAATAATATTCCAGGTGGATATAACTCGGAAACCGTTAAACCGATTATGCCCAAAAACAAACTCAACTCTCCTTTTCGGATACGCAACCTACCCTGAAAATTACATGTCCCTATCTTCTTTCGTTCGAAAGTTATCGAGGCAACGGTCACCCATTTACTGAACTCACACAAGAATGCTCGAATCTCCAACAATATTCAACCGATTGTGTTAAAACTTGAAACTTGGCAGTAGAGTTAGGTTATGAACGCTTTTGCAAAATTTCAGCAATTTCGAACGGATAGTTACTGATATATAGATTTTTTTTTTTTTTCAATGATTTATTAAAAATTTTCTACAAATGCTATCCTCACCAAATTTTTCAAACATTTTCGCGTTGGCATTCTACAACTAATAACCAAGTTTGAATTCAATCGGTTTAGTATTTTTCGAGTTAATGAGGAAAAAAAAACCACCAAATTTCAGAAAATTTCAGATGGCTATAACTCTAAATCGTTTGGCCGATTATTCTCATAAACAAACTCAAATGTCGCATTCAGATGCACAACCTAACCTGAAATTTTCAAGCCGCTATCTCTTTCCGTTCTCAGGTTATCGTGACAACAAAAATATTTTTTAATGATTTTTTTAAAATTTTCTAGCCCCACGATTCGCCCAAAATTTCACAAACTTGCTTAGGTTCATATTCTACAACTACTCACCAAGTTTCAATTCGATCGGATTTATATTGGTTGAAAACAAAATTATTACTCGGAAACCACTGGGCCGATTATGCCCATTAACGAACTTTTCCGTCGTATTGCGATGCGCCATCCACCCTGAAAATTTCAAGTCGCTAGCTCTTTTCGTTCTCAAATTATCGTGGCAACGGACGGCCGGACGGCCGGCCGGACAGAACCAAATTTGACCTCAAATTCTTCATTGGGGAGTCGAACTGAATCGTTTGAGACCAATTTCGTCAAAAAATTCGAAAGTTACAGACATTTGGGCAAAACTATAACGCGATGTTCCCCAGAACATACGCGCAAAAATAAAATGCTGAATTTCATCATTGTGCTTACTTTCCCTTCTTTAATTTATCTATTTTCGATGTAAATTATGGCAGTTCCCGCTGTCCCCACTGCTCGATTTTCTTTCAAGTGGCATACTTTTCACAAATTTTGTAGATCGTTTCGGAGGAATTCTAAATATTCATCGGAATTCAATGTTTGAAGCAAGCTTTGGTGAGGGCCATAATACGTTTTTGAGTAAAGGAGTGGCTGTTACATGGTGACGTATGGTTTCATATGACGGTGGTACAAACTCCAGATGAAACAGCTGAAGATGACCTAATAAGTCGCCTGAGAATTAAACTGTTTTTATAAACTTTTCGATAATATTGAAAAATGGCTGATGCCGTTGTTAATTAATCAACAGAACATTGCGTTATGCCTATAGGGTATCGAAATGAGTTCGAGAAGGAGGGATTTGTTATGGCTAGTCAGCATGGTACAGTGGCACAGCCAGCAGAAAACTTTTATGCACATCCTATCTGATTGCAGAATCCATGCCCCATCAGGATATATAGAAGGACACAATACAAAAAGTTTATGGTATAGTTGTTTAATATTATATAGGTGGCATCTTTGATAAGGGAAGAGAGGGGATATCACATGTCGTACCACAGCCCACTATAGAGATAGCCTGGAACACAGTCTGACATCGCCGCAATTAATCGTCTCTTAGGGGCATACTTCTTCAATGCGGTAGCGCTGGATTTTGATGAAATTTCGACTATTTCATCATTTTTCAAATGATTTACTGTCGAAAAATGATGAGGACTACAATGAGATCTTATTTATTATGAATATTTACCGATTAAACTGTTTAAAACAATGTAATTACTAGATGAAGTGTTGTGATTTTGGACACTTTGGGATAAAAAAATACTAGAAGAGAGCAACTTCAGATTCGTTATCTACAACCCAAAATTAGCAAGTGAGTTAATTTTCAGGACGATTAGACAGTTATGGGATATTCTAGACAATTACCAAAAAATTATAAAATTAAATGAAATTCTCAAAATAAAAATATATTCCCAAACATAACTATTATACAAGACTGTAATGAGGTAGGCTAATGAAAATTGTGATAATCATCTTAGAGTTTGTCTTGTTTTGGTTCTTACTATAATGGTAAGTTTCTGCTATCTACAAAATGTTTCTGTTTATTTTCCATTCGGTGGACAATAATAATGTAATTCGTGTTTTCTACAAAATTTTTAAAAGTTGATTTGCGAAAACAGAACAAGGTGAGTATAGAATGATTTATGAATGTAAACCACAACTACAACTCTATGTGAATTCAGAATATCAATTCAATGCTACAAAGAGTAAATTCACATAAAATTATTTTTTGATCTGAACTGTGTAAAAATGTTGATAAAACAAATTGATAAATTCCGAATCTGAATCCCCATTAATTATATTTCTGTAGCGGGAAATGTTTACTTATTGATCTGAGGTTGAGACCATCTGCTCGGGTAGAGGTGAGATCGAAAGGAAGAATCCATTTCAAATCATTGCAGAAAATCTGAACATTTTTAATGAATAATTTAAGATGAATAATAAGGTCCTTATTGATTTCAACTGAAGCATCTACAGATGCAGACTTTTGGAAATTGAATACATATATATAAAAATAAATAAATTATTTGAGCTTAATTCTTGATCTCCTATTCAGATGTATAAATTTTTGTTGAAAAATTATCAGAAAGGTCATCAAAATGTTTTATAAAATCGGAAGAAATGAAAGTTCTATTTCACTCATACTTCTAGTCCATCTTGTTGTCTATAGTCTCAACTGAAATGTACTCATCTCCAATAAGTAGAAATAATCCAGAGGAAATTTCACTATTTACACACTGCAGTTTAATCACAGAACATATAAATATCCGACCATATTTATCGCTGCATTGCATTAATTCACATTTGAAACCGTTATACACAAAAAATACTACGAAATGCCCGCGAAAAACAATAATGGTTAACTGCAGAATCAGAAGTAATCGTCCATTTTTACAATAACACACTAACAAAAGTTCGACTGACGTACGTCTCTGAGCGATGTTGCCATTTTATCATCTTCCAGGCTAGTAGCTATAGTGGGTTGTGGCCGTACTATGCAACGCTATCGATGTGAAACAAAACTTTGACAGTTTGGTGGACACCAAACGATGAAGTGCACGTTTGTAGCATGTGTTTATCTGAGCGTTTACGGACTGTTTTGTAATAAAACTGTGATTCACATAATGGCGGGATGTGCAGCTTACGGCTGTTAAAGCCACAGCAGGAAAAAGGAGCCTGGTTCTGTGGTGGCAATTTGGTTTCAATGTCAGGGAATATGTTATCCGTCCTCTCTCTACTACAGTCTAAGGTGACATCTACTAGGACATAAATCCAGTTTTAGTCTTGCTGGACAAGGAGCTCCAGGAATTGTTTCTCGTCGAATTTTCCTCCGAACCGAAAATAATGTGGTGATGAAAGAAGAGCAGAAGATGAAAAAAAACAGAGATCTATTGTTCGAACCTCGGTCTCTTTATCCAAGGCATGAAGTGAGAATGGTCGTACGAATCATAGGATGTAAAGGCGGAATGAGATTGAACTACGTATCAGAATTAAAGACTATTCCGGCCTGTATATCCCTGGCCGTGGTTTTGGCGAAAAGAATGCAGAAAGCAGTGTTGCTCGGACCACTTCGTGTCATCAGGTACCATCAACTGTGTAGTTCATCTCTTTTGTAAAGGGACGCTGTAAGGGCAGGACGAACAACTACTCCAAAGAATGTGTGAGAGGTTTTTGCGCGCATGTTCTGGGGAACAGCGTTCTATTATTTTGCCCAAATGTATGTAACTTTCGAATTTTTTGCCGAAAATGGTCTCAAACGATAAGGTCCTACTCACTGATGAAGAATTCTGTTCAGTGTGAACAAGCGCCTTTTATGACCAAAATAATCATCAGACATATTTAAGAATCAATTTGACTAGTTCGTATTCCTTATTATTTAATATATATATAAATGTTCGTGGGAGTGGAATAAATTTGGAAAAAGACGTTAAGTCATTCCTTCAAGCAACGTTTCGCAACTTTATTGTTGCTTCTTCAAAGCTCTACAAAGAACACATAGATAATATACACCAACAATGAAGATTATAATATTATAATACCTCGGAAGCTGCAAACGTCCATCAATTTCCAATCAAGATTAGCGAACTTAAAATTCATTGAATGAATGATCGCACAAGTCAGCTGGTTACTCTGTCATATGATAAAATAAATAAACATTTAGGTGCTTCGCTGGCGTACAGATGTATGAAAACTAGTTTCTTGATTGTCGAATGTACTGAAATGACTGGACGTTACCACCCCCACAAGTAATACACCATACCGCTGAGATACACAAATGAAACAAACAAAATAATACAAATGGGCAATACACCCTAAAATAAATAATATAAATAAAATCAACTCAAATCACAAACATTAAATCCCGCCCCGGGAAAACAGATTCAGGATATTATGGTAGATAGCACTTAAGCCCAAACAGTCAGTTCTTAGATTGACATTATCGGTTAAGTGAATCTGTATCATTTCCCTCATATTTCGCTTGAACCAATTGGACTCCCAATCCAAAATTGTTGTTTCCTCAAACTTGAAATCGTGACCAGTACTGAAGTGATGTAAAGCTAACGCTGTTTTATTGGTCTTGGCCTGATTGTGATTTTTGCAATCTGAAATACGTACGCTTACCTCCGAATTATAGATTAATCTCGTTAGTTGTGATCTCATTGTTTACGAACATACCTAAACAACTAGTTCGAACTATACTGAACAAGAGATGGAAATTTATTCCGCGAAAACTGTTCATGGAGATGGTTGACTTTTGTCTAGAGTCAAGCTACTTTCAGTTTAGGGGGAGTATTTACCTACAATTGGATGGCAGTGCAATGGGGAATCGTTTGAGCCCAGTTTTGGCAGAAATTATAATGGACGAATTGGTTTCATCCGTCACGAGTGAGTTAACGTTCATGGTTCCGTTTTTCTGGATATACGTTGAAGACTCAATAACAGCCATACCCGCAGGATACCACGATATTATACTTGAGGTTTTCAATTCCTTCCACCCTAAGATACAGTTTACCATCGAAAAAGAAGAGAACAAGAAAATAGCGTTCTCGGATGTGGAAGTTCAGAGGACTGAGAGCGGAGAACTGATGACAAACTGGTATTGCAAGCCGACAAGTTCGGGTAGAATATTAAATTTTCATTCCAATAACCCGATCAACCATAAGTTAAGTAGAATTAAGGGACTCCTGTACAGAATGGTGAATTTAAGCCATTTTTCATATCATGATACCAACTTGGAGCGAATAAGGGCCATCTTGAGCAACAATAACTACCCTAGATGTTTTGTCAACCAATGCATACGCTCATTTTTCATAAACCATGGTCGTATAAGTATTCAAAAAACTACTTCAGATGGTCGCTACTTCAGATTTCCTTTTGTACAGGGTCTTTCACAAGCAATCAATGGTGCTCTCAATCACAACACCCATTTAGCATACTATAGTGTGCAAACTACAAATTATCTGTTCACACGGTTGAAAGACCCAACACCGCTAAACAACCTATCAAACGTCATCTATAAAATACCTTGTTCGTGTGGAAAATCATATATAGGACAGACGAAACAGTATTTGAAAACGAGAATAGGACAGCACAAAAACGATTGCAAAAATCACAATCAGGCCAAGACGAATAAAACAGCGTTAGCTTTACATCACTTCAGTACTGGTCACGATTTCAAGTTTGAGGAAACAACAATTTTGGATAGGGAGTCCAATTGGTTCAAGCGAAATATGGGGGAAATGATACAGATTCACTTAACCGATAATGTCAATCTAAGAACTGACTGTTTGGGCTTAAGTGCTATCTACCATAATATCCTGAATCTGTTTTCCCGGGGCGGGATTTAATGTTTGTGATTTGAGTTGATTTTATTTATATTATTTATTTTAGGGTGTATTGCCCATTTGTATTATTTTGTTTGTTTCATTTGTGTATCTCAGCGGTATGGTGTATTACTTGTGGGGGTGGTAACGTCCAGTCATTTCAGTACATTCGACAATCAAGAAACTAGTTTTCATACATCTGTACGCCAGCGAAGCACCTAAATGTTTATTTATTTTATCATATGACAGAGTAACCAGCTGACTTGTGCGATCATTCATTCAATGAATTTTCAGCTCGCTAATCTTGAATGGAAATTGATGGACGTTTGCCGCTTCTGAGGTATTATAATACTATAATCTTCATTGTTGGTGTATATTATCTATGTGTTCTTTGTAGAGCTTTGAAGAAGCAACAATAAAGTTGCGAAACGTCACTTGAAGGAATGACTTAACGTCTTTTTCCAAATTTATTCCACTTCCACGAACATTTATACATATATATTTAAGAATGTTTAGTTTATAAATCCCTCATAAAACAAGAAATCGGTAGATCATTATAGATTATAATTTCTTTGAAATCTGAAATCAATTGGTAACATGGAGGATTCTTCACAATATAGTTATGTGTTTTTAGCTGAGGAAAATTTAAATACTTTCCGTTCGGCAATGTACGAAGAATGTATATTCCACTGAGATCCCTTTTCAGAGTAGTCAATGAGGGTCGGTCAGACAGCTACAATATCATAAAATGGTCCATTCTAGATGCAAATCTCCAGCCAAATGACCGAATAGTAAATCGATTACGTGCTTTATGTGTCGTCTGGATCATGTGTATGGTATTATAACTGCCTACAAGCTATCGAGATGCACCAATATTCATTATTTCTTTTGTAACGATAGCATTTTGTTTTCATATTCTCATAAAAATTTCGTTGGGGGATGATGATGCGATTTCAGTTTATATATTTTTGCGCGTATATTCTAAAAGCCGCTTTACACTAGGCAATATTGATGCAACGCAATAGCAATGCAACGCATTGCATTGCATGAAGATGATTATTCCATACTGCAATTTAAGTGCAATACTATTTTCAAGGACTTGTACGATCAACTTAAAGAAAACTAAAGGCACTTTTGCATTTATACTTTTATCACAGCTTTCATATTGCGACAACATTAATTTGCTCTGATCTCATAGATCAGAGGAAATTTCAATTATTATAACGGTGTTTTATGTAAGAAGAAAATATATCAACAAATAAAAGGTAGGCTGAGGTGGGTCATTCGATTAATAGAAGTTATGGATAATTGGGCATTCCGCGAGCTTTTATTGAATAGGATTATCTAAAAAGTGATTTAAGTTTTGGGCAATATCAGTCAGTGCTCTCGAACGTACTATTTTATTATGATAATCATCAGACTTGATGGAATATAAGCGAGCATGCTTTTCATACAATAGTATTAAACTTGTTCTGTTTCTGTAGATTAAACATACTTGAGAACCCATACCTTCATGCTTAATTCATCGAGAGATAAAAAGAAATTCCAACCATATAAAATTCATGAAAATAGATAGAGCTGAAAAAAAGTTTCGAATGATAGGTTAAGTCAAACACCTAGTGAATTTTATCATATCATATTCATGTTGGCTTCCATTAAAGTCACTAAAAAACAAACCAGAATTGCCAAATAATTGCATGAAAAATAGCCCCTGCTCTAATTCTAAAAGTTGCATCAGCTGATCAGAAAATTGCCGTCACGCATGCGCCGTTGGGTCATTTCACATTGCATTGCACCAATATTGCATAGTGTAAAGCGGCTTTAAGAAAAAGCGTGCTATCATTTTGGCCAATTGGTTGTAATTTTCGAATTTTTTGCCGAAAATAATCTTGAACGATAAGGTTCCACTCTCATGAGGAATTCGAGGACAAATTAAATTCTGAACGGCCCGCCTGCCGTTGCACTCTCGAACGGAAAGATAAAGCGACTTCATATTTTAAGGCCCTCCACTTTCGTAGAGTTGAGTATTCTCATGCGAGAACTCCTATAAGAAATATTATCTCACTTCTCGCTCACTATTTAGTGGTAGAGAAATACATTTCAACCGACAATTAATTCTCGTACGATGTACAGAAACAATTATTTTCAATAATTAACGAGAAAATTGAGGTGTAATCAAATATTATTTGCAACTAGTAATTTCAGGTTTTGTATTGTGGGCTGCCTATGGTACCAACTTTGTGTTTTGATTTAGATTTGAATTAAGAAGACATATGTTCCGCATTTCTGTATTTTATCTTCATCCTGCATTTTACGTTCTTGAAAAACCAGTACTCAGTGTGAAATATTAGCTAGCGCTGTTCAAATCGTCAATTTCATTCGAAAGTGAACTTTTATTGAGTAATTCTTTTGAGATTCCTCCGAGAGGTATTTAAAACGGAACTTGGTCATTCTGCAGTGGAATATACGATTACGCCTCCTTCTGAACTTTCTTTCTACCAGTCCACCTACCCCTGAATATTGTCTCAGCACATCTTGGCGACCAACTTAGGGCCTGATAGATTAGAAAATGGAAGAGAAGGCTGATGCAGCATATAATCTAAGGAGCAGGAAAACATCGAAAAGTTTAGAAGAACATGAAGAAATGATGCCTGTCGGTGAAACAACTTGTGATGGAGTCACGGCAGTAACTGTTGCGGAAGAAAAAAGCTTTGGAGCGATTCCGAAAAAACAATTTGATCCAGACTTGACGCCAAAGGGAGGAAATCGTTTGAGCTTCAAACATAGGAAAAGGTACGGCCATTTTGAATACGATCAGGAAGATGCCATTTTCAATTCGCGATCTATGAATTCAAGGTTACCTGTAACAAGTGTTTTTCAGCAGAATGACGATAATATGCTTGAAAATCTAATTGAGAGAGTAATAAATCGAACTGTTAAAGAAACTTTAAAAAATGTACAAAGTGACCAAGTTAAATCAAAATTTAATGATAATAGAAGTGATATGCAGGCTGATCATGAAAATTCTAGTAAAAATTTGAAAAATAATTCAAACAAGAATTGCAATATTTTTAATTCAAAAAGTGATTTGGTTAGTAATTTCGAACAGTTGAATTTAAACAAGATTTCATTTACTTTGGGTGATCTTGGAAAACTGCTTCCGGAATTTGATGGAGGGCAAAATATTCAAGCTCCAAATTTTCTTCAATTCCTGGAAAATGGTATTGACATAGACAGAGTACCTTTTTCCAATTTAAAGATACTATTAAGTAAGTCATTCAAGGGTTCGGCTAAGCTTTGATGGGAAGCATATTCAAATTATTTTCAGACTTATTTAGAATTTAAGACTGAGTTTCTAAATCATTTTTGGGATAGAAAAAAACAGATTAAGATCAAGGAAAGGTTAGCGAATAGTGAGTATGTCGGTGGCTTATTTACAGATCACTTTAACTATTGGGTAGGCAATGCCAAATATCTTCAACCTCGATATAGTCAAAATGAATTAATAGATTTAATAGCTCCTCATTTTCCACCAAATGTGGCATGTTCACTACTTCAATGTCAAACTTTCTCAGAAGCTGTAGCTCGTCTGCACCAGGCTGACTTGTATCATAAAAATAAATCCACTAGCCAACAGCATTTTCAAAAGAAAGGTTTTCAATATAATAATAAAGGTGAAAATTCGCATTTGCAAATGAATAGGGATAACTATCCAAATCATAGTAAACATTACGAAAAGGGACAATCAGTCGTAAAAAACATTTCAATGGTGGAATGTGATGTGCATGATTCGGGAAACGAGTATGTCCCCCACTAACAAAGGAAGTGGGGGAAAATTCTATTTTTGTAAATAATTATCCTGTTCCTGATCTTTTAGACGAGGAGTGTGACTACACTCATGTCATGACTGAAGATCGCTGTCCTTTAATATTAATAAATCTATATGGTTATAAGTTTGCTGCGCTCGTAGACACAGGAAGTAATGTGTGCGCATTGTCACTAACAGCTTGGAATCAACTCAGTGAAGATCATGATATAATTCCTCATTTTCCTGTGACAGGGGTCCGAGTGGTTGGGGCACTTAAAACAAAGTTTCAAAAAGTCTCTATTCAGGCACATTTGACTTTTCTCTTAGAGGGAAAGCAAATTTCATTTGAGTTCATGATTGTACAGGATTTGTCTCATCCTATAATATTAGGCTGTGATTTCCTGAGATTCTTCAATGTTGATGTTATTTTTTCGGAGTACATACTAGTACTAAATCTTCCAGAGGGAAAACTTACTGTGCCTGAAAGAAATATACATCACAATGTAGCACCAGCTGATTCTGTGGGAATCTCTGTAATGAAGGTTAGGACAACTGCGACACTTACAAAGTTCAACAGTGAACTGAAACCACTAAAAATGGAAAGTCGTTTCAGACAAGTGGTTGAGAGTTGCGACATTTTGGAGGTTCATAGGTTTGAGTTTAGTGCTGTTTTGCAGCAATTTTCGAAAGTTTTTTCTGATATTCCAGGACCCACCTCAGAATATCTTCATGTAATAAAATTGACAGATGATTCAGAATTCTTTATTAAACCTTATCCGGTGCCTTTAGCTCATAGACCAGCAGTACATAAGACATTAGAAAAAATGTTACAGTGGGGAGTTATTGAAAGAGCTTCTCCCAAATATATCTCGCCAATAATTACTTCTGTCAAAAAAGATGGATCTGTTCGTATATGTTTGGATGGAAGACATCTCAATAAAGTAATGGAATCTCAATTTGAACTTCCAAAGCCCATTGATGAAATTATTAAGGTTTTATCAGGTCAAACTGTAATGTCCAGCCTGGATATGACTCATGGATACTGGCAATGTCCTTTACACCATGACTCAAAAAAGTATACTGGCTTTATGGTAGAAACAAAAACATATCAGTTTCGTGTACTGCCTTTTGGTATAAAAAATGCCACAAGTTCTTTTACTCAATGTATGGATGCTATTTTCGGTTCTGCTTTTAGGGAATTTGTTGTCACCTATGTGGATGATATCTTGATTATGTCAGAGAATATTGAAGAGCATCTGACTCACTTGTCCATGGTATTTAATCGCTTAAAGGAAGCTGGGTTGACACTAAAATTGGAAAAATGTAAATTTTTTAGATCTGAGATGCCGTATTTGGGTTTCATACTTACCCCGGAGGGAGTGAAGCCAAACAAAGCAAGGATCCAGGCAATCGTGGATTACAAGCGTCCTACCTGTGTGAAGGAGCTGCAAAAATTCCTTGGATTTTGTCAGTTCGACCGAATTTTCAGCCCTAGATTCTCTGAAGTCTCGGCTCCCTTGGTAAGGTTACTGTGCAAGAAAGTTCCCTGGAAATGGACAGACATCGAGGAAACATATTTTGTCTGTATCAAGAAGGAATTAGAAAATGCTGTATTACTTTATCATCCCGATCCAAAACTTTCCTGGCATGTGGAGAGTGATGCTAGTGACAATGGCATAGCAGGAATTCTATTTCAAATGAAGGATGGTGAAAGGAAAATTGTGTCATGCACCTCTCGTCTTCTGCTGGATAGAGAAAAGAGGTATGGAATTTTTGAAAAAGAGGTATTAGCTGCTTTGTGGGTGGTACAAAAATGGAGAATCTATCTTCTGGGAAATACTTTTATATTGCATACTGACTGTAAGGCCCTCACTTATATTCAAACCTGTCGACTTTTATCACCTAGGGTGACTAGATGGGCGTTAGCTCTCCAGGAGTTTGATTTTGAACTAAGGCACATTCCTGGTAAAGAGATCGTACAGGCAGATGCCTTATCTCGTTATGCCTGTGTGAGGTTACCAACACCTACTGAAAAGTGTTTCAACATTAACTCCCTACAGTTTTCGAAGGATTTTTGTTCGCTCTTATTAGACATTAAGGATCGACAAGCAGATGACAGCAAACTTGCAGGTATTAAAGAGCAACTTCACACTGGAAAATGCAATATTCAGCTAAAAGAACGTTTCGTAGTAAACGATGACATTCTGTACAAACGGGACAGTATGAGTAATAGATTATACCCAAGTAACACAATGTTATAAGCGAGCTGTAACAACTCCTAACGTAGTCGTATAGACGATGTAAATCAGTTACTTTTCTCATAAATACTCAGTATCTGCTATACAACTTTGATGCGTTGATAATAACTACATTATTTTATAACGATATACAACTTATACTGAAATGTTGTGATGTGGTTGTAGTATACTACAATCTATATATGCCAAAATATTAACATCATTACGACGTTTATACAACTTCCATTACAGAATATATAATATACTGGTTATTTAAATGTAATTACACCGTTATTACATCAAATATTGTGCAGATTATATATCCTGTTGTTTTATATCTATATCATGCATCTATTTATCTTGCTTTGATTTTCAACGAAATAGAATTAAAATTAGATTTTAATAAAATGAATAGAATTTGCAGGAAACAATACAAGCATTCAACTTCTTTTATAACCGTATTGAGTACAAGAAATGCAATAAATTAAGAGATAAGTGATTGAGACGATGGTTAAAACCGTATAGTTCAAGAAATTTTCATAAGACTCGTTCCTCACTTCACATGTGGAATTTTAATCCAATCTCTCTTGGCTGCACGATACTCCTTTCTGAACTTCTTACAATCTCCTGATGGAAAATATAAATAATCTCCTTTTTCCAGGAAGTTGGAACTGACGTAAAAAATATCTCATGGTCGTCGATCGTTTTTACGATTCTGAAAATTCTTCAAAACACTGTACAGTGTTTTGAAGAAGTTTGTATAAGTAATAATATTAATTATCTAGTGCAGTGCTCGTAGCTTGCCTTGATTAACAGCATAGGTACATAATATCACATATACATCATACATAACCTAACTCTGTTTTCTATCATTCTATCGCACCTAAGACAATAGAGTTCTCTTTCGCACCTGAGATAATAGAGCTCTGTTTATATACGTTATATTGATGGATTTGTAAATATAATAGAATCAAGCGCGCCAAAAAGGATTTTCTCATGATAATAACTGGAGAAATTTCATCTGAACATATATCTTATTCCATAGCGTCGACGGAAAAGCGACAGGTTTCTTAGTAGATCATCCATAGAGGCAGAGGTTCGATTCCCAACATGAAATTATTTCAGAAAATAAGTTGCAACTAATTAAAGTAAGTACAAAATTGCAATTTCTAAGTGTAATAGCTAATGCAAAGAAGTTGTCATCTTCCATGGATTTAAAAAGACACGAAACGTACAAAAGTTGTATAAACGTTATTATCCACACCATAATATCGGTTTTACATAAACCATTACAACCTAATACACAACTTATATCTATGTATATCAGTTGCTTAAGAGGTTGTAATTACAACTTTACAACAGTCATATATGGGGTGAAATCATTCCCACTTTTGTCGTAGTAACCGTGCTACTGACGTTATAATGTACTAATTTGATACTGATTTACGTAGGCTATCGGTTTTTTGGATATAGACGTCCATGCGACCGATATTCATAACACTTTTGCTACTTGGGTATTACTATGCATCCCTGGAGATCTGGTGGTTAAATGCATAGAAGCTTACCATTGCGTTTTAGGTCACTATGGTACCTATAAGACCTGGGTATTTATGAGAGCAGAGGTATGGACTTCTAACCTTCATCGACAAAGAAAAAAAGTCATTAAAGCTTGTGACATCTGTCAGCGAGCGAAATCATCCCCTCTTTCACAACCTCCACAGTGTAATATCCTTGCAAATGATCAAAATGATATAATAGCTTTAGACCTTTTTGGCCCTCTTGTACGATCTAGAGGAGGAGTACAATACCTATTCGTAATAGTTAACCTTTTTACAAAGTATGTTGTTTTATACCCGATTAAAAAAGCTACCACGAAGGCACTAACATTTCGTCTTTTAAAGGAATATCTTCCAGAATATGGTCCCATAAATAGAGTTCTTAGTGATCGAGGAACTCAGTTTACTTCTAAGCTCTGGCAGGATTCTCTGAAGAGAGAAAATATCACAGCCATATTCACCTCGGTTCGACATCCCCAGGCTAACCCGTCAGAACGAATAATGAAGGAACTTGGTAGACTATTTCGAACCTACTGCTCACAGCAGCATACACGTTGGGCATATGAAGTGCCTAAAATACAAGAAATTCTCAACGAGATAGTTCATGAATCTACTGGGTTTTCACCTAGTGAACTATACAGTTGGGTCGTCCAAGACTCAAGTTGCTTCCTGAGGAGCTGAGGGCTCCAGACAATTTTATTGAGCCACCTATTGAGGTCAAACTTCGACTAGCTTCCATCTGTATGTCAAAAAAGGCATTTTGTAGGAACCAAAGAAATCCAGGGAAAAAGTTTACCCATTTTAATGAGGGTGATCTGGTGCTACTCAAAGCTAATAATGTTTCTCCGGCCATAGCATCTGAAATGAAAAAATTTTTATTGTTATTTGAGGGACCTTTTCGAATTAAAAAGAAAATTCACTCTCATACTTACCTACTAACCCATCCAAATGATGGATCTAGAGAACGGGGTGTGTTTCATAGTTCTCACTTAAAGAATTATACTGTTCCAACTTATGTCCAGCCACTTAGCGTTCAAGTCACATAAGTTTGGGGGGCAAGTTGTACAAAAAACAATTATTTTCAATAATTAACGAGAAAATTGAGGTGTAATCAAATATTATTTGCAACTAGTAATACCGGTGTGAAAACAGCCGAATGAGATAGCAGAATTTGACCTTGAAGTATTCGTACGCTACTGTACAATTGGACGGCTACTGTACAATTGGACGGATACTGATGCAAACAGATACGAACAGTCGCGTCTGTGTAATTGAATGTGGGAACACATTCATCTGATATGAGGTATGGTATCGAAGAGTGCATTTAGTTCATCCATTTACATCTGCAGGAATCTAAGGGATATCAGTAATATCAGTATATATTAAAAAAGGGGGAAAATCTAATTCAGGGATGACACAGCTACCGGTGGGGAGACATTTGACTAACTTGATATTGAATATTTAAAAAATGTACAGAGAATATTTATCACATTCGGAAACAAAATTGTTAGCATAAGGGGATGGTTCACTTACACCTCCAAGGGAAATTTCATAACTGAAAGACCTAATATTAAATATCTGAAAAATAGTACATAGAATCGATATCTAATTTTGACGGAGAATTAAGAACCCCCAGCAGAAAAATACCCCGTGTCACTAACTTACTTACACCCTCAGTTAGTTCACTTAAACCTTCAGGGCGCCGAGGGGGGACATTTTTATTACTAAATATTCATTATCTGAAAAACTGTACATAGGATCGAACTAAAAATTGGAGGTAGTTTTAATAAGCCCCAGCAGAAAAAAATAGCATTTACCTCATTTACTTACACCCTCAGAAGGGGCCAGGGGGAGACTTTTATTACTAAATATTCATTATCTGAAAACCGGAACATAGGAAAAATATCAAATTTTGAGGTAGAATTGAGAAGCACGAGCAGAAAAAACCCACTTTACCTCATTCACTTACACCCTCAGGGGGCCGAGGAGGGACATTTTTATTACTAAATATTCATTATCTGAAAAACGGTACATAGGATCAATATCAAATTTTGAAGCAAAATTGAGAAGCCCTAGCAGAAAAAAAATCAGTTTACCGCATTCACTTACACCCTTAGGGGGCTGGGGGGGATTATTTTATTACTAAATATTCATTATCTAAAAAACAGTACATAGGATCGAACTAAAAATTGGAGATAGTTTCAAGAAGCCCCAGCAAAAAGAAATTGCGTTTACCCCATTAACTTACACCTTCAGGGGGGGCCAGGGGGGACACCTTTATTACGAAATATTCATTTTCTGAAAAACGATACATAAGATCAATATCGAATTTTGAGGTAGGATTAAGAAGCCCCAGCAGAAAAAAACCCACTTTACCTCATTCACTTACACCTTCAGGGGGCCGAGGGGGGCCATATCTATCACTAAATATTCATTATCTGAAAAACTGTACATAGGATCGAACTAAAAATTGGAGGTAGTTTTAAGAAGCCCCAGCAGAAAAAAATTGCGATTACCCCATTTACTTACACCCTCAGTGGGGGCCAGAGGGGACACTTTTATTACTAAATATTCATTATCTGAAAAACGGTACATAGGATCAATATCAAATTTTGAGGCAAAATTGAGAAGCCCAAGCAGAAAAAAACCCACTTTACCGCATTCACTTACACCCTCAGGGGGCCGAGGGGGGACATATTTACTACTAAATATTCATTATCTGAAAAACTGTAAATAGGATCGAACTAAAAATTGGAGGTAGTTTTAATAAGCCCCAGCAGAAAAAAATAGCGTTCACCCCATTTACTTACACCCTCAGGGGGGGGCCAGGGGGGACCTTTTATTACTAAATATTCATTATCTGAAAACGGTACATAGGATCAATATCAACTGCTGAGGTAGAATTAAGAAGCCCCAGCAGAAAAAAACCCACTTTACCTCATTCACTTACACCATCAGGGGGCTGAGGGGGACACTTTTATTACTAAATATTCATTATCTGAAAAACGGTACATAGGTTCAATATCAAATTCTGAGGTAGAATTAAGAAGCCCAAGCAGAAAAACCCCACTTTACCCAATTTACTTATACCTTCAGGGGGGCCGAGGGGGGACATTTTTATTACTGAATATTCATTATCTGAAAAACTGTACATAGGATTGAACTAAAAATTGGAGGTAGTTTTACTAAGCCCCAGCAGAAAAAAATAGCGTTTACCCCATTTACTTACACCCTCAGGGGGGGCCAGGGGGGACACTTTTATTACTAAATATTCATTATCTGAAAAACGGTACATAGGATCAATATCAAATTTTGAGGCAAAATTGAGAACCCGTAGCAGAAAAAAATCCACTTTACCTCATTCACTTACACCCTCAAGGGGGCGAGGGGGGACATTTTTATTACTAAATATTCATTATCTGAAAAACGGTACATAGGATCAATATCAAATTTTGAGGCAAAATTGAGAAGCCCTAGCAGAAAAAAAATCACTTTACCTCATTCACTTACACCCTCAGGGGGGGCCAGGGGGGACACTTTTATTACTAAATATTCATTTTCTGAAAAACGGTACATAAGATCAATATAAAATTTCGAGGTAGAATTAAGAAGCACCAGCAGAAGAAAACCCACTTCACCCCATTCACTTACACCCTCAGGGGGGCGAGGGGGGACATTTTTATTACTAAATATTCATTATCTGAATAACGGTACATAGGATCAATATCAAATGTTGAGGCAAAGTTGAGAAGCCGTAGCAGAAAAAAACCCACTTTACCTCATTCACTTACACCCCCAGGGGGGCGAAGGGGGACATTTTTATTACTAAATATTCATTATCTGAAAAACGGTACATAGGATCAATATCAAATTTTGAGGCAAGATTGAGAAGCCCTAGCAGAAAAAAAATCACTTTACCTCATTCACTTACACCCCCAGGGGGGGCCAGGGGGGACACTTTTATTACTAAATATTCATTTTGTGAAAAACGGTACATAAGATCAATATCAAATTCTGAGGTAGAATTAAGAAGCCCCAGCAAAAAAAAACCCACTTTACCTCATTCACTTACACCTCCAGGGGGCCGAGGGGGGACATTTTTATTACTGAATATTCATTATCTGAAAAACTGTACATAGGATCGAACTAAAAATTGGAGGTAGTTTTAATAAGCCCTAGCAGAAAAAAACAGCGTTTACCTCATTTACTTACACCCTCAGGGGGGGCAAGGGGGAGAATTTTATTACTAAATACTCATTATCTGAAAAACCGTACATAAGATCAATATCAAATTTTGAGGTAGAATTAAGAAGCCCCAGCAGAAGAAAACCCACTTTACCTCATTCACTTACACTCTCAGGGGGGCGAGGGGGACATTTTCACTACTAAATATTCATTATCTGAAAAACTGTACATAGGATCGAACTAAAAATTGGAGGTAGTTTCAATAAGCCCCAGCAGAAAAAGATACCGTTTACCTCATTAACTTACACCCTCAAGGGGGGCCAGGGGGGACACTCTTATTACTAAATATTCATTTTCTGAAAAACGGTACATAAGATCAATATCAAATTTTGAGGTAGAATTAAGAAGCCCCAGCAGAAAAAAACCCTCTTTACCTCATTCACTTACACCTTCAGGGGGCCGAGGGGGGACATTTTTATTTCAGAATATTCATTATCTGAAAAACTGTACATAGGATCGAACTAAAAATTGGAGGTAGTTTTAATAAGCCCCAGCAGAAAAAAACAGCGTATATTTCATTTACTTACACCCTCAGGGTGGGCCAGGGGGGACACTTTTATTACTAAATATTCATTATCTGAAAAACGGTACATAGGATCAATATCAAATTTTGAGGCAAAATTGAGAAGCCCTAGCAGAAAAAAATTGACTCTACCGCATTCACTTACACCCTAAGGGGGCCGAGGGGGGACATTTTTACTACTAAATATTCATTACCTGAAAAACCGTACATGGGATCGAACTAAAAATTGGAGGTAGTTTTACTAAGCCCCAGCAGAAAATAATAGCGTTTACCCCATTTACTTACACCCTCAGGGGGGGCCAGGGGGGACACTTTTATTACTAAATATTCATTATCTGAAAAACGGTACATAGGATCAATATCAAATTTTGAGGTAGAATTAAGAAGCACCAGCAGAAGAAAACTCACTTTACCTCATTCACTTACACCCTCAGGGGGGAGAGAGGGGATATTTTTATTACTAAATATTCATTATCTGAAAAACGGTACATAGGATCAATATCAAATTTTGAGGCAAAATTGAGAACCCGTAGCAGAAAAAAATCCACTTTACCTCATTCACTTACACCCTCAGGGGGGCGAGGGGGGACATTTTTATTACTAAATATTCATTATCTGAAAAACGGTAAATAGGATCAATATCAAATTTTGAGGCAAGATTGAGAAGCCCTAGCAGAAAAAAAATCACTTTACCTCATTCACTTACACCCCCAGGGGGGGCCAGGGGGGACACTTTTATTACTAAATATTCATTTTGTGAAAAACGGTACATAGGATCAATATCAAATTCTGAGGTAGAATTTAGAAGCCCCAGCAAAAAAAAACCCACTTCACCTCATTCACTTACACCTCCAGGGGGCCGAGGGGGGACATTTTTATTACTGAATATTCATTATCTGAAAAACTGTACATAGGATCGAACTAAAAATTGGAGGTAGTTTTAATAAGCCCTAGCAGAAAAAAACAGCGTTTACCTCATTTACTTACACCCTCAGGAGGTGGCAAGGGGGAGACTTTTATTACTAAATACTCATTATCTGAAAAACGGTACATAAGATCAATATCAAATTTTGAGGTAGAATTAAGAAGCCCCAGCAGAAGAAAACCCACTTTACCTCATTCACTTACACTCTCAGGGGGGCGAGGGGGGACATTTTCACTACTAAATATTCATTATCTGAAAAACTGTACATAGGATCGAACTAAAAATTGGAGGTAGTTTTAATAAGCCCCAGCAGAAAAAGATACCGTTTACCTCATTAACTTACACCCTCAAGGGGGGCCAGGGGGGACACTCTTATTACTAAATATTCATTATCTGAAAAACGGTACATAGGATCAATATCAAATTTTGAGGCAAAATTGAGAACCCGTAGCAGAAAAAAATCCACTTTACCTCATTCACTTACACCCTCAGGGGGGCGAGGGGGGACATTTTTATTACTAAATATTCATTATCTGAAAAACGGTACATAGGATCAATATCAAATTTTGAGGCAAAATTGAGAAGCCCGTGCAGAAAAAAAATCACTTTACCTCATTCACTTACACCCTCAGGGGGGGCCAGGGGGGATAATTTTATTACTAAATATTCATTTTTTGAAAAACGGTACATAAGATCAATATCAAATTTCGAGGTAGAATTAAGAAGCACCAGCAGAAGAAAACCCACTGTACCCCATTCACTTACACCCTCAGGGGGGCGAGGGGGGACATTTTTATTACTAAATATTCATTATCTGAAAAACGGTACATAGGATCAATATCAAATGTTGAGGCAAAGTTGAGAAGCCGTAGCAGAAAAAAACCCACTTCACTTCATTCACTTACACCCCCAGGGGGGCGAGGGGGGACATTTTTATTACTAAATATTCATTATCTGAAAAACGGTACATAGGATCAATATCAAATTTTGAGGCAAAATTGAGAACCCGTAGCAGAAAAAAATCCACTTTACCTCATTCACTTACACCCTCAGGGGGGCGAGGGGGGACATTTTTATTACTAAATATTCATTATCTGAAAAACGGTACATAGGATCAATATCAAATTTTGAGGCAAAATTGAGAAGCCCTAGCAGAAAAAAAATCACTTTACCTCATTAACTTACACCCTCAGGGGGGGCCAGGAGGGACACTTTTATTACTAAATATTCATTTTCTGAAAAACGGTACATAAGATCAATATCAAATTTCGAGGTAGAATTAAGAAGCACCAGCAGAAGAAAACCCACTTTACTCCATTCACTTACACCCTCAGGGGGGCGAGGGGGGACATTTTTATTACTAAATATTCATTATCTGAAAAACGGTACATAGGATCAATATCAAATGTTGAGGCAAAAATGAGAAGCCGTAGCAGAAAAAAACCAGCTTTACCTCATTCACTTACATCCCCAGGGGGGCGAGGGGGGACATTTTTATTACTAAATATTCATTATCTGAAAAACGGTACATAGGATCAATATCAAATTTTGAGGCAAGATTGAGAAGCCCTAGCAGAAAAAAAATCACTTTACCTCATTCACTTACACCCTCAAGGGGGGCCAGGGGGGACACTTTTATTACTAAATATTCATTTTCTGAAAAACGGTACATAAGATCAATTTCAAATTCTGAGGTAGAATTAAGAAGCCCCAGCAGAAAAAAACCCACTTTACCTCATTCACTTACACCTCCAGGGGGCCGAGGGGGGACATTTTTATTACTGAATATTCATTATCTGAAAAACTGTACATAGGATCGAACTAAAAATTGGAGGTAGTTTTAATAAGCCCTAGCAGAAAAAAACAGCTTTTACCTCATTTACTTACACCTTCAGGGGGGGGCAATGGGGGAGACTTTTATTACTAAATATTCATTATCTGAAAAACGGTACACAAGATCAATATCAAATTTTGAGGTAGAATTAAGAACCCGTAGCAGAAAAAAACACACTTTACCCCATTCACTTACACCCTCAGGGGGGCGAGGGGGGACATTTTTATTACTAAATATTCATTATCTGAAAAACGGTACATAGGATCAATATCAAATTTTGAGGAAAAATTGAGAACCCGTAGCAGAAAAAAATCCACTTTACCTCATTCACTTACACCCCCAGGGGGGCGAGGGGGGACATTTTTATTACTAAATATTCATTATCTGAAAAACGGTACATAGGATCAATATCAAATTTTGAGGCAAGATTGAGAAGCCCTAGCAGAAAAAAAATCACTTTACCTCATTCACTTACACCCTCAGGGGGGGCCAGGGGGGACACTTTTATTACTAAATATTCATTTTTTGAAAAACGGTACATAAGATCAATATCAAATTTTGAGGTAGAATTAGGAAGCACTAGCAGAAGAAAACCCACTTTACTTCATTCACTTACACCCTCAGGGGGGCGAGGGGGGACATTTTTATTACTAAATATTCATAATCTAAAAAACGGTACATTGGATCAATATCAAATTTTGAGGAAAAATTGAGAAGCCGCAGCAGAAAAAAAACCACTTTACCTCATTCACTTACACCCTCAGGGGGACGAGGGGGGACATTTTTATTACTAAATATTCATTATCTGGAAAACGGTACATAGGATCAATATCAAATTTTGAGGTAGAATTAAGAAGCCCCAGCAGAAAAAATCCACTTTACCTCACTCACTTACACCTTCAGGGGGCCGAGGGGGGACATTTTTACAACTGAATATTCATTATCTGAAAAACTGTACATAGGATCGAACTACAAATTGGAGGTAGTGTTAGTAAGCCCCAGTAGATAATAACAGCGTTTAACTCATTTACTTACACCGCTAGGGATGCGAGGGGGGACACTTTCATTACTAAATATTCATTTAGAGGTATATACCCCAAATTGCGGATATTGAAACGAAATAATAGCGCATTGTTCCGTACGTCAGTGAAAACCTTACATAAAAATTACCAATTTAAGTGTTGCATATACAATTTCAAATGCGTAAAATTGAAATTTAATCCATTTAAATCCATAAATTACTTCCGTGACTTCAAGTCAATCATTTATGCAAAATAGCAGATTTGATCTTGAAATTCCCTATTTGTAGCTGTATTGAAAACATAGTCCACAAATATCATTTTCAAATTCAATGTTGAACAAACATCGTTCATGAAATATTCGCAAACAAAGCTTACATCTTCTAGAAATATCGTTCCGGGCACTTCCACAGATGAGACATATGTTCTCTACAGATATAGATGATTTCAAGATCTCGGTCTGAAATGCCTGTCTCAAATCATCCATATTGGCCGATTCTTGAAGAGACTTATTTTTTATTATCTGTTTGAAGAAGTATATTACATAAATGCCACAATTATAGGCATCATTTTGTTTAAGATGTTTCTTACTCACTATTTTCCAACTATCGTAATTCTGAAGTGCTTTCAATTGTTTACTCTTTTCTAAGTACATAATAAATTTTTTCAAATAAAGAGCACTTGTGGATTTTCGTTCACCGAATGGATCTATGTATGTGAATTATCTCTTCGAAATATTGATTTTGACTGCGCACCAATGGTTTCCATTAACCAATAGGGGTATATATAAATGATCCTTCACAATCTTGAAATTTTCGAGGAATGAATGTTCTGGATGGCTGAAAATGAACTGGGCGTGAAGTCCAGCATTAACGATTTGATAATTCTCCTTCGTATTTATCATGTTCAAAATAAAATCTATTACAGCGTCGCTTAGCCAGTTTTCACTATTTAAACTCAAGTAATCCACTAGAGCTAATTTTTTGTGATAACGATCTAAAATTGAAACCACATAGCCTCTTCCATCAGGAAAATTATTGTAATAAGCATGGTCTCTTATGAGGCCATTATCAAAAAATTGGTGTTTTATTGTTCTTGATGGTATCCTACGGTGGTTCTCAACCTCGGAAGTTCTTTTACACAGTCTACAAATGAATTCTCCCGTGAAAGTCCTATCAGGCTCGCATATCTGATGTACCCAAAAATTGCATTCGTCACATTGTACCCAATTGGTGGCGGTTGTGTCCAAAGATCCCTCTGAACAGTACTGACAAATAGGTGTTTCGTTCGAGCCTTGTGAGTCTTCGTTCGGTAATCCTTGTTTTTCAGAAAAATTTTTCAAATGACGTCCTTCGAAATGTCCATTATGAACCGCTCTTCTTCTTTGCCACATTGCCCTTTCCTGTCTATGAACTCGTCCTGTCAGATTACTCTTCGGTATCACGCAGAGGATTTCTTTATACTGTGACAGCACTGATTCTCTGGTAGCTCTTACAAACCGTGAGCATTTCCAATTTCTTTCTCCTCGTAATACATAATGTTTCATCGTATTGAAGTAATTTTCAACAGGAGCATTACTTACTCTGTCCCTATCAAAGACTTCCAACATCATCGCTGACCACAGAGGCAAGAACGGTATATATTTCTTCAGAATCAGTTCGTACAGCTTAGGATTATAAAACTGATTCATGCCATCATTCACTTGATCAATTCTAATCTGATATTCAATCTTTTCGAAATGCCTGAAAAAAAAGCTCTGCTTGGCCAGAGAATTACTGGGAGGATCGTTTTCTTTAGAAATTCCTGTTGACTTCAGATCATGTATGTAATCCGTATGTATAGAGTGCTCTTTATCAGCCGCTATTAATAATAATTCATTAATTGATTTTTTTACTGTCGAATTTTGATATTGACTACATAACAAAATGAATATATTTTTCATCCAATTCTCAATTTGGTCGAATTTTTTCAGCATCATACAGGCTGCCATCAAATCCTTAAATTGATTCTGAATATTGCATGGACCCACTGTATGTTCAATGTCCTTGCAAAACATTTTGACGAAATGAGCACAACATAAATGAAGGGAAATAAAATTTCCTGCACGTAGTCCAGCAACAATAAAAAAATTATCATAACAATAATTGATGTATTCGATCAATTGCATTTCACAAAATACCTGTGATAACGCATTCAAACTGGCTAAGCAAAAATCAGTAACAACACCAGTAAAAGTTGGCCAGGTCGAATGCTCTTGAGCGAAATACTTGAAATCTGATAAGAATTTACGTATATCTCGGGTGTAGTGTGTCCCAGAAATGAATTCCATAACTGGAAAAATTCGCTGGTTGCTAGTTTGAATAACCCCAGAATACAGATAAATACGTTTGCATTCTTTATAAGGCTTTCTCACAATAGACCCTGTTGCATCGAAGTGTAATAGGAACTTGGATTGTTTAGTCTTTTTTTCATATTTTAGTACTTGCAGTTGTTCTTTACTGAAAAGTTTAACCATAAATGGAACGGTAACTTCTTGTATATATTCCCCATTACTTAACTGCATCTTACACATATCATTCAAATCATTCACATCTCTATCGAGTTGTCTTTTTGCTTCCGACCTAATTTTCCGTATGGTTGGATCAGATTTGATATCCTGAAGGTTTCCCTCCTTTATCAACATTTTGTCCGCTTTCTGAAGAGTTTTCTTCATATATTCGGATGGCTTCAAAAGCAGTAACTTCTTTTTGGCCTTAAATCTCTCGTGGCCTTTAATATAGGTCGTAATTAACTTTTCGTGATAATAGTCTTTAGAAGAACTATAAACACTAATACATTTTTTGGAGACTTTAATTCGGAACTTTTTGCAGCTCCGCTTGTTATGGATGCAATAAGCCAATATAAGTATATCCCCATTTTTCAACTGTTTTTTATCTTTTATTGCCAGAGAACAAGTGTTATTCACATACTTTCGGATTCTATTTCTTATATAATAGTTCATATAACTTTTACCAGAAGAGTTTTCGAATAAATATTTTCGATGTGCGTCAGGTATGTCAAATTTACCCTAAAAAATAACGCAGTTTTTATAAGATAAAAGTTTCCCGGTTCTGCGAATTCGGTTAGTACTACCAAAAGGAATTAATTCCTTCACTACAGGATCGGAAAGATGGAGATCGCTTGATAACTCTAAAGCGTTAATGGTAACATCCTTATAATCCATCGTTGCATTTCCGATTTCATAGGATATAGCACTGCCACAATTCTTTTTTTGAATGGGAGATAGATGACATTCGTTGGAGATCAATGTATTACCGATATCTTTCTCAGGAGTTGAAGTAGGAAATATTATTCTATCATCTGGAATTATCTCATTCTCGTTTTCCGTTGGAAAGCAAGAATTCAGGGTGAGAATAACTTCGTCTTTATTTCTCTTCATATACTGACATAATATGCTCGGAAATATTTTCAGTTCAAATGACATGGCTTTTATAGCATCACTCCTTGGATCAATTAGCTCATGATAGTTATGATTCACAATATTTGTTTTTATGTATTCTAATATAGCCGATAGCACGCTATATTTTTTATAAACCATAATTATGAGCTTTGGTTTTTAATCCCGCTGATGGACAGATAAATGAGAGCCAATTGAATAACTGGAGATTGTAATGGAACAAATAATAATAAACAAAAATAAAAATGAACTAGGGTTACAAGCAGGACAAAGGAACAAACGAAAGAATTGGTGAATTCGAAAACAGGATGTCAATAAACCACAAAGAGAACAAAGAATAACTATTCGTAATTAGTAAAAACAACAAAAATAAATTCTAAAGGAAACAAAAATATATGCAAAACGAACGGAATTATAAATTCGAAAACCTGTACACAATCACAAGAATCTAGTTATGAGGCTTTTCAGTAAAACAAAGAGCTAAAAAGAAAGAACAGAAAACTTCAAATAATTAATAAAAACAGACTGCTATTCAAAATGTACTACGAACCTAAGAAAATAAGTTGAAAATAAAAAATAAAAGAATATTCGTCTAGATATCGAGACCAAGATACTAATAACTAACTTAATTTATTTAAATAAATCAAAAATATTCAGAGAGTATTGACTACTTCAACCAGGATACGCGCAAAAAGTGAAACCATCAAGAAATTGCTGCGTACTGACTGCATGAAATCCGAGCTATAAACTTCGCTTGTATCGCCACGCGGAACGTCAGGCATAAGGTAAACTTTCCTAGCGTGGTGGTCCGGTTCAGCGTTATAAACGGACTTCTAATCGGAACTCTGTGCGATGAAATTCCCATCGTTTGTAAATTCTTCTCATATTCGATCATACATACAAGGTGTTCCACGAATGATTGTACAGGCTTTCAGTGCAGATGCAGGACATTTTGGTGAGTCTAAATCAGTGTTCGAAATATGTCCTAACCATATTCGTTCAAGAGATACAGGATCGTTTATGTATTTTATCAAAAACTTTCAATCGGCATAACTCTTGAACGCCAGCATTGATCTTCATGAAAATTTCAGGGAATGAGTATTATAGGCCTATGCCTTATATTCTCTTATAATGACTTGCTGATAGCGCAGGTCCGGACTGAGAAAATTATTTTCTTTATTCCACACCTTGTAAAACATCAAATTTTCAATGAGTGAATTTTTTCTCATAATATAGTCTAAATACTATATCAAACAAGCCTATTGGCAATAATGGTACACTTCGCATCAATATTTTATGAACCATTGAATTTCTGGAATTTTCAATTCATAATAAACACTGACCTACGAATCTATATAAATTGAAAATTCCAGATATTCAATGGTTCATAAAATATTGATGCGAAGTGTGCCATTATTGCCAATAGGCTTTGTTTGATATAGTATATAGACTATATTATGAGAAAAAATTCACTCATTGAAAATTTGACATACCTGACGCACATCGAAAATATTTATTCGAAAACTCTTCTGGTAAAAGTTATATGAACTATTATATAAGAAATAGAATCCGAAAGTATGTGAATAACACTTGTTCTCTGGCAATAAAAGATAAAAAACAGTTGAAAAATGGGGATATACTTATATTGGCTTATTGCATCCATAACAAGCGGAGCTGCAAAAAGTTCCGAATTAAAGTCTCCAAAAAATGTATTAGTGTTTATAGTTCTTCTAAAGACTATTATCACGAAAAGTTAATTACGACCTATATTAAAGGCCACGAGAGATTTAAGGCCAAAAAGAAGTTACTGCTTTTGAAGCCATCCGAATATAAGAAGAAAACTCTTCAGAAAGCGGACAAAATGTTGATAAAGGAGGGAAACCTTCAGGATATCAAATCTGATCCAACCATACGGAAAATTAGGTCGGAAGCAAAAAGACAACTCGATAGAGATGTGAATGATTTGAATGATATGTGTAAGATGCAGTTAAGTAATGGGGAATATATACAAGAAGTTACCGTTCCATTTATGGTTAAACTTTTCAGTAAAGAACAACTGCAAGTACTAAAATATGAAAAAAAGACTAAACAATCCAAGTTCCTATTACACTTCGATGCAACAGGGTCTATTGTGAGAAAGCCTTATAAAGAATGCAAACGTATTTATCTGTATTCTGGGGTTATTCAAACTAGCAACCAGCGAATTTTTCCAGTTATGGAATTCATTTCTGGGACACACTACACCCGAGATATACGTAAATTCTTATCAGATTTCAAGTATTTCGCTCAAGAGCATTCGACCTGGCCAACTTTTACTGGTGTTGTTACTGATTTTTGCTTAGCCAGTTTGAATGCGTTATCACAGGTATTTTGTGAAATGCAATTGATCGAATACATCAATTATTGTTATGATAATTTTTTTATTGTTGCTGGACTACGTGCAGGAAATTTTATTTCCCTTCATTTATGTTGTGCTCATTTCGTCAAAATGTTTTGCAAGGACATTGAACATACAGTGGGTCCATGCAATATTCAGAATCAATTTAAGGATTTGATGGCAGCCTGTATGATGCTGAAAAAATTCGACCAAATTGAGAATTGGATGAAAAATATATTCATTTTGTTATGTAGTCAATATCAAAATTCGACAGTAAAAAAATCAATTAATGAATTATTATTAATAGCGGCTGATAAAGAGCACTCTATACATACGGATTACATACATGATCTGAAGTCAACAGGAATTTCTAAAGAAAACGATCCTCCCAGTAATTCTCTGGCCAAGCAGAGCTTTTTTTTCAGGCATTTCGAAAAGATTGAATATCAGATTAGAATTGATCAAGTGAATGATGGCATGAATCAGTTTTATAATCCTAAGCTGTACGAACTGATTCTGAAGAAATATATACCGTTCTTGCCTCTGTGGTCAGCGATGATGTTGGAAGTCTTTGATAGGGACAGAGTAAGTAATGCTCCTGTTGAAAATTACTTCAATACGATGAAACATTATGTATTACGAGGAGAAAGAAATTGGAAATGCTCACGGTTTGTAAGAGCTACCAGAGAATCAGTGCTGTCACAGTATAAAGAAATCCTCTGCGTGATACCGAAGAGTAATCTGACAGGACGAGTTCATAGACAGGAAAGGGCAATGTGGCAAAGAAGAAGAGCGGTTCATAATGGACATTTCGAAGGACGTCATTTGAAAAATTTTTCTGAAAAACAAGGATTACCGAACGAAGACTCACAAGGCTCGAACGAAACACCTATTTGTCAGTACTGTTCAGAGGGATCTTTGGACACAACCGCCACCAATTGGGTACAATGTGACGAATGCAATTTTTGGGTACATCAGATATGCGAGCCTGATAGGACTTTCACGGGAGAATTCATTTGTAGACTGTGTAAAAGAACTTCCGAGGTTGAGAACCACCGTAGGATACCATCAAGAACAATAAAACACCAATTTTTTGATAATGGCCTCATAAGAGACCATGCTTATTACAATAATTTTCCTAATGGAAGAGGCTATGTGGTTTCAATTTTAGATCGTTATCACAAAAAATTAGCTCTAGTGGATTACTTGAGTTTAAATAGTGAAAACTGGCTAAGCGACGCTGTAATAGATTTTATTTTGAACATGATAAATACGAAGGAGAATTATCAAATCGTTAATGCTGGACTTCACGCCCAGTTCATTTTCAGCCATCCAGAACATTCATTCCTCGAAAATTTCAAGATTGTGAAGGATCATTTATATATACCCCTATTGGTTAATGGAAACCATTGGTGCGCAGTCAAAATCAATATTTCGAAGAGATAATTCACATACATAGATCCATTCGGTGAACGAAAATCCACAAGTGCTCTTTATTTGAAAAAATTTATTATGTACTTAGAAAAGAGTAAACAATTGAAAGCACTTCAGAATTACGATAGTTGGAAAATAGTGAGTAAGAAACATCTAAAACAAAATGATGCCTATAATTGTGGCATTTATGTAATATACTTCTTCAAACAGATAATAAAAAATAAGTCTCTTCAAGAATCGGCCAATATGGATGATTTGAGACAGGCATTTCAGACCGAGATCTTGAAATCATCTATATCTGTAGAGAACATATGTCTCATCTGTGGAAGTGCCCGGAACGATATTTCTAGAAGATGTAAGCTTTGTTTGCGAATATTTCATGAACGATGTTTGTTCAACATTGAATTTGAAAATGATATTTGTGGACTATGTTTTCAATACAGCTACAAATAGGGAATTTCAAGATCAAATCTGCTATTTTGCATAAATGATTGACTTGAAGTCACGGAAGTAATTTCAGGATTTAAATGGATTAAATTTCAATTTTACGCATTTGAAATTGTATATGCAACACTTAAATTGGTAATTTTTATGTAAGGTTTTCACTGACGTACGGAACAATGCGCTATTATTTCGTTTCAATATCCGCAATTTGGGGTATATACTACTACCTCTAAATGAATATTTAGTAATGAAAGTGTCCCCCCTCGCATCCCTAGCGGTGTAAGTAAATGAGTTAAACGCTGTTATTATCTACTGGGGCTTACTAACACTACCTCCAATTTGTAGTTCGATCCTATGTACAGTTTTTCAGATAATGAATATTCAGTTGTAAAAATGTCCCCCCTCGGCCCCCTGAAGGTGTAAGTGAGTGAGGTAAAGTGGATTTTTTCTGCTGGGGCTTCTTAATTCTACCTCAAAATTTGATATTGATCCTATGTACCGTTTTCCAGATAATGAATATTTAGTAATAAAAATGTCCCCCCTCGTCCCCCTGAGGGTGTAAGTGAATGAGGTGCTGCGGCTTCTCAATTTTTCCTCAAAATTTGATATTGATCCAATGTACCGTTTTTTAGATTATGAATATTTAGTAATAAAAATGTCCCCCCTCGCCCCCCTGAGGGTGTAAGTGAATGAAGTAAAGTGGGTTTTCTTCTGCTAGTGCTTCCTAATTCTACCTCAAAATTTGATATTGATCTTATGTACCGTTTTTCAAAAAATGAATATTTAGTAATAAAAGTGTCCCCCCTGGCCCCCCCTGAGGGTGTAAGTGAATGAGGTAAAGTGATTTTTTTTCTGCTAGGGCTTCTCAATCTTGCCTCAAAATTTGATATTGATCCTATGTACCGTTTTTCAGATAATGAATATTTAGTAATAAAAATGTCCCCCCTCGCCCCCCTGGGGGTGTAAGTGAATGAGGTAAAGTGGATTTTTTTCTGCTACGGGTTCTCAATTTTTCCTCAAAATTTGATATTGATCCTATGTACCGTTTTTCAGATAATGAATATTTAGTAATAAAAATGTCCCCCCTCGCCCCCCTGAGGGTGTAAGTGAATGGGGTAAAGTGTGTTTTTTTCTGCTACGGCTTCTCAACTTTGCCTCAACATTTGATATTGATCCTATGTACCGTTTTTCAGATAATGAATATTTAGTAATGAAAATGTCCCCCCTCGCCCCCCTGAGGGTGTAAGTGAATGGGGTACAGTGGGTTTTCTTCTGCTGGTGCTTCTTAATTCTACCTCGAAATTTGATATTGATCTTATGTACCGTTTTTCAAAAAATGAATATTTAGTAATAAAATTATCCTCCCTGGCCCCCCCTGAGGGTGTAAGTGAATGAGGTAAAGTGATTTTTTTCTGCACGGGCTTCTCAATTTTGCCTCAAAATTTGATATTGATCCTATGTACCGTTTTTCAGATAATGAATATTTAGTAATAAAAATGTCCCCCCTCGCCCCCCTGAGGGTGTAAGTGAATGAGGTAAAGTGGATTTTTTTCTGCTACGGGTTCTCAATTTTGCCTCAAAATTTGATATTGATCCTATGTACCGTTTTTCAGATAATGAATATTTAGTAATAAGAGTGTCCCCCCTGGCCCCCCTTGAGGGTGTAAGTTAATGAGGTAAACGGTATCTTTTTCTGCTGGGGCTTATTAAAACTACCTCCAATTTTTAGTTCGATCCTATGTACAGTTTTTCAGATAATGAATATTTAGTAGTGAAAATGTCCCCCCTCGCCCCCCTGAGAGTGTAAGTGAATGAGGTAAAGTGGGTTTTCTTCTGCTGGGGCTTCTTAATTCTACCTCAAAATTTGATATTGATCTTATGTACCGTTTTTCAGATAATGAGTATTTAGTAATAAAAGTCTCCCCCTTGCCCCCCACTGAGGGTGTAAGTAAATGAGGTAAACGCTGTTTTTTTCTGCTAGGGCTTATTAAAACTACCTCCAATTTTTAGTTCGATCCTATGTACAGTTTTTCAGATAATGAATATTCAGTAATAAAAATGTCCCCCCTCGGCCCCCTGGAGGTGTAAGTGAATGAGGTGAAGTGGGTTTTTTTTTGCTGGTCTTCTTAATTCTACCTCAGAATTTGATATTGATCTTATGTACCGTTTTTCACAAAATGAATATTTAGTAATAAAAGTGTCCCCCCTGGCCCCCCCTGGGGGTGTAAGTGAATGAGGTAAAGTGATTTTTTTTCTGCTAGGGCTTCTCAATCTTGCCTCAAAATTTGATATTGATCCTATGTACCGTTTTTCAGATAATGAATATTTAGTAACAAAAATGTCCCCCCTCGCCCCCCTGAGGGTGTAAGTGAATGAGGTGAAGTGGATTTTTTTCTGCTACGGGTTCTCAATTTTGCCTCAAAATTTGATATTGATCCTATGTACCGTTTTTCAGATAATGAATATTTAGTAATAAAAATATCCCCCCTCTCCCCCCTGAGGGTGTAAGTGAATGAGGTAAAGTGAGTTTTCTTCTGCTGGTGCTTCTTAATTCTACCTCAAAATTTGATATTGATCCTATGTACCGTTTTTCAGATAATGAATATTTAGTAATAAAAGTGTCCCCCCTGGCCCCCCCTGAGGGTGTAAGTAAATGGGGTAAACGCTATTTTTTTCTGCTGGGGCTTAGTAAAACTACCTCCAATTTTTAGTTCGATCCCATGTACGGTTTTTCAGGTAATGAATATTTAGTAGTAAAAATGTCCCCCCTCGGCCCCCTTAGGGTGTAAGTGAATGCGGTAGAGTCAATTTTTTTCTGCTAGGGCTTCTCAATTTTGCCTCAAAATTTGATATTGATCCTATGTACCGTTTTTCAGATAATGAATATTTAGTAATAAAAGTGTCCCCCCTGGCCCCCCCTGAGGGTGTAAGTAAATGAAATATACGCTGTTTTTTTCTGCTGGGGCTTATTAAAACTACCTCCAATTTTTAGTTCGATCCTATGTACAGTTTTTCAGATAATGAATATTCTGAAATAAAAATGTCCCCCCTCGGCCCCCTGAAGGTGTAAGTGAATGAGGTAAAGAGGGTTTTTTTCTGCTGGGGCTTCTTAATTCTACCTCAAAATTTGATATTGATCTTATGTACCGTTTTTCAGAAAATGAATATTTAGTAATAAGAGTGTCCCCCCTGGCCCCCCTTGAGGGTGTAAGTTAATGAGGTAAACGGTATCTTTTTCTGCTGGGGCTTATTAAAACTACCTCCAATTTTTAGTTCGATCCTATGTACAGTTTTTCAGATAATGAATATTTAGTAGTGAAAATGTCCCCCCTCGCCCCCCTGAGAGCGTAAGTGAATGAGGTAAAGTGGGTTTTCTTCTGCTGGGGCTTCTTAATTCTACCTCAAAATTTGATATTGATCTTATGTACCGTTTTTCAGATAATGAGTATTTAGTAATAAAAGTCTCCCCCTTGCCCCCCCTGAGGGTGTAAGTAAATGAGGTAAACGCTGTTTTTTTCTGCTAGGGCTTATTAAAACTACCTCCAATTTTTAGTTCGATCCTATGTACAGTTTTTCAGATAATGAATATTCAGTAATAAAAATGTCCCCCCTCGGCCCCCTGGAGGTGTAAGTGAATGAGGTAAAGTGGGTTTTTTTTTGCTGGGGCTTCTTAATTCTACCTCAGAATTTGATATTGATCTTATGTACCGTTTTTCACAAAATGAATATTTAGTAATAAAAGTGTCCCCCCTGGCCCCCCCTGGGGGTGTAAGTGAATGAGGTAAAGTGATTTTTTTTCTGCTAGGGCCTCTCAATCTTGCCTCAAAATTTGATATTGATCCTATGCACCGTTTTTCAGATAATGAATATTTAGTAATAAAAATGTCCCCCTTCGCCCCCCTGGGGGTGTAAGTGAATGAGGTAAAGTGGGTTTTTTTCTGCTACGGCTTCTCAACTTTGCCTCAACATTTGATATTGATCCTATGTACCGTTATTCAGATAATGAATATTTAGTAATAAAAATGTCCCCCCTCGCCCCCCTGAGGGTGTAAGTGAATGGGGTGAAGTGGGTTTTCTTCTGCTGGTGCTTCTTAATTCTACCTCGAAATTTGATATTGATCTTATGTACCGTTTTTCAGAAAATGAATATTTAGTAATAAAAGTGTCCCCCCTGGCCCCCCCTGAGGGTGTAAGTGAATGAGGTAAAGTGATTTTTTTTCTGCTAGGGCTTCTCAATTTTGCCTCAAAATTTGATATTGATCCTATGTACCGTTTTTCAGATAATGAATATTTAGTAATAAAAGTGTCCCCCCTGGCCCCCCCTGAGGGTGTAAGTAAATGGGGTAATCGCAATTTTTTTCAGCTGGGGCTTCTTAAAACTACCTCCAATTTTTAGTTCGATCCTATGTACAGTTTTTCAGATAATGAATATTTAGTGATAGAAATGGCCCCCCTCGGCCCCCTGAAGGTGTAAGTGAATGAGGTAAAGTGGAATTTTTTCTGCTGGGGCTTCTTAATCCTACCTCAAAATTCGATATTGATCTTATGTACCGTTTTTCAGAAAATGAATATTTCGTAATAAAGGTGTCCCCCCTGGCCCCCCCTGAAGGTGTAAGTTAATGGGGTAAACGCAATTTCTTTTTGCTGGGGCTTCTTGAAACTATCTCCAATTTTTAGTTCGATCCTATGTACTGTTTTTTAGATAATGAATATTTAGTAATAAAATAATCCCCCCCAGCCCCCTAAGGGTGTAAGTGAATGCGGTAAACTGATTTTTTTTCTGCTAGGGCTTCTCAATTTTGCTTCAAAATTTGATATTGATCCTATGTACCATTTTTCAGATAATGAATATTTAGTAATAAAAATGTCCCTCCTCGGCCCCCTGAGGGTGTAAGTGAATGAGGTAAAGTGGGTTTTTTCTGCTCGTGCTTCTCAATTCTACCTCAAAATTTGATATTTTTCCTATGTTCCGGTTTTCAGATAATGAATATTTAGTAATAAAAGTCTCCCCCTGGCCCCTTCTGAGGGTGTAAGTAAATGAGGTAAATGCTATTTTTTTCTGCTGGGGCTTATTAAAACTACCTCCAATTTTTAGTTCGATCCTATGTACAGTTTTTCAGATAATGAATATTCTGAAATAAAAATGTCCCCCCTCGGCCCCCTGAAGGTGTAAGTGAATGAGGTAAAGAGGGTTTTTTTCTGCTGGGGCTTCTTAATTCTACCTCAAAATTTGATATTGATCTTATGTACCGTTTTTCAGAAAATGAATATTTAGTAATAAGAGTGTCCCCCCTGGCCCCCCTTGAGGGTGTAAGTTAATGAGGTAAACGGTATCTTTTTCTGCTGGGGCTTATTAAAACTACCTCCAATTTTTAGTTCGATCCTATGTACAGTTTTTCAGATAATGAATATTTAGTAGTGAAAATGTCCCCCCTCGCCCCCCTGAGAGTGTAAGTGAATGGGGTAAAGTGGGTTTTCTTCTGCTGGGGCTTCTTAATTCTACCTCAAAATTTGATATTGATCTTATGTACCGTTTTTCAGATAATGAATATTCAGTAATAAAAATGTCCCCCCTCGTCCCCCTGGAGGTGTAAGTGAATGAGGTAAAGTGGGTTTTTTTTTGCTGGGGCTTCTTAATTCTACCTCAGAATTTGATATTGATCTTATGTACCGTTTTTCACAAAATGAATATTTAGTAATAAAAGTGTCCCCCCTGGCCCCCCTGGGGGTGTAAGTGAATGAGGTAAAGTGATTTTTTTTCTGCTAGGGCTTCTCAATCTTGCCCCAAAATTTGATATTGATCCTATGTACCGTTTTTCAGATAATGAATATTTAGTAATAAAAATGTCCCCCCTCGCCCCCCTGAGGGTGTAAGTGAATGAGGTAAAGTGGATTTTTTTCTGCTACGGGTTCTCAATTTTGCCTCAAAATTTGATATTGATCCTATGTACCGTTTTTCAGATAATGAATATTTAGTAATAAAAATATCCCCCCTCTCCCCCCTGAGGGTGTAAGTGAATGAGGTAAAGTGAGTTTTCTTCTGCTGGTGCTTCTTAATTCTACCTCAAAATTTGATATTGATCTTATGTACCGTTTTTCAGAAAATGAATATTTAGTAATAAAAGTGTCCCCCTGGCCCCCTATGAGGGTGTAAGTAAATGGGGTAAACACTACTTTTTTCTGCAGGGGCTTATTAAAACTACCTCCAATTTTTAGTTCGATCCCATGTACGGTTTTTCAGGTAATGAATATTTAGTAGTAAAAATGTCCCCCCTCGGCCCCCTTAGGGTGTAAGTGAATGCGGTAGAGTCAATTTTTTTCTGCTAGGGCTTCTCAATTTTTCCTCAAAATTTGATATTGATCCTATGTACCGTTTTTCAGATAATGAATATTTAGTAATAAAAGTGTCCCCCCTGGCCCCCCCTGAGGGTGTAAGTAAATGAAATATACGCTGTTTTTTTCTGCTGGGGCTTATTAAAACTACCTCCAATTTTTAGTTCGATCCTATGTACAGTTTTTCAGATAATGAATATTCTGAAATAAAAATGTCCCCCCTCGGCCCTCTGAAGGTGTAAGTGAATGAGGTAAAGAGGGTTTTTTTCTGCTGGGGCTTCTTAATTCTACCTCAAAATTTGATATTGATCTTATGTACCGTTTTTCAGAAAATGAATATTTAGTAATAAGAGTGTCCCCCCTGGCCCCACTTGAGGGTGTAAGTTAATGAGGTAAACGGTATCTTTTTCTGCTGGGGCTTATTAAAACTACCTCCAATTTTTAGTTCGATCCTATGTACAGTTTTTCAGATAATGAATATTTAGTAGTGAAAATGTCCCCCCTCGCCCCCCTGAGAGTGTAAGTGAATGAGGTAAAGTGGGTTTTCTTCTGCTGGGGCTTCTTAATTCTACCTCAAAATTTGATATTGATCTTATGTACCGTTTTTCAGATAATGAGTATTTAGTAATAAAAGTCTCCCCCTTGCCCCACCCCCCTGAGGGTGTAAGTAAATGAGGTAAACGCTGTTTTTTTCTGCTAGGGCTTATTAAAACTACCTCCAATTTTTAGTTCGATCCTATGTACAGTTTTTCAGATAATGAATATTCAGTAATAAAAATGTCCCCCCTCGGCCCCCTGGAGGTGTAAGTGAATGAGGTAAAGTGGGTTTTTTTTTGCTGGGGCTTCTTAATTCTACCTCAGAATTTGATATTGATCTTATGTACCGTTTTTCACAAAATGAATATTTAGTAATAAAAGTGTCCCCCCTGGCCCCCCCTGGGGGTGTAAGTGAATGAGGTAAAGTGATTTTTTTTCTGCTAGGGCTTCTCAATCTTGCCTCAAAATTTGATATTGATCCTATGTACCGTTTTTCAGATAATGAATATTTAGTAATAAAAATGTCCCCCTTCGCCCCCCTGGGGGTGTAAGTGAATGAGGTAAAGTGGGTTTTTTTCTGCTACGGCTTCTCAACTTTGCCTCAACATTTGATATTGATCCTATGTACCGTTATTCAGATAATGAATATTTAGTAATAAAAATGTCCCCCCTCGCCCCCCTGAGGGTGTAAGTGAATGGGGTAAAGTGGGTTTTCTTCTGCTGGTGCTTCTTAATTCTACCTCGAAATTTGATATTGATCTTATGTACCGTTTTTCAGAAAATGAATATTTAGTAATAAAAGTGTCCCCCCTGGCCCCCCCTGAGGGTGTAAGTGAATGAGGTAAAGTGATTTTTTTTCTGCTAGGGCTTCTCAATTTTGCCTCAAAATTTGATATTGATCCTATGTACCGTTTTTCAGATAATGAATATTTAGTAATAAAAATGTCCCCCCTCGCCCCCTTGAGGGTGTAAGTGAATGAGGTAAAGTGGATTTTTTTCTGCTACGGGTTCTCAATTTTGCCTCAAAATTTGATATTGATCCTATGTACCGTTTTTCAGATAATGAATATTTAGTAATAAAAGTGTCCCCCCTGGCCCCCCCTGAGGGTGTAAGTAAATGGGGTAAACGCTATTTTTTTCTGCTGGGGCTTAGTAAAACTACCTCCAATTTTTAGTTCAATCCTATGTACAGTTTTTCAGATAATGAATATTCAGTAATAAAAATGTCCCCCCTCGGCCCCCCTGAAGGTATAAGTGAATTAGGTAAAGTGGGTTTTTTCTGCTTGGGCTTCTTAATTCTACCTCAGAATTTGATATTGATCCTATGTACCGTTTTTCAGATAATGAATATTTAGTAATAAAAGTGTCCCCCCTGTCCCCCCTTGAGGGTGTAAGTAAATGGGGTGAACGCTATTTTTTTCTATTGGGGCTTATTAAAACTACCTCCAATTTTTAGTTCGATCCTATGTACACTTTTTCAGATAATGAATATTTAGTAATAAAAATGTCCCCCTCAGCCCCCTGATGGTGTAAGTGAATGAGGTAAAGTGGGTTTTTTTCTGCTGGGGCTTCTTAATTCTACCTCAGCAGTTGATATTGATCCTATGTACCGTTTTCAGATAATGAATATTTAGTAATAAAAGGTCCCCCCTGGCCCCTCCCTGAGGGTGTAAGTAAATGGGGTGAACGCTATTTTTTTCTGCTGGGGCTTATTAAAACTACCTCCAATTTTTAGTTCGATCCTATTTACAGTTTTTCAGATAATGAATATTTAGTATAAAAATGTCCCCCCTCGGCCCCCTGAGGGTGTAAGTGAATGCGGTAAAGTGGGTTTTTTTCTGCTTGGGCTTCTCAATTTTGCCTCAAAATTTGATATTGATCCTATGTACCGTTTTTCAGATAATGAATATTTAGGAATAAAAGTGTCCCCTCTGGCCCCCACTGAGGGTGTAAGTAAATGGGGTAATCGCAATTTTTTTCTGCTGGGGCTTCTTAAAACTACCTCCAATTTTTAGTTCGATCCTATGTACAGTTTTTCAGATAATGAATATTTAGTGATAGAAATGGCCCCCCTCGGCCCCCTGAAGGTGTAAGTGAATGAGGTAAAGTGGGTTTTTTTCTGCTGGGGCTTCTTAATCCTACCTCAAAATTCGATATTGATCTTATGTACCGTTTTTCAGAAAATTAATATTTCGTAATAAAGGTGTCCCCCCTGGCCCCCCCTGAAGGTGTAAGTTAATGAGGTAAACGCAATTTCTTTCTGCTGGGGCTTCTTGAAACTATCTCCAATTTTTAGTTCGATCCTATGTACTGTTTTTTAGATAATGAATATTTAGTAATAAAATAATCCCCCCCAGCCCCCTAAGGGTGTAAGTGAATGCGGTAAACTGATTTTTTTTCTGCTAGGGCTTCTCAATTTTGCTTCAAAATTTGATATTGATCCTATGTACCGTTTTTCAGATAATGAACATTTAGTAATAAAAATGTCCCTTCTCGGCCCCCTGAGGGTGTAAGTGAATGAGGTAAAGTGGGTTTTTTCTGCTCGTGCTTCTCAATTCTACCTCAAAATTTGATATTTTTCCTATGTTCCGGTTTTCAGATAATGAATATTTAGTAATAAAAGTCTCCCCCTGGCCCCTTCTGAGGGTGTAAGTAAATGAGGTAAATGCTATTTTTTTCTGCTGGGGCTTATTAAAACTACCTCCAATTTTTAGTTCGATCCTATGTACAGTTTTTCAGATAATGAATATTTAGTAATAAAAATGTCCCCCCTCGGCCCCCTGAAGGTGTAAGTGAACTAACTGAGGGTGTAAGTAAGTTAGGGACACGGGGTATTTTTCTGCTGGGGGTTCTTAATTCTCCGTCAAAATTAGATATCGATTCTATGTACTATTTTTCAGATATTTAATATTAGGTCTTTCAGTTATGAAATTTCCCTTGGAGGTGTAAGTGAACCATCCCCTTATGCTAACAATTTTGTTTCCGAATGTGATAAATATTCTCTGTACATTTTTTAAATATTCAATATCAAGTTAGTCAAATGTCTCCCCACCGGTAGCTGTGTCATCCCTGAATTAGATTTTCCCCCTTTTTTAATATATACTGATATTACTGATATCCCTTAGATTCCTGCAGATGTAAATGGATTAACTAAATGCACTCTTCGATACCATACCTCATATCAGATGAATGTGTTCCCACATTCAATTACTCAGACGCGACTGTTCGTATCTGTTTGCATCAGTATCCGTCCAATTGTACAGTAGCCGTCCAATTGTACAGTAGCGTACGAATACTTCAAGGTCAAATTCTGCTATCTCATTCGGCTGTTTTCACACCGGTACTAGTAATTTCAGGTTTTGTATTGTGGGCTGCCTATGGTACCAACTTTGTGTTTTGATTTAGATTTGAATTAAGAAGACATATGTTCCGCATTTCTGTATTTTATCTTCATCCTGCATTTTACGTTCTTGAAAAACCAGTACTCAGTGTGAAATATTAGCTAGCGCTGTTCATATCGTCAATTTCATTCGAAAGTGAACTTTTATTGAGTAATTCTTTTGAGATTCCTCCGAGAGGTATTTAAAACGGAACTTGGTCATTCTTCAGTGGAATATACGATTACGCCTCCTTCTGAACTTTCTTTCTACCAGTCCACCTACCCCTGAATATTGTCTCAGCACAACGAAGTTTGCGCAGCCACTGTCACATTAATCACGTGGTAAATGTCGCAGGAGAGATCTCTATCAACATTTCGTAAATTGGGGCCCAGAGTAGGTTGCTCCTTCAAATGCAAGGATTGAGTTCGTTATTGGGCATAATCGGGCGAACGGTTTCGGAATTTTATCCAAGCATCTATAATTTTTGGCGCTCTTGTTCCTCGGAACAGAGTGCTTATCAATTTGCCCAAATTTCTGTAATTTTCGAATTTTTGGCTGAAAATGGTCTTAAACGATTTGGTTCGACTCACTGATCAAGAATCCGTGGTCGAAATCAATTCTGTCCGGCCGGCCGTAGGCACGAAAACTCTCGAACGAAAGGAGTAAGAGGATTGAAATTTGCAGGGTAGGTTTGTAGCGTAAATATCTCGGACGAGATCGTTAACGGAAGAAATCCACCAAGCGGTTTCGGAGTTCTGGCCCTTTTCAGTAAAAATATTTTTTATGAATATTTCGGAAACCGATCACTCGATCAATCTGAAATTTAGCATCAAATTGTAGAATAATGACTCCTATATGCATGCGAAGTTTTGTTTTGATCGGGTTGCAATAAGGTATCAAAAAAATAATTTTAAATTTTTAAATTTCGGTTCTTCAATAACTCTCGCACAGAATGAGCTAAGCAGTTGAAATTTTCAGAAAAAGTTTAAGAGATAATTATTTCGGTTGAGTTCGTTACTGGGCAAAATTGGCCTAATGGTTTCGGAGAAACGAAAAAACAATTTTTTTTTGCAACACAAATTTGAAATTTAATTCCTATTAAGATGCAGTTTCACCATAAAAATCCATTGATATCATTTTCAACTCTAACAGGCTAATACTTTCGGAGATATGATTTTTCGAAATTTCAATAATGAATCGTACTTCTGTACTTCTTACGTTATGATAGAATGCTGTAATTATTGTATCTATGAATTATTATGATCTGTGTTCTTACATGTCATCTTATTTTCCTATGAGAGATAAATGTCAAAATAATTTCTGGTACACCTCTTGCTCTAGTTTTTTATAAGATAATTTTTGAAGCTTTTTTCTTTAAAACGACATTCTTTTTAAATTTAATTTCTTTCATGATGCATTTCTATCATAGGAATCCATTGATATAATTCCCAACTCTGAGAAACCAATACTTTCGGAGATATAATTTGTCTGTTTGAACAAGAGCGCCAAAAAGCTCCTGTCCACAGGACTTGAACCAATTTTTTCATTCTTCTTTTTATTTCCCCAGGAACTCAAAAAATATAAAATTTATCGAGTTGAAAAACCATGAACATTTTTCTTCAAAGAATTCATATTTCAGAACGGTGCGCTTCACTGCATCGAAGACTAATTGCATCGAAAGTTCACTGCATCGAAGGGCCACTCCATCGAAAATGACGCCCACTTGCTCATGATTCACCGAACATGAAATCTCCTGTATCGACCTTCGTCCGTAGTTTGGCTGAATGAGAAATAAGTGTTTTCATTGAGTTTAAGTCAACAAAGTGGAATGTGTCTAACCCAGGGGTCGGCGGCTCTTTGGATATGAAGCTGCGGCTCTTTAGTTCTATTCTTATGAATAAAAAAACCTGCTCTGAAAATTTCAACTGTCTATCTCATCCCGTTTGAGAGTTATCGTGTTAACGGACGACCGAACAGAATCAACTTTGACCACGGATTCTTGATCAATACTCATTGATCAAGAATCCGTGGTCAAAGTTGTTTCTGTTCGGTCGTCCGTTAACACTCAAACGGGATGAGAACCAAAACGTGAGACTATTTTCAAGCAAAAATTCGAAAATTACAGACATTTGGGCATATATATAAGCACTGTGTTCCGATGAACAAGAGAGCCAAATATTCTTAAAATGAACTGAAGAGAAGTTGGAAGCTTTTGCGAGAATGTTCCATTTTCTATTCAGGCCTCATACTACGTCAAGCGAGCTGAAATTCTGTACTAGGTCGTAAAATGGTCGCTCGAAGGTATGTGCGAAAATCGAGTGGATTTTGACGGATATAGTTTCTGAAACATGCACCAAATTTCGGAAAAATTATTTCGTCGGCATTGTACAAGTAATTACCATATTATTTCAATTGAATCGGATCTGTATATTTTGAGTTATTGGGGAGATAACAACAAAATTTGTCATATTTTGATGAGCAACTTACCCTGAAAATTTCAAGTCACCGTCTCTTTCCGTTCGAAAGTTATCGTGGCAAAGGCCAGCTGGACAGAATAGAATTTGACCTCAAATTTTTCATCAGTGAGTTGAACCTAATCGTTTAAAACCATTTTCGGCTAAAAATTCTGAAATTACCAGACATTTGGGCGAAATAATAGGATGATGTTCCCTAGAACATGCACACAAAGAATCGTTATGCTCCTAGATGAAAGGAGCATGGTTTTCAGTTTTTTTTTAATTAAGTTATTATTTTTGCGTGCATGTTCTGGGGAACAGCATAGTAAAATTTTGCCCAAATGTATGTTACTTAATTTTTTGCAGAAAATGTTCTCAAAAGATTAGGTTCTACTCACTGATGAACAATTCGAGGTCAAATTTGATTCTATCCGGCTGTTGTCACGATAACTTGAGAACAGAAAGAGTTAGGGACTTGAACTTTTCAGGGTAGGTGGTGCGTCCAAATGCGACAGACAAGTTCTTTAATGGGCATATTCAGCTCAATGGTTTCCGAGTATAAATTTTGTTTTCAACCAATACAGATCCGATCAATTTGAAACTTGGTAACAGGTTGTAGAATACCAACATAAAGACCTGTGATTATTTTTGAGGTTCGTACCAGAAAACGTGAAATGTTAATAGGCATGATTGGCCAATGGGGTTTGGAGTTATACCGATCTGAAATTTTGTTGTTCAAAAATACGAAACCGATCCAATTCAAATATAGCAATTGGTTTTTGAATCCTGACGGGCGAATTTTTGCGAAATTTCACAAGAAAATTTCAAAAAAATCTTTGCAAATTATGGAAATTGTATATATCAGGAACTATTTGTCTAAAATCGCTGAAATTTCACGAGAGCCTTCAAAACCTAACTTTGCAACCAAGTTCCAGATTTAGAACTCGATCGGATCTATATTGTTGGAGATCCGAGCAGCCTTCTGTGAGTTCAGTAGATGGATGGGTGACCGTTGCTTCGATAACTTTCAAACGGAAAGAGTTAGGGACTTTGCAATAATCAGGGTAGGTGGCGCATCCGAAAGGAGCGTTTTAGTTCGTTGTAGGGCACAATCGGCCCAAAGTTATACTACCGGAGTTATACCCACCCGGAATATTATTTTCGCGATAACTCAAAAAATACAGATCCGAAGGAATTGAAACTTGGTAACTTGTTGTGAAATACCAGCCTAAATACGATTTTTTGGGAATCGTATCACTAGAAAATTTGAAAAAAAGTTATGAAAAAAATGGGTCCAAGCCCTGTGGACAGGAGCTTTCTGGCGCTCTAGTTCAAATAGACAAATTATATCTCCGAAAGTATTGGTTTCTCAGAGTTGGGTTATATCAATGTATTTTTATGAAAGAACTGCATCATAAAGGAAATTAAATTCAAATAATAGTTTATTTATCAAGATTAAATGAGCAATCTGAGAATGATAACTGCACCATGGAAGAAATCAAATTAAAATAGCTGAAATGTGAAATAGCTTTCTTTCTTATAGAACAGGATGAAATATACGAGTATGAACACAGATCATATAATAAAGTTTAGATAGAATAATTATAGCATTCTGTGAAAATTAAGAAGTAATTATACGATTCATTATTGAAATTTAGAAAAATCATATCTCGGAAAGTATTAGCTTGTTGGAGTTGAAAATGATATCGATGGAATTTGATGGTGAAACTGCATCTTAAATAAAAATTCATATGCACTTAGATCCGAGGAACTAGAGCGCCAAAAACTGTAATTCCCTTTCCGGGATTTGAGCCCGCCTTCTCTTGTTCCGAAACCCGACGGGTCAGACCGACCGGCTATAGGGCTCCTCGAACGATCTTATCGATCTCCGGTATTGCAATAAAACGTCGGTACTTACCTGGGATATATATTCTTAATATTCACTTTTCGAGATAAGATAGCCACACGGGGGTTTATTTGACTGTTTTTTACCCTTATATTCGCTTTTCGTCAACTTTCAGGCCGGAAAACTGTCATGTCTCAGGAAAATAAGTTGACATTATGACAATTCATACATAGAATAATTATATAATTCTGTGAAAACGTACAAATACGATTTATTATTGAAATTTTGAAAAATCATATCTCCGAAAGTGTTAGCTTGTTAGAGTTAAAAATAATATCATTGGATTCTTATGGTAAAACTGCTTATTGAAAAAACTTAATTTGGAATTTGTTACGTAAAAAAAAAAATTTTTTTCTGTTACTCCGAAAACATCTGTCCGATTTTTCCGAATAACGAACTTAGCCGAGATAATTATCTCCCAAACCTACTCTGAAAATTTCAACTGTCTAGCACATTCCGTTCGAGAGTTATCGTGCCTACGGCCGGCCGGACGGCCGGACAGAATGAATTTCAACCACGGATTCTTGATCAGTGAGTCGAACCAAATCGTTTAAGACCATTTTTATCGAAAAATTCGAAAATTACAGACATTTGGGCAAATTGATATGCACTCAGTTGCGAGGAACTAGAGCGCCAAAAATATTATATATCTCTTGATAACTTGAGAACGGAAATATATAGCGATTCGCAATGTTCAGAGTAGGTTGCAAATGCGAATACGACATTTGAGTTCGTTAAGAGACATATTTGGCCAAATGGCCAGCCTATATATGTTGTACTGGGAACCGCAAATCCCAAGTTCAATACCAAATAGAAATTTTCTAGTCTCATTCACTGTTGTTAAAAGAATAATGGTGTGCCTGAGGTGGAGTGGGGACACATTTACGAATCCCACACAGAACAAAACTGATTCTCCTAACTTGATGAAGCTCCAAAGAGCTTATCATGAGCCTCCTCAGAAGACCTAGGAAGTAGGAATGTCATCAGTATAATCATAATCATATCATCCGATGGTAACGAAATTAGCACGTTTTAATAAATTAATTAAAATCATTTTAAAAATCAAGTTTAGCATTCAATGGATTGACTTTACGTTAAAACCCTGTATGGAGAAATATTGATTCCGATACAGTAAGAATTTCACACAATTTCCGTATGTTTAAATAAGTCATTACGCCGGAAATACACATACATTTCCGAAACACAAATGAAAAAAAAATAAACTGAACCATATCAGACCAAATGCCCTAACCCCAAGTAGGTTGCAATTAAGTCTTATTAAATAGTTTTTTCCTGCAGTTTGGTCATTCTTGAATAGCACAAGTTAAAATTATAACAAAGAATATATTCGTTACGATAATAACGAAAATGGGTCTACTACAAAATTGTACTGAGGTATTCTAGATATTTTGTTCGCAATATGATTTACTTTTTTCCGAAAACGGTTTTACTTTTTCTGAAATGGGTTTTACTTTTTCTGGTATTGGTTTTACTCTTTCCGAAATTGGGTTTACTTTTTCGGAAATTGATTTCACTTTTTGACAAATTGAACTTGAAAATGTAGAAGTCAATGTGTCGATGATACGTATCACAATATTCAAGCATTAAATAAATTAACCACATATAAACTCATTAAAGGAGACTGTGGGAGGTATACTCATTATTGAAAGGTTTTTTCTGGGTTTTCTCTCCCAAACTCTGAAAAATATCTATAAAATAAAAATTAATTATTTTGTGATTTGCTTCTGCGTAAGAAACACAAGATATTTGTCAGAAGCAATCAATTGAACAATGTTGTCTAACAAACAACAACGAAACAACATCAACGAAGAAACAGCTATATCGTAACGTTTCGGAGTCTATATCAGACTCCTTCGTCAGACGCTTAATGAAAATCTTTAGAATTATTTTGTTGATAGTTATTTTGTGAAATTCAAGAATTGTCACATTGAATTTCACAAAATAACTATCAACAAAATAATTCTAAAGATTTTCATTAAGCGTCTGACGAAGGAGTCTGATATAGACTCCGAAATGTTACGATATAGTTGTTTCTTCGTTGATGTTGTTTCGTTGTTGTTTGTTGGGCAACATTGTTCAATTGATTGCTTCTGACCTATATCTTGTTTTTCTTACGCAGAAGCAAATCACAAAATAATTAATTTTTATTTTATAGATATTTTTCAGAGTTTGGGAGAGAAAACCCAGAAAAAACCTTTCAATTACACATATAAACTGATATAAAATCTACGAAACTCCTAACTGACTGTATTATTCCTAAGTCTTTTGGAATATTTGTTTGTTCGGATTTTATTCGAAAAATCAATACTGCACAGAATTTCAGATCAATAAGGAAACTGTTTATTTACGGATTGGAGCACAGAATTTCACTGATAGCATTATGCAACTGAACAATTTATTCAACTACATTACCTCGGTTCATCAACCAATTTCATTTCCATCAGAAGACGAATATAACCAGTCGATTAATTTCTGGATTTAATGATCTCTGGATGCGACAACAAATATGACCTTCCAATATTTCACAAACCAAGACAGACAGAAATCACAAAAACGTACTAAACACTCTAAATCTAATGCAAAGAATATACATGAAAAGTCCGAGGCTGCCACGGTAAGGAGGTGATAAGGTACAATTAGGGTGTCACACTTTCTATTGTTTAACTGTCCTCCAGATCTTCTAATGGAAGTTAGGGATGGTATAAGCCAGGGGTGAGTTTCCTTATTTTGCAAATATTTTAGAGACCAGTTGAGATCAATCAAATTTGAGAGCAATGAAATTTGACGGTTTGAGTAAGCAGCTTAAGTACTTTGAAACCCTGGTGAAATAAGTTTTTGTAACCGCCACTAAAACAAATGGTATGATTTTTTTCCACGGTAACTCACTAATAATAAATCAGATTCCAAAACTGCGATCTTTCACCTTTCATTTGGTGTATTGTTGACACTTGAGGCTCAAGCGGTTACAAAGATGTTATCAAAATAATGTCACGAACAAACAACATTTTCGATAACGGGGTAGAGCACTACATACAGATCGGAGTTTCCCAGCTTCCCATAACCATATTTAAATGTTTTCTCCTGCGTGTGTTGTTAGGGACTAGTCATATCACAACTTCCAAAATTTTCAATGTAATACCCCGTATACTTTGTCATTTTTTAATTTTTTCTAATATTTCATTAAATGTTTGAATTGTTAGCATAAAACGTATGCTTTTCACAAATGAAGAATTTTCTATGTCCACTATATTTCGTTATTTCTACAAGCCCTGAAAATGCTCCTATTAGCGCGTAGATAACAAAAGTTATCCTCACAAACTTGCGTTATAATTTGTCTTATAATTCAAAAATGACCAAGTACACAGGGTATCACATTGAAACTTTGGAAGTTGTAAGATGATTAGCATTTTTTGGAACAACATGTATACTTCTTAATATCCTGAAAATATGGAGACTATGGTCCCTAACGACACTTTCAATATGGTAATGGGAAGCTGGAAAACGCTGATCTGTATGTAGTGCTTCTAGTTATCGAAAATTTTCTGTGTTTGTGACATTCTTTTGACAACATCTTTGTAACCGCTTGATCCCCAAGTTTCAACGATACACCAAATGAAAGGCAAAAGGTCGCATGGAATATAATTTATAATTACTATCGATACCGTGGAAAAAATCATTTATTCTAAAAAAATATCCCCACCCTCTATCATTTGTTTTAGTGGAGCTTACAAAAACGTATTTTACCAGGGCTTCAAAGTAATCGAGCTGTTTACTCAAATTTCATTGCCCTATATCAACTGGTCTCTAAAATATATAAAAAATAAATTGACTCACCCCTGGCTTAAACCATCCCTAACTTCCATCAGAAGACTCGGAGGACTGTTTAACAACAGGAAGTGTGACACCCTTATGGTACCCCATCACCTCCTTGCCCGTATCGTAGTGGCGGACTCGGGTCCAGTATATTCAGTTACATCAGAAACGTAACACCCAAAGAGAATAATTCCGACAACTTGACTTTTGGTAACATGATAGTATTAAAAAAATTCTTAAAAAGAACTGACGTGAAATCAGGAGCATTTGCGCGGATGTTTTTCTTCATGCCTCACACACCCCCACGAAATACTGCTTTCAATTAGTTTCTGAAATATAGATTATTTGAAGAAACATTTTTTTTTGAAGAAATAAATGTTTTTTTTTCCAGTGATACCATCCTCGCGAAATTTCTTAAAAATTTGTATGTCAGCATTCTACAATTATAACGAGTGTAAATTGAATCGGATTTGTATTTTTCAGTTATTGTGAAAATAACAACAAAATTTCAGATGGGTGAAATTCAGAAAATGTTTCGTCGATTTTACCCATTAACGAAATCAACTGTTGCATTGCAGACACAGTCTACCGTAAAAATTGCAAGATGTTATCTGTTTCCGTTCGAAATTTATCGTGGCAACGTTCACCCATCCGGCTACTGAAGTCGACCAAGACTGTGCGGCTTCAAATAGTTTTGCGCGTATGTTCTGGGGAACATCGCGTTATAGTTTTGCCCAAATGTCTGTAACTTTCGAATTTTTTGACGAAAGTGGTCTCAAACGATTTAGTTCGACTCCCCAATGAAGAATTCGAGGTCAAATTGATTCTGTCCGGCCGGCCGTCCGGCCGTTGCCACGATAACTTGAGAACGAAAAAAGCTAGCGACTTGAAATTTTCAGGGTGGGTGGCGCATCCCAATACGACGGAAAAGTTCGTTAATGGGCATAATCGGCCCAGTGGTTTCCGAGTAATAATTTTGTTTTCAACCAATATAAATCCGATCGAATTGAAACTAGGTGAGTTGTCGTATATTATGAACTTTAGGTTAGGATGTTCATCAGAACGCAACATTTGAGTTTTTTTATGAGCATAATCGGCCAAACGGTTTTAGAGTTATAGCCATCTGAAATTTGGTTGTTTTTTGTTTCTCATTAACTCGAAAAATACTAAACCGATTGAATCCAAACATGGTAATTAGTTGTAGAATACCAACGCGAAAATTCTTGTAAAATTTCGTGGGGATAGTATTCGTAAAAAGTTTTAAAAAACTCATTGTAAATGGAAAAAAAAAATTCTATATATCAGTAACTATTCGTTTGAAATTGCTGAAATTTTGCAAGAGCCTTCATAACCTAACTCTACTGCCAAGTTTCAAGTATTAACACGATCGGTTGAATATTGTTGGAGATTCGAGCATTCTTATGTGAGTTCAGTAGATGGGTGACCGTTGCCTCGATAACTTTCGAACGAAAGGAGATAGGGACTTGCAATTTTCAGGGTAGGTTGCGTATCCGAAAGGGAGAGTTGAGTTTGTTTTTGGGCATAATCGGTCAAAGGGTTTCCGAGTTATACCCACCTGGAATATTATTTCCTTGATAACTCAAAAAATAAATATTCGATCGAATTGAAGCTTGGTAACTAGTAGTAGAAAATCATCATAAAGACGTGTTTAAAATTTTGTAAGAACCGTACCCCTAGAAAATTTGAAAAAAATGACGAAAAAAAAAATTTAAGAACCGCACCCCTAGAAAATTTCAAAACAATCACGAAAAAAAAATTGGTTCAAGCACTGACGTGAAGTCAGATGCTTTTGCGCGCACTCTTAATTCGAATTTACCATGGTAAATTCGAATTAAGTGTCCAATACAGGAGAATGGACAACATAATTTACCATGGTAAATTCGATTAAGGGTGTCCAATACAGAAGAATGGACAATAGAACAAACGCGCAAAAGCTTCTGACTTCACGTCAGTGCTTGAACCAATTTTTCTATATCTCCAACAATATAGATCTAATCGTGTTCAAATTTAGAACTTGTACAATTAGGTTTTCAAGACGGACCCAAATTTCAGTGATATCAGATGGAGAGTTTCTGAGCGACAGAATATTTTTGCGCTCATATTCTAGGTATCATTTTACCCAAATATCTTGGACTTTTTTTGCCGAAAATGGTCCCTAACGATAGGTTCGACTGACCGATGAAGAACTCAAGGTCAAATTCGAATCTGTCCGGCACGCCGTTGCCACAATATCATTCGAACGTATCCCCTTCCGTTCGAAAGTTATTGCGAGATTGCTATTTTCAAGATAGGATTGGCATCTGAATACGACATTTAATTCAATTTATAGGCATAATCGGCCAAACGATTTTACAGATATACCCACTTGCAGTTCCGTTGTTATTTCCTCAATAGCTCGAAAACAGATCTGATCCAGTGCAAACATGGTAATTATTTGTAGCTTAAATTTTTGCGAAATTTCATGAGGATCGTATAATTAGAAAGTTTTAAAAACATAATTGAAAAAAATTCTGTGTCTCTGTTCAAATCTAGAACATGGCTGTAAAATAAGGTTTTGAAGACCTTCAATTTCAGCGATATCGGACGGATGGTTTCTGGAAACAGATTTTTTTTTAATTATACCTAATTGCGACTTTAAACTCGGAATTATACCTAATTCCGACTTCAAACTCGGAATTATACCTACTTCCGACTTTAAACTCGGAATTACACCTAACTCCGACTTCAAACTCGGAATTAAGACTAATTCCGACTTCAAACTCCGAATTATTTAAAATCATACCAATTTTCAAGAAGGGTGAGAGATCGAATATAAAAAATTACCGACCAATTGCTATATTGTCTAATTTTTCCAAGTTATTTGAGATTATTGTATATAATTAAATTTTTTCGTCAGTTAAGCACCGTATTAAACCTTACCAACATGGTTTCATGCCAAGAAGATCCACCTGTACTAATCTTGCTTGCTTTTTCGAAAAAGTGTTGAATTCATTGGATAAATCTGAACAAGTGGACGTAATAAACACGGATTTCCATAAAGGCATTTGATAAGGTCGATCACAGAATTTTGATGAGTAAATTGAGGTTGATATTTGGATTTGGAGATAGGTTGGCCTCATTGTTGGAGTCTTATTTGAGTGAAAGAGTATGTTTTGTGGAGATCGAGCAGTCTCCCTCATTTGAGTTCCACGCAACATCTGGCGTTCCTCAGGGCTCTAACTTGGGACCTTTATTGTTTCTTCTTTTTGTAAATGATATTCTTGATGACGTGGAAATTTCGACTTTGATCTTCGCTGACGATTTAAAGCTCTTCTCTAGGATATTCTCTGCCACTGATTGTATTCGATTACAGAGAGCGTTCGATGCTCTTTTGAGATGGTGTGAGCAGAATGGGCTGTCGTTGAATGTATCTAAGTGCTATACACTAAAAAAAATAATAAAATTCTTTATAACTACCAAGTAGAAAACCAGGTATTATCTCGTGTAACTGAGTATAGAGATTTGGGGGTGTTGTGTGACAGTCAATGTTCTTTCGTGCCACACTTGAATCAACTCATTTCTTCTGTCAGTAAAACTTATGGATACATCATTCGCAATGGTAGGCGTTTTAATAATTTGAGTACGTTAATAGTTTTATTTAATAGTTTCATTCGTAGCAAGTTAGAATATTGCAACATTACTTGGAGACCCATCTACAGCTGTCATAGAAAACGAATTGAATCTGTACAAAGAAAATTCTATAAGTATCTTGTTTGGAGAGAAGATGGTGTTTATCCATAAATATAGGTTTTTGTAATGACATGTTACTTAGTAGATTTGGAGCTGAGCACATAGAGCATAGGGTAAAAGTAAGGGCACTATTGTTCATTTATAATATTGTGAATGGCCTAATAGATTGCATCGACTTAATTGAGCATCTATCCTTTTTGATGCCCCGATGTGGCTCAAGGAGTAATGCTGTATTTTACTGTAGGGCGGGTAGAACAAACGCCAGTTTAAGATCTCCAATTAATTTTATGTGTTGTTTATTCAATTCCATAGCCGGAAGATGCGATATATTTATTGATTCTCCCCGCTCTATAGTATCTGCTTTTCTGGAGGAGATTGGTAATATCAACCACTCTTGAATAAGTTATTTTTTTCTGATTTTTTTGCATTTTGTCCGTGTTAATCTCTTATTCTGGAGATATTTTGATTTATATTTTCCTGTAATTGGTATTTTGACCTGTTGGAAATTAAAGGCTTATTATTATTATTATTATTATTATTATTATCATTCCGTTCTCAGCCTCTGCTTCTTTGAAAGAGTGAAAAAACAATTCAGTTCCTCCCACTAATTCAGAAACTTCCTTACGATGTGACAGGTTTGTAGGGCAACAGCCTGTTGTGCATATCCCGCGATTTTCTGGGATAGATGAAGTTTTTGAAGATTTTTTTTGAATGCTTCAGACATAATTCCTTCAGCTGAGATAACTAATGGTATTATAGTGACTCCGGTTAGATGCCACATATTCTTTAGTTCCAGTGCTAAGTTTTCGTACTTCGTTATTTTTTCAGTCTCTGTTTTCATGATGTTATGAGACAATGGCACTGCTATATCTATTATAATTCCAAACTTCTGATATTTTTCGATTAGTACGATATCTGGTCTATTATAATCTATTGTTCGATCTGTTGTTATCAGTCTGTCCCAATAGAGAACTATTTCATCTGTTTCTAATACTGCTGCAGGTTGATATTTGTAATACGGTGGACAAGTTTTTAATAGTCCATATTTAAGCGCTATTTGTTGGTGAATGATCTTCGCCACTTGGTTGTGTCGCCCCAAGTAAGCATTGTCAGCAAGAGTGCGACATCCAGCGATAATATGTTCAATAGATTCACCAGCAGTGCCGCATTTTCTGCATTTGTCATCTATTTCTAGTTGCAAAATATGTTTTTCATAATTTCTTGTTCTTATCACTCGATCTTGAATGGCCATCAGAAAGCCTTCAGTCTCTGGATATAGTTGGCCTGCACTGAGCCACGATAAAGAAGCTATTTTGTCAATATTTTCTCCCTCTAGTTGTTTGGGGAATTTTCCATGCAAAACTTGTTGTCGCCAAGTATTCCGGTCTTCACTTCTGGTGGATATCTCAAATATCATCTGTTGGTGTTGCAAGTTTAGAGGTGTATATCCCTTATCTTCTGTTGTGGTCAACCTCATAAGGCTATCCTCAGACTCCAGTAATCGTTGTCTTAGGTTCTTCTCTTGGAATTATTATACTGATCTTCCTAGGTCTTCCTCAAGGAGACCCCTCATAAGCTCTCTAAGAGCTTGAGCTAGTAAGGAGAACCAGTAGTGTTCTGTTAAGGCTTTGTTACTGTGTCCTTACGCCACCTTAGGCACAGCACTGTCAATTTTGACCCAACAGTGAATGGTGGCGATTACCGTGACTAGAAAATTTCTTTCCTGCCTCGGGATTGAACTTGGGGCTTCCGCTCCCAAGTCAAACGCTCTACCCCTGAGACAACCGCATTACATTAGTCTTAATTCCGAGTTTGAAGTGGGAATTAGGTGTAATTCCGAGTTTAAAGTCGGAATTATCAAATCTGTGTAATTCCGACGTTGAACTCGGAATTATACCTAATTAAAGTCGGAATTATAGCTAATTATGAGTTTAAAGTCGGAATTAGGTATAATTCCGAGTTCAAAGTTGGAAGTATACCGAAAAATATTTCTCTTTTAAAAGTAACCCTTTTACGTCTTCGTATAGTTCGAAAACATTGGGGCGTAACCATTCTACAACTAATAAGTTTGAAATGTATTCGATCTTTTCAGTTGTTGAGAAAATAACAAAAAAATTCAGATGAGTATCACTCCAAAACTGTTTGTCCAATTATGCCTATTAACAAACTTAAATGCTGCATTCGTTCCGTTCGAAAGTAACGTGGTAGCGTGGGCACACATCCAGATACTGAACCCACCAAATGCTGCAGGGGTTTCAATATATTTTCAATATCTCCACCAATATAGATCCAATCGTTTTCAATTTGGAACTTGGCTATATAATTGAATTGAAGGCTCTCACAAAATTTCAGCGAAATTGTAGTAATAGTTTCTGACATACAGGATATTTTTTAATAATTTTTGGCGCTCTTGTTCCTCGGAACAGAGTGCTTATCAATTTGACTAAATGTCTGTAATTTTCAAGTTTTTGTATGGAAATGGTCTTATACGATTTGGTTCGACTCACTGATCAAGAATCCGTGTTCAAAATCAGTGCTTGAACCAATTTTTTTTTCGTAATTTTTTTGAAATATTCTAGGAGTATGTATCTTATAAAATTTTAAACAGGCTTTTATGTCGATATTCTACAACTAGTGACCAAGCTTCAATTCGATCGAGTCTATATTTTTTGAGTTATCGAGGAAATGATATTCCAGGTGGGTATAACTCTGAAGCCGTATGACCGATTATGCACGTAAACGAACCACTCTTCCATTCTGATACGCAACATACCCTAAAAATTGCGAAGTCCCTAACTCTTTCCGTTTGAAAGTTATCGAAGCAACGGTCACCCATCCAGCTACTGAACTCACGCAAGGCTGCTCGGATCTCGAACAATATAGATCCGATCGTGTTCAAACTTGGAACTTGGCAGCATAGTTAGGTTCTGAAGGCTCTCGCGAAGGTCGCGATGTCGGAGGAATAGTTTCTGATATATTGAATTTTTTTCAATAATTCTTTCAAAAATTTTCTAGTAATACGATCCAAACGAAATTCTGCAAGAATTTTCGCGTTGGCATTATACAACTTATAACAATGTTTGAATTTAATCGGTTTTTTATTTTTCGAGTAAGTGAGGAAATAACAACCACATTTTAGATGGATATACCTAACTCTGAAACCGTTTGGCCGATTATGCCTATAAACAAACTCAAATGTCGCATTCAGATGCACAACTTAATCTGGAAATTTCGAGTCGCTATATCTTTCCATTCTCCGGTTATCGTGAAAAAATTTTTTTTTACTTTACAAATTTCGAATTCAATTTATTTTTTAGATGCAGTTTCTTCATAAAAATCCATTGATATTATTCTCAACTCTAACAAGCTAATACTTTCGGAGATAAGGTTTTTCAAAATTTCAATCATACATCGGTTTCGTTTTCCAAATTCAAAGATAAACGTCATTAATATCAAACGAAGCGAAACTGAAAGTGTATTTCTGGAGTTTGATTGATTTGATGTAAGCCTCTAGACAATTTGAAATATGGATTCGCTAAGTTCACAGGCTGAGTTTTTGCGCGTATGTTCTGGGGAACATCGCGTTATCATTTTGCCAAAATGTGAAATTTAATTCTGTTGTGCCGTCCGGCCGTCCGGCTGTCCGGCCGTTGCCACGATAACTTGAGAACGGAAAGAGCTAGTGGCTTGAAATTTTCAGAATTTTCAAAATTTCAATCATACATCGGTTTCGTTTTCCAAATTCAAAGATAAACGTCATTAATATCAAACGATACGAAACTGAAAGTGTATTTCTGGAGTTTGATTGATTTGATGTAAGCCTGTAGACAATTTGAAATTTGGATTCCCTAAGTTCACAGGCTGAGTTTTTGCGCGTATGTTCTGGGGAACATCGCGTTATCATTTTGCCAAAATGTGAAATTTAATTCTGTTGTGCCGTCCGGCCGTCCGGCTGTCCGGCCGTTGCCACGATAACTTGAGAACGGAAAGAGCTAGTGGCTTGAAATTTTCAGAGTTCAGGTGGCGCATCCCAATATGACGGACAAGTTCGTTAATGGGCATAATCGGCCTAATGGTTTCCGAGTAATAATTTTGTTTTCAACCAATATAAATCCGATCGAATTGAAACTTGGTGAATAGTTGTAGAATATAACCCTTAGCTTGTTTGTGAAATTTTGTGAGAATCGTGTCACTAGAAAATTTTAAAAAAATTATTAAAAGATAGTATTTATGACAAGATAACCTGAGAACGGAATGAGATAGCGGCTTGAAATTTTCAGGTTAGGTTGTGCATCTGAATGCGACATTTGAGTTCGTTTATAAGCATAGTCGGCCGAACGGTTTTAGAGTTATAGCCATATGAAATTTGGTTGTTTTTTGTTCCTCATTAACTCGAAAATACAAAACCGATTGAATTCAAACATGGTTATTAGTTGTAGAATGCCAACGCGAAAATCCTTTCAGAATTTCGTGATGATGGTATAGCTAGAAAATTAAAAAAAAAATGATTGAAAATAATTGAAAAAAAGTTCTATATATCATAAACTATTCGTCCGGCATCGCTGAAATTTTGGAAGAGCCTTGAGAACCTAACTCTACTGCAGAGTTCCAAGTTTGAACACGATCGGATCCATATTATTGGAGAACCGAGCAGCCTTTTGTGAGTTCGGTAGCTGGATGCCAATCGTCGTATGATATGTTATCTATGGTCGTATTTTTGCGAGAACGTGCAAAAACATGAATGTCATGATGACATATTTTTGCGCGTATGTTCTTGGGAAAATCGTGTTATTTCATCAAAAATCTATGGGAGATGATAGCCCTACATTAACGGTCAGACCTGGTTTTGAAAGAGATCCTCCTTAGGAGGAGGCAACTAAATATTGAAGGGATTTCTATGAACAAAAGTGAATATCTTTGAGAAATAGAGAAGGCGATTCTTCTTCAAGAGATCCATGTGCCTTCAGAGGAGTATATTTGTGAGAGGGGCTTTTGAAAGGTTATGTATTATTTTTAATATGATATTGCTGAAATTTTGCTGAAGGCTTCAAAACTTAACTTTAAATTAACCACACTTTCTGATCTTCTAAGGTGAGAGGCTCATTTGTGGATATTAAATCTCGAGATGGGTAGAGAGGAATTTTAGGCCAGTTTTTCTATCACTAATGAGAATATATCTTTATGTTTTACCTCATCACCTTTAGATCTATCAATGGACATTTATTGGTTAAGAATAAGTAATTGAATATTATTGGAATTCAATTGAATTTCATTCAATATGTTAGTAACTAAACTTATAATTTTCTTTACTTTGATCATTTAAATATGACATTAATTCCAGTAATATTTTTCAAGAATGATTATGTATTCTTCTCCTAAAGAAGAATTGAAGGTAGACAATAATGTGTTAATATTTTCATCTTTGCTTTCTATCCTGACTTCACGAAAAAAAACATACGCTCAAAAGCTCCTGACTTCACGTCAGTGCTTGAACCATTTTTTTTCTGTTTAGTCAGTCGAAAATTAAGGATACTAGGAAGTCGAGCATAATTTACAAGTCATTCTCTAATTGTGGAAGATTTAGAACTGGATTTCCAACTAATGTAGAGGTAGTTATTCCTTAGTAACACTTTTTAAGATTTCCTACATAAGTATTCTGGTTCGAGTTCTCCCTGGACTGAGTAAATTAGATTTGTTTCATAAATAAAACTGGCTATTTATTTACTCAATTTTTCAGAATGACTGATAGTTTTGAAACACTTTTAGCCAAAATTGGACCGTCATATAAAGATAAGATGAAAAGGGATTTTAATTTCTTTCATGATGTAGTTCTATCATAATAATCCATTGATATCATTCCCAACTCTGAGAAACCAATACTTTTTGGCGCTCTTGTTAAGAGAAATATTGACTATTTTGAATGAGATGATTAACGAAAAAGCTAAATCAATCACAGTTAGGAATTTTATGTGGCATATATTCCTATTTTAAATGATAATTTTTGAAGAATTTTTTTGTAAACGACACTTTTTTAAATTTAATTTCTTTCATGATGCAGTTCTATCATTAGAATCCATTGATATAATTCCCAACTCTGAGAAACCAATACTTTCGGAGATATAATTTGTCTGTTTGAACAAGAGCGCCAGAAAGCTCCTGCCCACAGAGTTTGAACAATTTTTTTCATTGAGTTAGGCGGAACGAAGTTTGCCGGCCAGCTAGGGATAATATATATTTTATCATGATTATTCTTTTAAGTTCAATTATTTCAGAGTTATATTTGTTAAATTCGTAAAATTTGTTTCATAAGAATTATGTGTAACCTTATTGAAAGCAGAAATACATTCACATATGAAGAACAATAAATCATGTGACTGCATGAGCGAAAAAAATAATATTTCTCAATTGAAACAACATGAAATAGACTACGAATTTGGACTCCATATATGACATGACTTGGGAAGATCTCAAATAATAATCTGAAAGTATTGGGTTATGCTAAATAATCATGTAAGAATACTATGATTATTTCTCCGCAATCATGTAAAATTCCTTAAAAAGAACTGACGGGAGTCCGGAGTTTTTGATCGCATGTTCTATTGTCTATTTACCCTCACATACACACACACGAAATATTGCATGAACCTACAAGTCGTCTTGTTAGCGTTAAAATTTTAAAAAAAAATATATTTACATCAACTGAATTAAAATTTTATATGAAATAGTGAACTAACTCTGCCTGGATTCGAACTCATATTTCCTTCATGCCAGACGAGCACGCTCACATCTCAGTCATCGAGGTATTGTACAATTATGATATTTACATAATTTGAAATTTCAGAAGAATTTGATAACAGTTCAAAATTTTATTTTCACAATAGTTTTAGAAATACAAAGCTGATCTGGCTGATATCCAGTTCTCTATTTTAAAATGGCGGCTTGAAGGTGTGTGCAGAATCATTGATACGATCCTCACAAAATTTCGCGAGAATTTGAATGATTATAGCCATTAATAGAACTTAACCGTCGCATTCGGATGCACAACCTACCTTGAAACTTGCAAGTCACTATCTCTTTCCGAAAGTTATCGTTGCAAAGGAACACCGGCAAGGTTAGTGGACGGACATAATTTGACCTCAAATTCTTCATCAGTGAGTGAAACCTAATTGTTTGAGAACATTTTCGGCAAAAAATTTGACAATTACAGACATTTGGCAGAACGATAGCTGTTCTAATTTCTAAAACAAAATTTGTGGAAAAATTTTGATTAACATTCTTGAAACAATATTTGAAACACCCTGTGATGATATTTCTCAAACGACGCACGACGTTACCACATTCTTCTACTCCGAGAATGACAGTTTACGCTTATATTATTATTAGGATATTGAGGATATTAATAATGAACATAAAACTGACTAAGCATTTTTCAGTTTCTGCGCGTATGTACTGGGGAACGCTGTCAGACGCTTAATGAGAATCTTCAGAATTATTTTGTTGATAGTTATTGTGAAATTCAAGAATTCAAAATAATTCTAAAGATTTTCATTAAGCGTCTGACGAAGGAGTCTGATATAGAATCCGAAACGTTACGATATAGTTGTTTCTTCGTTGATGTTGTTTCGTTGTTGTTTGTTAGACAACATTGTTCAATTGATTGCTTTTGACAAATATCTTGTGTTTCTTACGCAGAAGCAAATCACAAAATAATCAATTTTTATTTTATAGATATTTTTCAGACTTTGGGATAGAAAACCCAGAAAATATTTTGATTATAGAGAAGAGTTAGATGAATTTTTCGATTTCATAAATCCAAAAAATCCAACAATAAAATTCACTTTGGAAATAAAGGAAAATAATCAGCTTCATCTTCAAGATGTTCGATAAACAAGTATCCGAACCATTTTGAAACAAGTGTCTTCAGGAACCAGACACATTCAAATATATATTTGAATTTCCATTCAAACCATCAACACACCACCTTAGTGTGAGAAGAGGTGTTATTAAAATACTAAACGATAGAGCTAATCTAATTTGTTTTACTCTCGAAATCAGAAATAATGAAATTGATTTAATCGGAAAATTTCTTGAACATAATGGATATCCTAGGCAATTCATACATATATCTATCATGGATTTAGATAGAAGAGCTTCTAATAAAAGAACAATTAATCAATTACAACAGAATAACCAATCAGAACAACAACCCAATCTATTGAATGTGATCCCTTATGTTAGTGAACTCTCGGTAAAAATCAGGAGAATCGATTCTTAGTTCAATGTAAGGATCGTTTTGAAGATACAAAATGATCTTAGATCTTTATTAAGTTATTATAATTAACAAAACCGATTAATTAAAAATGTATCCATATGATAGAACTGCATCATGAAGAAAATTCAATTCAAATAATAGTTTATTTATCAAGATTAAATGAGCAATCATGAGAATGAGAACTGCACCATGAAGAAATCAAATTGAATCTGGCCAATTTTGCCCAATAACGAACTTAACAGATATATTCATCTCTCTAACCTACTCTGAAAATTCCAACTACCTAGCTCTTTCCGTTCGAGAGTTATTGTGGAAATTTTTTTTTTAAATTTTCAAAATTTTTTTTTGACACTTTGCGGTAATCTGGTCAATACAAAACTTCACATGCGTATAAAGGTCGTGGTTCTACAATTTGATGCTAAATTTCAGATAGATCGAGTGATCGGTTTCGGAAATATTCATGAAAAATATTTTTACTAAAATCGGCCATAACTCCGAAACCGCTTGATGGATTTCGCCCATTAACGAGCTCGTCCGAGATATTTACGCTCCAAACCCACCTTGCAAATTTCAATCCGCTAACTCCTTTCGTTCGAGAGTTATCGTGCCTACGGCCGGCCGGACAAAATCGATTTCGACCTCAGATTCTTGATCAGTGAGTCGAACCAAATCGTTGGAGACCATTTTCAGCCAAAAATTCCAAAATTACAGACACTTGGGCAAATTGATAAGCACTCTGTTCCGAGGAACTAGAGCGCCAAAAAAACAAGTTTCGTATGACAATTGCCCAAAACAGGTTTAAAGTACCTACAAATAGTAGATACCATAATATATTCCATAAAACATGTAATAAAGAAGAGAAGTAATAATGAAAAATTACCTTGTAATCGATCAAAAATTTCCTGATCTACGTTCACCAAATTTTCTCCTCTCTCGAACTACAGAATTATGCTTTCAATATTTACGTAATATTTATAAACATTTTTGGGTGAGGTCCCCGTTGCATCGCTAAAACACGAGTATTTCAACCCCAATATTTTTGAAGTTATAATATTTACTTCCGTCAGCCCCGTCATAAATTGAGAGAACTGAACATTCTATGTCTATGGACGAAAAGCAGTCTCACTACTCTCAGATCTCGTACTTCATGTTCCGTTCCGAAAATGTAAGACTTTTCTGCGAAAAACTAATTTCGGGGCAAACAACTGAGATTTTTCTCACTTCGCTCACAATTCTTCGATAGATTAGATAATGGTCGCGTTTAGCAGAACCAACAGTTGCGGAACAGTTGTAACATTTCGATTATTTTTCTGCTGAACGGTACGCTCACTTTGGAACATGTTGAGTAGCGGTTGTCATTTTAAGGAGCGTAGATTTCTTCCGCTCAGTATCGGTAACATGTTGTTAGTTTGACAGTTGTGACATTTATTTTAAAAATAAGGAGCGAAAAAATGGATGCTGGACATATATTTTCACGGAAAGACATACCTGCATTTCGGGACATTCTAAAATGGTCTTCGAAAAAATCACACATATATTGAGGAATTGTCTCTTCATAAAAATTCTGATTCCTGGAACAATTTCTCTGTTTTCATCTTCCAATGAAGGCAGAGGTTGAGCCAATAATTCAACAAGTTCACTTCTTATGTTGGCCGTAATATTATCATCTTCGAAGAGTAATGAAATGATATTTGGATTCATTATTGAATATTTATTTTTAAGACAGGCAATCAAAGAAAATTCGGATCACCTAACCTGAACTTCAAACATCTGTGATTTTCTGACAAAAGGAGCTGTCCGTTCGGCAGAACACGATACCGCTACCCATCGGTAGCGTAGCGGTTCATGCTACCGATCTTTCTGCTGAACGCGACCAATGTCATGTCTCAGGAAAATAAGTTGTCATTATGACAATTAATACATAGAATAATTATATCATCTTGTGACAACGTAGAAATACGATTTCTAATTGAAATTTTGAAAAATCATATCTCCGAAAGTATTAGCTTGTTAGAGTTGAAAATGATATCATTGGATTCTTATAGTAAAACTGCTTATTGAAAAAAATTTAATTTGGAATTTGTTTCGTAAAAAAACAATTTTTTTTTGTTACTACGAAACCATTTGTATGATTTTGCCCAATAACAAACTTAGCCGAGATATTTATGTCCCAAACCTACTCTGAAAATTTCAACTGTCTAGCTCATTCGGTTCGAGAGTTATCGTGCCTACGGCCGGCCGGACCGGCCGGACAGAATGAATTTCGATCACGGATTCTTGATCAGTGAGTCGAACCAAATCGTTTAAGATCAATTTCATCGAAAAATTCGAAAATTACAGACATTTGGGCAAATTGATACGCACTCAGTTCCGAGCAACTAGAGCGCCAAAAAGAAATATTCAAGAACTGTGTATGAAATATTTGTTGAAACATAGAAGTATGAAAGTTGGAACAAAAGAACAACTCAAGAAATAGAGAGCTACAAAAATTGCTCAATTGGAATTGACCATATTTGGTTTAAATTGTTGACGAAGGAGTTGGAACTTTCTTTGTAAAGTGAAACTATGTTGATTTGTTTTCCAAAGACTGTCAATGTGACAAATAACGATTTTCAGAATAACAGTCACCAAAAAATACTTCTAAAATGTTTTCGCTTGGTGTCTGATTTAGTCTCAGAAACGTTACAAAATAGTTGTTTTATCATTGATGTTGTTTCTTTACTGTTTGTTAGGTAGCTTTGTTCTTTATATGTATCTTGTGTTTCTAACGCAGAAGCAATTTCGAAATAATAACATTTTTATTTTGGATATTTTGTTAAAAACCCAGTAAGGAACTATTTAGTTCTATTAAATATTTTCATTGGAGTTCCATCACTATGAATAAGCATTCTTTTATCCTTCCACGCGATGGTTTGCGTTCCTATACATATTTCTCATTTCAGTACTATCCATATCTTACTTCTCCAAAACTTTTTCTCAGTAAAGCGAGTACATATAGAATTTTTTTTTTAATCTAAATTATGAATCTTATTTGCTGTTTGAAAATAAAAATTTTCAAAACATTTTTCACCCAATATAAATATCTTAATTTGACGTTGAGAGAAAGCAGCAACCAATGACAACAAAAAATTAGATACTTACGAAATCAGATGGCACCCCCTCCTTACCGCCACCACGCGGCAGCCCATTCACCGCCAAAATCACCCAACAAGTTACGAAAACTACGGCGGCAACATTTCTCTGATGGTACATCCTAACAGGTGGCAGGAACTTTTCCGGATATTCCTCGCAAGTTCCGACGCACAGTGAGGCTTAAACGTGCAGGCGAAGCCGTTTAAATAGAGCGTCCCGACGCCCCGTAGCCAACCAACCAACCCCCCCGCTACGAGGATGTTATAGGGATGCTCTTTCTTACCAACAGTTTATCTTATAATCAGCGCCTAGCACAAATGGTGAGAATTACGCTGTTTACTTCATGTTCATGGCCTTTGTTTATCTAGCACTAATTCACTTATAATTCAGCCAACACTTTGTAAACGGGTAACGAAGATACTGCTCTTTAGGGTTGATTAAATATTCAGTTCCAATGTTCCTTTAATGATGTTCCTCCTTATTGTTGGTAATGGGATCTTCAAGTATCCTCTGTGTGAAGCACGTCGAATATCTTCAAACTGATCACTTTTACTTTTGTATAATGTCTGATAATGCTCATCTTCTGTGCGTTTGACACACTCCTTTGTACCAAGTCCTACGGATAAAAATTATTTGGTAAACGTTTATGTTCATATTACTTTGTATTTATATTCAAAAGTAGAGCTCCACACGAGACGAGAGTAGGCGAGAATATACAAAATCTCTTCTCGGTCTCGCCAATTCCAAAAAAATTCAGTCTCGGTCTCGTATCGCTATCAGTTGTCTCGTCTCGTCTAACTTAATTCTGAATGACGATAATAAATATTATAATATATAAACGAAATGGTAGATAACAATGAATAATTTTGTAAAACCTATATTTATTACGCTCTTATACAAAAATATTATTACATGCAAATAATATTTTCAATTTTAAACACTGATAATTTCATCTTTTAAATTACTCGATAACCAAGAATTCAAACATAATCACGCTTGCATCACATAATCTTGAAATGATGTACGTGTTTTTGCCATGATCATACCTGCTGTGGAAAATAATATTTCAACAGGTAGCCATTAATAAGTCATCGGCCACCTTGGAAAGTGTTGCAGTAGTGGTAGTGCACTTTCCACCACTCTAAAATACAATTTTGATTCCTATTTGCTCTTTCTAACAGCAAATGTTCTTCAAACTAAGCTTTCCAATGTTTCGAACGTTTTGTTGATGTTTTAAAGAGGCTATCGATGTTGATACATTTTTTAATGGAATTGGACGAATTGGTATCGTTATCAATGAATACCTTCCCAGCGGGTAGATCATTGAGGGTGTTCTTGGTGTATTCTCCATAACACTTTACGAAACATTGAATAGCTTCATTTTTCATTTGTATGTCAGTTTTATTAAATGTACTTCCACAGATGTATACAATAATTGTTCACATCTCCACTACAAAAAGCACAATATTAAACAATAAATTTCTCCAGTCAAATAGCGACGAAATTCCAAAAGCATTGGGATTTAGGGATAATCTCAATTATCGCAAGGTCTTTGAAAAATCGTGTATTTCTAGAACGATCGATGTATAATATTGATAAAATATATTGGTAATTATAGTAGAAACTATAACAAACAATATTCAATTGTTTTCTGATGTGGATGTTGCAAAAAGGTCGAGTCGTATATATGAAAAGTTTACTGTATGTATCTGTAGTAAATAAGACGATCTTCCAGGTAGAAATTTTCGAGCCGAAGAAACCCTTTCAGCATGCACGTTTATTACTCAGTAGTTTATAAACCCATATACTCAACCGAGAGTAAAAAATCGATCTTGAAAAATACACATTCGAACATAAAATATAAAAATCTTAAAGGATAGATATGTATTATAAGATATTCGTTACTATAAGTTGTTATAAGAACAGTTAACAAGTTGAAATAAAAATGTGAAAAAATTAGTTTAATTTACAATAAAATATTTCACAGATAGTCACAAGAGTTGATATTGTATAAAATATTTTCAAATTTTTCGAATAAAAACTTAAAAACTCGGTATCACCTGTAATATTTTTCAATACGTCTCGTCTCGTCTCGCGTCTCCGAGACGGGACGAGAAAAATCTCGCTCTCGTGTGAAGCCCTATTCAAAAGATTGGATCATGATTATTGTAAACTGTTTTGTTAGATACATGAGTTCCTTTAGTAGAGAAAGATGCATAGAGTACATGGTGCGAGTAGGGTGCACCACACGAAAGACTCATTGCACAGAAGCTCTACTGCATCGAACTTTACTGCATCGACGAGGCACCACATCGAAAAACCCCCCACTTTAGAAAGTGGGCGGCACTAACTAGAGTTAATGTTCGTGCTTTCTCCTGATTGGCCGAAAGTGAAAACCCGTTTATCGATCGTCTTCGTCGATAGTTTCGCTCGATGAGAGGCAGCGATGCCAGATGTACCATAATTATGGAATTGTACCATAATTTCGACCTCAAATTTAGAGCATTCCATAATTGTACCATAATAAATAATTGTACCATAATTTCGATCGATTCAATATTTTCGCCCGTTTCTAATTGTTTGGTCTTGAATATAGTTTATTGTTGTAATCCGTAATTTTCCTGTGAATTTACTCGAGAACAGATGTGACCATTATAAGGGGATTATTTCTTTTATCTGCATAGAATACATAAACTGATAAAGAACTTTCATTTTGCGTCGGAGCCTTTGAAATTTGAGTTCCACAATTTATTTATGGCCGACCCATTATTTATTGCTTCCGTCGGCTACCGGTATCTAGAAAAGGCAGTATTCGTGAAAGCAAGGGCGCAATGGACTGAACATAGGTTGAATTCGTCTGAAACAATTGCAAACAGGCTCAATGACTCAGAAACCAAACTTTTTTTTTATTTCCTGCAATGGATTCTTCCTAATTTGTCGACCTTAACCAATATTTTCAAAATGAAAGAGTTGTCATTACTGCAGTCCATAATAAGATGACTGAAACTTTTAAAACCATGTTATTGACATATTTGAAACCAAATTATGTGCATCAAACTCATTTATCAGATATTGATCCGAATAATGTGTCACAGTTTCTAAGTTCACATGATATATATCTTGGTGTCAGAGTCGCTGAAAATGTGAGCAGATTAACCCCTGACGAAAAAATAGATTTTTTTATCAGATGCAGGCAATTTTTAATAGTTTCCTGTAATGAAATTAAAAAAAGATTTGATTTCAAAGAAAATATTTTATCTCAAATCGCCATATTTGACAATAAACATAATAAGGAAAAACCTCAATCCATTTTGGGTGTCATGAATTCGTTACCTAGAATTATAAATAAAAACGATACTGAAAAGAAACAAAAGGTGGATGATCAGTGGAGGCTGTATTGTCAGTTAATCCATGATTTTGATGAAGATATAATAAATGAAAGTCTTGTTGACAAATACTGGCATAAAATCATGGTATTAACTGACCACTCTGGTCAAAATTCATTTAGGGAATTGGGCGAATTTGTTCTTGATATTTTGGCAACACCACATTCAAATGCTTCTTGCGAAAGGGTATTTTCAAAAGTCAATTTAATAAAAACTAATATCCGAAATCGGATTTATACAAATTCAATCAATGGATTGCTCTTAGCATCGCAAAGCACCAATGGAGAATGCTACAAATTCAAAATAACAGATTCTTTAGTACAGGCAATGGAAGCCAAAAATTTGTACAAATCTGATGACGAGGAAGATGTAGAAATTTACTTTCCGACGTAGTTTTAGGGTAAATGTACAGACATGAATTTACTTTGTAAAGTGTATATTTTGTAATTTAATTTCCATACTTGATTTTTTTTCGGTTTCCAAAACCAAATAATGTGCGTTCAAAAAAATTCGTGGTCAAGTAGTCTATGGAATTTTAAAGGTTAATTTTCTGAACTACGTTCAGACGTTTAAAATTCCATAGCCTACTTGACCACGAATTTTTTTGAACGCACGTAACATGATTAATTTCAAATTAACTTTTTATTTCTATAAATACAGATTGGTTTTTTAATTCTATGTATACCAATTCGTTGTTTTTTTCACAGTACTACTTATTACTTTGAATAAATATGCATACTTAATTGTACCATAATTTTCCCGAAAATTCCATAATTCTGACATCTGTGTACCATAATTTGCCTTAAAATTCCATAATTCTGGCATCCTTGTACCATAATTTTATATTCGACATCTGGCATCACTGCCTCTCATCGAGCGAAACTATCGACGAAGACGATCGATAAACCGGTTTTCACGTTCGGCCAATCAGGAGAAAGCACGAACATTAACTCTAGTTAGTGCCGCCCACTTTCTAAAGTGGGGGGTTTTTCGATGTGGTGCCTCGTCGATGCAGTAAAGTTCGATGCAGTAGAGCTTCTGTGCAATGAGTCTTTCGTGTAGTGAGGCGCACCGCATGGTGCGGACAATCTTTGACTTATTTCCGACCGAAATGTGGTCCAAATAATGTTAAAATACAAGGATATTGTTTTACTTAAATTTCCGCCGATAGTTTAACGATATTACAAATTGAATTATTGAAAGGTTTTTTTCTGGGTTTTCTCTCCCAAACTCTGAAAAATATCTATAAAATAAAAATTAATTATTTTGTGATTTGCTTCTGCGTAAGAAACACAGGATATTTGTCAGAAGCAATCAATTCAACAATGTTGCCTAACAAACAACAACGAAGAAACAACTATATCGTAACGTTTCGGAGCCTATATCAGACTCCTTCGTCAGACGCTCAATGAAAATAGTTAGAATTATTTTGTTGATAGTTATTTTGTGAAATTCAAGAATTGTCACATTGACAGTATTTAAAAATCATAGCTAACATAGTTTTACTTCGCATAGAAATTTCCAAGTTCCAACTCCTTTTTCAATAAATTTAGCCAAATATGGTCAATACCAATTGAGCAATTTAAAAAATTGCATTCTCTGTTCAATAAAATACAAGTTGACTCCTTAAGTTTCCTTTTCATAAAATCAGGTTCTGTCATTAGAATCTTTGTATTACTCCAATCCATCATGTGATCTCCTTGGATTGTACATACATGTTCTGCTATTTTTGATTTCTGTATGTCTCTATTTCTCAAGTTATTCTTATGCTCTGACTTTCTTACTTCTAGTGGTCTTGATGTTTCTCCTGTGTATGATTTACCACAAATACAAGGAATATTATATACACAGTTTTTTGATTTTTGTTTTTCATTTATGGGTTTTGTTTTCGTTAATAAAGACCTAAGATCATTCTGTGTTTTGAAGACGGTTCTTATATTGAACTTAGAACCGATTCTTCTAATTTTTTCAGAAAGGCCACGAACATAAGGGATCACATTCAACAGATTGGGTTGCTGTTCTTGTTGTTCATTCTGTTGTACTTGTTGATTATTTTGTTGTTCTTGATTATTTGTTCTTCTATCTAAATTCATGATACATGTATTTATGAATTGCCTCGGATATCCATTTTCTTCAAGAAATTTTTTGATGAAATCAATTTCATTATTTAGAATAATATTTGTATTTTATTGAACAGAGAATGCAATTTTGCAAATTGCTCAATTGGTATTGACCATATTTGGCTAAATTCATTGAAAAAGGAGTTGGAGCTTGGAAATTTCTATGCGAATTAAAACTATGTTAGCTATGATTTTTAAATACTGTCAATGTGACAATTCTTGAATTTCACAAAATCACTATCAACAAAATAATTCTAACGATTTTCATTGAGCGTCTGACGAAGGAGTCTGATATAGGCTCCGAAACGTTACGATATAGTTGTTTCTTCGTTGATGTTTATTCGTTGTTGTTTGTTAGGCAACATTGTTGAATTGATTGCTTCTGACAAATATCCTGTGTTTCTTACGCAGAAGCAAATCACAAAATAATTAATTTTTATTTTATAGATATTTTTCAGAGTTTGGGAGAGAAAACCCAGAAAAAAACCTTTCAATAATGAGTATACCTCCCACAGTATCCTTTAATGATTACTTATTACAAATTGAATTCAAAGATTTGCTTATTCATGTATCTTGTTGAGAGTCTTACAATTCGCTGAAATTTCGTATTTTGAGTATTGTTTACTTTGAATTTTTCTTCGTTATTAGTGTTCTTTTTGTTTTGTTCTTGGTTTGTGTCGGCAAGAATGGCAACTTGCTTGTGGTAGGGTATTGAATATTGGAACATTTATTTGAGAAAAAAATGTTTACACAGAATACACAGGATGATTCCAAATTAGACGTGAACCTTGGAGGAGGTTTTAGTATGACTCATTGCTGTTGTTTGAGCCAAATTTATTGGTAACCGGAAATCATCAGTTTCCGGTATATTTGAGTTCTTGTGATTTTGAAAAGATTTTTCACCTTAGTTAATTTTTCCTCATTTTTTTCTACTTTGACCAAATTTGATTATAATTCTGGATTATTTTAATCAGAAAAGGATATGATATGTATGAAAAAAGCCAAACTATGCTGTATTAGATGTTGAAAAAAGAAAGAAGAAATATAACGACTCAAATATTTTCTTATTGCAACTAAACTCGAAATTTCATTATAGAAGGTATTCATAAATTTTGTTCAAAATGACCTCCACCATTCCTTATACAAGCGCCCTCTTTCTAATTTCTTGAGTTGTTACTTTCCGCCTGAAATTTACTTTCAATCTTGTCGTTGCTTCATTCAATCATTCTCTACTCAAGTTGAGAACGTGTATTTATTTCTCTTTCATATACAATTTTATCAACTTCCCCAAACATGAAAATATAAAGGTGTTAGATCCTGACTTCTCGCTGGCCAAGAAATAGGTCCTTCCCTAGCTATATCCACCGATTAGGAAACAATTCGTTCAAAAACATACGAACGCTTAGCCTACATGAACTGAGGTGAGAAATCTTCTTAATATCACCAGAACTGAAATATCTTGAAGACTGTTGATTTTCGGTTATCAATAAATACGGAGAATGTTTTGATGAGGTTTCAAATTATACATCGAATATAATGAATTGAATATTCAATTTAAATGATCCTTACATGATAAAGGTATTTTATAAATTCGGCAATAATGTAATATCGAAAGATATAATGTAAGGGTATCACAGAAAATTCAAAAAAAAAATAATTATAGGCTTCTTCCGACATTGAATGTGATCCTCTGTAAAATAGAAAGATAATGAATATACAGGTTCTTTGATTTACATTTCCTCTCAAACTGATATCCCCTCCTGTTCCAATGAAACTCATTTACCGATAAATCCCTTATTTGACCTTGGCAAGAAAAAATTGATGTTCCTAACATATGGGGATTACAATGTGTGGATAAAGTAAGGAACAAAATTCATAACTGCGTTATTGAAAGTTTTCAAGACAAACGCTCGGGCTGGTCAATTTTAGTTTTTCTGTTCTTGAGTTTCTAGCGGCGTTCCCCAGGGCTCTGTCCTTGGACCCTTAATTTTTGTTCTCTACATTTCTGAACTACCAGCATGTATCAAATCACGTTGTTCTCAATTTGCCGATGACACAAAATTTTATGGTATCCCCGGTCAAACTGATCACACGATTCAACGAGACCTGGAGTCAATTGCTCGATGGTGCAAGGATTGGCAGCTACCTCTCAATCTGGAAAAGTGTGCCGTTTTACATATGGGTGCCAATAACCCTCGACTTCAATATCGTATCGGCGGGCAGAGGATCCCTGCTGTATCCAGTCACTGCGATCTGGGTGTCATCATAACAGAAAACTTGACCTGGTCTGATCACATATTAACTATTGTAAAACGAGCCAGAAAGTCACTGTTTTTAGTGCAGAAAGCTTTTCGAAAGTGTGTTTGTTTACCATCAGTGTTCTCTTCCAGACGTACGTACGTCCTATTTTGGAATTCGCTGGTCCGGTTTGGAGCCCGGTTTTGAGTCGGGATGCTGTGATGTTGGAAAACGTGCAGAGGCAAGCTACTCGATTGCCTTATGGAATTTTCCGGCCAACCTATGATGAGAGGCTCTCAATTATGAACATTACATCGTTCGCGGCCCGTAGAGCTCGTGGTGATCTAATATTTACATTTCGTGCACTTCGCGGTATTTTGGGCGTCGATTTGCGAGGTCTGTTCGAGATGAACCGTGAAGTTCGTCTGCGAGGCCATACCCTTAAGCTTAAAAAAGAGAAATTATCAACAGTGACCAGACAGCATTTTCATTCAAACCGGGTGTTTGATTTGTGGAATGGATTGCCTGCAGGTGTTGTGAGTTCGGTTTCTGTGAATGCATTTAAGAACTCATATGATAACTGGCTCCGTGATCACTAATTTTCGACTCTTATTATCTTTCTTCACCACTTAGTTGTTTTCTGTTATTTCTTTTTTTTTCAATGTAATTTAATGTTCTTGAAATACTTGTTCTGTTGAATTTTGTTATTGTGAGTTTATAGGCCTGTGCCTCAACTCTTTTCATCGTTTAATAATAATAATAACATCGCGTAATCACTTTGCCCAAATGTCTGTAATTTTCAATTTTTTCCCTAACGATTGGGTTTGACTCCCTGGTGAAGAATTCGAGGTAAAATTTTATTTCGGTCGGCCGTTACAACGTTACAACGATAACTTGAGAACGGAAAGAGATAACGGCATTATCGGTCAGTAGCAATACTACACGGTTTCCCGATCAAACAATAGAAATCATGACGTCACATTTTGGGTGACCGCTTTGTAGGAATTAATGAAAAAATTCTCGGCGACGTAGAGATTCGAACCGGCACCCTTCAGATTATGAGCCCGACGGGTTACCCGACCCGGCCACTCAGGCTCGACGTTATGGAACCGTCTTTGGAACTACATATAGAGATCGCGCAGGTAGCGCCTTTTCAGAGGAACATTCTAGAACTAATTAGCATGTTTGAATAGACATTGTGGGTGGGGTCGAGTATTTTCATTGTGAAATGCCTGTTATCGGAATCATTCAATAACATATTCCTATATACTAGTTATGATTGAATGCAAATTGACCAATGAAATAACGTAATCAGCTATGATTATATAATTTTCAGAGTATATTTGAGAAATTAATATCGTGAATAAGTTCGACATTATTGGGTAAAATCAAAAACAATTTTAAAGGCATTAAGTATTTTTGGGCGCATGTTCTAGGGGAACATCGTCCTATCATTTCGTCCAAATGTCTGTAATTTTCGAATTTCGAGCTGAAAATTGGCTAATAGACTAATTCGGACTCCCTGATCACGAATCCGGTGTCAGATTTTTGGGTGCCGTCCGGCCGGCCGGCCGGCCTTCCGGCCGTAGGCACGATAACAGGAGCACCGAAGGTCCTATCGACTTCAAACTTTCAGGGTAGGTTTCTGATCAAAATGCGACGGTTAAGTTCGTTAACGGGCAAAATCGGCCGGACGGTTTAGAAGTTATAGACATTTCAAATTTAGAGGTTATTTCCCTGATATTTCAGGAACTAAAGAAGATGTTGAATCGAAACTTGGTAGTCAGTTCGAGGATATAAACGCGCAACTTTTGGCAAAATTCTGTTATGATCGAAATGTTGGTAATTTTTAAAAAAATATTTCTTTTAATTTTTTCGAAAAAAAAAATTTTTTTTCGTGAACTATTCATCAGATTGCAACAAAAACTTGTACTAACGTCAATTGTAGTATTTTGCAACATTGTGCAAAATTTTGGCTCTATACGATTTCAATTTCTGGAGATATAAGACAAAATGTGTCAAATTTCCTGGGTCTCTCTCAGTATTTTCATCGATTATTATATAATAATCAATAATATTAAGGTATTCAACATGATACTGCTTTTTTTTCTTTATTTTCTTTACTGGTCAGTACGGGCCACAAGGAAGATGAACATGCGCCCAATAGCTCCTGTCCACAGGGCTTGAACCAATTTTTATTGACAAAACGTGAAATGTCTATTATCCACATCATTCAATACCTTATTCTTATAGTAGTACATACATTCTAAGATTACATAACTTTCAACAGAGGGATTAATTCTACAAAAGGAATTTATTAAATCTTCAATCGAATTTTGATTATTCTTCTGAGATAGATCTTTCATGATATCTAAGAACTTGTAATAGTAAAACGATATTTTTAAATTTTTCAACATCTGTAGGCGATGGGAAATTATAGCAGCATTTAATTGGATCAATTTATTCAAGTCGGCATCGCTGAAATACATGCAGTTTTCCCATTTGGCAACGCGGGTCATCACACCTTTGGATTTTTCAACTTCAACGCCACAAGATATTATACATTCGTCAAAAGATATTATACATTCATTAGATATGAGCATGACTGCAGGTTCAAAATTTCTTGCGGGACTTATACGACAATCAATAGAAGCAGACCCACATTCCATTTCCAGATGATTTTTATGTGTAAATTCCTATGAGGATTTCTAAGCTCGATTTTAGCAAAAATGGTTCTTTTCACATGAATATATGTAGATTTCTAAGCATCTCGAGATGATTGTAAAATTATTACTGCTCTCCACGCAATACTTTTTCAACCAAATAAACATCATGCTGCCATGTTTTTTGCAATTCTTCTTGATAGAAAGCACCACTTATTGGTCTACCGGTAAAGTAGGTAACTCACTGGGTTGGTAAGTTGGACTTTTGTGATTTTAAATAGTTTAGTAGTCCGTCGATACCCTTTTGTGAAAACGTGTCTAAATTTACGTACAATTCTTCTGAAATTTATGAGGTCGTGCTATTTTTATGTGACTGAAGGTTAATTTATCTATGTCGTTCTTTGTATTAACGTCACGGGGTTTCATGCCAATAGTTCACTGTTTTTGGGTGCATGTTCTAGGGGAACATCGTCCTATCATTTCGTCCAAATGTCTGTAATTTTCGAATTTCGAGCTGAAAATTGGCTAATAGACTAATTCGGACTCCCTGATCACGAATCCGGTGTCAGATTGGGAGCTAGTTTGGAAGAATTAGCGTCGACATTAATTCTTGACAATTTTCAAAATTTAAAAAAAGAATTTGCAAGTTTTTGTGATGACGACTTTGAACTCCTAACAAGGAAGGGTATTTTTTGTTATGATTACATGACGGACTGGGACAAGTTGAATGAAACAACACTACCATCAATAGACAAATTTTATAATAAATTGAACGATGCGCACATTGACGTGAAAAGATATCGTCATGCTCAAAACGTTTGGCAAAAATTCGGTATAAAATCATTGGGTGAATACAGTGACCTATACATGAAAACAGATAGACTTTTGCTCGCTGACGTGATGGAAAATTTTAGGCAAACAGCATTAATGACATACAAACTTGACCCAGCATGGCATTATACTATGCCTGGGTACAGCTGGGACTGTATGTTAAATTATACTAAATGTAAACTGCAATTACTTAAAGATATCGATATGATCATGTTCGTGGAAAAGGGTATACGAGGGGGTATGAGCTGCTGCATGCACAGATTGTCTGAAGCCAATAATCCCCAGATGCCTAATTATGACGTCTCAAAGCCCGAGTCATATCTGCTTTATCTTGATGTTAATAATTTGTATGGCTGGGCAATGAGTCAATATTTACCATTTGGGGGTTTTGAATGGGTAGACATATCTGTAGATGTGAGCATCATGCCTGACGATTCTCCTGAAGGATATATTCTTCAAGTAGACCTGGAATATCCTCACCACCTACATGATCTGCATAAAGACCTCCCGCTGTGTCCGGAGCACAGCATCCCCCCCGGGCTCAAAGTTTTCCAAATTACTCTGCACACTCTCTGATAAGAAAGACTATATAATTCATTATCGGAATTTGAAAACTGTTTTAGAATTAGGTTTGAAAGTAACACAGATTAAAAAAGTTTTGAAATTTAAGAAGTCTCCATGGCTAAAACCCTATATTGACCTTAACACGGAATTGCGAGCAAAAGCAACAACAACATTCGGAAAAAATCAATTTAAATTTGCAAATAATTCAATTTTTGGTAAAACGATGGAAAATATTAGATTGCACAGAGTTGTACGCCTGGTATCCAAATATGAAACCAGGTACGGGGCAAAGCATTTGGATTAGTTCGCCAAGATTCCATAGTCGCACAATTTTCGGTGAAGATTTGATGGCAATCGAACTTAATAAGAATGAGCTCTTATTTAACAAACCACTTTACATAGGTCAGGCATAGTATGCATTACCACTACTTTTTAGCAATCGACAAATGAGAGTATTGTTGAAACATATCTGGGGCGGTTTTAAGATCGCAACACCCAATAATTGTTAATATTTCCCCTTTTTTACCCAGATGAAGGAACCTCCTATATTTCCTTCTATCTGGGCTTTGATATACATTTTGAGACTGAAACAACTCACTACTACAAATACCATTGTAACTATTACATCTCTTAGTGCAAGAGACATAACTATTCTTGATCTGTCGCGAAACAATAACATTGTCTTGTCTTCGTTGGCAACTTAGTAGTCACTTCTGCCCTTTTCCTATAGAAGGGAGATTTTATATTGTATCAATAGTGCATTGTACAATAATTCGTGCTTGTTATCGAAGTAACGGTAACAACAAAATACAGTTAATTGTTTATTAAAAGTGCGTTCGAATATTTCACCACTTCCTATCCTCGTAATTGTTACTTTATTACAAGTAACAACTTACGCAGTAATCAATGAGATTACTACTGGGTGCTTAATGTTAAGTATACCCCCTTCAAGCATCACCCTGATAAAACAATCAGGGTGTATAATTCTGGTCCTTCGAAAATAATTATATCCTGATAAAAGCATCAGGACTCACATATTGTCCTTCGAAACCATAACAGTCCTGATAAACTAATCAGGATACAACAAGAGTATTTTTAGCAATTCTTGAAAATTGTATGTACAGGATGTTTTACAAGATGTGGAATACAGAAAATAATTTTCTCAGTCTAGACCAGCGCTATCAACAAGTCATTATGAGTAAATATTAGGCATAGGCCTATACTCATTCCCTGAAATTGTCATCAAGATCCATGCAGGCTTTCAAGGATTATGCCGAATGAAAATTTTTGATGAAATACATCCTGTATCTCTTAAACGAATATAGTTAGGACACATTGCGAACACTGATTTAGACTCACCAAAATGTCCTGCACCTGTACTGAAAGCCTGCACAATCATTCGTGAAACACCCTGTATATATCGAATACCACACCTATAATGGACGATTACGTTGGAGGACTGATAGTTAATTTAACGACAAATTTGATAATGTCCATCCGTGGGACCGTTTGTACGCACTGTAACTTTAGAAATTACTTAGTTACTAACTGCATAGCTGGGCATGATGCACCCAGTAGGTCTCAAAATAAAATCCTTCAAATTTTAATTATATAATAGAATATTTTACGAAAAACGAATTGAACCAAGTTTGAAGCCGCTTTAACTTTATGCCGAATTTCCTCCATATCAACCGAAGAAGCATAGATAAGCTTATTTTAACAAATTTTTTTAAAGGGTTCTGTTAAAGTGCGTTACGCTGCCATAGCTGCCAAACCAGACTTTTTAGAAATTTCCTTTGAAAGCATTTAAAAAATCACTCATTTGTTGAATAATTTTATTTGGGAACACCCTGTATATTAGAAAATAATTTCCTGAGATACAGAATTGAAACTACAAAGGGCGTGCTTTCAAACGAAATTTCTAAAAGGTCGGGTTTGGCAGCTATGGAAGCGTAACGCACTATTGCAGGACCCTGTATACCTCGAGAACAACTCTCCATGTGCATCTTGGAATTTGTATACAAGGTGTTAAAAACAACTGTAAAAGAGCTCAAATACATCTAGTTTGTTATATAAAACTTTTTCGAATTCACACCCCTAGCTGAGTTATAAACCCTTGAAAGGATGAATTGATTTTTCAGTTTTCAATTTTAATGTACCGACCCAAAATATTCAGACACATTCATTTTAAAAAGTATTAATATACGATACGTGGTATTAGTACCACTAATTTTTAAACCCGCTACTATATTTACTTGGGGTTGAAACAAACAAGCCCTTCTATGAATTATTCCATAACTTCTCAGACATTCGTGAAATTAGAAAAGTGAATATATTTTCCGAAAGAAAATGCAATTATGGAAATGTTTTGTCTCTCGTATTTAATTCGTAACTTCAGTAGTTTCGGAGGCAATTATTGAAATGTAAGATCAATTTTTCTACGGTTGATACCAGGACCCCGAGATATCTGTAACTTTTAACAACTTACCCCCTTAACGGGGGGGGTGCAAGTCGGAATATTAAACTCATGAAACTGGGGAAGTTTCCGAAGATCCCGAAACATTCAATCTGGTAGGTAAACTAAAATTAGCGAACAAACAAGATAAAAATTATTAAAACTTTGTGTGGGTCTGTGTAGGAAACTAGGATAGAATCCTAGAAAGCTGAGATTTGGTACCTAGGCTAGAACAAGCATACAAACAACAACAAAAAATGAGAAATTTATAATTTTCTCCCTCTATTCCCTTATTACGGGGAGTGCAGTTTTGTATATAATTTTTATTAAATTCAATTACATTTGATGTAAATCCGGATGCAAAGATTCACAAGAAGCTTTTACAGTTAAAAAGTTATCAGATCACATAAATATGGAAGCCTCTAGCTATACAAGCAGTTTTTCTAGAAGGTCGAAAAGTATGGCTAGGCTAATTCATAGAACTATTGCATGACACAACTTTCTAACAGTGAAAGCTTCTTGTGAGACTTGGCAACCATCAGTTTTACATAAAATATTTTTGGTGCTAAAAGTATATCTGTAAGATAGTAAGTTTTTGAAAATATAATTTTTTGATGTACAATCATTTTCATTGAAATTCAATTGATACTTAAGGACTCAAAATAAGATAGCAGTTCACAAATGACTTATTAATTTTTTCACAGGAAGGATAATGAAAAAATATACTAATAGATGTATAAACATATTTCAACTGTATCCGCTTTGTATCCGCTTTGTATCCGCTTTGTGTGAGCTTTGTATCCGCTTTGAATCCGCTTTGTGTGAGCTTTGTATCCGCTTTGAATCCGCTTTGAATCCGCTTTGTATCAGCTTTGTATGAGCTTTGTATGAGCTTTGTATGAGCTTTGTATGAGCTTTGTATGAGCTTTGTATGAGCTTTGTATGCGCTTTGTATGAGCTTTGTATCCGCTTTGTATGCGCTTTGTATGAGCTTTGAATCCGCTTTGTATCAGTTTTGTATGAGCTTTGTATGAGCTTTGTATCCGCTTTGTATGAGCTTTGTATGCGCTTTGTATGAGCTTTGTATCCGCTTTGTATGCGCTTTGTATGAGCTTTGTATCCGCTTTGTATGAGCTTTGTATCCTCTCATCCGTTGTAAGTTTACTTTTGTAAGGCGAATTCTCCGTTTGGGCGGCAGACGAGCGTTACATGCAATGCTCGTAGACCGTCCACACGGACATTTCGCCTTACATTACGCGTTACATTACACTCGTCTGGACCCAGCATTAGAATGAGTTATCGGACAAGCTTGAGCCCAATTCAGAATCACGTTCCTCTTCATCTTAAAACATAATAATGTCACACCTGGAAATAAACTTGCCATCCCTAATATATTTTTGTGTGCAGTGCTAAGAATGCCTGCTTGATCTGAGATGTTGGTTTGACATGCGTTGTCAAATTTTGGATATTCGAAGTTCGAAATTGCTTCAATTAATTCAGTTGCTTTATTTATAGAAATTAAGAAAGAATTTACAAAATATTTGATGTGAGAGACTGGTTGAATCAGGATAACTCACAATATTCTGTTATTGGAATTGGTCATGGTCGCCAATTTTCATTACAGAAATTAAGGTGTAGGTTTTCCCGACAATATTTTGACTCTTTTGAAAATAACTTCAATATTGTAAATCCACTTCCAAAATTATTTTGAATGTTTATTGATATAATTAATATTGATTCATGTCTCAAGTTGTACTGCCTTTATTTTCTAGTCATTTCCTGTGCAATAGTTGTTATATATTGTGATATATTTTAATTCGGAAAGATTTATGTTGAGATATTTATTTTCATATTGTTAAAAATTCAAAGAAAAATATTGAACCAAGTGAATGTACCAGAAAGTTTGCTTAGTAGGTATATAGTTATTTTTGTCATGACTACAATTAACAGTGCTGTGCCTAAGCTTCCTGAAGAATACAGCAACTATTTTGGCGCGCCAAAACAGTTGCTGTATCCTTCAGGAAGCTTAGGCACAGCACTGTTAATTGTAGTCATGACAAAAATAACTATATACCTACTAAGCAAACTTTCTGGTACATTCACTTGGTTCAATATTTTTCTTTGAATTTTTAACAATATGAAAATAAATATCTCAACATAAATCTTTCCGAATTAAAATATATCACAATATATAACAACTATTGCACAGGAAATGACTAGAAAATAAAGGCAGTACAACTTGAGACATGAATCAATATTAATTATATCAATAAACATTCAAAATAATTTTGGAAGTGGATTTACAATATTGAAGTTATTTTCAAAAGAGTCAAAATATTGTCGGGAAAACCTACACCTTAATTTCTGTAATGAAAATTGGCGACCATGACCAATTCCAATAACAGAATATTGTGAGTTATCCTGATTCAACCAGTCTCTCACATCAAATATTTTGTAAATTCTTTCTTAATTTCTATAAATAAAGCAACTGAATTAATTGAAGCAATTTCGAACTTCGAATATCCAAAATTTGACAACGCATGTCAAACCAACATCTCAGATCAAGCAGGCATTCTTAGCACTACACACAAAAATATATTAGGGATGGCAAGTTTATTTCCAGGTGTGACATTATTATGTTTTAAGATGAAGAGGAACGTGATTCTGAATTGGGCTCAAGCTTGTCCGATAACTCATTCTAATGCTGGGTCCAGACGAGTGTAATGTAACGCGTAATGTAAGGCGAAATGTCCGTGTGGACGGTCTACGAGCATTGCATGTAACGCTCGTCTGCCGCCCAAACGGAGAATTCGCCTTACAAAAGTAAACTTACAACGGATGAGAGGATACAAAGCTCATACAAAGCGGATACAAAGCTCATACAAAGCGCATACAAAGCGGATACAAAGCTCATACAAAGCGCATACAAAGCTCATACAAAGCGGATACAAAGCTCATACAAAGCTCATACAAAACTGATACAAAGCGGATTCAAAGCTCATACAAAGCGCATACAAAGCGGATACAAAGCTCATACAAAGCGCATACAAAGCTCATACAAAGCTCATACAAAGCTCATACAAAGCTCATACAAAGCTCATACAAAGCTCATACAAAGCTGATACAAAGCGGATTCAAAGCGGATTCAAAGCGGATACAAAGCTCACACAAAGCGGATTCAAAGCGGATACAAAGCTCACACAAAGCGGATACAAAGCGGATACAAAGCGGATACAGTTGAAATATGTTTATACATCTATTAGTATATTTTTTCATTATCCTTCCTGTGAAAAAATTAATAAGTCATTTGTGAACTGCTATCTTATTTTGAGTCCTTAAGTATCAATTGAATTTCAATGAAAATGATTGTACATCAAAAAATTATATTTTCAAAAACTTACTATCTTACAGATATACTTTTAGCACCAAAAATATTTTATGTAAAACTGATGGTTGCCAAGTCTCACAAGAAGCTTTCACTGTTAGAAAGTTGTGTCATGCAATAGTTCTATGAATTAGCCTAGCCATACTTTTCGACCTTCTAGAAAAACTGCTTGTATAGCTAGAGGCTTCCATATTTATGTGATCTGATAACTTTTTAACTGTAAAAGCTTCTTGTGAATCTTTGCATCCGGATTTACATCAAATGTAATTGAATTTAATAAAAATTATATACAAAACTGCACTCCCCGTAATAAGGGAATAGAGGGAGAAAATTATAAATTTCTCATTTTTTGTTGTTGTTTGTATGCTTGTTCTAGCCTAGGTACCAAATCTCAGCTTTCTAGGATTCTATCCTAGTTTCCTACACAGACCCACACAAAGTTTTAATAATTTTTATCTTGTTTGTTCGCTAATTTTAGTTTACCTACCAGATTGAATGTTTCGGGATCTTCGGAAACTTCCCCAGTTTCATGAGTTTAATATTCCGACTTGCACCCCCCCCGTTAAGGGGGTAAGTTGTTAAAAGTTACAGATATCTCGGGGTCCTGGTATCAACCGTAGAAAAATTGATCTTACATTTCAATAATTGCCTCCGAAACTACTGAAGTTACGAATTAAATACGAGAGACAAAACATTTCCATAATTGCATTTTCTTTCGGAAAATATATTCACTTTTCTAATTTCACGAATGTCTGAGAAGTTATGGAATAATTTATAGAAGGGCTTGTTTGTTTCAACCCCAAGTAAATATAGTAGCGGGTTTAAAAATTAGTGGTACTAATACCACGTATCGTATATTAATACTTTTTAAAATGAATGTGTCTGAATATTTTGGGTCGGTACATTAAAATTGAAAACTGAAAAATCAATTCATCCTTTCAAGGGTTTATAACTCAGCTAGGGGTGTGAATTCGAAAAAGTTTTATATAACAAACTAGATGTATTTGAGCTCTTTTACAGTTGTTTTTAACACCTTGTATACAAATTCCAAGATGCACATGGAGAGTTGTTCTCGAGGTATACAGGGTCCTGCAATAGTGCGTTACGCTTCCATAGCTGCCAAACCCGACCTTTTAGAAATTTCGTTTGAAAGCACGCCCTTTGTAGTTTCAATTCTGTATCTCAGGAAATTATTTTCTAATATACAGGGTGTTCCCAAATAAAATTATTCAACAAATGAGTGATTTTTTAAATGCTTTCAAAGGAAATTTCTAAAAAGTCTGGTTTGGCAGCTATGGCAGCGTAACGCACTTTAACAGAACCCTTTAAAAAAATTTGTTAAAATAAGCTTATCTATGCTTCTTCGGTTGATATGGAGGAAATTCGGCATAAAGTTAAAGCGGCTTCAAACTTGGTTCAATTCGTTTTTCGTAAAATATTCTATTATATAATTAAAATTTGAAGGATTTTATTTTGAGACCTACTGGGTGCATCATGCCCAGCTATGCAGTTAGTAACTAAGTAATTTCTAAAGTTACAGTGCGTACAAACGGTCCCACGGATGGACATTATCAAATTTGTCGTTAAATTAACTATCAGTCCTCCAACGTAATCGTCCATTATAGGTGTGGTATTCGATATATACAGGGTGTTTCACGAATGATTGTGCAGGCTTTCAGTACAGGTGCAGGACTTTTTGGTGAGTCTAAATCAGTGTTCGCAATGTGTCCTAACTATATTCGTTTAAGAGATACAGGATGTATTTCATCAAAAATTTTCATTCGGCATAATCCTTGAAAGCCTGCATGGGTCTTGATGACAATTTCAGGGAATGAGTATAGGCCTATGCCTAATATTTACTCATAATGACTTGTTGATAGCGCTGGTCTAGACTGAGAAAATTATTTTCTGTATTCCACATCTTGTAAAACATCCTGTACATACAATTTTCAAGAATTGCTAAAAATACTCTTGTTGTATCCTGATTAGTTTATCAGGACTGTTATGGTTTCGAAGGACAATATGTGAGTCCTGATGCTTTTATCAGGATATAATTATTTTCGAAGGACCAGAATTATACACCCTGATTGTTTTATCAGGGTGATGCTTGAAGGGGGTATACTTAACATTAAGCACCCAGTAGTAATCTCATTGATTACTGCGTAAGTTGTTACTTGTAATAAAGTAACAATTACGAGGATAGGAAGTGGTGAAATATTCGAACGCACTTTTAATAAACAATTAACTGTATTTTGTTGTTACCGTTACTTCGATAACAAGCACGAATTATTGTACAATGCACTATTGATACAATATAAAATCTCCCTTCTATAGGAAAAGGGCAGAAGTGACTACTAAGTTGCCAACGAAGACAAGACAATGTTATTGTTTCGCGACAGATCAAGAATAGTTATGTCTCTTGCACTAAGAGATGTAATAGTTACAATGGTATTTGTAGTAGTGAGTTGTTTCAGTCTCAAAATGTATATCAAAGCCCAGATAGAAGGAAATATAGGAGGTTCCTTCATCTGGGTAAAAAAGGGGAAATATTAACAATTATTGGGTGTTGCGATCTTAAAACCGCCCCAGATATGTTTCAACAATACTCTCATTTGTCGATTGCTAAAAAGTAGTGGTAATGCATACTATGCCTGACCTATGTAAAGTGGTTTGTTAAATAAGAGCTCATTCTTATTAAGTTCGATTGCCATCAAATCTTCACCGAAAATTGTGCGACTATGGAATCTTGGCGAACTAATCCAAATGCTTTGCCCCGTACCTGGTTTCATATTTGGATACCAGGCGTACAACTCTGTGCAATCTAATATTTTCCATCGTTTTACCAAAAATTGAATTATTTGCAAATTTAAATTGATTTTTTCCGAATGTTGTTGTTGCTTTTGCTCGCAATTCCGTGTTAAGGTCAATATAGGGTTTTAGCCATGGAGACTTCTTAAATTTCAAAACTTTTTTAATCTGTGTTACTTTCAAACCTAATTCTAAAACAGTTTTCAAATTCCGATAATGAATTATATAGTCTTTCTTATCAGAGAGTGTGCAGAGTAATTTGGAAAACTTTGAGCCCGGGGGGGATGCTGTGCTCCGGACACAGCGGGAGGTCTTTATGCAGATCATGTAGGTGGTGAGGATATTCCAGGTCTACTTGAAGAATATATCCTTCAGGAGAATCGTCAGGCATGATGCTCACATCTACAGATATGTCTACCCATTCAAAACCCCCAAATGGTAAATATTGACTCATTGCCCAGCCATACAAATTATTAACATCAAGATAAAGCAGATATGACTCGGGCTTTGAGACGTCATAATTAGGCATCTGGGGATTATTGGCTTCAGACAATCTGTGCATGCAGCAGCTCATACCCCCTCGTATACCCTTTTCCACGAACATGATCATATCGATATCTTTAAGTAATTGCAGTTTACATTTAGTATAATTTAACATACAGTCCCAGCTGTACCCAGGCATAGTATAATGCCATGCTGGGTCAAGTTTGTATGTCATTAATGCTGTTTGCCTAAAATTTTCCATCACGTCAGCGAGCAAAAGTCTATCTGTTTTCATGTATAGGTCACTGTATTCACCCAATGATTTTATACCGAATTTTTGCCAAACGTTTTGAGCATGACAATATCTTTTCACGTCAATGTGCGCATCGTTCAATTTATTATAAAATTTGTCTATTGATGGTAGTGTTGTTTCATTCAACTTGTCCCAGTCCGTCATGTAATCATAACAAAAAATACCCTTCCTTGTTAGGAGTTCAAAGTCGTCATCACAAAAACTTGCAAATTCTTTTTTTAAATTTTGAAAATTGTCAAGAATTAATGTCGACGCTAATTCTTCCAAACTAGCTCCCAATCTGACACCGGATTCGTGATCAGGGAGTCCGAATTAGTCTATTAGCCAATTTTCAGCTCGAAATTCGAAAATTACAGACATTTGGACGAAATGATAGGACGATGTTCCCCTAGAACATGCACCCAAAAACAGTGAACTATTGGCATGAAACCCCGTGACGTTAATACAAAGAACGACATAGATAAATTAACCTTCAGTCACATAAAAATAGCACGACCTCATAAATTTCAGAAGAATTGTACGTAAATTTAGACACGTTTTCACAAAAGGGTATCGACGGACTACTAAACTATTTAAAATCACAAAAGTCCAACTTACCAACCCAGTGAGTTACCTACTTTACCGGTAGACCAATAAGTGGTGCTTTCTATCAAGAAGAATTGCAAAAAACATGGCAGCATGATGTTTATTTGGTTGAAAAAGTATTGCGTGGAGAGCAGTAATAATTTTACAATCATCTCGAGATGCTTAGAAATCTACATATGTTCATGTGAAAAGAACCATTTTTGCTAAAATCGAGCTTAGAAATCCTCATAGGAATTTACACATAAAAATCATCTGGAAATGGAATGTGGGTCTGCTTCTATTGATTGTCGTATAAGTCCCGCAAGAAATTTTGAACCTGCAGTCATGCTCATATCTAATGAATGTATAATATCTTTTGACGAATGTATAATATCTTGTGGCGTTGAAGTTGAAAAATCCAAAGGTGTGATGACCCGCGTTGCCAAATGGGAAAACTGCATGTATTTCAGCGATGCCGACTTGAATAAATTGATCCAATTAAATGCTGCTATAATTTCCCATCGCCTACAGATGTTGAAAAATTTAAAAATATCGTTTTACTATTACAAGTTCTTAGATATCATGAAAGATCTATCTCAGAAGAATAATCAAAATTCGATTGAAGATTTAATAAATTCCTTTTGTAGAATTAATCCCTCTGTTGAAAGTTATGTAATCTTAGAATGTATGTACTACTATAAGAATAAGGTATTGAATGATGTGGATAATAGACATTTCACGTTTTGTCAATAAAAATTGGTTCAAGCCCTGTGGACAGGAGCTATTGGGCGCATGTTCATCTTCCTTGTGGCCCGTACTGACCAGTAAAGAAAATAAAGAAAAAAAAGCAGTATCATGTTGAATACCTTAATATTATTGATTATTATATAATAATCGATGAAAATACTGAGAGAGACCCAGGAAATTTGACACATTTTGTCTTATATCTCCAGAAATTGAAATCGTATAGAGCCAAAATTTTGCACAATGTTGCAAAATACTACAATTGACGTTAGTACAAGTTTTTGTTGCAATCTGATGAATAGTTCACGAAAAAAAATTTTTTTTTTCGAAAAAATTAAAAGAAATATTTTTTTAAAAATTACCAACATTTCGATCATAACAGAATTTTGCCAAAAGTTGCGCGTTTATATCCTCGAACTGACTACCAAGTTTCGATTCAACATCTTCTTTAGTTCCTGAAATATCAGGGAAATAACCTCTAAATTTGAAATGTCTATAACTTCTAAACCGTCCGGCCGATTTTGCCCGTTAACGAACTTAACCGTCGCATTTTGATCAGAAACCTACCCTGAAAGTTTGAAGTCGATAGGACCTTCGGTGCTCCTGTTATCGTGCCTACGGCCGGAAGGCCGGCCGGCCGGCCGGACGGCACCCAAAAATCTGACACCGGATTCGTGATCAGGGAGTCCGAATTAGTCTATTAGCCAATTTTCAGCTCGAAATTCGAAAATTACAGACATTTGGACGAAATGATAGGACGATGTTCCCCTAGAACATGCGCCCAAAAATACTTAATGCCTTTAAAATTGTTTTTGATTTTACCCAATAATGTCGAACTTATTCACGATATTAATTTCTCAAATATACTCTGAAAATTATATAATCATAGCTGATTACGTTATTTCATTGGTCAATTTGCATTCAATCATAACTAGTATATAGGAATATGTTATTGAATGATTCCGATAACAGGCATTTCACAATGAAAATACTCGACCCCACCCACAATGTCTATTCAAACATGCTAATTAGTTCTAGAATGTTCCTCTGAAAAGGCGCTACCTGCGCGATCTCTATATGTAGTTCCAAAGACGGTTCCACAACGTCGAGCCTGAGTGGCCGGGTCGGGTAACCCGTCGGGCTCATAATCTGAAGGGTGCCGGTTCGAATCTCTACGTCGCCGAGAATTTTTTCATTAATTCCTACAAAGCGGTCACCCAAAATGTGACGTCATGATTTCTATTGTTTGATCGGGAAACCGTGTAGTATTACTACTTCGGTCCAATGGTTTCCGAGTAATAATTTTGTTTTCAACGAATACTAATCCGATCAAATTGAAACTTGGTGATTAGTTGTAGAATACAATCCTAAGGACGTTCGTGAAATTGTGTGTCGTATCACTAGAAAATAAAAAAAAATATTTTTTATGACACGATAACATGACAACGCAAAGATATAGCGACTTGAAATTTTCAGGTTAGCTTGTGCATCTGCCACATACGAGTTTGTTTATAGGCATAATCGGCCTTATGGTTTTGGAGTTATACCCATCTGAAATTTGGTTGTTATTTCCTCAATAACTCGAAAAATACGAAACCGATACAATTCCAACATGGTTATTGGTTGTAGAATGTTAACGTGAAAATTCTTGAGAAATCGTATCACTATAAAATTTTCAAAAAATTATTGAAAAAAATTCTATATATCAGAAACTATTCATCCGACATCGCTGAAATTTCGCGAGAGCCTTCAGAACCTAACTCTACTGCCAAGTTCCAAGTTTGAACACGATCTGATCTATATTGTTGGTGATCCGAGCAGCCTTGTGTCAGTTCAGTAGCTCGATGGGTGACCATTGCCTCGATAACTTTCGAACGAAAGGAGATAGGGACTTACAATTTCCAGGGCAAGTTTCTCATCCGAATGGGAGAGTCACTTTTGGGCATAATTGGTCCAACGGTTTCGGAGTTACATCCACCTGGAATATTATTTCCTTGCTGCCTCAAAAAATATAGACCCGCTCAAGTTGAAGCTCGGTAACTAGTTGTAGAATATCGACATCAAGACGTGTGTAAAATGTTGTGAGAACCGTACCCCTAGAAATGTTTAAACAAATTACGTAAAAAAAATGGGTTCAAGCCCTGTGGACAGGAGCTTTCTGGCGCTCTAGTTCAAACAGACAAATTATATCTCCGAAAGTATTGGTTTCTCTTTCTATTGGCAATCCTGAGAATGAGAACTGCACTATGGAAGAAATCGAATTAATTCTGGCCAATTTTGCCCAATAACGAACTTAACCGAGATATTCATCTCCCTAACCTACTCTGAAAATTTCAACTACCTAGCTCATTCCGTTCGAGAGTTATTAATTGTGGAAAAACTTTTTTTAAATTTTCAACATTTTTTTTTACACTTTGCGGTAATCTGGTCAATACAAAACTTCACATGCGTATAAAGGTCATGATTCTACAATTTGATGCTAAATTTCAGATAGATCGAACGAACTTGTCCGAGATATTTACGCTCCAAAACCACCTTGCAATTTTCAATCCGCTAACTCCTTTGGTTCGAGAGTTATCGTGCCTACGGCCGGTCGGCCGGCCGGACAGAATCGATTTCGCACTGGGATTCTTGATCAGTGAGTCTAACCAAATCGTTTGAGACCATTTTCAGCCAAAAATTCCAAAATTACAGACACTTGGGCAAATTGATAAGCACTCTGTTCCGAGGAACAGAGCGCCAAAAAAACAAGTTTCGTATGACAATTGCCCAAAACAGGTTTAAAGTACCTACCTACAAATAGTAGGTATTCCATAAAACATGTATGAAAGAAGATGAGTAATAATATGAAAGAAGATGAGTAATGAATAAAAAATTACCTTGTAATCGATCAAACTACTCTCGAACTACAGAATTATGCTTTCAATATTTACGTAATATTTTCAAACATTTTTGGGTGAGGTCCCCGTTGCATCGCTAAAATACGAGTATTTCAACCCCAATATTTTTGAAGTTACAATATTCCCTTCTGTCAAGTTGACATTATGACAATTCATACATAGAATAATTATATCAATGTGTGAAATACGATTTACATTGAAATTTTGAAGAATCATATCTCCGAAAGTATTAGCTTGTTAGAGTTAAAAATGGATTCTTATGATAAAACTTCTTATTAAGAAAAATTTAATTTGGAATTTGTTTCGTAAAAAAAAATTTTTTTTTTGTTACTCCGAAACCATCTGTCCGATTTTGCCCAATAACGAACTTAGCCGAGATATTTATCCCCCAAACCTACTCTGAAAATTTCAACTCTCTAGCTCATTCCTTTCGAGAGTTATCGTGTCTACGGCCGGACAGAATGAATTTGTACCACGGATTCTTGATCAGTGAGTCGAACCAAATCGTTTAAGACCATTTTCATCGAAATATTCGAAAATTACAGACATTTGGGCAAATTGATAAGCACTCAGTTCCGAGGAACTAGAGCGCCAAAAATTGGTTCAAGCACTGACGAGAAGCCAGAAGATTTTGCGCGCATGTTCTATTGTTCATTCTCCTTTATTGAACACTCTCAATCGAATTTACCATGGTAAATTTGCAGAAGCTCCTGACTTGACGTCAATGCTTGCACCATTTTTTTTCTAATCCAACATCGTAGAGTATGCTTGAGATTGTTGATTTGATGAAATCTTGGATGAACTTAGACCGGAAATTCACATCCGGTAGAAATAGTTGAATCCATTTGTTGGTAGGTAGAACGAAACAGCCTCGAGAAAGATCTTAACCAAGATCGAAACGTCGACTTCCAGGAATTGTTGTATTATTTGCCCAGTCCTGAAGCCGATAATCTACCAACTACTCATATAATAATAAGACAATAGACGTCAAACATGATAAATAACATAACATTTTTTTTTCAATCCATCATCTTAGAGTATGGGCTTGAGACTGTTGATTTGTTGGAATCTTGGATGAACTTAGACCAGAAATTGGTATCCGTCAGGAACAGTTGAATTCAACTCGTGGATTCATAAAACTGAACGAAATTAACATAAGAAAAGCAGATAAAGTTTTTCTTGAGTAATTCCAAGAATATTCAATAGTTTTACAAAATTAAATTATCCTTCATCATTTTTTTTTTCCACGTAAGAGGAAAAACCTTTTATAGGCGCCGCAAGCGGCAGTGTGAGACTCCAGATGTTATTTGGTTACTCACTAAAAAACCTCTCACTCTTCTTGGACTGTTCTTCGTCCTGCCCTTACAGCGTCTCTTAACAAAAGAGATGAGCTGCAAGTGGCCTTCATAGTTGATGGGACCTCATCACTCGTAGTGACCCGAGCAACACTGTTTTCTGCATTCTGTACGCCAAAACCTCGGCCAAGGATGTACAAGCCGGAATAATCTTCAATTCTGTCACATAGTTCGCTCTCATTCCGCCAAGGCATCCTATGATCAGAACGACAATTTTTACTTTATACCCTGGATATAGGGTTCCCAGCTCAAACAGCAAATCCTTGTATTTCTCCCTCTTCTGTTGTTCTTTCATCACCACATTATTTTCAGCTGGGGAGGAAAATTCGACAACAAACAATTCCCTGAGATCTTTGTCCACCAGTACTATATCTGGCTTTATGGCATGGATCTGCCGAGTTGTTGGAAAAGCATAGTTCCAGTAGATTCGAGCTCTATCATTTTCGATGACTGATTCAGTTTCCAGAGGCACAAATGGTAGCACTGGCTTCTTGTCTATACCATAAACTTCTCTCAGATGGAAGTAGAGAATCCGAAGTGCCGCATTGTGTCTTTCTGTGTATCCTGATGAAGCGTGGACTCTGCATTATTATTATCATCATTATTATTATTATTATTATTATTATTATTATTATTATTATTATTATACTGATCCTCCTGGGTCTTCCACAAGGAGACCCCTCATAAGCTCTAAGAGCTTGCCCTGAGTTAGGAGAACCAGTTGTGTTCTGTGTAGGCTTTGTTACTGTGTCCTTACGCCACCTTAGGCACAGCACTGTTAATTTTTGACCCAACAGCGAATGGTGGCGATAACCGTGACTAGAAAATTTCTTTCCTAGCCTCGGAATTGAACTTGGGGCTTCCGCTCCCAAGTCAATTACTCTACCACTGAGCCAATCTCCTTACATGCACATTTTTCGAGATATTCTACATTGAATGTTATCGAATCAGAAATTCCAGAAATTTAACTACCTTTATGGATCCGCAACTCAGCTTTTGAATTCCGAATCAAGCTGCAAGCCACGATATCGTACCTTCTTCTAGGTCGCCACCAATGTAATAAATAAATTTAATGCAGAAGTGTATTAGCACATTGTGAAATCTATGAATGTTTGTAACTTTGTGCCTGAGCCGAATCTGGAAAAATGGTAAACATTTTCCCAATATTTATTTCCAAAACCACAGATCACATCGAGTTGAGAATTGATATTTATGTGTAGAACCACGATTTCAAGGGTCACGTGAAAAGTTATGAGACTCGTAACAATATACAAGCAATAAAAGCGGAAATATTCCTTCTCAAGAAAAGTTCAATATCTGGGAAACTTATCTCCAGAATTCGTTGGAATCTTGCAAGTACACAATAGGCAACGATGGATGTGATATCTGAAGCATACTCCTTTAAAGCTATTTCACGAGAAAGAAATTTGGATTTGAATTTACAATTATCTAGAAAATATGTTAGATTTGTTCACTTCCATTAAAGATCGCTGGATTTATGTTTGGTATGACATGTGTAATGCCCACAGTGTTGTTTTATATTTCACGAAGTTTAACGGCATTACAATCAGCAGATATTGTTGACGTTACGGTCTTCTGATGAAACGTTTAATGCTTTTCTTGATGTTAGTCCATCATTTTCAAGCAATTTTAACTGCAGATTATGTGGAACTTCCAAATCGGAAGCACAACGGAGAGACAAGAACTCAACAGAGATTTTGTGAACTATAATATGGATTTAGCAAAAGATAATAAAATGGACATAATCAATGACTCAATACTCAATAGTATTCCTTCGTTTCACGTGGTAGAAAATTATAACATGGATGTCATGCACGATGTTCTGGAAGGAGTTTGTCACTACAGCTTTAGTCAATCTCTCCAGTATTTCTAAGATAAAAAGCTTCTTGATTTGACAATTCTTAATTCTCGCAAGAAAACTTTCGATTATAGTTCGAAAGAAATTGCGAATATTTCATGCGATATCACAGCCAAACATTTAAAGAAAAAAAAATTGGTTCAAGCACTGACGTGAAGTCAGAAGCTTTTGCACGTATGTTCTATTGTCCATTCTTCTGTATTGGACACCATTAATCGAATTTACCATGGTAAATTATGTTGTCCATTCTCCTGTATTGGACACTCTTACTTCGAATTTACCACGGTAAATTCGAATTAAGTGTCCAATACAGGAGAATGGACGACATAATTAACCATGGTAAATTCGATTAAGGGTGTCCAATACAGAAGAATGGACAATAGAACATACGCGCAAAAGCTTCTGACTTCACGTCAGTGCTTGAACCAATTTTTTTTTCGTGATTTTTTTTTAATTTTCTGGAGGCGCGGTTCTTAAAATTTTTTTTTTCGTCATTTTTTTCAAATTTTCTAGGAGTACGGTTCTTACAGAATTTTAAACACGTCTTTGTGTTGATTTTCTACTACTAGTTACCAAGCTTCAATTCAATCGAATATTTATTTTTTGAGTTATCAAGGAAACAATATTCCAGGTGGATATAACTCGGAAACCGTTAAACCGATTATGCCCAAAAACGAACTCAACTCTCCCTTTCGGATACGCAACCTACCCTGAAAATTGCAAGTCCCTATCTCCTTTGGTTCGAAAGTTATCGAGGCAACGGTCACCCATCTACTGAACTCACACAAGAATGCTCGAATCTCCAACAATATTCAACCGATCGTATTAAAACTTGAAACTTGGCAGTAGAGTTAGGTAATGAACGCTCTTGCAAAATTTCAGCAATTTCAAACGTATAGTTACTGATATATAGAATTTTTTTTTTTTATTTTCAATGATTTATTAAAAATTTTCTACAGATGCTATCCTCACCAAAATTTCGCAAACATTTTCACGTTGGCATTCTACATCTAATAACTATGTTTGAATTCAATCGGTTCAGTATTTTTCGAGTTAATGAGGAACAAAAAACCACCAAATTTCAGAAAATTTCAGATGGCTATAACTCTGAAACCGTTTGGTCGATTACGCTCATAAACAAACTCAAATGTGGCATTCATATGCACAACATAACCTGAAATTTTCAAGCCGCTATCTCTTTCCGTTCTCAGGTTATCGTGACAAAAAAAATATTTTTTAATATATTTTTTTAAATTTTCTAGCCATACGATTCGCCCAAAATTTCACGAACTTGCTTAGGTTCATATTGCTACTCACCAAGTTTCAATTCGATCGGATTTATATTGGTTGAAAACAAAATTATTACTCGGAAACCACTGGGCCGATTATGTCCATTAACGAACTTGTCCGTCGTATTGCGATGCGCCACCCACCCTGAAAATTTCAAGTCGCTAGCTCTTTTCGTTCTCAAATTATCGTGGCAACGGACGGCCGGCCGGCCGGACGGACAGAATCAAATTTGACCTCGGATTCTTCATCGGGGAGTCAAACTTGATCGTTTGAGACCAATTTCGTCAAAAAATTCGAAAGTTACAGACATTTGGGCAAAACTATAACGCGATGTTCCCCAGAACATACGCGCAAAAAAAACTAAAGATGTCCGCAAGAGAAATGCTTGCATTTGCACACTTTCTCCCATTAATAATAATTGGCGATTTGATACCTCGTGATGATCCAGTTTGGCACTTCGTTTTAAATCTCATGCAAATAATTGATTTGATTCTTTGTTATGAAGTAAATGACATAAGTCTTAGTTTGTTAGAAAACAAAATAAAAACACTCAACTCAGAGTATGTTACACTCTTCAATGACTCTTTGAAGCCCAAGTTTCACAATTTGCTTCACTATCCGAGAATTATGTGGCAAGTTGGGCCTCTAAGCAAACTCTGGTGCTTTAAATTTGAGTCGAAGCATAGAAATTTTAAAATGTATTCACACTCTACTCAGTCTCGTAAAAATATTTGTGTGAGTTTAGCCAAAAAAAGTAGGTTGAGGTTTGCTCACCAAATAATAGAGCCGCCAAGTTTGACTAAGGTCGTATTCGGCCCAGAATCAGATGGAAGTTATTACAAGCCTATCATCTCAAATAAATTACATACTGCTTGCGAACTTCTGAATTCAAAAGAAATTCGATTTTATAAAACTATATATTTTCAAGGAGTGGATTACCATTGTGAAAGTTATGTTGGAATGTATGAGAACGAAATAGCGATCTCTAAAGTATTAGAAATAGCTGCAGTAGAAGATAATATATTCCTGTTTGCCCAAAAATTGGTAACTACGAAATATGTTTCACTTTTTCTTAGTTACCAAACGAGAATAGAAGATTTAGGAGGCTTTTAAATAATTCCCATAGATAATATTGTAGGTCCACCTGTCAATTCAATAAAAACAGTTCGAGGGTTGAACATGATTCGTCTTAAAGAATATTTCAAATTTACAAAAAGGGAGATAGGTACAAACTTGGATAACTAAAACGTTTTTTATTTTGTCGGCTACGACACACGCGGTAGAAACATACTTTTGTGTTGTGGTGTGTCGTGTCGTATATGTGATGGGAAACATCTCTTACAAATTGAATAATATATTTTTTTTATTTAGGTTCTGCTAATTGGGAATTTTCTGTCGAGGTCAATAATGCTCAAAAGTTTCGTGTACCCTTATTGACTTCGACAGAAAATTTCCAATTACCAGTACCTAAATAACTAATATAACTAATTAATTACCAGTACCTAAATAACTTGTCAGATATGATTTCCCCACAACATATATGCATATAAGGTGGAAAAAAATAAGGGATGTCGAACCAATATACTTATTATTGGTTCGACATCCTTTTTTTTCCCACCTTAATACATATTATGTAGCTAGCTATTTAAACAATATTTAATGGTTACTAATATTTTCTTTAGCTAATTTTCTTGTTGCATAAATCTGGAGTTGTGAAATAGTTTATAATTATGCTAACCCTTCAATAGTTTAATTTTGGTCAGTTTCAGTAAAAGAATTGACAGCTTATATTGAAGCATAATACATGACAACAAATCAAATAATATAATTATGTAGAAATTATTTCGAATAAATTTAGGTTGGCTCTAGAATGTCGTACGCAAACGGAACTCTAGAAAAAGCTATGACCGATATCTTTGAAAACACTGATTACGAATACTCTCCAACCTATACTAATTTGGACACACAAGACGCATTTACTTCTCAACCACAAACTAGTGCTGAATCAGTAACGGTCTGTAGCAGAGATGCAACCTCAATTTACACTAATTTGGAGACACAAGACGTATTCACTCAACGACCACAAACGAGTACTGCATCAGTATCTGTTTATACCAGCGTTGCAACTCCAACAGCGCCAAACCATGTCTTGGAACTGCAAACATTGCTTGCTGACTGGCAATTGAGCTACCTCTGTGACCCCTTCATTAGTTAGTATATACGGATGATGAATCTAGAGTTAGTTAATTACTCTACTAATATTTTTCAAGTCAGAATATATTCATTTCAACTCTCAAAATGGTGCAAAGACACCAAATAGAACGATTGTTGAAAACATTTGATATGCATACGCAAATCGCCTTCGAACATAATCTCGAGCAATGGAGGTTACAAGTGGCAGTTCCACTAGGATGCTGCCTTAATACACAGCATTGTTCAAATTCAGCTTCACTTTCTCATTCTCCAAAGATTTCGGGAACGTCAACACCTACAGAAGTTAACATCGAGTCGAAGAACACTCTATCTCTCTGTGAAATTTTGAAGGAAACGCCAAACGCACAAATGTGTTGCGAATATTATAAGAAGTTTGGAATATTTTCTGAGGAGCAGAGAACATCACTAATTAACGTAATTGCACGTTACTTAATCGACAAGGGTATATCTTTGACCCTCAAAAGAAGCCACCAGTTAGAAGAAGAGATATTTCACGGTTTTCTTCGGAAAAGATTGTAAGTTTCTGATATATCTTGAGGAAGATACGCTAAAATAATGTACACTTTTCAGAGCTATTATCGAGGATCAGACCGTAGAGGAAGGATATACAACAAATATTGTAACCTGAAAACTTCATTTAAATCTGCCGTAGAAAAACATGTGATGCCAGCTCCTGCAAAAAAGTCTAGATTATCTAGGAAATTTGGTAAGATTAGCTCCCATTTAAATGTACGTATTATAAGTACTTACTCATTACTGTCACGTTCTAGGACATCAAATCGATTTCAACGTCGAAGTTGATGCTAAAGCATGTTAGCGGTCATTAAAATTTGACAATCTGCCAGTTGGTATCTTTGATAATACTTGGAAAGCCTGTTGTCACTACAGGCTCCAAGATATCAGAGATCTGGATTCAACGGAGGAAAAATGGAGTTTTTACAAAACTCCGACAGGATTAAGATTTGTAAGAGATTGTACGAGATCTTTATCTGTAACAAGATTGTATATCGAAATTTATTATAGATTGAAATGGATTATCGAGTATTAACAACATCAGCAACGGACAATGACCCAGATGGCTTACTCAATTCTTTTGGCCTAGCCACCGACCCTCTACTGAAATTTTTGTTGAGTGATCCCAATATCAAGGAAAAGGGCATTAGAAAAATACTCCATCTATTGAAAAACGATGAAAATATAAGTATCAGTTGCCTGTTTAACAGAGTTGGACAAAATTAAATCGTAACAATTAATTAATTGGTTTTTTTGGATGTGAATGAATTGAATAACCATTGAAATTGAATACAATTACTAGTTAAAATAAATTAAATAAATTTCGATTAAGGCTTATTGAACAAAACATTAGAATTGGTTGCAATTGAGACTATTTGAAATAAACATGCTATTTCAATTGAATTCAGTTGCAATTAGATACAATTGCTTCTAAAATTAATGTTCATTAAAATAAAATAATTGAATATTATAGCACATATGTTCATTCAGTAGACGAATATTAATTTTAATAAAGAAAACAGGTTTCTGGTCATTTCACGGAATTACACGCTAAACTTTTCTATTAATGTTAATTGTTTTTTATCAACCGTATTTCATTGCAATGTAAATCAATTTCAGTTCAGTGAGCAGCGATTCAAATTCATTTTTCCTAATTAAAATCAGTTGCATTTGATTTTGGGGTAATTTTAATTAATTGCCCCAAAAATCAATTGCACTTGAAAGCAATTGTGGCAAAATTTGATTACTGCAATTTTTTTCAATCAATGTACCTATATCATCTAATCGAATTTTTTCTCTACTATAGCTTGAAGAAAATTGTTGGTTGATGCCGTCATTGCCATTTATTTTCCATAAAATGCCTATTAGTTTGTCTGTCATTGAACAGACAAACCGATCGGCATTACTATTAAATTGTTTGTTCAATGTCTATTAGTTTTTCTGTAAGTGTATTTCATTTTAGGCGCAAGAGATGCAATTTTATTATGGAGTTTGCACGGATACCTTGTCCCTATTGAAAGAACTATAATAAGGAAAAAAACCACCAGATACACCATTAAGGACTCTCAGGAGTCCTTTTTATTTATAGGAAAATCCTTCGAGGAAGTCAACGATAGAATTTCTCTATTGAAAAAGCAGAATCGGCCCATACAACCATTTGTGTATGCAGTCGCCGATACTATATTTGATGTAAGTGAAGTTTCGGTATATTTTGACGGTTTTTCTTATACCTTTAATGACTTTATAAGAGCTTTAAAATTATATATTTATTCAACCTTGATTTTCCGGTACAATCAATTATGTTTTATAGTTTTATTGAAGCTCATTTTTATAAACTTTAATCACTAAAAACTTATTCGAAGGTGTCCATATTGAGCCATAGACATAGAATAACATGGACTGGCCCTCACGTAACTTTATCACACAGTTCTTTGCGGAATACATTAGAGAGAGAGATGTTATGAAGGATAGAATAATTAAAGGCAAATAATGGTATAAAAATAATGATGTTTTTATACCATGGACAAATACACAAATTGGTAATTGGGGTATATTGGAAAAACTGAATGAATTACAGTAAGGAAATTTATGAGAAATATTTCCATATTATAAGCACAGTAATTTGTGTTATAAGTATCAAAATATTCAGAAACGAGTCTCGGATTGAAATGAAAATGTTTTGCCTTCAACTATTCTGTCTACAAATCACCAAAACACATACACAATACGCGAAACCAAACAATACAGTATACAAGAAAGGTCAGAGGATAAAGAAACCAATGTTTTGTATTCTGTGGTTTTGCCAAACGCCAAATTATAAGAAAATATTCATATACCATGGTTTGCCTTTAACTATTCTGTCTTTTTTCAATGCTGATTTCAATGGTCTCTTTCTCACAACCAGTCCATGTTATTTTATGTCTATGTATTGAGCGAATATTTGAAGGAAGCAGTTTAGATCATATAATTGCTTCAGTTCCTTTCCAAATTTTTTCAGTTGGGAATTTACGAATGTTGACTTTTTTTTTCATTAATTATTGAGATTTTAAAACTTATTTTTTGAGCGTTCAATGGACTCATTCTTTTTACAAATTTAATTTGAAAGTAAACTAGTGATTTGAAAATATTGACTTATTTTGAGCGTTCAATTTTATTTGAACGCAAGCAACTGTTGAGACTGAAAAATGTTACTTATTTCTAGTCGTTTCATAGAATCGTTTGTCGTTATCGCGTTTAATAATTTATGGACTCGTTTTTATTTATTTTTTTTAGTCTAAGTTTTTGCACTTGTTTTTATTTCCTTTTATAGTTCCTTCTTGTTCAGTATGCAGTGTTAAGTTTAGAGATATTAACTTATTTTTTAGGCGTTCCCAAGATACGAATTTATCGTGTTGTACACCTTCAGTTTTCTCCTAAATGTTCAGTATTAAGATTGTTACTTGGTTTTAATATTACATGTTACATGTTACAATGTTGAATTAGTTTTAATTTGATTCTTAAGTATGTATTTGATCATTATACTGCCTTAATGAAATAAATATTTATTTCTTAAGAATAATTCATTTTTGATTTCCTAACCTCCGAACAGTCGGATATTTATTTATACCGTTCAGCTTAATTCAGGTCGTTTGTTTATTTTCACATGAAGTGAAGCTGGGACAAATATTTCTCACATTGGTTTGAAAACAGACGAAAGTAGCAACAAACAAAAAATAAACTTTAATGGCCCCATTTGCAGTTTCTTCATATAATCACATGAATCAGTATAGTGAAAACTTGAAAATATGTGAATTTCTTTTTTTCTACTAATTTCATTTTTGAAATTTCAATAATCATAATAATAATCATAAATAAATAAATCATTCAAGAATATTCATAAATAAATAATTATCTAATAACAGAACGATAATTTCAGTGAATCTTTCAGTTCTTTGTTGTTCAATCAAAGAATTTCGAGCTTTGATAATGGCATCTTAATAATTTTAAACAAATACATTTCTGATCAAATGAATATATTTCTAATTTAATTGTTTTTGCGCGTATGTTCTGGGGAACATCGCGTTATCATTTTGCCCAAATGTCTGTAACTTTCGAATTTTTTGACGAAAATGGTCTCAAACGATTAAGTTGGACTCCCCAATGAAGAATTCGATGTCAAATTTGATTCTGTCCGGCCGGCCGGCTGGCCGTCCGGCCGTTGCCACGATAACTTGAGAACGAAAAGAGCTAGCGACTTGAAATTTTCAGGGTGGGTGGCGCATCTCAATACGACGGACAAGTTCGTTAATGGGCATAATCGGCCCAGTGGTTTCCGAGTAATAATTTTGTTTTCAACCAATATAAATCCGATCGAATTGATACTTGGCGAGGAGTTGTAGAATATAAACCTAAGCACGTTTGTGGAATTTTGTGCGAATCGTATTGCTAGGAAATTATTAAAAAATGATTGAAAGATATTTTTGTTGTCACGATAACTTGAGAACGGAAAGAGATAGCGGCTTCAAGTTTTCAGGTTAAGATGTGCACTAGAATGCGACATTTCAGTTTTATTATGAGCATAATCGGTCAAACGGTTTAAGAGTTATAGCCATCTGAAATTTTCTGAAATTTGGTGGTTTTTTTGTACCTCATTAACTCGAAGAATACTGAACCGATTGAATTCAAACATGGTTATTAGTTGTAGAATGCCAACGCGGAAATATTTGCAAAATAAGGTGGGGATTTTATTATTATTATTATTGATAAGGGGGTTACGTTGCACCGCGACCTTGAGATCTATTGTGCCCCCCAACAGAGCTGTTCTCACCATTACGCCATCTACAGCTCGCCCTCCAGTTCCAGAGTATAAATGAATTTGTAGAAAATTTTTAATAAATCATTGAAAATAAAAAAAAAATTCTATATATCAGTAACTAATAGTTTGAAATTGCTGAAATTTTGCAAGAGCCTTCATAACCTAACTCTACTGCCAAGTTTCAAGTTTTAATACGATCGGTTAAATATTGTTGGAGATTCGAGCATTCTTGTGTGAGTTCAGTAGATGGGTGACCGTTGCCTCGATAACTTTCGAACGAAAGGAGATAGGGACTTGCAATTTTCAGGGTAGGTTTCGTATCCGAAAGGGAGCGTTGAGTTCGACTTTGGGCATAATCGGCCTAATGGTTTCCGAGTTATACCCACCTGGAATATTATTTCCTTGATAACTCAAAAAAAAATTGGTTCAAGCACTGACGTGAAGTCAGAAGCTTTAGCGAATTTACCATGGTAAATTCGAATTAAGAGTGTCCAATACAGGAGAATGGACAACATAATTTACCATGGTAAATTCGATTAAGGGTGTCCAATGCAGAAGAATGAACAATAGAACATACGCGCAAAAGCTTCTGAATTCACGTCAGTGCTTGAACCAATTTTTAAATGAAATTTCAATACTGATCAATAAATAAATTTATTGATTCATTGATTTATAATTACTTATTGAATATCATTTTCAAACAATTAAACTGATAATAGATTAATTTGAATAGGAATTTATCTGTTTATTGTTATTCAGATTCCATTCTTAAACAACGAAATTCTTTTTTGAAACAACGAAATTTCTGAATGTGTCAGTCAAATTATTTCATTGAGCAATAAACATCATTCGCTCAATCAAAGAATACAGTACGCAGCAGCATGGTTTTTTTTTCATTGAAAAAATGAATTTCATTCATCATATCATCGAATTTCTTTCGTTAATCCAGTTAAATTGTTTCGACGACAAGACGAAGTACTCTCGTTGGACCAATGAATTTGTTTCGACAAATCAAAGAAATCATTTATGTGACGCAACTAAACTATTTCTTTAAGACAACGAAATTATTTCTTTGCAGCAACGAAATTATTTCTGTGACATAATGAAATTATTTCTTTTACACAATGAAATTATTTATGTGACAAAACGAAACTATTTCTTCGACGCAACGAAATTATTTCATTGAGGCAACAATATTCAATCACTAAAGTGAGGAATCTTTACGTTGTAGCAACGATTTTCTTTCGTGGATGCAATGTAACTTTTTCGTTGGAGCAATACATTTATTTCGTTGAAGCAACGTTTATATTTCGCTGAAAGGATGAATTCTTCTCGTGAGAGCATCGATTCTTTTCCGTTGAATCAATGATTCATTCTCGTTAAAGCAACGAATGCGTACGTTTCGTTAATGAATTATTGTCATTTAAAGTATATTTTACATAGTGTTGTTTCGTTTACCCAACGAATTTTTCTTGTTTCAATGAAAGCATTGATTAGTTCATGAAATCAAGTTCGTTTAGCCAATGAACCCCATCTTTGGCGCAGAATTAACGGAAAAATTCATCAGCGCAATATTCACTTGTAACAGAAGAGTTTCATTTTTATATCAGGATATACAGTGTGGAAAAGCCAAATGGAATAAATTCATTATCTTGGTTACTGTACATATTCATGGAAAATCCCGAACACCTCGGCAACATCCTTACATCAAATCAAAAATTTATTTCAACATTATTCAACATTTCAGGAGTGATCGACCTAATCACACGATCTTTTAGGTAATTCAAATCAAATGTTTTAGTTTTGTACACAATGCTCTTAATATATCCCCTTAAAAAGAAATCTAATGGGTTAAGATCAGGGGACCAGGATGGCCATTCGAGCTTTCCCCTCCTTCCTATCAACCCTATGCTACCGATTTGGAAATATTGCGTCCACATACTGCCGGACATTGCGTTGGTTATGTGGTGGTGCTCCATCCTGTTGGATTTTTTCAGGATTTTCTTGATCTGGATATAAATTTGTCAAAGTTTTAACGACATAATTTTGAAGTAGAGCTAGATATTTACCGCCATTCAAATTGTTCTCAATGAAAAAGGGGCCTATGATATGGTTTCGAATATTTCCTGCCCAAATTGTCATTCAGGGCCGATACCTACCGGTTTCATGGCTGTTACTAATAATCAGCGGAACTTAGTCACTGAATGAGAAACAGAGGAGCTCTAGGTAACCCATATATTGAGAACTACTGGAGAGAAGAATCATACCAGTGCCACTTCCTTACGAACTCCTGTGATTCGGAAACCTTATGCGATATTCATTGACACTCATTATTTGTGGGAATATTTGTTGATGTGTTATATATATAATGTAATATATACTGATTTAGAAACTGCAACACCCAGAAGAAGCTGTTTAAATTTAGTTTTTTTTGGTAAAACATAGATAGTATAGCAAGGAGAAATTGATTGAAATTTGGAAAAAAAATGTTTAATAAATTTGTTAAATAATGTGTTCTTGGCATTGATGCAATAAGATGGTCTATTTCTTCTTGAGGGATACTATCCCAAGCTACCTGTAGTTCATGTATAAGAGCCGCCAAAGTCCGTGGGGGCTGGGGTAAATTACCAAGCCTTCTACACATGATGTCCCAAACATGCTCTATGGGCGAAAGATCGGGGGATCTGGGCGGCCATGGCAAAAGGTGACCTACTTGCATGTGCAATAGCACCCCATACCATAACGCCTACTGTCTGGTGTACATGACGCTCAATATCAAACTGAGGTTCACGTCTTTCTCCCCGACGTCGTCTAACCCTTCTTCGGCCATCATGTGCACCCAAGGAGAATCGAGATTCATCAGAAAAGACGACCTAATGCCATTCCACATTCCAATGTTGTCGTTCTCTGCACCCCTGCAATCGTTGACGGCGATTCTCATCCGTCAGAGGTAACACAAGATTAGGTCGATAATGCTGCATTCTAAAAGACCTTATCTGGCGGTAAACCGTTCGGACAGTGACAGGATGGCCTTGTTCTCATAACCACTCATCAGCCAAAGATCGAGTGGTCGCAAATCGGTCTCTAATAGCCATAAGTCTTAGACGTCGATCTTGAACTTCATTTGTGTCCCTTCGACGTTCGGTACCTACTCTTCTTCGATTTTTGGCATTATCAAACGACGCTTGACAACATCTCATAACAGTAGTTGGATTTCTGTACGTACAGTTAGCGATTTCTCGAAATGACAAACCCCGCCTCCCGTAGACCAATAATCTTACCTCTTTCACATTCACTTAGCTGGCGATAAATCCTGCGTACACGTGCTCTAGGCATTTTAACAACAACTAAACATCGACTTCGTATCTCCTCGAACAGCTGGTTGATTGTAAAATTTAAAAAAATTGCAAAAAACTACTACTATATGTAAGTAACGAAAAATGTTTGCATGAAAAAACCTTCACGATTTTTTTCTCCAAATGTTAATCATTTACTCCTTGCTATACTATCTATGTTTTACCAAAAAAAAATTAAACTTTAAACAGCTCCTTCTTGGTGTTGCAGTTTCTTTGTCAGTTAGTATATGTGTTGATGGTTAAAAACGAAGAATATTACAGCGTGTGTCATTTAGTTATTAGCAGTTAGCTACAGTTTACCTCATTATATGTTTACTCTGTACGAATCAGTGAATTTGTTCATTATGATTATCAATTAATTATGCTCTATTTCGACTCGCCCATGAATGGATTCGAATTGGAAATTGGATTATTTCAGTGAAATATTTTCTTAAACCCAATGAAAATTCTCGTAATAGCCTGAAATGTCCTTCGAGATATTTATTCTGATCGATTGAAACAAAAGGATAAAAAGTTAAGGATGCGTTGGACCGTGAGGTACCAAGTTCCATACCTGGCTAGGAAATAAAGTTTCTACTCAGACGGTGGCGGCCATCATAAAAAATTAACAGTGCTAGGTAGCACAAGAACACAGTCTACACAGAGATTATGAGTTGTCTCCTCTGAAGACAAAGGATTTTCAGCATAATCAATACAAGCAAAACTTTACGTAGTAGTGTTCTGCGATCGGTAGTTCACGTGTTATGCAGAAAAAAATAAGAAAAACTTACTGAAAACCGCGAAACATGCAGACACGAATAAAGAGAATTAGTTCATAATTATATTCTGATTAGGAAATTCTAAATTCGTAAAATTTCCCGCGTCTTTCCTGTTTCCGAGACGGAATTCAATATTTAAAATTATCTCATAATTACTCACTTATTTGTGGGAATTGTATGTATCCTATTTTTGTCTTGTAGCTTATAACACACTTCACAGAAAGAACTGAGACCTAAATGGAAGATGATGGTAAATACGACAAAAAGATAACATCAAACGTAGGAAAGGATGATAATATTTACAGTTGGCTTGCTTGATTGAAAGATCGCCATTGTCTGTGATTTCAATTAGAATTCTTCTGCATTATTGTGGATTTAGACGGACGTTATCTGTTGAAGAATTTATTGTGTTTGTTTGAGCCATATTGTCCCGCTTATTTTTCTGCACATGCCTGGATTAAAAGAATTGACAGTCTGAATTAGAACGAAATATCTAATGTCTTCGAGATACCCAACAAAATATGGAATTCTGTGTTGATTTCTGTTTTCAGTTAAGAATCTGTGCATCTTTTCTATTTCCAACAGGACTGGCTAATTCGAAGCTTTAATATTTCCGAACACCCTTTAAACAAACTCAACTAGATGTTACTTGATGCTAGCTTCGCTTTGCACGGGTACAATAATATATTCTAAAACAAGTTGCAGAATGGGCTCCTATTAATACACGAATGCGAAATTCGAAAACGAGCGACGAAGAAGCGAGTTTTCGAACGCATGAGTGTTGGAATTGCCTTCTGCAACGAGTATTAGACGATATTTTCTCTATTTCAGGCAAGTTTTGCACAATACTGTTGAAATTTAATCAAAAATTCGGATTATACATCCTAGTGACTTCTGTATTGTATCTTGGTAGTTGGTGTGACTGTTACGAAAGTTGACAGATTACGGAATTTGAATTTGAAACGTACGTAGGGCATGGATATCAGATTTAAAACAGTTTTCTGATAGCTTGAATCATTCAAAATTAGCAAGAAGGAAATCTCTAGTACCATATTTTTTAATGAAAATAAAGCTTTTCCTCAACAATTATTTCACTATATCCAGATTATATTGTATTGTCAATTGACGTGTGTTGAAAGTGGATAGAATTGAATGTCAGTGCTGACTACCATAAAACGAAAAATATAACTAGAAACAATGCGGGAATGAGTTCATTCCAGCACTGTTTTCAGTGCTGGAATGAACTCATTATACGATACTGAAATAGAGAAATATATTTTCATTAACGATAAATATTATAACCAAACATTCTTTACGGCCAAGGGTACCGTACCTTCCTTAACCACCTTTTAGATCATCTATTTCTCAGCAAATTAGAACATGAAAAAATACTTAAAAATTGAGTCATGCACTGTTCTATTGTTTATTCACCTCTATTCGACACTCTTAAACCAATTTACTATCGAGTGCGGTTGGCTCAGTGGTAGAGCGTTTGACTTTGGAGTCGTAGGCCCCAAGTTCAATCCCGAGGCTGGGAGTGAAATTTTCTAGTCACAGTAATCGCCACAATTTACTGTTGGGTCGGTATAATAATAATGATATGATATGAATAATAATATAGACCGTTTTCTCAGCAGAATAATACATTTCGTACCATTTAAATGGCAGACTTGAGTACTGAGTTTAAGATCACAGAATTTTTAGTTCGAAATTTGAATTCGTTAAATATACGAAAAAACTTGTGTGGCAAATAATGTTGGTATACGATATAAACGAAATGCCGCGAAAATTAGCACGTCGGCATTCTACAAGTAATTAACGTTTCAATTGCATCGGATATGTATAATATTTTGAATTATAGAGGAAATTACAACAAAACTTCAGATGACTATAACTCCAAAACCGTATGGCCGATTATGCCTATTAGAGAACTTATGTGTCGGATTCGGACGCGCAACCTACCCTGAAAATTGCAAGTCGTTATCTCTTTGCGTTCTCAAGTTATCATATCAAGTTAAATTGTAAGCCCCTATCTCCTTTTGTTCGAAAGTTATCGAGGCAACGGTCACCCATCCAGCTACTGAACTCACACAAGACTGCTCGGATCTCCAACAATATTGATCCAATCGTGTTCAAACTTGGAACTGAGCAGTAGAGTTAGGTGGTTTAGAATGATCCCGCAAAATTTCAGCGATGTCGGACGAATAGTTTCTGATACATAGAACTTTTTCAATGATTTTTTTGAAATTTTCTTGTGATACGATCCACACGAAATTTCGAAAGAATTTTTGCGTTGGCTTTTTACAACTAATAACCATGTTTGAATTCGATCAGTTCTGTATTTTTCGAGTTATTGAGGAAATAACAACCAAATTTCAGATGGGACTCCGAAATCGTTTGGCCGATTATGCCCATAAATGAACTCAAATGTCGCATTCAGATGCAGAACCCAGCCTCAAGGCACTATCTCTTCCCGTTCTCAGGTGATCGTGACATATCTTTCAATAGTTTTTTTTTAATTTTCTAGTGATGCAATTCTCACAAAATTTCATAAACGTCCTTAGGTTTGTATTCCACAACTACTCACCAAGTTTCAATTCGATCGGATTTGTATTGGTTGAAAACAAAGTTATTACTCAGAAACCATTTGGCCGATTATGCCCGTTAACGAACTTGTTCGTCGTATTGGAATGGTGAAAATTTCAAGGCGCTATTTCTTTCCGATCTCAAGTTATCGTGGCAACGGTCGGTCGGCCGGACGGTTTAAATCTAGATTTTGACTTGGGTTTTTGTAATTTTCATTAACATTAAAACTGAATCAGTGTGCAGGAGAGAAACTGTAATTATAAAATTATTAGAACCTGCTATAACAATATTAATAGGTGCCAACAAACCTATCAACTGAATTCACATCTGGAATCACAGATTCGGTGCATGTAGCAACAAAGGAAGTACAAGGTATAACGATGCTACAAAATAGATTGTCTTGAATACATACTTGATAATGTCCCAGGAACATCTTCATTTTATATCTTACTCCATATTCCGATAAAATCATCTGAACGGGATAGTTATAAAAGATGTCTAGAGTGAATTGCAAAACACTATACCTCCGGTTCGATATATCCATAAATTCAATTTTCATGAGGTAAATATCAAGAATCCAATTAAAACTTGTATGAATACTGCAATATTGTGCATATGTCGTTAATGTTCTCTTTAAACTTGAGAATATTCAATTCATTAAACTACGTCTAATATAACATATATGATTGATTTTCAACCACGCATAGTTTTGGATATCGATAGAAATGCATCAGAGAAACTGTTTTCCAACCTCTTGGGAAACTGACATTTGCAGTAAATAGATATATTTACCATATGAATATAGACAAATGTGCTCCACTTATTCTACCGCCTTTCACTGCACCTTGTGAATGTCACCCCCTATTCTGTGCCACATATAGGTATGTGGTTCTATGCAAATTTTGCCGATCAACTAGAAAAATTGGCACACTATACTGAATATTATTTGTCTATTTTTGCCCAATATCTCCGAGAATCTCCGAGATCTGATCTGGTTTAAATCTAGAAATTCGCTGTAAAATAAGGTTTTAAAGGTTCGTGCAAAGTTTCGGCGATATCTGACAAAAATTTTCAGACATTTAGCACACAGTGCTTATCAATTTGACAAAATGTCTGTAATTTTTGAATATTTGGATGAAAATTAGATTTGGGTTGACTCGCTGATCAAGAATCCGTGGTGAAAATCGATTTTGTCGAACAGAATGAGCTAGACAGTTGACATTTTCAGTGTAGGTTTGGGAGATTAATATCTTGGTTTAGTTCATTATTGCGCAAAGTCGACTTGAGGGTTTCGGAGTGACGAAAAAAAAAATTTTTTTTTCATTGCAAATTTCAAATGGATTTTGTTGAACATTTAGTATCATCATAATAATCCATGGATATAATTCCCAACTTTGAGAAAGCTATACTTTCGCAAATATGATTAGTCACAGTTTGAATAATAGCGCCAAAGCTTCTGTCCACAGGGCTTTCAAACATTTTTTAAAATGTTCTAGTCAAACAATCTCCATGAAATTATATAAAGGTCTCCGTGTCGGTATTATTCAACTAACTACCAAGTTTTGCACATCAATATTTTCGAGTTATCGAAGAAAACAATAATTCAGAAGGCTATAACTCCAAAACGACTAGGCGGATTTTTACCATTAAGGAAGGAACTCCTTCGACTTATTCGGTCCAAACCTACCCTGTGAATTTTAACAGTAATTCAATTCGTTCGAGAGTAATCGTGCTGACGAGTAACAGAACAGATGGACGGAAAAAGGTTTCCAAGCTTTCACGTTCCACTAGAAAACAAGCAATAAATTCTAGAATATTTTTAAGAAGGTTAATGTAAAAGACGTTTTCAAGTTTCCACAAAAATTGAACAGCTTCTAGGAAATACTTTCGATAACACTCCGGTTTAAATCGTGTAAATACAGTGAGCGTTGAAAGTATCCTATATGCTCTTTATACCTTGTGAGACTATTTCTGGTTGTTTGCCGACGTAGAACTTGCTGCAATTTGAACATCTAATTTCATTATAGAGATGGCTTCAAAAATATGGAATAATATTTGTTATTCCTTCCTCCTTCAGAAATATCGAAAATTGATTTGATAGGTCTAAGTAATTTATTTTTAAAGGATAATTTCATCGTATTTCTTATTGTGCTACCATTTTCCGTTACCAAGCAGTGGGGTCGTCAATTTGTGAAATTGCAAGCCCCAATTTTTTCTTGCCATGGATATATCATTAAATTCTTAACTAAGCGATGCACATATTACGTTATTTGGGTCAATAATCCTCGGTATATTAATTGTTTAAATTAATAATAATAATAATTTATATTTTTTTATTACAAAAAAGATAGTTGAAGATGTCTAGCCCAGGCAAATTAGTACCCTAGCCCCTAAAAATTGCTCCAGAGCTGGAAATCATTTTAACCCCTTTTGGGGGTCCTGAATAACAAGTATATGAGTTTGTGACGGTTACTAGTTTGTCCTTCAGATTGGAGAGGCTGAAAACCGGGAGATTTTCACACTTTTTGCGCGTATGTTCTGGGGAACATCGCGTTATCATTTTGCCCAAATGTCTGTAAGTTTCGAATTTTTTGACGAAAATGGTCTCAAATGATTTAGTTCGACTCCCCAATGAAGAATTCAAGGTCAAACTTGATTCTGTCCGGCCGGCCGTACGGCCGTTGCCACGATAACTTGAGAACGGAAAGAGCTAGCAACTTGAAATTTTCAGGGTAGGTGGCGCATCCCAATACGACGGACATGTTCGTTAATGGGTATAATCGGCCCAATGGTTTTCGAATAATAATTTTGTTTTAAACCAATATAAATCCGATCGAATGGAAACTTGGTGAGTAGTTGTAGAATATGAACCTAAGCACGGTTGTGAACATGTGTGCAAATCGTATGGCTAGAAAATTATGACAAAATTATTAAAAAATATTTTTTTTTGTCACGATAACTTGAGAACGGAAAGAGATAGCGGCTTGAAGTTTTCAGGTTAGGATGTGCATCAGAAGGCGACATTTCAGTTTGTTTATAAGCATAATCGGCCAAACGGTTTTAGAGTTATAGCCATCTCAAATTTGGTTGTTTTTTCTCCTCATTAACTCGAAAAATACTAAACCGATTGAATTTAAACATGGTTATTAGTTGTAGAATACCAACGCGAAAATTCTTGCAAAATTTCGTGAGGATAGTATCTGTAGAAAATTTTCAAAAAATCATTGAAAATCAAGAAAAAATTTTATATATCAGTAACTATTCGTCTGAAATTGCTGAAATTTTGCAAGAGCCTTTAGAACCCAACTTTACTGCCAATATTTAAGTTTTAACACGATCGGTTAAATATTGTTGGAGATTCGAGCAGCCTTGTGTGAGTTCAGTAGATGGGTGACCGTTGCCTCGATAACTTTCGAACAAAAGGAGATAGGGACTTACAATTTTCAGGGTAGGTTGCGTATCCGAATGGGAGAGTTAAGTTCGTTTTTGGGCATAATCGGTTTTACGGTTTCCGAGTTATACCCACCTGGAATATTATTTCCTCGATAACTCAAAAAATAAAGATTCGATCGAATTGAAGCTTGGTAACTATTAGTAGAAAATCAACATACATACGTGTTTAAAATTTTTTAAGAAACATACCCCTAGAAAATTTGAAAAAACTGACGAGAAAAATTTTTTGTAAGAACCGTAACCCTAGAAAATTTCAAAAAAATTACGAAAAAAAGATTTGGTTCAAGCACTGACGTGAAGTCAGGAGCTTTGATCGAATTTAAACTTGGTGAATAGCGGCTTGAAATTTTCAGGTTAGGTTGTGCATCTGAATGCGACATTTGAGTTCGTTTATAAGCATAATCGGCCAAACGGTTTTAGAGTTAAAGCCATCTGAAATTTGAATGAATTTTGTTCCTCATTAACTCGAAAAATACAAAACCGATTGAATTCAAACATGGTTATTAGTCGTAGAATGCCGACGCGAAAATTGTTGCAGAATTTGGTGAGGATGGTATTACTAGAAAATTTCAAAAAAATTATTGAAAATAATTGAAAAAAATTCTATATATCATAAACTAATCGTCCAGCATGGCTGAAATTTTGGAAGAACCTAACTCTACTGCAGAGTTCCAAGTTTGAACACGATCGGATCCATATTATTGGAGAACCGAGCAGCCTTTTGTGAGTTCGGTAGCTGGATGCCAATCGTCGTATGATATGTTATCTATGGTCGTATTTTTGCGAGAACGTGCAAAAACATGAATGTCATGATGACATATTTTTGCGCGTATGTTCTTGGGAAAATCGTGTTATTTCATCAAAAATCTATGGGAGATGATAGCCCTACATTAACGGTCAGACCTGGTTTTGAAAGAGATCCTCCTTAGGAGGAGGCAACTAAATATTGAAGGGATTTCTATGAACAAAAGTGAATATCTTTGAGAAATAGAGAAGGCGATTCTTCTTCAAGAGATCCATGTGCCTTCAGAGGAGTATATTTGTGAGAGGGGACTTTTGAGAGGTTATGTATTATTTTTAATATGATATCGCTAAAATTTTGCTGAAGGCTTCAAAACTTAACTTTAAATTAACCACACTTTCTGATCTTGTAAGGTGAGAGGCTCATTTGTGGATATTAAATATGGTGATGGGTAGAGAGGAATTTAACGCCAGTTTTTCTATCACTAATGAGAATATATCTTTATGTTTCACCTCATCACCTTTGGATCTATCAATGGACATTTATTGGATAAGAATAAGTAATTGAATATTACTGGAATTCAATTGAATTTCATTCAATATGTTAGTAACTAAACTTATAATTTTCTTTACTTTGATTATTTAAATATGACATTAATTCTAGTAATATTTTTCAAGAATAATTATGTATTCTTCTCCTAAAGAAGAATTGAAGGTAGACAATAATGTGTTATTTTTTTCATCATTGCTTTCTATCCTGACTTCACGAAAAAAAAATTGGTTCAAGCACTGACGTGAAGTCAGGAGCTTTTGCGCGTATGTTCTATTGTCCATTCTCCTGTATTGGACACTTTTAATAGAATTTTCCATGGTAAATTATATTGTCTGTTCTCCTGTATTGGACACTCTTAATCGAATTTACCATGGTGAATTCGATTAAGGCTGTCCAATACAGGAGAATAGACTATAGAATTCACCATGGTAAATTCGATTAAAAGTGTCCAATACAGGAGAATGGACAATAGAACATACGCGCAAAAGCTCCTGACTTCACGTCAGTGCTTGAACCAATGTTTTTTGAGAAAATTACATTTAGCGTCTAATGGCAAAGTTGATGTATCAACTCAGCCGCAATCGCCCGTCAAAGATGAGCTATTTAACAAACTTAGCTCAAAAGTTGACAACACCAAATTTTAACGCTCTTAGGCCGAAAATGACTGCACCGCTTGAAAATGGCATTGCGCTTAGCTTATAGCAAATTCAATTGTGAATCAGATTCTTCCTGAAATTCGAAATTTGCTTACTTCTGTGCTGAGATAGGAAGCCCAAAGAGTTCGTAGCGCCAAATTTCTGCTTAGTCAGTCCAACGCAGGAAACTGAGAATGAGATTTTTGCTGATTATATCAGAGTGTATATTTATAACTAATGAAAAAATGTGTTTATAATTTACAATTAATAGGGAGTTATTTATAGGGCTTCACACGAGACGAGAGTATAAAAAATCTCGTCTCGCTCTCGCCAATTCCCAAAAAATTAAGACTCGTTTAAGTCTCGTTCTCGTCTCGTTATCAGTTGTCGCGTCTCGTCTCGCTTAATTCTGAATAACGATAATAAATATTATAACATATATAAATGAAATGGTACCTATACAATAATGAATGATTTTGTCAAGCAATATTTATTACGCTCTTATACAAAAATATTTGTACATGTACATATTATTTTTAATTTTAAACACTGATAATTTCAACTTTTAAATTATTTGATGACCAAGAATTCAAACATAATCACACTTGCATCACATCATTTTTCAATGATGTACGTGTTTTTGCCATGATCATACCTGCTGTGGAAAATAATCTTTCAAGAGGTACGGATGTAGCCATTAACTATAAAGAACTTTTTCATCACTCTCCACCACTGTAAAATATTTTGATTCCTATCTGCTCTTTCTAACAGCAAATATTTTTCAAACTCAGCTTTCCAATATTCCGAAAGTTTTGTTGGTGTTTTAGATAGGCTATCGATGTCGATACATTTTTTTAAAGAATTGAAAAATTTGTTATTGTTTTCAGAGAATACCTTCCCAGTGGGTGGATCATTGAGGGTGTTCTTGGCCTATTCCTCATAACACTTTTGTAAACATTGAATAACTTAATTTCTTTACCAGTTTTAATATACGTAGTTACACAGATGTATACAATAATTGTTCACATCTTCACCACAAGGAGCACAAGAGAATAAATTTCACCAGATGTTCAGATAGAGACGAAAACTCAAAGCATTGGGATTTAGGGGCAATGAAAGTTGTCCGTTATGTATTGAATTCATAATGGCATCCGTTTTTATGGTTGTGAATTCTATTGGCGCTCTTGTGGACTGTAATTTTCGAATTTTTGGATGAAAATGGTCTTAAACGATTTGGTTCGACTCACTAATGAAGAATACGTGGTCGAAATCAATTATGTCCAGCCGTCCGGTCCGGCCGGTCGTTAACACGATAACTCTCGAACGGAATGAGGTAGACAGTCGAAATTTTCAGAATTCATTATTAGGCAAAATCGGTCAGATGGTTTCAGAGTAACAAAAAAAAATATTTTTTTTTTACCTTACAAATTTCAGAATAACTTTTTCTCAAGATGCAGTTTCAATATACAAATCCATTGATGTCATTTTTAACTCTAGCGAGCTAATTCTTTCGGAGATATGATTTTTCAAAATTTCAATAATAAATCGTACTTCTGTGTTTTCACAGAATGCGATAATTATTCTTTCTATGAGTTATTATAATACGATCTGTGTTGATGCATGTCAACTTATTTTCCTGAGATATGAATTGTCAAATTTTGATATTTAATGCCCATGGTTAATCCATATGATGATGGGAATGGTAATGGTAAGTTAATAATATTGAGTTCAGAATATCTCCAGTAAGAACAAAACTGAAATATTGGCTAAAGTTTCAATTGATATAATATAATTTTCAGAGTGGATTTGAGGAAAAAATATATCGTTCTAAATAGAATTGAGGAACGAATATCTCGGATGAGTTCGTTGTAGGGTGCAGAATTGGTTTATTGGTTTTGGATTAATAATTTTTGGCGCTCTTGTTGAATTTGAATTCTTTTATTATGTTTGAATTTAAATTCTGCTATTATGAAGTTCTATCATAAGAATCCATTGACATAATTCCCAACCCTTACCAATTCTTTCGAAGATATGATTTGTCAAAGTTTGAACAAGAGCGCCAAAGCTCCTGTCCACAGGGCTTGAACCAATTTTTTTTTCTTGAAAAATAATCTCAATTATCGCAAGGTCATAACGAATTAATAATCTTCTAAAAAATCGTATATTTCTAGAACGATCGATGCACAATATAGATAAAATATATTGGTAATTATTCTTCACATACAATCGTTTTCTGTGGGTGTTGAAAAAAGACGAGTCGTATACAGGGTGTTTGGTAGATGGTTGTAGGCATTTCAAGGAACGTTAGGGGGGTTCGTTACCAACATTTTGAACCACATATACTTATGTACCAAGTCTCATGGTTTTTGAGATATCGACCAAATTGTATTTTATCGATCTCAATAAGAGATCGTGCGCTAAAAGGCTAATAAAAAATTGTTTATGAGTTTTAACATGTTTATTTTTTATGATTTGCATTGCTAACGTATCTATTCACTAAATTAATAAGGCAAAAAAGCATACTTGATGACAATAAACAAAAAAAAACACAAAAATATTGACCCACAATGTGATTTACCGAACAATCTCACAACTTTCAGAGCCTATAAAAAGAAAAGTACACGTGCTATTCAATTTCAAACACGTGTAAAAACTTCCTTAACTCGTAACCTATACAATGGTGTATGAATAACACAGCTATGTTATCTACAACGGGATCTAACACCACCGCACCTCTCTCAATCCTAGAATTTGGCTAAGTTAGCGAACCCACCATTACGGGTTTCACAAAGCTTGGATCAGCTTGATTGTGGATTTATTTCGATGGTTCCATCAAAAATGAACTGAGAATATACATAGAATCACACTGATTTGGAAATCAAGAGCTGTCAAACGTTTGTGAAACCCACCGATAATAGTTTTGGCAGTAATTCCTCCGTCTTAAGTTGCGTTAAGTGCTGCTTTGGACTATTTAGTAAGTCTAGCAGTGATGGCTACATTTGCAAACCATGAGTATGCGGACATAATCTTTATGTATGGGGCTGCTAATGGCAATGCCACCCAAGCTCGAGAGTTGTACGCAACACGCTTTTCTAATAGAAGAACTCCCAATGCACAAGTGTTTCGCAACACTTTCATTAGGTTTCGTGAAACAGGCAATCTGCATCGCAGGGAGCCTGGTATTGCTGTACCGCAATATCACGTTGAAGTTGATGAGCAAATATTAGAAGCATTTAACCGTGACCCTACAACAAGCGTGAGGAAAGTGGCAAGACAACTAAATTTGTCTACTTGGAAAGTGTGGTCTGTGGTGCACGCAGAAAGAAAATATCCATTCCACTACACTCCTGTGCAAGGATTAGAAGAAGGTGATCCTATTCGGCGTACTATTTTTTGCCGGTATTTACTAAATCAAGACATGGAAGATGGCACATTTTTAAAAAGGATTCTCTGGACGGATGAGTCCAAATTTGACAAAGACGGTATAACGAACTTCCACAACCTCCACTACTGGGAGCATAAAGGAGGGAATCCACACAAAAAAAAACAAGTGTCTTCCCAAAGACGGTTCAGTGTTAATGTCTGGGCGGCAGTAATCGGCAGAACGTTCATCGGGCCGCACTATCTGCCGGACAATCTAAATGGGACAAGTTATCTACAATTCCTGGAAACTGTTTTAATAGGATTACTGGAGGACATTCCCCTAGAAATTAGGCAAACAATGATTTACCAAAATGATGGATGTCCAGCACACTTCGCAAGGCCCGTCCGGGAGTATTTCGACAGAAATTATCGAAACAGATGGATTGGACGAAACGGGCCCATATTGTGGCCCGCAAGGTCCCCGGACATAACGCCCGTAGACTTTTATGTCTGGGGAAGATTGAAACAATTAGTTTACGACGAGGAAATTGTTACCAGAGACCACTTGGTTAGAAAAATCAACGCGGCTTGCGAACAGTTAAAAGGTGAAATGAGACTGAAAGTAACAACAACAGAAATAAGAAGACGAGCACGGGCCTGCATAAGAAATGGTGGTTCACATTTTGAGCATCAGCTGTAATTATTTTGAAATTTTGAACGCATTGATCAAATTGTTTTTAAATTTTTTTTTTAATTTTTCTTGATTTGTTCCCGTTTACATCTGATTATTACTAATATTGTGTACCTTTTAATAATGTATTGTTATCAATTTGAAAAGAAGACAAGTTAAGGAAGTTTTTACACGTGTTTGAAATTGAATAGCACGTGTACTTTTCTTTTTATAGGCTCTGAAAGTTGTGAGATTGTTCGGTAAATCACATTGTGGGTCAATATTTTTGTGTTTTTTTTTGTTTATTGTCATCAAGTATGCTTTTTGCCTTATTAATTTAGTGAATAGATACGTTAGCAATGCAAATCATAAAAAATAAACATGTTAAAACTCATAAACAATTTTTTATTAGCCTTTTAGCGCACGATCTCTTATTGAGATCGATAAAATTCAATTTGGTCGATATCTCAAAAACCATGAGACTTGGTACATAAGTATATGTGGTTCAAAATGTTGGTAACGAACCCCCCTAACGTTCCTTGAAATGCCTACAACCATCTACCAAACACCCTGTATAAAACTTCATTCAAAAAATTTAACGAGACCAAAAACGAGACTCTCGTGTTGCGCTGCTGTGGCCTCGGTATCGCCTATAATATTTTTGAAAACGTCTCGTCCCGTCTCGTCTCGCTTTTACGAGACGAGACGAGAAAAATCGCTCTCGCGTGAAGCCCTAGTTATTTACATTGGCCATACAATCTTGAGTGAATTGTGGCCGCCGTCTTCTTCTTTTGGCCAGTACCTCGTCTCAGTAGACCCTGTAGGCAGAAAAAAAGTTTCATATGATACTGATTATCAGGAATTGCTATACTATAAAATTGTGAATTCTTAATTGCAATAATTTACCATATATGATGTCTAGCAGGTTCACCTTCTTTCGGAAGGTCCGGGTTGTTCAGAGAACTCTTCTTAATAATCCAGTTGTTGCTACTCTTCCACGGATATCCTTCTTCTGTTTCCAGATCATCTTCGTCTTCGGAAGTAATCGGGTGTTCAGAGGAGTCGGTAGTTATTTCCTGCTGCTCACCAACTGAATTGAGGCATGCATGCCTCTTCCGGTGGGCGCAAATGGCTGAGGACTTGAGCCGGACTTTTCGGCAGGAGCATGCATTTTTGCACCCTCTTTTTCAGGCACAGGAAATTGAGACTAATACTACCACGGGTGCTGGAGGACGAGTGGTTTGGACAGCCAACAAACCATCTGGGGCAAATCTCCATCCCCATTGCTCTGCATCCATCTCTCGGTCCCTCCACATTTGCACCGTCAAAAACGCCCAGAAGTAAAGTTGATGAGTGGCCAGTTCAGTGGGGAGCAAATATGCTAAGTTGAAAATGTTTTTACAGAGGGCCCTCTGGAAGAGTTGAAATATCAGTTGGTGTAAAGACTACCCTCTGTTGCCTGAGTAAACTGCTGGAGTGAATTTCGCCCCAGCATCAGTAACTTAGTCAGGAGTGGCTTTGTGGTCATGGAAAACCGAGATAACACTTAGGAGGTGTAAGGTTTTTGTTCATGAGTTTTGAAGAATTTGCCTTGTCGGAAAAACGAAGAGGTCATGCCACACAGCCATTGAAAGCATGGATAAACAAGATGTGTCGTTTCGCATCTAAGGATAACTTGCTGTTGTTAGGTCTAGATCACGTTTTTCTGATTGCGTTTCCTGCATTTCATTAGGAATATGTTGTCGATTAACTGTCACTGATCTTCGCTGTTAAGAAATATTTGGTCAGTCAGAAAAACTATTATATCTACGTCCTCCCCCACAATGAATGCATTCCCACGATGCCTGAATCTTTCCATCGCAGTAGCAACAATCATGGTATCTGCATGCTCAACGGCCTGTCTAACTTGAATGCCTGCACCTATGAACTTTTCCATGAGCATCGCAATTATGCGTTTTTTGTTGTTTTCGTTGGCAATGAATCCTTCTTTGGGAGTTTCTTCCAACCAATTCTACACTGTTTAGACACACTTTCGTATTATAGAAAAGTAACAAACTTAATTATGTGACACGTAGTGATCACCTAAGTACTCCAAATAAAACATGAAACTAGTTAATGAAGTTATGAATATCTACATGAAGTTATTAAAGTTTGTTATCAATTATTTAAAATAACTTAAATTTAAATTCAATTGATTTCGTTCACTTTCGACAATTATGCGCTGTTTATGCACACTTTCCTATTATAGAAGAGTAGCAAACTTAATTATGTAACACGTAGTGATCAACTAAGTACTCCAAAAAAAAAAATAAAATTAGTGAATAAAGTTATGAATATCCACAAGAAGTTACTGAAGTTTGTTATCAACTATTCTAAATAACTTGAATTCAAATTCAATTGATTACGTTCACTTTTGCTTGAAAAGGGACAAAATGTGAGAAGTTTTGAGTTCAGACGAAGTTTTCTGCGTTGGTTAGCATTAGCGGAAATTTGGTACCACAGACTCTTCCGACTTGATATGAATATCTCAGCACTGGAGTGAGTGAATTTGGAATTTCAAAAAGCATCTGATTTACAATTGAATGAATTTCCTATGAGTTTAATTCCATGTCATTTTTCAATCGGTGCAGTCTTTTTGGCCCAAAAGCGTTAGAATTTGAGGGTTTTTAACTTTTGAGCTAAGTTTGTAAAAATTGCTCATCTTTAACGGGCGATTACGGCTGAACTGCTAAACCAATTTCGAACGCTATTACATGGTAAATGTAATGTTCTTCAAAAAGGAAGAAGACAAAATTTTCTATAGGTTGTGTACTTTTCGAGCGAAAGGCTGAAAAAAGTACGAAAATATCGTGGTTTTAGGCTCTCAAATCTGAAGGACAACCTGAAAACAGTCGCAAATTCAGATACCCATTATTCGGGACCCCCAGAAGGATTCGATTTCCCGCTCTGAAGCAATTTTTAGGGGCTAGACGTCTTTTAAGCACTAACTTTCCCGGGCTTTGTCATAATTATTAGAGTAAATGTTCAAATTGATGGCCGGCCATTCACTTCTTGACAGTACGTCACAAACATTTTGGAGAGCTTCATGCTGTTTTGCTCTTATTTCATCCCAAATTTTCTGATTCAACTCCTCTATGTTGTTTGGGAGATTAAGGTAGACTATCCTTTTGGTGTAACCCCATATGGAAAAGTCTAACGGAGTCAGTTCTGGAGACCGAGCCGGTCATTCAATAAAACCTCGCTGATCGATCCCCCTATTCGTGAATACTTCTTTTCAGGTAATCATGTATATCTTGCAAATAAAAAGGTGGAACTTCATCCTGTTGAAAACATAACGTTTCATTAGTCAGATCTGGATCTGCATCGTTCGAAAAAAAAACCGTAATATTTTTCTCTTGAGCCCATCCATTAAAATAATAATTAAAAATTTTAAGTAATAATTCATCGTTGCTTTTCTGAATTCAAATTTTTTCTCTCCGCTCATTGGTAAATTTTTTCAAACTGAATGTAACATTTCTAACATCTCAGAATCATAACACCGATCCAATTTTACATATTGGTTTATTCATAATTGGCATTATCTGTTTATGATAACAGTGAACATCTACTATACAATACTTATAAATGAACGGATGAAACTTTTGCGTACCAAAATAAATAGCGTGCAATTCTTTTTTTGTTCGGCTATAATTTAGCTCACTGTCATTCATGTTACGAGATGTGCATTCCACTAGCTTCAAAACTTTATTATCATATTCTTGGAATACACAACATCCTTAGCCATTTCTAGAAGCGTCACACTGAAGAATTATTTTTTTACTTGGATCGAATGGAAGAAGGACTGGGGATTTGCATACAATTTTTTCAACTCCTTATAACATGCTTGGGTAGCCATTACCACTCTACATTAATTCTTTGTTATTTGGCTTTTCAGTTCACAAAGTGATTTTGCACTGTCCTGATCTACCTCCATTCCTCTGCTAGATAAAATTTGACCTATAAATTGCCCCTGTTTTTACAAAATTTAAATTTATCCTTACTAAATCCAACCCAATCTTCTCAATGCCTTTTTAACACTTTTCTCACTGTTAAATCATGATCTTCCCTAGTATTCCCTGTTAAGACCATATGGTCATGACATATTAAAATATTTTCAATGTTGCCAAATCTCTTTTCTACCACTTCTTCAAATAAGTCCTGGGAATTTGATAAACCACAAGGTAATACCAAATATCTATAAATACCAAATGGTGTCACAAAGAAGAATTTCCAAGATGACTCCTCATTTAATTTCAAATCAAGATACCCTTCAGATGAATTGAACATTGTGAAATTTTTTTTACCTCTTATACTTGAACTAATATGTTCAATCTTATGTGTTGATCTTGGTTTGTGAATAATTTGTCCATTCAAATAAGACAGGTCTAGACATAGTCTCAATTTGCCATTATTTTTCTTCACTATTACAATACTGTTAATACTCATGGTAAGATCTACTTTTAGAATGGCATTGAACTTAGAAACTCTATCTAATTCACATTTCCATGTAGCTTTTATAGCTTATGGGATTTAACTAGGCAGATGACGGACTGACTCGAAGACTATTTTGGGACTTGTTTTATGCTCTCCTATGAAGCTACCATGACCTGCAAAAATATACGAGTTCTGTTCAATGAATATATTTCTTTCTGAGTTTTTCGTATAAATTTATATTAATATTGTTTATTTACTTTATGATGCCTAAACTTTCACATGCCTGACCACTCAAAAGAATTTTAGTAGCCACTTCAACTATCAGAAATCCTCATAACTAGTCTGATTTCTGTATCTACATTGCAAATTAACAATACCAGTAGCTTTAGCCTGTGTATCTTCAAATCCTTAGATGAGTTAGATTTATGAACTAAAATCTGTGTTTATATTTCATTATATTTTCCTCTAAGAATTATGCTAATGTTCACACCTGTATCTAATTCAACATTGAAATTATTACGTTCATCATTAAATAAGTTCATCCCATGCTTTCCTACGCCTACAATTGGTATTAATACAGGTACCTACATTTTCTTAAATATCGTACAATAATATCTGGTTCATCAGAACTACCTTCATCTTTCTCGACATTCTCAACATTTTTAACATTACAAGATACCGCACTTCCTACACTTTTTACGAAGTGCGGGGCATTCACGTGCACCATGTGTCGACTGAGATCTCCTTCATTTGAATTTTCCTTCTTCTGACCTTCTTGTCTACACTTGAAATTCTTCGTTTGTTTACTATACTTCCCTGCAGCTTTAATGTCATCAATTCACTCTGGAACTGCAGGTTCCGTTGCTTGCTCTGCTCGCTGGTTCTGCAAAATTCAGTTCTATCTCTGGGATCACGAATGTGGACATAATTCTTGCAGCTTATCTACCAATAATGTTTCTGAGTATGGACAATTTTATTGGATCCTGAACTTCGTGCTGTTCGGTCGCTATTAAATAATCTATGAAGTGTGAAGGATGTTTTCAAAATTTTCCATTCCGTGGCAGCATTTTGTCCCTATAAATCGAAATCTGGGGATCGGCCCAGTGTATCCAGCCATGTTAGGTTATATTGGAATATTTGAAACTTGAAAATCTTAAAATCGATATTTATTTTATACCACGTTATGTTAGATTTCATAATCTACAAATCTACAAAACAAACTGATTTGAGTGATTTGTTTGTCATGTCACATGTCAGACATGATAACATTAACTTGAACATAGAGAATATAGACATACGATCACAGAACAGTAATAATAAACATTTATGCAAACACGTTAAGGTAGAAACAGACTATGCCCACGTACGCCACGTACGCGACGCAACGTGGGAAAGCTAGCGTGCACACTTGACCCACGTACGCAACGCATACTGACATCAGTCGTTTTCATTTGTCAGTAGTACGATGTTTTCTGATTCAGATAGTGAATTTGTGGAAGATTCATTGAGTTTGTTGTTTGTACATGAATATGTCCGTGCCTCAAGAAAAAAAAAAGAATTAAGAAGAGAAGATGTTGGATACACAATATAAATAAAGACAGAGAGAAAAATGGAGAATATCATACATTGATGCGGAGACTAGAATCTGACGAAGACCGATTTTTTATGTACTTCCGCATGTCTAAAGTACAGTTTGAGGAGATTCATGGTATGATCGAATCCGATATACAAAAAGAAAATACACATCTTCGGAAGCCGATAAGTACCAGAGAAAGAGTATCAGTTTGTCTAAGGTAAGTATAAATTATCATTTTGCGCGTATGTTCTGGGAACATCGCGTTATAGTTTTGCCCAAATGGTGTTAATATATCTGGTGCGTACTAGGAGCTTGGTTATCACTTCGTGAATATTCAGAAATGGCTCACCCATTTGTAAAATTCTTAGGTTGGCCGTCTTTGGGCCTCCACAAACTATATGTTCGGCAGTTTACTTTTTCGATCCACAGAGCCTGCATGTTTCGTCTGCTCATGAAATATATTATAAACAATAAATATTGAAATTGTTTAGGATAATTTTATTCAAAATGTATATTTTCGTAATAAAGTTGATTATTTTTCCGACCCAAATATCGACCAATAGAATTGCACCATTCGACGTCACGTGGTACACCCTACATGGTATTATACTGATAATTTTTTGATTATTTTCTCTGGTAGTTGCTATATATAAAAAAAAGTCAAATTAAACAAACGTCAAACTGACAGGTTGAATTCAATTGTGAAAATTGGAGATTTTGCATGAAAATGAGTCGATTTGGAGTTTGTTCTCTGTCCACCATCGATAAAAAAGTCAAAGGAAATGTTCCCATTAATACGGAGAAGGCAAAAAAAAAACAGTTTGGAACCAATTTACTACTTTTTGTACTGAGAGGGAATACACATTGAGTGCTGAAACGAGTGAAGCGCAATTGGCAAACATTATGAAAGATTACGCTTACAATATGAAGAAAATGGATGGAGAAGACTATAAGGAAGGTACAATTATGAAATTCTTATTTGTTAACTGTTCATTTCATCTCATGGTGCAATTCTATTGGCCGACATTTGGGACGGAAAAATAATCCCCCGAATACCACACGAGCTTCAAAATTATCTGGCATTTCCCTCAAGGTTCCCTGCAAACAAATAAAGTCGTCAAGTTTTTCAGGAAAAATCACTCGCGCTTCGCGCTCGTGATTTTTTAACCTGAAAAACTTGACTCCTTCATTTGTTTGCAACGAACCTATCGGGAAATACCCGATAATTTTGAAGCTCTTGTGGTATTATAAGTGAATATTTTTTACAAGATTAGTATCATCGGAAATTTGAGTCTTAGGCATTTCAACTAAATATGATGGGGAAGAATATGATGTGTAGGCTTGTGAAAAACTTCCAGAAGAAGAATTTATATTTTCTTGGTTTTGGCTGATTATCTGATCCTCAATAGTAACTGGTGCTCTCAAGATATTTTGTTGCAACTCTGCTTGTTTGAGCTCTGCTTCACTTACAGCTTTAAGCAAATTCATTTTAATTGGAATTTGATCCTGCTTTGAGAGCTTCTTTACCGTTTTACTCATACATACCCTACTAGAACTGGCCTTTCTTTTGCTTGATGGATTGGATGTGGGAGTGTTGGTGTGGGATGGAGTGCTATCAGAGGAAAATAAATGAATTTCTTCAAGGGGAACGCTCTCTGGAGAAGGAAGAGGGGAATTTGCATTAGATACAGCAGCATCCAGGTTTCTGGTAGTATGACGGCCTTCTAAATATGGCTTCAAAAACGACATCTGTTCTTCAAACCGCCAAGGCGCAATAATTTTCCCAGCTTGCCCACTTTTTTTCTTGCGTCGTTTCATAGCATTGTTGAAGCAATTTCGCAACTTAGCCCAATTTTCTCTACACATTTCAACTGCAACAATAATAATAAAAATTCTTAAAAAGTCAGTAGCTTTTGCGCACATGTACCATTGTCTATTCGAGCCTCATACAAAGTCGATAATGCTGAAATTATAGTGACTGTAGGCCTAAGTTTTGGTTCGTAGTAAGGACAGTAGGTACCGAATGGGTTCCAAATAGTGGGACAAACGCAGCGTATGAAAGGTTTCACCCAGGTCCAATTACAATAAACGACTGTGTGACTACTTTGAACGGTTCTTGGACCGTCTCAATTGCAAACCAAAAGAAGCCCTATATTCCCATATGGGAATATTCACTGTGTTATTTACTATTCACACAGCATCATCTAGCCCTAAACATACCTAATTTTTAAAAATTTGTATTATTTATTTTACAGATTCCTAGCTACGGGTAATTCATTTCGGAACATTGGATTCAGTTATCGCATGGGTTTTTCTACTATACGTATAATTGTGCAGGAGGTTTGTGAAGCGATTTGGAAACATCTTGGACCTATCGTGATGCCGCAACCCACAGCGGAAATGTGGAAACGAATAGCAAATGATTTCACCCGCTTTTGGAATTTTCCGAACTGCATAGGAGCTCTAGATGGTAAACACGTGAACATAAAGTGTCCAATTAAAGGCGGCTCAGATTATTGGAACTACAAAGGTCAAAATTCCATAGTTCTTCTTGCTTTGGTAGATGCCCATTACAAATTTGTAGTGATAGACGTGGGCTCCTACGGAAGAAATAGTGACGGGGGAATTTTCGAAAAATCAACACTGGGTAAACTATTGGATCAAAAGAAATTGAACATACCAGAAGATCGACCTCTAATGCCAGGATCAGAACCATTGCCGTATATTATAGTCGGCGATGAAGCATTTCCCCTTAAACAATATTTACTGAGACCTTACAGCAAAAATGCTTTGCTCAATAATGAATCGAATAAAATTTTCAATTATCGATTGTCTAGGGCCAGAAGATCGTGGAAAACGCATTTGGGATATTGAGAGCAAGGTGGCGGGTATTTCAAGGGCCTGTTCAGGTACAACCAGAAATGGTGGACAAAATAGTTCTAGCAGCATGCTGCCTCCATAACTATTTGGGCACCACTTTTGAGCTGCAGGATGAAAGAGGAACAGAACCTACACCACAACAATCATTAAATACATTGGATGGTCTTAGAAGGAATCACACGAAATATGCATATAATATCAGAGAAAAATTCAAACAATATTTCATCTCAAGCGAGGGTTCAGTGCCATGGCAATTAAATATGGTGAGAAGAGGATTACAAAATCCACCCAACGAAAATGATTAGTTCATGGATTATTTCTACTATAAAAATAAAATGTATTAATAAATAAGTGAAATATTTTTTTATTAACATTATGTGTATGACTTATGAAACATCAACTAGTACATAAGAAGCAAGTATGTACCTAATGACTTTAGAGAGACTACAACTCTGACTACAAATAAATACTCATGTCATTTCGAGTTAAAGGACAACAGGCTAAATTCGCATCATTTATTTTGGTGATTTGCTAAAAAAGTAATGAATGCATTTTGATAAACTTTTACCAATCATTAATATCATAAATAAATAAGCAAACAAAAAAGGAATATGAAAATCCAATAGGTAATTGAGAAATACGTGCAAAAATATCATACACAAGTATAGGTACCACCTACCTACGTTATGAAATTGTAATACAATCATATTTATATAGAAGGACTATTAGATCTATATAAATATATACGGGTCGTATTTTTACCTCCTTTTTTTAAAGTAAATTATACAGAAATACCCCACATATTCATTTATTCAGTATTAAACGTACCTATACTGTGTATATATACTTACATAACCTACCCAATTCGAATTCATACAGTACGAATTTAGTAGCATGTAGGTACTTGCTACAGAAATACCCACACACATTCAATTATTCAGTATAAAACGTGCCTATATTGTAGCCAATTCTTACAGTACAAATATGTTTTAGAAAATTATAGTAACAGGTAGGTACTTGCCAGGTTTGCCAATTTTCTGGGCTATTTCTTCCCATGCTGCATTTCTCAATGTAGCATCGCGATATTCCGCGGATTTAATATTGTAAATTACCTCGTAATTCTTAATTAAATCGATGAATTGTTCATCTGCCATCTTTTCAAAATCTAACTGACGTGTTTCGAATGTATATTTCTATAGAAACACACTTATCTACGCCACCTTGGCATCTACAATCCCCTACACCTTCCCCCGTCGATCTGGATCGGCGGATATCGCGTTGCGTGGGCCGCGTGGGATAGCGTTGCGTATGATAGCGTCGGTGTAGTGTGTTTCTTGGCAAATAAATTCAAGGGTCCAGATATCGCGTTGCGTCGCGTACGTGGCGTACGTGGGCATAGTCTGTTTCTACCTTTATGATTACATCCTTATAGCTTGAATCCTTTTTTTGACTTTTGTCAAAAATCAAACAAACTGTTGATTATTTGTTTGGTCGAATATAAAAACAGTGGACTAGTTGTAATCCCTCCCTTTTCGGAATAATAATCAGAGACAAATAATCGAAGTACTTCAGTCAAACTCAAAACATAAGAAAAAGAAAGAGTGCTAGAATGACCTCGGTTTGCTATCAGCAGAGATGGCGTGGGTTTGATAAGATGGAATTGAAAGGAGCGCCAACGTATTTGTTCTAGCTACTCTAACTATAAACTAAATAGGTAAAAAAAAAGGAAGGAAAACAAAATAATAATTATCAATTAACCTGTGTCGGCCAAAACACGTAAATGCCTAGCAAGTTACTTATAAAAAAACGGTAATCAAAAACTCACTGAAAATAATGATCTGAAGAAAAGTAGTAAATAAAGGAAAAAAAATATATCAATATACTTCGACGTCAAATTCTATTAATCCTTCAATTCAATAACAAGAACTGTTCATGAGTATTATTAAAATTTACAACTAAATTCACCCTATGCTTGATCAAGCTCAGGTTAACACACTCTGTATATAAAAGTATTATATTCAAAATTTCAATTTAAAGGATTAAATAATTATATCCCTTCAACAAAAAGAAAATTATGTTATTACCAATTATTTTGGATATTCGATTCAAATAGAAAAATAAACAATTCAGTATAATATTTTGATTGAAAATTAAACGAATCTTTTAGCGCAGCCGTTGTGATGTCGACGACTATGTCGAGAAGGACAAAATGGAGTCTCTAATGTCGATGTTAAAATATGGTTTCCTACATACCGAAAATCTCGAAACCAAATGAAAATTCCAAGGTTTTCAAACCTGTCACCAGTCTTATATTTTATCCCAGATCTTAAAGGAATCCAGCACAATCTCAATGATCCCTTCGTGTGTAATATGACGCAAAGCTGAACCTGGTTTTCTCGTTCAGGATAATATATGGGTATTTTCTCGAAGTATCAAAACTGTGTCATCCAATTATCTTCAATGATGTAAATGTCGACGAAAAGTCGAACTAGGAAATAACGAAAAAAATAGGAAAAATAAAGGCCCTGAAAATCGAAAGGGGAAATTAAAATTCATTTTAGGCAGACAGAAAATGACACTTACTGAAGTTGTTGGGCGGCCTTGTGATTGAATTCCCTCAATAACTTGCTAATTAATCCCCAAAAGGGTAATAAATATACGCTGCTCCTACTACCAAATCAGCAATATATTAAGGATAATATAGTGAATATTTTTGATCCACACTAATATGGAATTTTCAACGGAAAATGTATGCAAATATAACACTATCAAACAAGCTACTCGAGTTTTCATTCGTGAATTTCAGAATGAAGACATAATTTGCGATTCTTACCAACACATGAAACATATATGTTTTTATTTTTAAATAATCGCTGATCCGCATACGTTGAAACTATTGTAGGCAAACCCACCTTCATAATTCAATCCTGCATTAAGTGTTGCAGCCCTGTTCAGAAGATTTCAAAACGTTATATGGTACACTCAGATCGTAGGATAATTTCGATATTTCCGTGATATATTCACCAATATTGATCCGATCGAGTTCAAATTCAGAACTTTAATGAGAAATAACGTGTTGAAGGCTCTCGCAGAATTTCATCGATATCTGACTGATTGTTCCTGAGATAGAGAACTTTTTTAAATATATTTTTTTTTATTTTCCAGTAGCGTGATCCTCACATAATTTTGCATAAGTTTTAGTGTCAGTATTTTTCACCTAACTCTCGCACTTTAATTCGATCAGATCTGTAGTCTTCGAGTAATTGGCAAAACAAAAAATCAGATGGCTATAACTCTGAAACCACACGGTGAATTTTACCCATTAACGAACTTAGCCTGCGCATTTGGCCTCCAAACCTACTCTGAAAATTTCAACTCTCTAGAGTCTAGCTTATTGCGTTCGAGCGTAATCATGCCTACGGCGGAACGGCCGGCTTTTTTGTCATTAGGCATTTGGGCAAATTGATGAGCATTCTGTTCACAAAACAGCGCGCCAAAAATACTGTGATCTTAGACGATTCTCTCATTACTCAAGTATGATATTAAAATGGTACGAAATGTATTCACTATTCATATCTTATAAAAGTAGAGAAAACGGTATATATCGATGGTAAATAATATTAAGAGTGTCCAATAGAGGTGAATAGACAATAGAACATGCGTGCAAAAGCTCCTGACTTCATGTCAGTGCTTGAACCAGTTTTTCTTTCCCTACTCATCATATCTAGTAGCTACCTCAAGCATTCAATTCTTCTTTATACTTTTTGTGGGGTATAATAAATCAGAATATGAATTGGATTGAAGTCAGGATTAATTTCAGGTCCTGAGAATGAAAGAAAATATCAAAAGGTTGGGTATCACTGGGTAGAAACATTTTAATTACTTCAGCGGGTGATTAAACTTTTTATAGCTGTTGATTAAGTGCTTGCGAATTGTTTGGATCGCTTTATTGCACTTTCTGAACAAACATAATGGAGACCAGACTTAAAAGCTTCAGTGAATGGAAATCTGTTGTTTTTAAATACGTCATATAAATGATAGTTCTTCGTAAGATTTATATCATAATTAATTTAAGTGTATAGAAAAACATTCGATTGAATAAAAAGAAAATTAGCGGGATTCAATATTATTGAATACTATAGAAATAAGTTTCATTCGGTATCTGGGCACCTCCAAGACAAGACAAATAGATCGGGGCAATGCTTACTCGTTTTCGAAGCGATTTTATGTACTTTCAAACTCTCATAGTTTCGGCCGTGAGCCAGAATTCTCAGGCTAATATGTAATGAGTAGGCGCCATTTGTCTAACTTGTATACTTTACGTTTTTGCGCGTATGCTGGGGAAATTTTTCGCCGAAAAATCCTATTGGATTCTACTACCTGATCAAGAATTCGAGATCAAATTCCATTCTGTCCGGGGCCGGCCGTCCGGACAAGTTCGTTAATGGGCATAATCGGCCCAACGGTTTCCGAGTAATAATTTTGTTTTCAACCATACAAGTCGAATCGAATTGAAACTTGGTAAGTAGTTGGAGAATGCAAAACTAAGGACGCTTGTGAAATTTTGTGAGAATCTTATCACTAGAAAATTTTCAAAAATGTGTTCGTCTATAGGTATAATCGGCCAGACGGTTTTGGAATTATCCTCATCTGAAATTTGGTTGTTATTTCCTCAATAACTTGAAGAATATAAATTTGTTCCATTTCAAACATGGTTGTCAGATGTAGAATGCCAAAGCAGTAGTTCTTGCAAAATTTCGTGAGGATCTTAAAACTCGAATTTTTTTTTTAAAATCATTGAAAAAAATTCTACATATCAGAGACTATTCGTCCGAGATCGCTGAAATTTTGCGAGAGCCTTCAAAACCTAACTCTACTACCAAGTTCCAAGTTTGAACACGATCGGACCTATATTGTTGGAGATCCGAGCAGCCTTGTGTTACTTCAGTAGCTGGATGGGAGACCTTTGCCTCGATAACTTTCGAACGAAAGGAGATAGGGACTTGCAATTTTCAGGGAGGGTTGCACATCCCAATGGGAGAGATAAGTTCGGCTTTGGGCATAATCGGTCTATCGGTTTCGGAGTTATAGCCACCTAGAATATTATTTCCTCGATAACTCAAAAAATATAGACTCGATCGAATTGAAGCTTGGTGAGTAGTTGTAGAATATCGACATCAAGGCGTGTGTAAAATTTCGTGAGATTACGAAGTGTTATCAAGATGGAAAAATGGTTCAAGAACTAACGTGAAGTCAGGAGCTTTTGCGCGTATGTTCTGTTGTCCATTCTCCTGTATTAGTCAGTCTTAATCGAATTTACCTTGATAAATTCTGCCATGCAGGAAGATCATGTGCAGGAAGATCATGTAGCGACAACGTATTTTGCCTTAAGCAGATAATAGAGAAAAGGAGCGCCAGGAACATGGAAACACACATTACGTTTGTAGATCTCCAGAAAGCATACGATACTGTCCCGATTTCTAAACTGTGGGAAGTACTCGACAATCAAATATCAGTGATACCTATATGTATAAAAGCACTACAAGAACTTTACAGAAACTCAATATCAAGAATAAAAATTGGTTCAAGCCCTGTGGACAGGAGCTTTCTGGCGCTCTAGTTCAAACAGACAAATTATATCTCCGAAAGTATCGGTTTCTCAGAGTTGGGAATTAAATCAATGTATTCTTATGAAAGAACTGCATCATAAAGGAAATTCAATTCAAATAATAGTTTATTTATCAAGATTAAATGAGCAATCTGAGTCTGAGAACTGCACCATGGAAGAAATCAAATTAAAATAGCTGAAATGAATTTGATGTAGTGGAAATGGATGCTATACGACGATTATGCATCTCGAGAAAAGACCACATAAGAAACGAAACCATAAAACTAATGATGGGAGTCGAGGACAGCATAACGCGAGAAATCGAAAATACACAGCTTACATGGTATGCACATGTGAAACGAATGCCTGACACTAGACTTCCCAAGCAGGTTTTGCATTGGCAACCAGCAACTAGAAGGAAAAGAGGAAGACCCAAACTGGAGTGGCAAAAATCTGTACACAAGTCCATGAGCGAAAGGAACTTGAGAGTAGAAGACTGCGAAGATAGAAGAAGGTGGCGATTAGGCGTCGGACAACGTCGGGAGACGTTCTAAACCGGCTAATATACAGGGTGAGTCTTTGACCACTGCATTAATTTTAACCAAAGATTCCTCTCATCAAATGAAACACTTTTTTCATTTAACATTTTTTCAACTTCGCTCAGGTAAAAAGATACAGGCTGTTGAAATTTTGAAAAAAAATCAGTTTTTATTTTGTAGCTTTGACATCCTTTTTTCGAATAAAATGAATGTTGGCATAAAGTTTCCTATAACTATGATACATATTTTCCAAATATTAGTTATTTTCTACTTCTACTGGTTTTCTAGTTATGGACTCGTGGATTCATAAAACTAAACGAAATTAGCATAAAGAAAGCATATAAAGTTTTTCTTGAGTCTTTTCAAGAATATTCTATCGTTTTAGAACATTATATTATTCTTCATCATTTCTCCTTAAACGCACCGTTTTCGAAATATTCTTCATTGAATGTTTTAAAATGGAAAACTCCAGAAATTTCACTACTTTTATGGATCCGTCCCTGAGCGTTGGAATCCCGAATCAAGCTGTAAACCACGTTACCATGCCTTATTCTCGTCCGCCGACAATGTCATAGATAATTTATATGCGGGAGTGTATTAGCACATTGTGAAATCTTTAAACGCTTGTAACTTTTTACCTGAGCCGATCTGGAAAAATGGTAAATGAAAAAAGTGTTTGATTTGATGAAAGGAATCTTTGGTTAAAATTAATGCAGTGGTCAAAGATTCACCCTGTATATAAATTCTGCCATTTACGTCTTGTAGTTCATTTTAACCGAAAGACTGCACATATTTTCATAACTTTCTCTCATCGCCACTGAATGGGCAACTGTTATGGATGGTTTTAAATTTCCAGTATGCAATAACACAGCTTTTAAATTGTATTTGGACGAATCTATAAACGAACACCACTCAGATGGGGAATGCTCAATATCAAATTCCTGCATTATACCATCAATATTAGTACACGCACACAACGAACTGTAGAATGCAGAAAATGGAGAATTTCTTTTTCTGAAATTCTTCATTTTGGTTTCGTTCGCCAATAACTTCCATTCCTAAAGACGGGAGATAAGAAGTTTTAACTTTTGATAACCCCAAATCACGTACTAATTCATTTCACTCACTAAGAACAATTAAGTGTGGCTCGCCGGAACTGGGTCCTGGAGTAAAAGTACGCTCAGTGCTCAGTGCACTATTCTTCGGAGCTGCCTGATGATGCGTTGTCTCCAATATTTTGAGGATCTAAAGGTGCGATCGGCACTGCTAAATCTGCATTATGGAGAACAGGTCGTATTATAGATTGCAAATTTGGATAGTCGATCTTGTGCTTTCCATTTTTGGTGCTCTTGTTCCTCGGAACAGAGTGCTTATCAATTTGCCCAAATGTCTCACTGATCCAAAAATCCGTGGTCAAAATCGATTCTGTTTGGCCGGCCGTTAACACGATAACTCTCGAACGGAATGAGCTAGACAGTTAAAATTTTCGGAGTAGGTTTGAGGGATAAATATCTCGGTTAAGTTTGTTATTGGGCAAAATCGGTCAAATACTTTCGGAGTAACGAAAAAAAATATTTTTTTTTACATTAGACCTTTTGAATTCAATTGAAGAATAGAAGAATTCATTTTTGTCATTTTCAACTCTAGCAAGCTAATACTTTCGGAGATATGATGTTTCAAAGTTTCAATAATACATCGTAAGTTCTATGTATTCACAGAATGTGAACACAGAATCTGTCTGTGTTCACTATTTTAAATGTCATCTTTTCTAGCTATAAGAGATTTTCAATTCGTAGTTTGAAAATAGTTTCTCTTGGAAAGCAAGAACCTATTCGATTCTTGAATTTGTGAATATATACAAGACTGTATTGATGTAGTTTATGGAGGCAATAGGAAAAAAGAACATAATGGAATCATCAGAAGAAATGATTGTTCGTTGACCACTTAGGTTAATATTACCTTCTACTTCCTTAAGTAGTGAGACATGTTCCTATATACAGTATTTCCATAATGTTACTAGCAAAAAAATACTGAAATATAGATCTACATTTGTGTATCAAATATTTTTTCTTGAGTTAAGGTTCATATTACAGAAAAGAATGTGTTAGTGGCATGAATTATTAAATTTTAAATTATGAAAAGAGGATAGTATTTTATTAATATATTTTGACCTATTAAAATAATTTTTTCCTAATCCACTATCTACTCAAATATCAGGAATGAATGGACAATCTGCTATGATTGTCTCCAGCCTTGCTCTAGACATTTCGATGGTATTTTCCATAGGTATTTCGAGTTGTGAAAACTATGCACCGAGTGTAAGTTGCAACAACCCATTCCAAGAGGTTGAGTCATTGCAGATTGCTCATTTAATCTTGATAAATAAATGTAATGACAATTTTTGAAGCATTGTGGATTGCTCTTTGTTTTAAGATAATTTTTGAAGTATTTTTTTTATACGACGCCTTTTTTAAATTGAATTTCTTTCATGATGCAGTTCTATCATAGGAATCCATTGATATAATTCTCAACTCTGAGAAACCAATACTTTCGGAGATATAATTTATCTCTTCAAACAAGAACGCCAGAAAGCTCCTGTCCACAGGGCTTGAACCAATTTTTGTAAAAACCTTCAGTGTTTGTCAGGCAAAAATAGCAATCGTCTAAAATCTAAATGATAGGTGGGTTCTCGCCTTGCCATAGGGACTGCAAAAGGCATGATTTTTCTCTTTCTACTCTTCACCAATGATACGATACAACTAACAAGGCAGACATGGGGAGCTCACTGCTTGTCTTGGTCTCCAATTAAAACACCAAGATATTGAAAGAAGGCTTTTTTAACCCTTTCAGAAAATGGCCTGGCTTATAAATTCTCTACAAATATAACAAAATTTGTCAGGAGAGATTTTGCAACTGCGGTTGCGTCTGTCTCGACATTTTCTTTCTGAAAACACTTTCTCATCTACACACAGAGAATCACTCACTTCGAAATTCAACAAAAGACTAATTTTTAATCTTAATTATATGTCTAATATTGTAAAAAACCTGTTTAGGTACTTTTTGCGCGTATGTTCTGGGGAACATCGCGTTATCATTTTGCCCAAATGTGAAATTTAATTCTGTGGTGATGTCCGGCCGTCCAGCCGTTGCCACGATAACTTGAGAACGGAAAGAGCTAGCGACTTGAAATTTTCAGGGTAGGTGGCGCATCCCAATTCGACGGACAAGTTCGTTAATGGGCATAATCGGCCCAATGGTTTCCGAGTAATAATTTTGTTTTCAACCAAAATAAATCCGATCGAATTTAAACTTGGTGAATAGTTGTAGAATATAAACCTAAGCACGTTTGTGAAATTTTGTGAGAATCGCGTCACTAGAAAATTAAAAAAAAATTATTAAAAAATATTATTTACGACACAATAACCTGAGAACGGAAGGAGATAGCGGCTTGAAATTTTCAGGTTAGGTTGTACATCTGAATGCGACATTTGAATTTGTCTATAGGTATAATCGGCCAAACGGTTTTGGAATTATACCCATCTGATATTTGGATGTTATTTCCTCAATAACTCGAAAAATACGAAACCAATATAATTCAAATATAGTTATTAGTTGTAGAATGCCAACGCGAAAATTCTTGCGGAATTTCGTGAGGATGGTATTACTAGAAAATTTCATAAAAATTATTGAAAAAAATTATATATATCATAAACTATTCGTCCGGCATGGCTGAAATTTTGGAAGAGCCTTCAGAACCTAACTATAATGCAGAGATCCAAGTTTGAACACGATCGGATGCATATTGTTGGAGAACCGAGCAGCCTTTTGTGAGTTCGGTAGCTGGATGCGAATCGTCGTATTTTTGCGAGAACCTTCAATGAATGTCATGATGACATATTTTTGCGCGTATGTTCTTGGGAAAATCGTGTTATTTCATCACAAATCTATGTCGATATTAAATCTCGTGATGGGTGGAGAGGAATTTTAGGCCAGTTTTTCAATCACTAATGAGAATATGTATATCTTTATGTTTCACCTCAACACCTTTAGATCTATCAATGGGCATTTATTGGTTAAGAATAAGTAATTTAGTATTACTGGAATTCAATTGAATTTCATTCAATATGTTAGTAACTAAACTTATAATTTTCTTTACTTCGATTATTTAAATATGACATTAATTCCAGTTATATTTTTATAGAATACTTATGTATTCTTCTCCTTAAGAAGAATTGAAGGTAAACAATAGTGTGTTAATTTTTTCATCATTGCTTCTATCCTAACTTCACGAAAAAAAAAATTGGTTCAAGCACTGACGTGAAGTCAGGAACTTTTGCGCATATGTTCTATTGTCCATTCTCCTGTATTGGACACTTTTAATCGAATTTACCATGGTGAAATATATTGTCCGTTGTCCTGTATTGGACACTCTTGATCGAATTCACCATTCTTTTATACAATATAAAGTAAAATATATATCTATGGGAGATGAAAGCCCTTCTTAAGGACCCTGTAGCGGGCTTCGAACATCTGAAGTTCTGAATAATCATCGCTTGGACTTGGACAGGTCAGACCTGGTTTTGAAAGAGACCCTCCTGGCCTTACGAGCAACATTTTCATTATTGAATTCAAATATTGAAGGGATTTCAGGAGTGAATATCTTCGAAAACTAGCGGAGGCGATTCTTCTCCACGAGATCCCATTCGCCTACAGAGAAGTATTTTTGTGAGAGGAGACTTTTGAAAAGTTATGTATTATTTTTAATTTGTTCGTTTCCACCTCTTGTCTTTTCATTTTTCAGGTTGAGTTTCGGGTACCTTGGAGAAACCTATCCGTTTTTTGACGAGGGAATCCACATTGAAGAAATATATCCCCATCAATATTTTTAAATTTTAGCAAATTTTGTAAACATTAGTTACAAATCACCACACTCATGGGGAGAAAGGTTTTTTTGCTGAGGTTTTTCCCTAAGCTCTTGTATCATACATCGAATTGTATGGTACCCCGTTACACCAACCTCTGCTGATACATATACAGCTCTGAGTCAAAAGAATATATATATATATATATATATATATATATATATGGTACATTCGATTGAGAGTGTCCAATACAGGAGAACAGACAATAGAATTCAGCATGGTAAATTCGATTAAGAGTGTTCAATACAGGAGAATGGACAATAGAACATACGCGCAAAAGCTCCTGACTTCGCGAAAAAGAAATTGGTTCAAGCACTGACGTGAAGTCAGGAGCTTTTGCGCGTATTTTCTATTGTCCATTCTCCTGTATTGAACACTCTTAATCGAATTTACCATGGTGAATTAGATATAGATAGATAGAACCGTTTTTTATTGGAAAACCAAAGGGCCATCGACCTAAGTCCTTCAAGGTCTTCAAAAAATCGGGTTTTTCTAGAACGATTGATGTATAATATAGACAAAATTTATTGACAATTATAGTGGAAACTCTTCATATTCAATTGTTTTCTGTGGGTGTTGAAAAAGGTTGAGTTGTATATAAGAAAAGTTCACTGTATGTATCTGTAGTAAATAGGACGATGTTCCAGGTAGACATTTTCCAGCCAAAGAAACCCTTTCAATAGTATTCACGTTTATTACTCAGTAGTTTAGACACATGCCCAACCGATAGTGAACAATTGATCTTGGATAAAACACATTCAAACCTAAAACATAAAAGTCTGTAATGATAGATATTTACGATAAGAGACACGTCACTATAAGAAGTTATAAGAACAGTTAACAAGTTGAAATAAAAATGTGAAAAAATTATTTTAATTCAAAATAAGATATTTTGTAAGATATATTGATCTCTATGTAGACCTTTTCTAATTTTTCGAGTAAAAACTTCATAAAGAAAATTTTACGAGACCAAAAACGAGACTCTCGGATTGCGCTGTATGGGCTCTCGGTATCACCTATAATATTTTTCAAAACGCCTCGTTTCGCTTTTCCGAGGCGAGAACAAGACGAGACGAGAAAAATCTTGCGCTCGTGTGAAGCCCTAGTTATTTTCTCTATTTCAGGCAAGTTTTGTAAAGTAATGTTGAAATTTAATGAATAAGTCGGATTATACAACCTAGTGACTTTTGTATTGTACCTTGGCAGTTGGTGTGACTGTTACGAAAGTTGACAGATTACGGAATTTGAAGCGTACGTAGGGTATGGAGATCAGATTTAAAATAGTTTTATAATAGCATGAATGATTCAAAGTTAGCAAGAAGGAAATCTCTAATAACTTATTTTGTAATGAAAACAAAACTTTTCCTCTCGACAATTATTTTACTATATCAAGATTATATTATATTGACAATTGACGTGTGTTAAAATTTGATAGGATCGAATGTCAGTGCTGACTACCACAAAACGAAAAATATAACTAGAAACAATGCGGGAATGGGTTCATTACAGCACTGTTTTTAATACTGTAATAAACTCATTACGATACTGAAATAGCGAAAGGGATCTTATTGACCTATTGAAAGGTGGTACGTGTTAGGACTATAGGAATATTTTTCCTATTATTAGAAGGATGTTTCCATTTTAAAAATATAGATCTGCTTTGTATTATGAAAATCTTGTCGACCAGTGTTATTAATTACTTCGCTATTTTGCAAATATTTTACGGGTGATTATCAAGGGACGTTTGAATCCGTTGAATTTCAAATCCCGGTTATAAAATCCTCAACTGTTAAGCAACCTGTATAGCTCGGAAAAAAATTTTCACCGTGGGATCGTGCAAATTAACCAAATGCGTGCTTCGGGCCAAAATTGGTCCTATGTTTGGAGACCGTAGAATTAGCTGGTAATTCGACAAAAAAAATTTCTCTGTCTGGGAGACCAACATTAATTTCCTTAAAAATACACAGATGTGATCATTTCACCGGCAGGCGGTCCATGAAGGGTTATTCTGTTGAGGAAATATTGACCTAATTCCACCACAAGCCCATCCCTTCGCGATAGGTAGGGGATGAATCGGAGAGATATATCCTATCCCATCGGTTGAAAGAACTTTGGTTAACAGAAAATTTTGGACTGAAAACAGTTTTTCCGTGTTCTGGGCAAAAAACATAGAATATGATATATGAAGCATTCGACGAAAGCTCGAAAAACAAATCTACACAACTTAACTCAAATCGTGCTAATCAAACTTGGTGTTCGGTCTGTCCGTAGAGACGGCTGAAAAAATGAAAGAAATACTACTTACTGGACTCGCTGATTGCTAGTAGTCTAGTCAAAATAGACATTCCAGTTTGCATTGATTCCCAACAAGCTGAATTTTTGTGCAGGCCTTGAATACGTCATTACAAATGATATGTCAAAAGTCCCCATCGATCCCGCTTGTGCGTTGTTTTTTATTCGAGGTCAAAGGTCACAAATTTGCGTTTTTTGCGTATATCTCTGAAACAATGAGAGCTACCGAAAAATGGTTCAAACAAAGTTTGTAGATCGTAAAATTGTCTACGAAAAAAAAACGCAACACTTTCCTTCTACAAAGCATCGCTTTCGAGATATCGTGACTTTAGACCGCAGGAAAGTCGTATTTTACTATATGTACACATTTCCGCACCACCTCTGAGGTAGCTTTTTTTTAACGTGGTTTCCCCAGTAGGAATACTCCACAATATATTTTGATCGAGGGAATGGTTTGGGACACTATTTTATTGATGAATTTTTTTTTTATTTAAATTTAATGAAAATTTTAACAGCAAGAAAATTACATCATCATTCATCATCCAATTCTTCATAGTCACTCGTTTCTTCCTCTTCACTGTCTTCTTCCTCTTCTTGCTCGATTTGTGTAGACTGCTCCAAGAAGAGAGATATATCAGTTATATCCTCATCAATTTCGAAACAATCTTCACCTGTTACATTTGATTCAATGTTGGTGCAAGATTGGCGTAAACAATTGGTACATACCGATGAACAATACAATTCAACTTTTCTGCACCCGCAATTGTTCGTGCAGCCTTTTTTGCAATTTTAAAAATCTGTATTGAGTAATTTTTCTGGAGCAGGTGGCAGTAAGGTCTGGATTGGCTCCAAACTATTATTCATCAATTTCCAGCCCCAATCTTCAGGATTAAGATCATTGCCTAGCCACACTTCCACTTGGTAGAACACACGAAACAAGTGTTTGATAAGCAGAAGCAGTTATCAATCAAGTCTTCACGTTTTTCAAACAATTAGAATACTAATAATGAAATAATAATGAAAAATGGCGATACCGTTGTTAAAAAATCAACAAGTCAAGAGCGTTCCTGCTAATCGGGTCCTTCCTGAATGGCTTCGTATAATAAATATACTTATATAGTATATATATATATATATAGTATATATATATATATATATATATATATATATATATATATATATATATATTTGAATATTTGAAGTGTTCCCACGAATAATTTTTAATTCGAGAACGAAAATGTTTGCAGCTGTGATAAATTTTCTTATACCTATATAACCTCATATTCAGTGAGTAGATAAAAACAAAATTTAATGTTCAAATTTATTTAAGATCTTTATATTTGTATTTCAGAAGTCATGATGAAGAGCTGAATAAACGCTCGAAAGCTAGACACAGAATCAAGAGTTTTTCTTTAACACTCCTAAATAAATAAAAAAATTAGTCGTTATACCCTTATCCAAAATATTCAAATATAGAAAATCAAAGACTATTATCATATGAACTATATATATATATATATATATATTATATATTATATAGTATATTTATTATACGAAGCCATTCAGGAAGGACCCGATTAGCAGGAACGCTCTTGACTTGTTGATTTAATTAGAATACTGTATTTTTGCTTCTTTTGAAAATTGCTGATGTCGTATCGCAGCCAGTTATCGCATGAAGGAATAATATATGAGGCTGACATTTTGGATATGCAGTTAAACTTTGTGAAGAATATATTTTCGTTTGAACTTGAGCTCTCCCAGATTTTAAAAAATCACGAAAAAATAAATTGGTTCAAGCACTGACGTGAAGTCAGAAGCTTTTGCGCGTATGATCTATTGTCCATTCTTCTGTATTGGATACCCTTAATCGAATTTACCATGGTAAATTATGTTGTCTATTCTCCTGTATTGGAAACTTAATTCGAATTTACCATGGTAAATTACGCGCAAAAGCTTCTGCCTTAACGTCAGTGCTTGAACCAATTTTTTTTTCGTGATTTTTTTGAAATTTTCTAGGGGTGCGGTTCTTAAAATTTTCTTTTCGTCATTTTTTTAGAATTTTCTAGGGGTACGGTTCTTACAAAATTTCAAACACGTCTTTATGATGATTTTCTACTGCTAGTTACCACGCTTCAATTCGATCGAATATTTATTTTTTGAGATATCAAGGAAATAATATTCCAGGTGGGTATAACTCGGTTACCGTTTGACCGATTAAGCCCAAAAACGAACTCAACTCTCCCTTTCGGATACGCAACCTACCCTGAAAATTGCAAGTCCATATCTCCATTCGTTCGAAAGTTATCGAGGCAACGGTCACCCATCTACTGAACTCACACAAGAATACTAGAATCTCCAACAATATTCAACCGATCGTGTTAAAACTTGAACCTTGGCAGTAGAGTTAGGTTATGAAAGCTCTTGCAAAATTTCAGCAATTTCAAACGAATAGTTACTGATATATAGAATTTTTTTTTCAATTTTCAATAATTTTTTTAAAATTTTGTACAAATATTATCCTCACAAAATTTTGCAAGAATTTTCGCGTTGGCATTCTACAACTAATTACCATAATTGAATTCAATCGGTTCGGTATTTTTCGAGTTAATGAGGAAGTAAAAACAACCAAATTTCAGATTGCTATAACTCTAAAACCGTTTAGCCATTATGCTCATAAACAAACTGAAATGTCGCGTTCTGGTGCACATCCTAACCGGAAAACTTCAAGCCGCTATCTCTTTCCGTTCTCGAGTTATCGTGACAACAAAAATATTTTTTAATAATTTTTTCAAAATTTTCTAGCCATACGATTCGCACAAAATTCCACAAACGTGCTTAGGTTCATATTCTACAACTACTCACCAAGTTTCAACTCGATCAGATTTATATTGGTTGAAAACAAAATTATTACTCGGAAACCACTGGGCCGATTATGCCCATTAACAAACTTGTCCGTCGTATTGGGATGCGCCACCCACCCTGAAAATTTCAAGTCGCTAGCTCTTTTTGTTCTCAAGTTAACGTGGCAACAGCCGGACGGCCGGACGGCCGGCCGGACAGAATCAAATTTGACCTCGAATTCTTCATTGGGGAGTCGAACTAAATCGTTTGAGACCATTTTCGTCAAAAAAATCGAAAGTTACAGACATTTGGGCAAAACTATAACGCGATGTTCCCCAGAACATACACCCAAAAAGTAAATGATCTTATCACTAGGTGTTCGTGCAGTTAATATTATCAACAAATTAATCTACATCTTCTCCAACAACGATAGTTGAATTGGTGCTACTGAATTGTTCAATTGCAATTAATAAAAACTGGAATCATAATTTAGTCTATTTTGACTGGACTATAGTATTGGTTGGATGTTTGTTTAGCTGCATGAGATCCTTCGATTGAGATCAATTTTGGCGCTCTTGTTGTCTGTAATTTTCGAATTTTTGGCTGAAAATGGTCTTAAACGATTTGGTCCGACTCACTGATCCGCGGCCGTCCGGCCGGCCGTCCATTAACACGATAACTCTCGAAAGAAAGGAGGTAGAGGATTGAAATTTGCAGAGTAGGTTTGGAGCGTAAATATCTCGGACGAGTTCGTTAACACGCGAAATCTCCCAAGCGGTCTAGGAGTTATGGCCGTTCTTAGTAAAAACATTTTTTATGAATATTTCCGGAACCGATCACTCGATGTCTCTGAAATTTAGCATCAATAGTAGAATAATGACATTTGTATGCATGCGAAGCTTTGTATTGATCGGGTTGACGTAAAGTGTAAAAAAAAAATTTAAAAATTTTGTTTCATCAATAACTCTCGAACATAATGAGCTAGGCAGTTGAAAAATTTTCAGAGTAGGTTTGGGAGATAAATATCTCGGTTGAATTCGTTATTGGGCAAAATCGCCTGATGGTTAAGGAGTAACGAAACAAAAATTTTTTTTACATTACAAATTTCAAATTCAATTTTTTTAAGATGCAGTTTCACCATGAAGATCCATTGATATCCTTTCGAACTCTTACAAGCTTATACTTTCGGAGATATGATTTTTCGAAATCTCAATAATGAATCGTACCACTATGTTTTCACAGAATGCTGTAATTAATTAGTCTATATATGAATTATTAAATGATCTGTGTTCTTACATGTCATCTTATTTTCCTATGAGAGAAAAATGTCAAAATTATTTCTGATTCGTTATTCTTGATATAAAATACACCTCCTGTTCTAGAAAACAAAGTATGATTGAATGCAAAATGACTAATTAAATAACCCCAGCCATCGTAGAATTATGAGGATGATATTATATTGTACTTTTAAGGTGATAATCCATATGATGATGGAAATATATTCTTTGGTAAGATATAATTAAATTGTGTTCAGAATATCTCGGATAAGTTCGTTATTGGGGAAAATCAGTCTGTTTGAATTCAATTTATTTCATGATGCAGTTCTATCGGGAGAATCCAATTACATCATTCCCAGAGACCAATCATTTCGGAGATATGATTTGTCAAAGTTTGAACAAGAGCGCCAAAGCTCCTGTCTACAGGGCTTGAACCAATTTTTCAATTAAGTTTGTCAAGGACCAAGGTGACAGTTCTCCGACATTTTTTGTGTTCAGAATGTTACGGATTATTATCCGTTAACTGTTTTTCCTATGCCATTCAGCTAAATTCAATTTCAACATTAAATATATTAATAAATAATAAATTCATTGGGGTTATAGATTCAGAGGGAAAGAGTAGGCATTGATGTTCCACTAAATAGATCTTCTCTGCGTGCAGGGTAGCCTAATGTCGGGATGTTGCGTAATGAGGGGAGTGGTACTTCGATGCTGAAAGAAGTGGAGGGTTCAGATGGAATTCGATCTCCTAGGTAGATTATCATAGTCCAAAATTCAGATTAATTATTCAAACTTATATTTCAGTAGACTCCTTGAATTTAACGAGTAGTTCAGAATAATCTCACAGATGTTAACATTTAGACCAGTTCTCATTTTCAATTTTCCACAAGTTGCCTGGTTTCGGTTGACAATTTATAGATGTCAGTAGGTTAATTTTTACCTGCAATTAAATTTAACTTTCATTCTGTTTCATTAGATGTCGATACTTCAAATTCTTGTATTTGATTTCAATAACCTGATTACATAGTTGAAACAGTAATATTCCGGAAATGCTTTTTTTTAATTAACGTAACATTTGGATTCACACATCGTACATCTTACTTTTTGGCGCTCTTGTTCCTTAGAACAGAGTGCTTATCAATTTGCCCAAATGTCTGTAATTTTCGAACTTTTGGCTGAAAATGGTCTCAAACGATTTGGTTCGACTCATTGATCAAGAATCCGTGGTCGAAAGAACTCTCGAACGGAAGAAAAAAATCTCGGACGAGTTCGTTAACGGGCGAAATCCACCAAGCGGTTTCGGAGTTTTTAGTAAAAACATTTTCTAAGAATATTTCCGAAACCGTTCAATCCATCTATCTGGAATTTTGCATCAAATAGTAGAATAATGACCTGTATACGCACGCAAAGATTTATATTGATCGGAGTGTCGTAAAGTGTAAATTTTTTTTTTTTAATTAATAAATTTTGTTACTACAATAACTCTCGAACAGAATGAGCAAGGCAGTTGAAACTTTCAGAGTAGCTTCGGGAGATATATATATCTCGGTTAAGTTCGTTATTGGGCAAAATAGGACAGATGGTTTCGGAGTAACGAAAAAAAAAATTAAACTTACAAATTTCTAATTCAATTTTTTTCAAGATGTGGTTTCACCATGAAAATCCATTGATATCATTTTTAACTCTAACAAGCTAATACTTTCGGAGATATGTTTTTTCGAAATTTTAGTAATGAATCGTACTTCTATGTTTTCACAGAATGCTATATAATTATTCTATATATGATTTATTATATTATCTGTGTTCATACTCGTACATGTCATCCTGTTCTATAAGAGAGAGTCAAATTCATTTCAGCTATTTTAATTTGATTTCTTCCATGGTGCAATTCTCATTCTCAGATTGCTGATTTTCTTGATTAATAAACTATTATTTGAATTGAATTTCCTTTATGATGCAGTTCTATCATTAGAATCCATTGATATCATTCCCAACTCTGAGAAACCAATACCTTCGAAGATATTATGTGTCAAAGTTTCAACAAGAGCGCCAAAGCTCCTGTCCACAGGGCTTGAATCAATTTTTTCAATTCGAACTTTAAGAAGTTAAGGCGTCCGAAGTCATGAATTAAAAATATGTATTTTTTGGATATTTTTTTGGTATATTGTACTAGATTTTATTTCTTTCGAAAAGAAACTATAGCGGATATATATACTTTCTTCAAACCCCTTTAGATTTTATTGATAGAATCAATCATCAATGTATCAGAGTTATAGTAGAATCTGGACTGAAATTTTCCCACCTGGAGTACGGTGCTAGTCATTAACTTTGTAGTGGAATTATGTACGTAAGGGTTGCCGACAACCCCTTCCACCTCACTTTCCTCAATTATTAGAGCCTGTCCGAACAACGACGAGCAGGAGCCCCATGTCCTTCCGTATTGTAAGATAAGTTATTCTCTTATACAGAATCTTTCTCTTGATATTAAAGAAGTGCATAACTATTATTTGATTATCAATCGAACAGTAATATCAATTTTCTTCTCTGATTTTAATTTTTTTTATAAACTCAGAAATGCAGTATTGACGGTGAAAAGGTCAATCAAGTGTCAGATTTCTGGTTTAGTTAATTTCCCCTTCATAGTCAGTAACCATTATTATTATTATTATTATTAATTATTTGATAAGAGTTAAGAAATCTGTAAACTCACAGAATAACAAAATGAAAGTTAATGCACATGGCTCAAGAAAAAAAAATAGTTTGATCACAATAATTAAGAATTGACAAATTCAATAAAAGAAAAAAAACAAATTCACCATTGTCACGTTCGCCCCTGATTCAACCTGTCATATTGATTCTTGAATGAATTGACGTTGGTGGCCTCCACAATGGCAGATGGTAAACGATTCCAAGACGAAAACACTCTATTGGGTAGAAAGTACTCCCTCTGTGTTGTTCGGAAGTTTTCCCTCCGTAGTTTGAATCTGTGGCCACGCAATCGTTCGTTATTGTTTAAGGTGAAAATTCTTCCCAGGTATGTGCTGAAAAATCCATTCAGAGCTCTGTATGTGATTATAAGGTCACCTCGAATCCCTCTCTCAGAGAATAGGGGAAGATTCATAATGGATAGCCATTCAGGATAACTGGGTCGAAGCACACCATAAGGGATCCTGGTCGCACGACGCTGGACACTCTCGAGTAGTTGTGCATCACGAACCAGAGACGGAGACCAAACTGGCCCAGCAATCAGCATATTCCAGTATATATGCTGGTGTATAGGATTCTGCAGGTGGTCGGATCGCAACGGGAAAATGATCTACTCAGCAGCATTGTTAGCGTTTAGTTGGTACATTGCAGCAGGATTGTCGTATGGAAAATTTTGAATTGGTAATATTATTTGTTGTATGAATTATTCTGTATCTAATAATTGAAATGATAATGATAAGCTATAGTGATACCACAGCCCACTATAGAGATATAGTAGGTTGTGGTGATACTAAGGAAGGGAATCCTCCCACACGAGTATCTGAACCTACCTGATATTGAGTTGTATTAACTTACAATTATTATAAGAGTGAAATCTAACTTTGAATTTTCTTTAGGCTGGAAACTGAAGGGTAATAAGATTGTTCTCCGTACCTGGAATACATTCTGGTTTTATTTTGTGTTCAGAATATTCTGAATAAAATAACAAGGTGGTTTTTGGGAGCGTTACGTCTGGAAATGCGTTTTTCGTTGAGGCGAGGAAGTCACACCAAATAGCAAATTGTATATTTTATAATAGCTGAAGAAATGTGTTCAACAAAAATTTGACAAAACATTCTTATTCTCTGAAGTGTTTTCAATACGTTTATACAACAGATATAAACCCAAAATTCGCATATTTTTTAAAATAATTTTGTCATTCTTAATACTTTATAGAGCTCGTCATAAACATTACAAGTCTAGTTCATAAATATTCTGGCCACAGCTAAAAAACTGTTTTGTAATAACGTTATAAGGTGTTTCATATGAACGTTCTGAATTAAAAATGTTACATAGAATGATATCTATAAAATCAATTGATCTTAAAATGCAAAAGGCAATCCTGAAAGTATACAGACATAGAGAAAATGTAGATGTCGTATGTCATTATTGTTTACATGAAGCCATTCTAATTATATACTTCTGGACTTACACACATGACATACACATAACGAAATTCTCAATACAAATGAAAGTCCTTCGTAAAGAGTAGAACTAAAATGATATATTAATAATTATGAAGTGGTTACTGAAACGACAATTCACTTATGGAAGCAAAATTGTAACTAAAAGTACTTCTATGTAACAGTTTCGTGAGTTTATACAGAATACCTAAAATATGAATGAAATATTTTTTTGATATATTCATAATGAAATTATGAATAAACCCAGAATTAATAACCATTAAAAAGCAATTCAGTTTTATACCCAGAATTGTTTTATAAGTTAGTTATAAACCTCTTAAAAAATATTTAAGTATAACAGTTTTATAACATATTTCATAATTTTGTTGAGTAAATGTTTTCACGATGAATTTATAAGGTACTTCAATCATCTACAACAGAATGAAGTTCATGTAGCTTTATACAGGGTCTTTCACGAGGAACCTCACCCATATTTATACGGGAAACTACTGAACTTATTTTCATGAAATTCAGCACTTATAAGTATTTCACGATGCTGATGAAATCTAAAATATTTTCAAGGCATGAGCACCTCCGGTTTTTCCGGAAATGACGTCAACTTCCGTTTTTCAAATTAGAACACCATTTTTTTTTATTGCAGAAATAGATTCCTTAGAAAATTTCAAATTATTTTGATGTAACATTTTTCAGTTTTGGTTGTAAAAATCTCTGAGCGGGAAAATCCGAAAAAAAAATCGAAAATAGAGCTCCGCTGAAACAAGAATAACTTCGAGGTTTTGGATGGAAAATTTTCATTTTTGGGATTTTTCAAGATGTAAGATTGATGTATCCACTTTAAAAATCGAAATCGTGATTCATGATACAGGGGGTGAAAAAATCGCTTTCAAAGTTAGGGATGACAAAATCGTGAAAAATCAATTTTTTCAAATTAGAACCCCATTTTTTTATGGCAGATATTGAATCTACGTTAAAAAATAATGTGAGTGTATGCATCACACCCTTGCCCTAAAACGGATATTTTCTGAGTTATTCACAAAAAACTGTTTTTCGTCTTGAATTTTCAGCTATTTCTTTTCCCTTCACGCCAAAAAGATGAAATTTTCAGGAACTGTTACTTGAACCATGCTGTAGATTTTTCACCCCTTCTTGAAACCGACTTCAAGTTACTATTAGGAGAACCATGGCAAACTCTCGCAGTTATAACTAGAGAAGATGCTCAAAGGTTTGACCGTTAATTTCTAGACATTTATTTATACGTCTCAGGAATGCTTCGTGCGTTGCTCTTCTTATTTCATCGGGAGGAAGAGATCTGCAAAAGTGTTTAAAAACCAAATTGAGTTTCAAAACTATGAATCTAAAAATCTAAACAAACCTGAACGCATTTCTGACTCGCTCTATGCAGTCCTCTTTATCAGTCAGGGGAGTTGAGTAGACCATTGTTCGCCAACCATCGATCTTCAAATAGCCTGTAGAGGATATTTGACACATTGAGTGAATTGTGTGGAGGCGCGCCATCTTGTTGATACCATAAGTCATTATGGTTCTGTACTAGCGGCTCAATTATTTGAGTCAATATGTCAGAATAACTATCTCCTAAGGGAACACATTCTTTAAATAATGCAAACATGTGTAGTGTTCTATCTTACCAGTTAAAGTCCCATCATAAATGTGAACATCGAGAATTGCATTATTTTTGATGGCGCAAAAAACATTGAAACTCCAGGTCTCTTGAAAGTTCCATTGTCTGAAGTGGTGGTTGTTCTCTTCATCCCAATAATGACTGTTATGCCTATTGAAAGAACCATTCTTTGTGAATTTAGATTCATCTGTCCAAATTATACAGTCCAAAAAGTTTTCATTTTCTTGAAATCGAATCATCTAGATTCGCAAAACTCTGTTCTCCTGACGAAATCAGTTTCCTTCAAATGCTGTACCCTATTGAATTTATATGGGTGCATTTTATGTTTTTTTAATATTCTCCAAACACTCGATTGAGATAATCCCAGATCAATCTCGGCATCTTTGAGAGAATTTTGAGGATTCACACGAAAATATGCAATAACTGTAATTTCGTTGTTCTCATCTTCTACTACACTTTTTTCTCTGTGTATAGTTTTCTTAACGAAAGATCCGACATTTCTCAAGTTTGTCATGGTTCTGTTAATGGTATCTCTCGTTGGTCTGGGTCGGTCAGGAAACCTCTCAATGAACAGTCGAATCATTCTATCTACAACTTTATTACATTCTCCATGAAGTAGAATGAGATTTAAATAATCTTCATTGGTAAAATTAGTCATAGTGATCGATTCTATAACTTAATACGAATTATCACCAAATTAATAGTAAACACAAAATGCTACTGAATAAAGAGGAATTTGGCAGATGTAATTAATGATATCTATCATTAAAAAAAAAGAATGTAAAACATGGTAAGTTTTTGCATATGGTTCATAAGGAATTATTTATTTATCACTGGAGAGAAAACCGATGGCCGATTAGTTGAAATAAAGAGGTTTCCGATACAAATTCGAATCAAAATTCGCCATCTATTTAGGAACAACCTGTAACTTTTTTCTCTTGCATATTAGGGTAGTAAAATCTAAAACATGGTTTAAGTAACAGTTCCTGAAAATTTTATCTTTTTGGCGTGAAGGGAAAAGAAATATGTAGCTGAAAATTCAAGACGAAAAACAGTTTTTTGTGAATAACTCAGAAAATATCCACTTTAGGGCAAGGGTGTGATGCATACACTCACATTATTTTTTAACGTAGATTCAATATCTGCCATAAAAAAATGGGGTTCTAATTTGAAAAAATTGATTTTTCACGATATTGTCATCCCTAACTTTGAAAGCGATTTTTTCACCCCCTGTATCATGAATCGCAATTTCGATTTTTAAAGTGGATACATCAATCTTACATCTTGAAAAATCCCAAAAATGAAAATTTTCCATCCAAAAACCTCGAAGTTATTCTTGTTTCAGCGGAGCTCTATTTTAGATTTTTTTTTCGAATTTTCCCGCTCAGAGAGAATTTTCCCACCAAAACTGAAAAATGTTACATCAAAATAACTTGAAATTTTCTAAGGAATCTATTTCTGCAATGAAAAAATGGTGTTCTAATTTGAAAAACGGAAGTTGACGTCATATCCGGAAAAACCGGAGGTGCTCATGCCTTGAAAATATTTTAGATTTCATCAGCATCGTGAAGTACTTATAAGTGCTGAATTTCATGAAAATACGTTCAGTAGTTTCCCGTATAAATATGGGTGAGGTTCCTCGTGAAAGACCCTGTATAATAAACCGATTTTTTGGAAGCACTAATATGATACCTTTGAAATATATTAGTCGTGAATTATCGGAGTTATAAGACAACTTTGATGGTTGGACTGCTATAATTTTTGAATGAGGCTAGAAACCTACCTACTTTTGCTGTTTTCGGATGAGGCTAGAATTCTAGATACCTATTTTAGCTGTTTTTGGATGAGGCTAGAAACCTACCTGTCTATTTTTGCTGTTATGGATGAGACTAGAAACCTTCCTAACTACTTTTGCTGTTTTTGGATGAGGCTAGAAACCTACCTTTCTAATTTTGCGGTTTTTGGATGTGGCTGGAAACAAACATACCAATTTTGCAGTTTTTAGTTGAGGCTAGAAATCTACCTACCTAACTCAACCTGAGAAAACACATACAAAATTATTTCCAAAGACACAGCGGCTAAGTGGGCCTACAACATGCTATTTGGGACGACATGGGGGCTTAAGGCAGAAATGTCAATGTGGTTATAAACAGCAGTACGCCCCATTGTCACCTACGCATCCTCAGCATGGTGTACAAAACTGATGAGGCCACCAGAGACAGTCGGTTGGAGAAAGTGTAGCCTACTGGATGCAATAAGAATTTCTCGTAGTGGGAAGCTCCTATCTGGTATCTGGGTAGGACAATAAGGTTACTGGACTAACAGGTCTGAAACCTCTAGCCAAAGCCCACAGATATAATGCCAACCATATTCGATTTCGAAACACCCTTTCACGGTCATCAGAGACCGTCTGAGTGAAGTGAACCTCCTTAATTGACTGGACAAAAAGTCATCCATTTGGTATACGGTTCGATCAAAATCAGATAAGGGTGCAGGTAAATTTTAAAAATGGTGGTGGAATAGGACCCGATATGATCTCTGCTAGGATATTGAAATCCATGGCTCCCTCCATAGCTGAACACTTTTCCCATCTCATGAATGAGTCGATTAGTTCTGGTTGTTTTCCATCTGTGTTGAAACTGGCAAAGGTGCTACCTGTTCACAAAAGAGAGGCTACAAACAACATAGCCAACTACCGCGTTATATCAATCCTGAGCCAGCTGTCTAAGGTATTTGAGAGAATCGTGTACCAAAGGATGAGTGATTTCCTTACGAAATTTTCTATACTTTCAAATCGACAGCATGGGTTTAGAGTTGGTAGGTCAACCCAGACAGCCTGTTCCGAGTTTCTGGAAGCCGTTTATTGTTGTTTGGATGAGGGTGATCATGCTGCGGGAATATTTTTTGACCTCTCACGTGCGTTCGACTGTTTGCAACATAAGTTTATAGTAGACAAATTGTACCAGATAGGATTGAGGGGAGTTTTCCTTGACTGGATCTTCAGTTATCTGTCTGCCAGAACCATATTCATCGAACTCGGTGATTGCTCTTCCGAGAAATATTGTACAAAGCTAGGTGTTCCTCAGGGGTCAGTTCTGGGACCTTTGCTATTTTTGTTATTTATCAATGACTTACCTGACTACCTGGTTGTGTCTGTTCTAGTACTGTTTGCAGATGATGCTTTCTTGGCGGTCAGGGCGAAAAGTATTGAAGAACTAAAGCATAAATTTGAAGAACTCATTGAGCGATTTCTTGACTGGTGTCGTAAGAACTCGCTTATTATAAACTTGGCGAAAACTCAAATTATCAGGTTTCAAAACCGAGATTTCGGTGGATCCGCTCCACTTGTGGTGAGTGTTGCGGGTAGTTCTCTTAGGACCGTGGAGCATGTTAAGTTTCTGGGACTGCGCGTTGACAGGTTTTTGAGGTGGAATTTTCAGGTGGACCATTTGTGCCGAACGCTCAACAATTAGTATTACGCTCTACACCGACTGAAGGGGTCTGTCTGTACTGAAACCCTCTTGAATATATATTATTCTATAGTTTACAGTCATCTTAACTACAATACCATCCTGTGGGATGGATCGTCGGAGTGCAGTAGGGTGTTTATCGCACAAAAAAAAGATTATTCGCCTTATATTCGGCTTGAAACCTAGAGATTCATGCAGGCTGGTATTCACGAGTTTTTGAATACTTACACTACCCTGTATTTACATCCTGAGTTGCCTTCTATATGTGCGATCAAATATTAATCAACTCACAAAACGTTCTGATTTCCATAGATATGGAACTAGATATAGAAATATGATATGTGTACCAAGCCCCATATATTGTAGGCAGAGAATATTATTAGCTGCATTTGTGCTCAAGAGGGTCTGAAAGGGAACCTCAAAGGGGTGCACATCTATATTACAACGGACAGTTAGGCCACACTGAGAGACCTGGAATCACCCGTCCAGGATCCCCTACTGTCCTGGAAATGCCGGAATACTATAACGCAACTAGCTAGAGGGAAGGTGACTCTTCTATGGGTGCCAGGGTACTGTGGTATTGAAGAAAATGAGAAGCCCGATGAATTTTTGACAAGGGCTTCTAGGTTAACACTTGCTTGACCAGAACCCCGTTGTCAGCTTGGAAAATACCACTACAGAGAAGCGGTCCAACAATGGAAGCTGAATAACCGAACACTTTTTTGGAGAAATAATCTAGGCCTAGCACAGGCAAAAAGATTCGTGGATTTCTTAACATCCTATAACAGAGAGCTCCTACAGCTGCCAGGAGTTGAACTTTGGGTAATTGTGGAATTGCTGACAGGTCACTGTCGATACAAATACCTCTTGTAGCGCATGGGCAAGTTAGCAGACGAAATATCTTCTTCTTCTTTCAGTACCGTGCCCATATTTAGGCGTTGGTAGCTTCCATGACAATTTGCCGATATCTTTCTCGATCTTGTGCGGCGTGTAACAATTCATCTGCTGATATGCCTGTCCATTGACGAAGGTTTCGGAGCCACGACTACTTCTTCCTACCAATTCCTCGATTTCCCTCTATTTTTCGGTTGAGTATTAACTGTAGTATCGAGTATCTGTTACCTCTCATTATATGCCCCAAGTATTCAAGTTTTCTCTTTTTTATCATCTTCGTCAACTCACCTTCTTCTTGACCTATTCTGTTTAAAACTTCCATATTTGAAATACGTTGAACCCATGATGTTTTGAGCATTCGGCGATAACACCACATTTTGAGGGCTTCCAACCTGTTCATCATATTAACCTTCATGATCCAGGTTTCACATCCGTATAGTAATACAGGGTACACATAACATTTTAGGAACTTTATTCTCAGGTGTAGGTTCAGCTGAGAATTGCAGAGTATCGATTTCAATCTCACAAATGCTCCTCTTGCCAGTTGTATACGAGTTTTAATTTCTTCATCGGGATCTAGTTTATCATTTATCCAACATCCTAAGTACTTGAAATGGTTGACTTTTGTAATCGGCTCATTGTTAACAATTAGTTGTGTATGGCCAACGTCTCGTTTACTAACTACAAGCATCTTTGTCTTTGATGTATTTATGCTTAATCCGTTATTGGAGCATTCTCTAGTGACTCGGTCTATAAGGAACTGAAGATCTTCTCTACTCTCGGCCATGATCGCCGTATCATCTGCATATCTGATGTTGTTTATGGTTTCTCCTCCAATTCGAACTCCACACTGTCCTTCCAAGGCTTCGTTAAATATTACTTCCGAATATACATTGAACAAAGTTGGGGACAGCACACAACCTTGTCTGACTCCTCTCTGAATGATAATTTTGTCGGTCTCGTTGTCGTCTACCAAAACCGAAGCTTTTTGTTCCCAATATATATTTTGTAGAAGCCTTAGGTCTCTATTATCTATTCCGGTCATCTCCAGGTATTTAAACAGCCTATCGTGCTGGACCCTATCGAATGCCTTTTCAAAGTCTATAAAGCAGACGTATATTGGTTTTTGTACTTCCCATGATCTTTGGAGTAATGTTAACATTGGGACAATGCTTCTCTCGTGCCCAAACCATCTATGAAACCAAATTGTTTGTTTCCCATTGATTCTTCACATTTCTGCTTAATTCTGTTGAGAATTATCTTGAGAAGCAGTTTGAGAGAGTGTCTCATGAGACTAATCAGTCTGAAGTCATTACATGATGATGTATTAGGTTTTTTTGGAATAGGGATAAATGTGGATTCCAACCATATTTGTGGGACTATTCCAGTTTCGTAAATATGGTTGAAGATGTTTGTTAGTTCTGAGACGTTCTCGTCATTTAGGAATTTAAGCCAGTCTGATGGTATTTGGTCAGGGCCTGGGGCTTTTCCAGTTTTGCTTTGATGGATGGCTTTTTCTACTTCTGTTTTTAGAATGCTAGGACCCGTATTCGTACATTTTGTGATCTTAAGTGGTGTCCTCGTATCAAAAAAGAGGTCTCTTATGTATTTAGTCCATTCTTTTTTTTTCTCGTTTAAGTCGAGGATTATTTTACCTTTTTGAGTTTCTCATGAAGTGTGGAGTTCTTTTTCTCTGAGTGTAGGTTATTTCTTTGAGTTTTTTGTGTATATTAAACTCATCATGTTTTCTTTGCAGTTCTTCCATTTCGCGGCATTTTTGTTCCATCCATTTCTCTTTTGCTTTCTTGACCTCAAACCTTATTTGTCGGTATATTTCTCTATATCGAGCTTCATCTTTATTTTTCCACCTTCTTTTTTATTGTATTAGGTCTAATATTTTATCTGTCATCCAATCCTTTTTCATTATTCGGTCTTTTCCTGGTTTTAAAACTTCGTTTCCTGTTGTAACCATGGCGGAATTCACAATATCCAATTTCTCTACTACTGTTGCTTGTTCAGATCTTTCTAGTTGTTTTTTAATGTTACAATTGATTTTGTTTTTAAAGTCGTTTGCTATTATAGGGTTTCTTAGGAGTCGGTTATCAGGTTTCATCCGGATGGTCGGAGCTTTCATTCTTTTTAATTTTAGGTTGAATTCGGCACATAGGAGATTGTGATTAGTTACTGCATCTGCGCTCGGATACGTCTTTGCGGATGTAATACTATTTATAAGTCTTCTATTAATGAGAATGAGAATATAGTCAATCTGATTTCTGACTATCTGGCCCTCTCGATCAGCTGGGGATTTCCATGTATACAGTCGTCTTTTAGGTTGTTGGAACCAAGTATTTGCTATGATGCATTCCTTTTCTTGACAGAACTGTATCAGTCTATGTCCTCTTTCGTTCCTTTCCCCAAGTCCAAACCTTCCCGTTATATTTTCTGTGCTTATTGCACCAACTTTCGAATTGAAGTCTCCCATGATAATATTGGCTTCATGTTTTTTAGTGCTACGGAGAATCTGCTTTATTTGGCTGTAGAATTGCTCAATTTCTTCATCGGGTTTGTCTGCTGTTGGTGCATAGACTTGAATTAAGTTAATAATATTTAATTAACTTTTCAGCTGTATCATCATTATGCGATCATTGAAAGGGACGAGATTCTGAACACAGTTACGGATCTCTTCTTTTACAATTATGGCGGCTCCGTTACTCCTGGGTCCTTCTGTATTTCCCGAGTGGTATATAATGTATCCATTACTTCTTAATATTGTGACGAACGAAGCAAGCGAAGTACGGTCCTGTAGCCCAATTCCGTTTATGATGTCACGCAATCGAACGCCGACAGAGAGAGAGGTTGAGTCATCCTTCTAGAAGCTCGAGAACGAATGGAACATCCGGAATACTCGGGAACTTTCTGGACCTTAATCTTCCCGATATAAATATCGGGACCGGAATTCACAGGAGTTAGTTACTTTGACGAGTTAAACCGAATCGTTACGTTTGTGAAATATAATTGTGAATATAAATTTCCTGTAGATAAATTATTTAAGTGTTCTAAATAAATTAGACTTAGTAAAATTGTGGGTTTATTGTGAAAAACGCTACATTGGTGTCAGAAGTGGGATATATCGAACTGCACTGTTTTGAGGAATATTCCTGAAGATTTTGAATGCCGATAACGAGAGCTCAAAGTGAAAAAATGGATCAGGCCAACATGGATTTTTTCAAACAAGCCTTTGAACAATTGACGAAGAGAATGGAGGAAAATGGCAAGGATATATCAAATAAAATGGAGGAAAATGCCAAGGAAATATCATATATGTCAAATAAAATGGAGGAAAATGGCAAGGATATATCAAATAAAATGGAAGAAAATGCCAAGGAAATATCATATATGTCAAATAAAATGGAGGAAAATGCCAAGGATATGACAAATAAAATAATATCCATGGAGACTAAAGTTGAAGACAGTCTGAGAATGATAACCGATAATTACTCGAAGCTAGAAAATAGGATCGAAAATGTGGAGGAGATGTTAGAAACCATAGAAGAACAAACGCAAGGGAAGCTTGAAGAGCATACCGAGTACATGATGAAAATTATCGAAGATCGATTGTCCAAAATTAACAGGCAGTCAGACGAGGTCAGTAAATGTAATTCCGGTCAGTCAATAAAATTAGAAAGCAGTGGAGAGCAAGGCCGAGCGAGGATTAAACCTCCTACCTTTGATGGTAAAACTGCATGGTGCACGTATCAAAAACAGTTTGAAGCTGCAGCTAATGCTAATGGCTGGAACGAAGAAGACAAAGCAACGGCCTTGATTGTCGCATTGAGGGGAGATGCTCTGAATATTCTCCAGATTGTTCCAGCCAGTCAACAGAATAATTATGCAGCTTTGATAAGTAAACTCCAGATGAGATATGGTGATGGACACCTACAACAAGTGTATCATGCCCAGATAAAGAGTCGTCTCCAGAAGAGCTCAGAGACCCTACAGGAGTTTGAAGCTGATATAGCACGATTGGTGCGACTGGCATATCCTACTGCACCGGAAAGCTTCCTGGAACAACTAGCTGTACAGACATTCGTGGACGGGCTGAGAGACAGTGAGACCCAACAAACTTTGCGGTTGGCCCGACCTAAGACCTTGGACGATGCTCTGGCCCACTCATTGGAGTTCGAAGCAGCCAAGCAAGCTTCACATAGGGGCCAGAACAAAATAAGACGTACTGTGGATGATTCCGAGGTTAGCGCTGAGAACATGGAAGATGTTATACGTCGGGTTCTCCAACAGCAACGAACCCGAGGACCCAGGTGCTGGAATTGCGGCGATGAAGGGCATATTCGCCGCCATTGCAAGAAACCTGTCAAGCCTAAACAACAAGATCAGGAAAACTAAAACGGGTTGGTGATAAGGGGCATAAACCGACCTGCCTAGACAATGCCCTAGAAGTTGTCATCCAGACAATCTCGCAGTCCAACAGCGTTTATGTCGACGGTAGAATCGACGGGCGGTCGGTTAAAATGTTAGTCGACACAGGAGCAACCCGAACGATTGCGAGACCCGATATGATTAAGAAAAATATCTTACCGACTACGACACGTCTACGAACTGCTACCGGAGAGGGTGTATTAACTCACGGAAGGAAGAAAATCGACCTTGATATTGGAGGAATGTCATTCAAACACGAGGTACTGGTGGCAGATATCATGGAGGAAGTCATCCTAGGAATGGATGTAATTAAGGGAAAGGGTTTCCAGATAGACATGGGGAACGATGTCCTGAGAGTTGGAAATCTAGAAATTCCATTCCTGGGGAGCGAAGATGCAATGAATAGAGTCTTGCTCACAGAGGACGTTACCATTCCTGGCCAAGCCGAAACAGTAGTGAGGGGGTACTTGGACGGAAAACTTCGCAATGGTCACGTCAGACTAATTGAACCAGCTGTCGGTAATAACCCTGGCAAAGGGCTTCTTGTTGGAAAAACATTGGTGAGAGACAGAAGGGAAGTACCTGTGAGGATTTTAAACACTAATATGTACCCAGTAATTTTAAAAAAGGACACGGTAATAGGGGAAAGCTGCTCAGTATCTTGTGTGACGGGTGGTAGTCAAGATGGACAGAACAACGTACCCAAGAAGACCAAGGTTTCACAAAAAGCAGTTGAAATGCTGACATCCTCCTGCACAAATTTGAAACCAGAATACATCAGTGAGGTGAGGAAACTGATAACTGAATACAGTGATGTATTTGCCATGGACAATAATCAAATGGGGAGAACAAATGTTGTGAAACATCTCATCAATACCGGAAGCACAAGACCTATTCGCCAACATCCGCGAAGACTTCCCATTGCGAAAAGAGAAGAGGCTGAGGAAATTATCAAGGACATGCACGATCACGGCATCATAGAACCTTCAGATAGTCCTTGGTCATCACCTGTGGTTCTGGTCAAAAAGAAAGATGGCAGCACTAGATTCTGCGTCGACTATCGTCATCTAAATGAAGTCACCAAAAAAGATTGTTACCCCATCCCAAGGATAGATGACACTTTGGATACACTATCTGGCTCGAAATGGTTCTCCACCCTGGATCTGAAGAGCGGGTACTGGCAAGTTGAAATGGATCCCAAAGACAAAGAGAAAACAGCTTTTACCATTGGGACGGGATTGTGGCAGTTCACAGTGATGCCATTTGGTCTTTGCAATGCACCTGCAACCTTCGAGCGACTGATGGAAACCATCCTTCGAGGACTATCTTGGAAGACGTGTCTGGTGTATTTGGACGACGTGATTGTTTTTGGACGAACATTTACCGAACATCTGGAAAATTTAAGAAATGTCCTTGAGAGGCTTCGCGTCGCGAATTTGAAACTCAGTCCGAAAAAGTGTCACATTTTCAAAAAGGAAGTAAAATACTTGGGACACGTAGTATCTGAAGCTGGAGTAAGTGCTGATCCGGAAAAGATCCAAGCTGTACGCGAATGGCCAACACCGCAAGATAAACACCAGGTCAGAAGTTTCCTTGGACTGTGCACGTACTATAGAAAATTCGTGCTTGGGTTTGCCAATATTGCGAAGCCTTTAACAAAATTGACTGAAGAAGGGAAGAACTTCGAATGGGATCTAGAATGTGAAGAAGCCTTCGCTCAATTGAAACATGCCTTAACATCGGCCCCCATCCTGAGTTATCCCCAGACTAAAGGAAGGTTTATATTGGACACAGATGCGAGCAACATGGCAATAGGAGGCATATTGTCTCAAGTTCAAGACGGAAAGGAAAAAGTTATAGGGTACTTCAGTAAAGTCTTGTCGAAACCAGAACGTAACTACTGCGTTACGAGAAGAGAGTTACTCGCTGCAGTCAAGTCCATGGAACATTTCTATAAGTACCTGTATGGAAGGGAATTCCTCTTGAGGACAGATCATGCTGCGCTGAAGTGGCTTCTCCAATTTAAAAATCCTGAAGGTCAAGTGGCACGATGGATTGAAAGACTTCAGGAATACAATTTTACCGTGGAGCATCGTGCAGGGAAGTTACATAGCAACGCTGACGCGATGTCTAGGAGACCATGTCCTATAGACTGCAAGCACTGTAGTAAGCTGGAAGACAAGGAGTGCTGTCGGAGGACTACTATAATGGATGAGAACTGGCTGCCAGACCACCTAAGACGAGACCAAGAGAACGATCCAGAATTAAAATTATTTTTGAAATGGAAATCGGAGGGACGGAGACCTGAATGGGGAGAACTGTGCCAGATGAATTCGACGGTCAAAGCATATTGGGCACAGTGGGACTCCCTCCTCATAGAAGAAGGACTACTGAAGAGGATCCTAGAGAACGAGGAAGGTACCGGATCCAGGAATCAGCTCGTAATCCCAAGGAGCCGAGTCCCCGAGGTATTACAGAAGTTGCATGACGGAATCTCCGGAGGGCATTTCGGAATCAAGAAAACACTAGAAAAGGTGAGGGAGCGTTTCTACTGGCTCAACTGTAAAGAAGATGTCAAGGATTGGTGCCGAAAATGCAGACTGTGTGCTTCGGTTAATGGCCCGAGAGGAAGCCGTAGAGCCCCAATGAAACAATATAATGTTGGCAGTCCAATGGAACGCGTAGCAATAGACATAGCTGGTCCATTTCCAGAAACTGAAGATGGAAACAAGTATATTCTGGTTGCTATGGATTATTTTTCTAAATGGGTGGAAGCTTATGCAATCCCGAACCAAGAAGCTGCAACAGTTGCTGATGTTTTGGTCAAGGAGATGTTCTGTCGATTCGGAATACCACTGGAGCTACATTCTGACCAGGGACGAAACTTCGAGTCCAGCTTGTTCCAGAACCTGTGTGAGTTGCTGGGAATTAAAAAGACCAGAACAACTGCACTCCACCCACAGTCAGATGGCATGGTCGAGAGAATGAATAGAACTGTGGGGAAGTACTTGGCCAAGGTTGTCTCCGACCACCAGAGAGACTGGGATAGGTACCTCCATCTGTTTACCATGACTTATAGATCATCTGTGCAAGAATCAACTGGAGAAACCCCAGCATGTATAATGTTCGGCCGGGAGGTGAGATTACCTTGTGACCTGGAATTTGGTTGTAAGCCTGGAGTAGAGATAGCTGGTGAGGACTATGTGAGCCGTCTAAAGGGAAGGCTCCACTACGTTCACGAGAGAGTCCGGAGAAACCTACAAATTGCAAGTGACCGCATGAAGACCCGGTACGATACCAAGGCTGCGGAAGGAGGATATGAGGTGGGTGATTTGGTATGGTTATTCAACCCACAGAGAAGAAGAGGGCTATCACCAAAGCTACAGAAGAATTGGGAAGGACCTTACAAGGTTGTTAAAAGGATCAACGACGTAGTTTATCGCATCCAAAAGTTGCCCAGGGGGAAGAAGCGCGTGGTACATGTGAATCGCTTAGCAAGGTATGAAGCCGACCATGACTCTCAGGATGAGATTGGATTAAGAAGGACCACCACCCAGGCCCCACATCACGAGGACTTGAACTTCGACCAATTCATGGCGAACTATGGGGAGACCGGAAAAGCCAGGTTTGGAATCACCACCGAGCAGCAGCAAGACCTTTTTACGGTCCCGTCAGACTATTCTATGGCCCATTGTGTAGCTGAAGACCTGTACATGTCCAAGGGAATTGCCTCCGTCTTTAAGAACAAATTTGGTCGTATATCAGAGCTCTTGAAGCAACAACCGAGCTCTGGTCAAATCCTAAAGTTGACCGATGGTCCTCGTTACCTTTTCTATCTAGTAACTAAGAAGAGATCCTGCGAAAAGCCAACCTACCAAACCATGTGGACCACCTTACTGAACCTTAGGGGCGAGCTGGCCAGACTGGGTGTGAAGAAGCTTGCGGTTCCAAAGCTGGGATGCGGACTGGATCATCTTAACTGGAGGGTCGTACGCAACATGCTGGAAGTGGTGTTTGAGAAGACCGATGTGCGAATACTGGTTTGCAGTTTCAACCCGAAGGACGGCCCAATGGAGAAAACGGTAGCCTGTTATTTCGACCAACAAGGATACTGCCGAAATGGGGACGCTTGCAGATTCAGCCATAATGCACAAGGTGTTCGGGGACCGAACATCTTAAGGAGGGAGCAATGTGACGAACGAAGCAAGCGAAGTACGGTCCTGTAGCCCAATTCCGTTTATGATGTCACGCAATCGAACGCCGACAGAGAGAGAGGTTGAGTCATCCTTCTAGAAGCTCGAGAACGAATGGAACATCCGGAATACTCGGGAACTTTCTGGACCTTAATCTTCCCGATATAAATATCGGGACCGGAATTCACAGGAGTTAGTTACTTTGACGAGTTAAACCGAATCGTTACGTTTGTGAAATATAATTGTGAATATAAATTTCCTGTAGATAAATTATTTAAGTGTTCTAAATAAATTAGACTTAGTAAAATTGTGGGTTTATTGTGAAAAACGCTACAATATGTTCGATCCTGTCCATTTAGTTTCGCACACGCCTAGTATCGGGATCTTTAGTCTGGTCATTTCTTGTTGGATGTTTACTAATTTAGCAGCTTCATACATAATAGTTACGTTCCACGTAGCTATTTTGTGGATTTCTATGTCGACGAAAGACGAAATATGCATGGACATATTGTTTGAGAATTCCCACAGCTGGACGATGTCGATTGAGCCAGTAGCCCGTGCTACAGCTTAGATAGGCTTCGGTCGGTCTTCTATTTAGTCTAGTCAACGAGTGCTTTTTAGGTCAAAATTTTTGCGTATTCTCCGAAAATTATGATTGAGGTGTCATTCGATTTGGAATGGCATGTATATAGTTTTTGAGAAAATGCTAAGGCCGCTCGCAAAAATTGTAATAGTTATAAACAATTAAGTGAAACAAAAAGAAGGAGGTTTAGGTTTTCACCAATATCACAAAAACTGTTAGAGATAATTAAAAACTGTTAGAGATAATTCAAATTTGAAAAAATGGGTTCAAGCCCTGTGGACAGGAGCTTTCTGGCGCTCTAGTTCAAACAGACAAATTATATCTGGTATTGGTTTCTCAGAGTTGGGAATTATATCAATGTATTAATATGATAGAACTGCATCAAAAAGGAAATTCAATTCAAATAATAGTTTATTTATGAAGATTAAATGAGCAATCATGAGAATGAGAACTGTACCACATTTTCAATTTTTTTTTTGACACTTTGCTGTAATCTGGTCAATACAAAACTTCACATGCGTATAAAGGTCATGATTCTACTGTCTTCTACAGTCTGGTGCTAAATTTCAGATAGATCGAGTGATCGGTTTCGGAAATATTCATAAAAAATATTTTTACTAAAATCGGCCATAACTCCGAAACCCCTTGATGGTTAACGCCCATTAACGAACTTGTCCGAGATATTTACGCTCCAAAACCACCTTGCCATTTTCAATCCGCTAACTCCTTTCGTTCGAGAGTTATCGTGCCTACGGCCGGTCGGCCGGCACGACAGAATCGATTTCGCACTCGGATTCTTGATCAGTGAGTCGAACCAAATCATTTGAGACCATTTTCAGCCAAAAATTCCAAAATTACAGACACTTGGGCAAATTGATAAGCAATCTGTTCCGAGGAACTAGAGCGCCAAAAAAACAAGTTTCGTATGACAATTGCCCTAAACAGGTTTAAAGTACCTACAAATAGTAGGTATTCCATAAAACATGTATAAAATAATAAATTACCTTGTAATCGATCAAAAATTTCCTGATCTACGTTCACAAAATTTTCTCCTCTCTCGAACTTTGGAATTATGCTTTCAATATTTAGGTACGTAATATTTTCAAACATTTTCGGGTGAAGTCCCCGTTGCATCGCTAAAATACGAGTATTTCAACCCCAATATTCTTGAAGTTACAATATTCCCTTCTGTCAAGTTGACTTTATGGCAATTCATTCATAGAATATACATAGAATAATTATATCAACCTGTGAAATACGATTTACATTGAAATTTTGAAAAATCATATCTCCGAAAGTATTAGCTTGTTAGAGTTAAAATTGATATGAATGGATTCTTATGATAAAACTGCTTATTAAAAAAAATTTAATTTGGAATTTGTTTTGTAAAAAGAAAATTTTTTTTTATTACTCCGAAACCTTCTGTCCGATTTTGCCCAGTAACGAACTTAGCCGAGATATTCATCCCCCAAACCTACTCTGAAAATTTCAACTCTCTAGCTCATTCCGTTCGAGAGTTATCGTGTCTACGGCCGGACCGGCCGGACGGCCGGACAGAATGAATTTCAACCATGGATTCTTGATCAGTGAGTCGAACCAAATCGTTTAAGACCATTTTCATCGAAATATTCGAAAATTACAGACATTTGGGCAAATTGATAAGCACTCAGTTCCGAGGAACTAGAGCGCCAAAAAGGATCAAATAGAGGAAGAAATTTCCTAAGTCCCTACTTCCGGAACTTTAGGACCAATATTTATAATTTTCCTAGAGGGTTTTTTAGGAAATGTCTTCCTCTTCTTGAATATTTTTTCAAATTTCAATTATAACAGATAATTTGTGAGATATTGGCGAAAAACCAAAGCCCCTTTTTTTCACTTAATTGTTCATAACTATTGCTTGTTTTTCGAGCGGTCTTAGCATTTTCTCAAAAACTATCTACATGCCATTCCAAATCGAATGACACCTAAACCATTATTTTCGGAGAATACGCAAAAATTTTGACCAAAAAAGCACTTGTTGACTAGACTATATTACCTTGGTTGGTCTTCTATTAGCTCACAGGGTCTCATAATTGATCCCCTTGAGCTCGGGGTGCTAGCTGCTATAGAGTCTCTCAGGATCAGTTTCTCAATTGCGAGTTAACTCGAGGTTGCGAGTTACACATGTATTTAGCGATATTCATGAATGCGTAACACTCGGGTTACCCGCAACCTCATGTTAACACGCAATTGAGAAACTGGCCCTTAGTCGATCCCCTGCACCTCAGGTTTACTTAACTGAGCTAAGTCCTGCCCCGCTGACATTATATGGGTCTCATGTAACATCCCCACTGCCTTGTCGGTGTATTACCTTTTTTTTATACAGGAGAAATCCTTTACGGACGAACCATTGGAACAGTGTGGGACTCCATCTTCTCCTGAAGATGTAAAACTCCTGTCTCCTATCAGGTGCTTCGTTGGTGTTTTCAGTTAGTATTCATACTTTTACTCATGTTGTCTCTCTTTTGAGAACTTCTGTTTAATTAATTGGTAAGTGGGACTTCTTCACTTCATTTGATGTCGGTTTCTTCATTGTCCTCCGACAGTTATTAGTGCCATTTTCGGCCGTTTGATCTTTGATGGGTCTTCTGGGTCATAGTTCAGAGCCTCTCTGAGTGTTGTGTTCGTGTGTCGTTCAGTGTTTTCCAGAATCCTCTTGTTCCTTTGTCGTATTTGGTCTTCCATCGTGCTCATCCCTAAGTCTTGCCGGATGTTCTTCTTCCTGATCAACCAAGGCGCATCGGTTATTTGTCGCAGCAGTCTATTCTGGGCAATTTAAAGTTTCTTCATTTGGCTTTTGGCTGTCTCTCCCCATGCAGTTGAACAGTACAACATGCGTGGAATGATGATGGATTTGTACAATCGCAGTTTGTTACTAATGCTGGGCTTACTCTTTCTAGCGATTAGTGGATGTAGTTCTATTTTCCTTACGGCAATTTTCTGCTGTATGTATTCAATGTGGTCTTTCCACGTAATTTTTGGCGCTCTAGTTCCTCGGAACTGAGTGCTTATCAATTTGCCCAAATGTCTGTAATTTTCGAATTTTTCGATGGAAATGGTCTTAAACGATTTGGTTCGGCTCACTGATCAAGAATCCGTGGTCGAAATTCATTATGTCCAGCCGGTCCGGCCGGCCGGCCGTAGGCACGATAACTCTCGAACGGAATGAGCTAGACAGTTGAAATTTTCAGTGTAGGTTTGGGAGATAAATATCTCGGCTAAGTTCGTTATTGGGCAAAATCGGACAGATGGTTTCGGAGTACCAGAAAAAAAATTTTTTTTACGTAACAAATTCCAAATTAAATTTTTTTCAATAAGCAGTTTTAACATGAGAATCCAATGATATCATTTTTAACTCTAACCAGCTAACACTTTCGGAGATATGATTTTTCAAAATTTCAATCATAAATCGTATTTGTACGTTTTCACAGAATTATATAATTATTCTATGCATGAATTGTCATAATGTCAACTTATTTTCCTGAGACATGACAGTTTTCTGGCCTGTAAGTTGACGAAAAGCGAATATAAGGGTAAAAAACAGTAAAATAAACCCCCATGTGGCGATCTTATGTCGAAAAGTGAAAATTAATAATATATATCCCATGTAAGTACCGACGTGTTATTCCAATACCGGAGATCGATAAGTTCGTTCGAGGAGCCCGATAGCCGGTCGGACTGACCCGTCGGGTTTCGGAAGAAGGCGGGCTCAAATCCCGGAAAGGGAATTACACTTTTTGGCGCTCTAGTTCCTCGGATCTGAGCGCATATGAATTTAAATTTAAGATGCCTTTTGACCATTAAATTCCATCGATATTATTCTCCAACAAACTAATACTTTCGTAGATATGATTTTTCTAAATTTCAATAATGAATCGTACGTACTTCTTAGTTTTCACAGAATGCTATAATTATTCTATCTAAGCTTTATTATATGATCTGTGTTCAGACTCAAATTCATTTCAGCTATTTTAATTTGATTTCTTCCATGGTGCAGTTATCATTCTCAGATTGCTCATTTAATCTTGATAAATAAACTATTATTTGAATTTAGTTTCCTTTATGATGCAGTTCTTTCATAAGAATACATTGATATAATTCCCAACTCTGAGAAACCAATACTTTCAGAGATATAATGTGTCTGTTTGAACTAGAGCGCCAGAAAGCTCCTGTTCACAGGGCTTGAACCCATTTTTGGCGCTCTAGTTCCTCGGAACTGAGTGCTTATCAATTTGCCCAAATATCTGTAATTTTCGAATTTTTGGCTGAAAACGGTCTCAAACGATTTGGTTCGACTCACTGATCAAGAATCTGAGGTCGAAATCGATTCTGTCCGGCCGGTCCGGTCCACCCGGTCCGGCCGGCCGGCCGGCCGTAGGCACGATTACTCTCGAACGAAAAGAGCTAGAGAATTGAAATTTGCAAGGTGGGTTTGGGACGTAAATATCTCGGTGAAGTTCGTTAATGGGCAAAATCCATCGAGCGGTTTCGGAGTTATGGCAGATTTTAGTAAAAATATTTTTCATGAATTTTTCCGAAACCGATCACTCGATCTATCTGAAATTTAGCATCATATTGTAGTATTATGACCTTCATACATATGTGAAGTTTTGTATTGACCAGGTTACTGCAAATTGTGAAAAAAAATTTTGAAAATTTGAAAATTTTTTTTTTACAATAACTCTCGAACGGAAAGAGCTAGGCAGTTGAAATTTTCAGAGTAGGTTAGGGAGATGAATATCTCGGTTAAGTTCATTATTGGGCAAAATAGGCCAGATGGTTTCGGAGTAACGAAAAAAATAATTTTTGTTTCAAATTCAATTTTCATTTAAGATAAAGCTTCACCATAAAAATCCTTCATCCTTCTATCATTTTCAACTCCAACAAGCTAATAAGTTCGGAGATATGATTTTTCGTAATTTGAATAATGAATCGTACTTCTATGTTTTCACAGAATGTTATCATTATTCTATCTAAGCTTTATAATATGATCTGTGTTCATACTCGTATATGTCATCCTGTTCTATAAGAGAGAGTCAAATTCAGTTCAGCTTTTTGGCGCTCTAGTTCCTCGGAACTGAGTGCTTATCAATTTGCCCAAATATCTGTAATTTTATCGATTACAAGGTAATTTATTATTACTTATTTTCTTTTATACATGTTTTATGGAATACCTACTATTTCTAGGTACCATAAACCTGCTTTGGGCAATTGTCATAAGAAACTTGTTTTTTTGGCGCTCTAGTTCCTTGGAACAGAGTGCTTATCAATTTGCCCAAGTGTCTGTAATTTTGGAATTTTTGGCTGAAAATGGTCTCAAATGATTTGGTTCGACTCACTGATCAAGAATCCGAGTGCGAAATCGATTCTGTCCGGCCGGCCGACCGGCCGTAGGCACAATAACTCTCGAACGAAAGGAGTTAGCGGATTGAAAATTGCAAGGTGGTTTTGGAGCGTAAATATCTCGGACAAGTTCGTTAATGGGCGAAAACCATCAAGGGGTTTCGGAGTTATGGCTGATTTTAGAAAAAATATTTTTTATGAATATTTCCGAAACCGATCACTCGATCTATCTGAAATTCAGCGCCAAATTGTAGAATCATGACCTTTATACGCATGTGAAGTTTTGTATGGACCAGATTACCGCAAAGTGTCAAAAAAAAAATTTGAAAATGTGGTGCAGTTCTCATTCTCATGATTGCTCATTTAATCTTGATAAATGAACTATTATTTGAATTGAATTTCCTTTATGATGCAGTTCTATCATATGAATACATTGATATAATTCCGAACTCTGAGAAACCAATACCAGATATAATTTGTCTGTTTGAACTAGAGCGCCAGAAAGCTCCTGTCCACAGGGCTTGAACCCATTTTTCTATCAAACATTATTACCCCCAGGTATTTGATCTTCTCTTTCCACGGAATCTTCTCTTCGTCTATCTCTATTTCTTCTGAGGGTAATGTGCTTTTCTTGCTGAATACAATCGCCTGCGTCTTTCTTGAATTCACTTTGATTTTCCATTTGCTCATCCATTCCAGGATGGTGTCTATTGCAGTCTGTGCGTATCGTTTTCCTAGGTTCAAGTTCCTTGAATGTGCTAGGATTGCCGTGGTGTATTACCTACATAAGGACCATTTCCCTAGCAAGTAGGATAAGGCCCTTGAATAGGTTCCTCGCAGGGTTTCTGGCACTCAGGTTCGTGTCTTCGCCCCCATAGGTGAAGTCTCCATCGTGTGTGGGCTGGACAGTCAAATATGACATGTGAGGCGGTGGGGCTTTGTCAAGACCATTGGCAATGTCCTCAGGATTGAATTAGTATGGTTATAGAAGAAAAGATCGTATCAGTTACAGTTCAGAAGGGTTGATGGAGCCGCATGACCCCGTTCTAATAATAATTAGCTAAAGCCGTATATGTTTGGCTTTAAACTCCTTGTGTTTCAATAAATGCCATTGCTATTCTGTTACCAAAGGATACCATAAGTGATCTTATATACCTTAAATGGAACATATTTTAGAGAGTTTTATGCCTAGAAACCCCCATATATTTTTTATCACATCCCTTCAATCAACATATGCAATATCTATCGTGGCCACGCATCATAAAATTATTAATACAATCCACCTTAGGTGTAACATAATAAAATTTCAGCAAATTCTATCAATATAGTTGGTGGAAGTATCGACTACGTTGGATGAATTGAAAACAGGCAGTTATCGGGATTGTAGTCACAACTAAGATTCAATGTAAAATCCTCTTTATTGATATGTTCCAAGCTTTCAAACTCTCTCGAGTCCTTCCTCAGGGAAAACTACAACAATTCAGCCTTAAAATTCTAGTGAAACAAATACACGTGTTACTTACTCCATATGAGGAACATAACATCAAAAAATTTTTTCGAAACCATGAAGTGTCCTTATACAACTTCGTCAATGAGAATTAACATGTCAAAAAAGGAAAACAAACAACTATAGTCACTATATTAAAAATTGTGAACACCAGGAATACGAACTAATTTATGAATTTATCAAAGTGGCTATGGCGGTTGTACAACCGAAAATGACTCTAAAATGGAAAAAACACAAAAATGAAGAATTGGCAGCCCAAATGTCAAAAGTCAATGAACGTCAAACCCTGTCGTATCAGATCTATCGTTCGGTCGTGCTACCTGTTTATTTCGTTGGTTAATTAGTTGCAAAAGATAACAATAGATGGGGCTGACTGCTATGGAATCATTCTGTAAATTTAAACTATTTGGATTTAAAGATATTTCCATTGACTCCAAAAAAAGTCTTTTATATGTGTTACCCTGACCTCCTATCACGGATACCCCCTCGAAATCCATTCTATGACCAGTATCAAGACATGTTTTGATAAACCCGACTTTTGTTTCAAACTACGGCAATCATTCCTATGTTCCCTCACTCTCGTATGTAGTAGTCTAGATGTTTGGCCTATATAGGTACCATCGCACTCTGTACACTTGATTTTGTAAACTACATTAGTTTTTGAAATAGCAGAAGTTTTATCTTTGTTGTTTTTAAAGACTAATTTACCCAAAGTACAAGGAATGTTTTTTGAAATTTCAATCTTCAATGTCTCATTTTCAAACTTTTTAAGGGTTTTGCAAAGTGAAGATGTAAGGCCAGTATAGTGAGGGAGAGAAATGAATAAGGTTCTAAGATTTTGATTGTCCTCAACTATTGCGGTATTCTGTTGGTTTTCTATCTTGTCCGTCACAAGAGGTGTATTAAATAATAATTTTCATATCAATGGAGGTGGATATGAATTTTTAATTAGCAGAGACTCTACCTTTTTCAAATTATCATGTAGCAAACGGGGACCGACAATTCTAGTGACTCTATTTTTCAAACCTAGAACCAAGTTAATTTTATGTTTAAGTTCATGTGAGGATTTAAAATTAAGGTAACGCCCCGATGCCATTTGTTTTCTATACCAATCCGTTATTATTTGATTGTTCTGATCTCTGATGAGTGAAACATCTAAATATGCCAACATATCATTGTTTTCCACCTCATGGGTGAATTTGTTGTGCTCATCATACGAGTTAAGGACCAAAGTTATAGCATCTATTTTTTCCCTGGGGGCATTACAAAACAAGTCATCTACATATTTTTTCATTATTGTGATGTTAAATTCTAGTTTTGTGAGTGACTCTCCTAATAAATCATCGATCACCATCTGAGCCAAGATAGGTGAAATGTCAGCACCCATCGGTGTCCCCTTCACTTGTCTATAAAACCTGTTCTGGAACTGACAGTATGTGGTGTCAAAAATCATTTTAACACCCTTGATGAAATCATCATAGGACAAAGAGCAATGTACACTAATATCACCCCAATGTTTCTCTATTGATTTAAGTGAGGCTTCCACGGTAATATTGGTGAAGAGAGAGACAACATCGAAACTGACCATCACCCAACCATCAAGAATTGTATAACCCCCAATGTATGTAACAAATTCAAAAGGATCTCTAATATAAAACCTATTATTTTTATCATATGCTAATGTGAGAATCTCCTTGATATAACTTGAAAGTTTCGAATTGGGGGCATCTATGCGCAAAATAATAGGTCTAACACAAAGGGTTGGTTTATGGATCTTAGGTAAAGCATAGAATTTGGGTGGAACTGCACTTTAAGTAAATAATTTTTTGGTCTGAGTCTCATCAACTTCACCATTAACTTTAATTGAACTAATAAACCTATTTAGCCTTCCTTGATAAAGAGTTGTAGGGTCGTCCTCGAGAGTTTCATAACTATTAATATCATTTAACAGATCCAAAGACAACTGAATATATGTTTCTTTATAGACCAACACACTAACATTACCTTTATCTGATTTGGTTATAAAAACTTCTTCATGCTGTTTCAAGAATTTTTTAGTTTCATAAATGTCTCTAATTAACAGTGGATCAACGGGCCTATGATGTTCTCGAATAAAATTGGTCATGATGTTAGTAACTTGTGCTGAAATCACATTACTATTCCTGCCAATGCCTCTGATAGCAAATACAACATCAGATAACAAAGTCTTAAAATCAAGAGCTTTAGGATCATCATAAGCAAATTTTGGGCCCAATGCAAAGATCCTCTTAATGTTGGTGGGAATATCTAAATCAGTGAGGTTTCTAAACCAACCATCCTCAACCGAAATACTAAAACTGGATTTTTGAGTAATCAACGCCCTATTGAATTTTTCTACCTGGGCCTTCCTAAGTTTATTGAAATTATTGTTATATTAAGTTGTTTGCCTAACATAAAATTCATCCACAATTTCCAAATGTACATAGCGTGTGAGGTGTGACTCTACTTCATCTACATGCAGTTCCAAAAATTTAATATTATCATTACTAAATTGAATTTCCAATTTTAAAATATTGGCATCCAACCTGTGTTCCATGGACGACACTCGTTGATGGTGTTTGGTTGGACGAAAACTGCTCTGCAAGTTGAAAATTGGATGTCTATTCTTGATATGTGGTGGAAGTATACCGCTGGAACTACACCTCAAAAGGAAGATTCGTTGGTTTCTGGTTGAGCACAATTTCATGATGGATCCGGACCAATCTTTGAAGTGTGAAAGGATGTCAATGCCAAAATTTCAAAAAACATTCCTTGTACTTTGGGTAAATTAGTCTTTAAAAACAATAAAGATAAAACTTCTACTATGTCAAAAACTAATGTAGTTTACAAAATCAAGTGTACAGAGTGCGATGGTAGCTATATAGGCCAAACATCTAGACCACTACATACGAGAGTGAGGGAACATAGGAATGATTGCTGTAGTTTGAAACAAAAGTCGGGTTTATCAAAACATGTCTTTGATACTGGTCATAGAATGGATTTCGAGGGGGTATCCGTGATAGGAGGTCAGGGTAACACATATAAAAGACTTTTTTTGGAGTCAATGGAAATATCTTTAAATCCAAATAGTTTAAATTTACAGAATGATTCCATAGCAGTCAGCCCCATCTATTGTTATCTTTTGCAACTAATTAACCAACGAAATAAACAGGTAGCACGACCGAACGATAGATCTAATACGACAGGGTTTGACGTTCATTGACTTTTGACATTTGGGCTGCCAATTTTTCATTTTTGTGTTTTTTCCATTTTCGGTTGTACAACCGCCATAGCCACTTTGATAAATTCTTAAATTAGTTTGTATTCCTGGTGTTCACAATTTTTAATATAGTGACTATAGTTGTTTGTTTTCCTTTTTTGTCATGTTAATTCTCATTGACGAAGTTGTATAAGGACACTTCATGGTTTCGAGCAAATTTTTTGATGTTATGTTCCTCATGTTGAGTAAGTAATACGTGTATTTGTTTCACTAGAATTTTAAGGCTGAATTGTTGTAGTTTTCCCTGAGGAAGGACTCGAGAGAGTTTGAAAGCTTGGAACATATCAATAAAGAGGATTTTACATTGAATCTTAGTTGTGACTACAATCCCGATAACTGCCTTTTTTCAATTCTATCAATACCTAAAAACCTCCATACACGTGTGCCTAGTCCATTAGATAGTTCGTAAACAAAACAAGAGAATAAACTAAATGGATGCTCAGAAATTTCTTCTACCGAGTAGAAAACTTTTTTATGAAAATATTTGGGTAAAAGATTCTCGCAGCTTCATCCTGTTTTCAACTTTAAGTTTTAATTAGGAATTATCTGAGCCGACCAACAACAAAGCAAGCCCAATTACTGAATCCTGATGAGAGACTCTATAAACCGGCTGGGAGGGAGCTGAAATTAGGAGCAATTATCGAAAAATTCAATTTTATTCATCAATATTCGAAATGTATAAACATTCATTACACTATTGTCCTGATTTTTCATCATTATTGATATAAAATTCTGAAATATCTAATATACAGGATAATCCATAGGTAAATGCGCATACTGTAAGGGTAGATAGAGGACAAGGAAGTGTTTCTAAATAACCTATTTTTTATGGGTATTTCCTTCTTTATAACCAAGAGACAGGACATATACAGACTCATTAATAATTTTTCAATACATCTTGACTTATGAAACACTGTGACCGACTTTTTCAGGTCCACCCTTAAAAAAATTAATAAGGGAATGTTTTGAGTCGAAACAACATCCTGTATATCAATATTTCAAAATTGTATTCAAAACATTGGAGAGTACGGCATAAATGAGTAAAACTAAAGGTATTTGGTGTTTCCACTCACCAATTTTTTACTTATTAACGTCAAATCTAGATGTTTCGATAATGAGATGGGACAAAATTAAAAAAAAAACTCTCTTCCCCAAATGTTACTTTCCCAGCTTTATTTCATAAAATCATCAACTATTTCTTATTCTTCTAATTTCTAGTTCCCAACATCATTAAGAAACGAGAGGACATGTCCATATGTTTGTAAAATGTTTATTATCAATGACTAATTTTAAACAACCTGTATGTTTTAAAAACTGATCCCATCCCGAAAAAAGCATAACTTTATTTCATACCAAAAAAACGTTGCAACAAATCTATACTTTAAAGGTTAAACATAATATCAAATAAGTTAGAGAATCTCTGTGGCTATTGGCTTTGGCTAGCTTGTTCAAATTTACAGCCAGAGCGGTCACCCATCCAGGTATTGAACTCGCCCCCGACTGTTTAGCTCCAGAAAAATATAATATTCCCATTATTTCCAAGAATATGAATCCTACTGCGAAAACAAGCGTTCAAAAAAACTCGTCCACTATTTGGCCGAGAATGGTATCAAACGATTAATTCCGACTCAAATACATACATTCACTGTCGGCTCGAAAATGACCAGTGCTTTGGGAGCTTAAGGTCCCATTCGAATACAAACATTCATTGTGTATCATCTTTAAAATAATAATGAAAAATGGCAATACCGTTGTTAATAAATCAACAAGTCCAGAGCGTTCCTGCCAATAGGGTCCTTCATAAATGGCTTCGTATAATTAATATACTTATGCATATATTTTACAAGTCAAATAGACCTCCGGGCCTCGTTTCTCGATTAATATCGAGTGAATGGAGGCATAGGATTTCACGCTTCAAATATTCACTGGTGGGGAAAGGCTGATTTCCGTGTTTCGTCTCATAGGTGGCGTGGGCGATTAGGTATGATCGACCAAGCCGGCTCTGAGAGGCTTAATCCGGGTCAGTTTAGTTGAATTTGTTGAGAAGCTACAGAGTACTGATGAAGGCCAAGAAGCCAGGAACGCGTCTGCTCTTGCTTTCTCGGCAAATCGATGAACCCCCTGGGGTCTATTTGACTTGTGAAATATATGCATAAGTATATTAATTATACGAAGCCATTTATGAAGGACCCTATTGGCAGGAACGCTCTGGACTTGTTGATTTAATAATCTTTTTAATATCTAATAATATACGAAAATACTCTCGTTTCACGTAATTTTATGACAATATCGACTTAATTCCGTCCATAACCATTTTCTCAGGTGTTATTTCGATAGAATTGGAAAAAGAAAAGATCAATCATTTCGGCTACGGAAATCGGTCCCAGTACCTACGTGGTGTGTATGCCTAAGGTATTCGGCCAGTAAAGAATTATCATGAATACCGGAATTTAAACGAAACAATGTTATTACCGACCTTTAATCCCTTGTTTTCAAATATCTAATTTCAGAAAAATATCATCAAGTTTAAATCGAGAACTTGGCTTGGAATCAGATACATAGCCAATTCTTACTAGGTATTGAACGAATGTTATTACTGACGCATCGATTTGTGAAACTTGACTTCGGCCGATATATGCACCTGATTTATCAAATTCTATCCAGGCACGTCGAAAATCAAAAACTGTTGACAACTTCGTTGGTCGATTGTAAAAAGAATGGACCGGTTCATCTCGATTGTTGTAATATTTCGATATTTCGGAAATATATTCAGTTTTAATTTGATCAGATCAGTATTTTTGAAACCACTCGGTGGATTTTGGCCATTAACGAACTTAGCCGGCGTATCTAGGATTCCGAACCTATTCTGCAACTTATTACGTTCTAGCGTAATCGTGCTGACGCCCGGATATAATCATGTTTGACCTCAGATTCATGATCAGTGAATCGAAACTAATCGTTTGAGACCATTCTCGGGACGTTTAGACGTCTTTTTGGCGCTCTAGTTCCTCGGAACTGAGTGCTTATCAATTTGCCCAAATGTCTGTAATTTTAGAATTTTTCGATGAAAATGGTCTTAAACGATGTGGTTCGACTCACTGATCAAGAATCCGTTGTCGAAATTCATTCTGTCCGGCCGGTCCGGACGGCTGGCCGGTCGTAGGCACGATAACTCTCGAACGGAATGAGCTAAACAGTTGAAATTTTCAGAGTAGGTTTGGGGGATAAATATCCCGGCTGAGTTCGTTATTGGGCAAAATCGGACAGATTGTTTCGTAGTAACAAAAAAAAAATTTTTTTTACGAAACAAATTCCAAATTAAATTTTTTTCAATCAGCAGTTTTACCATAAGAATCCATTCATATTATTTTTAACTCTAACAAGCTAATACTTTCGGAGATATGACTTACAAAATTTCAATGTAAATCGTATTTCTACGTTTTCACAGAATGATAGAATTATTCTGTGGGTATTCTATGAATTGTTATAATGTCAACTTATTATCCTGAGACATGACGTTGTCTCATTTTCATTCATTCCAGCAATCGTATAAATATGAGAATTATAATATAATATCATACTTTTTGTTGGTTGATATTTTCATGCCGATGGTCAATCCATATGATGATGGGAATGGTAATGGTAAGTTAATAATATTGAGTTCAGAATATCTCCACTAAAAATAAAACTGGAATATTGGTGTATTGGAGTAGATTTGAGGAAAGATATATATTATCGTTCATCATAGAATTGAGGAATGAATATCACTGATGAGTTCGTTGTTGGGTAGAATTCGTCTATTGGTTGAATTTAAATTCTTCTATGATGTTTGAATTCAATTTCAGCTAAGATGAGGTTCTTAATTTCAATAATGAATCGTACTGCTATGTTTTCACAGAATGCCATAATATTCTATCTAAGCGTTATTATATGATATATGTTCATACTCGTACATTTCATCCTGTTCTATAAGAGAGAGTCAAATTCATTTCAGCTATTTTAATTTGGTTTCTTCCATCTTGATAAATAAACTATTATTTGAATTGAATTTCCTTTATGATGCAGTTCTATCATAAGAATACATTGATATAATTCTCAACTCTGAGAAATCAATACTTTCGGAGATATAATTTGTCTGTTTGAACTAGAGCGCCAGAAAGCTCCTGTCCACAGGGCTTGAACCCATTTTTATTTATTTGTCTCGAATTATTTTTTTAGCCAGAGCATGATCATTCCTCGACTTTTTTAATGGAGGCCACTTTGAACAACTGTTATAAGTTATATAATTCATTATATGATTTATATTTTTTTGTGTTTAGTTCTTTTCGTTTAGGTAACTTAATGAAATTTGTTATTTTGGTTTAAAATAAAGTAATGCTTTTTTCAGAATGGGTATTTTTCCTCATTTTTATGATATTTTTTTCAAATGTAGCGAAATGAAGCGATTTAATGGTTTTTTACGCATTCAGAGTAAGTTAGTCATTGATAATTATAATTTGTCCCAAATATGAACATGTTGGTACCTGGAAATTAGGAGAATAAGGAATAATTTATGATTTTATGGATTGAAGCTGAAAAGGTACCATTTGGGAAAGAAAATACATTATCGAGATATCTAAATTTGACAGAAGTGAATAAGTAAAAACATTGAATGCGGAAACATACATACCAAATACATTTATTCTTACTTATTTTTTCTACTCTTTCCAATTCTGTAAATAAAGATTCAAAATATTGATACACAGGGTGATATTGCGACTCCAAACCTACTCAATATGCAAGGTATTGTAAAAAAAAATGTGTATTCGTACAACAAGAACGGAGGACAATTGGAACACTTACTCTAACTAGTGAATATTTCATATTTGCAGTCAGATTTATTTTAATTTTCTTCTTGTTGATACTTCATCTCATTAATAATTCCATCATTAATTTATACCAGCATCAGTTCTTACTTCATGTAACCTCAAAAAAGCTATGCTTAAAACTACTCGGTACGAAACGTTTAGGTAACTAGCGCAGTATATGGAGTCAGATATAGCAACAAATGCATGGGATGTGTCAGCTTCCCAAATAGTAATTTCGATATAATCGAAAAAATGTTATCTTACCTTGAATACCGATGCCAATACGAAACTTTTTTACGAAGTAAACCCTATTAAACTTAAGCGTTCTACATCTCCCAGCAACAAGAAAAGCCGTGTATAGGGCTTCACGCAAGAGCGAGATTTTTCTCGTCTCGTCTCGTTCTCGTCTCGTAAAAGCGAGACGAGACGAGACGAGACGAGACGAGACGTTTTCAAAAATATTATAGGCGATACCGAGAACACATACAGCGCAACACGACAGTCTCGTTTTTGGTCTCGTTAAATTTATTTTATGAAGTTTTATATACGACTCGACTCTTTTCAAGACCCACAGAAAACAATTGAATAGAAAGAGTTTCCACTATAATTACCAATATATTTTGTCTATATTATGCATCGATCGTTCTAGAAATACACGATTTTTTAGAAGATTATTAATTCGTTATGACCTTGCGATAATTGAGATTATTTTTCAAGAAACAATAGAATTCACAACCATAAAAACGGATGCCATTATGAATTCAATATTTAACGGACAACTTTTATTGCCCCTAAATCCCAATGCTTTGAAAATTTTGTCTCTATCTGAACATCTGGAGAAATTTATTCTCTTGTGTTCCTTGTAATGAGGATGTGAACAATTATTTTATACATCTGTGAAACTACGTATAATAAAACTGGTAAGGAAATGAAGCTATTCAATGTTTCGAAAAGTGTTATGAGGAATACGCCAAGAACACCCTCAATGATCCACCCACTGGAAGGTATTATTTGAAAACTATATCAAATTGTTCAATTCTATTAAAAAATGTATCGACATCGATAGCCTATTTAGAACATCAAGAAAACTTTCGAAATTTTGGAAAGCTTAGTTTGATGAATATTTGCTGTTAGAAAGAGCAAATAGGCTTTAAAATATTTCACAGTGGTGGAGAGTTATGAAAAAGTTCTTGCTACACTTTCCAAGATGTCCGATGATTTATTAATGATCCGTACCTGTTGAAAGATTATTTTCCACAGCAGGTATGATCATGGCAAAAACACGTACATCATTGAAAAATGATGTGATGCAAGCGTGATTATGTTTGAATTCTTGGTCATTGAGTGATTTAAAAGTTGAAATTATCAGTGTTTGAAATTAAAAATAATATGTACATGTACAAATATTTTTCTATAAGAGCGTAATAAATATAGCTTTACAAAATTATTCATTATTGTATACCATTTCGTTTATATATTATAATATTTATTATCATTATTCAGAATTAAGCGAGACGAGACGAGACAACTGATAACGAGATTTAAACGAGACTTAATTTTTTGGGAATTGGCGAGAGCGAGACGAGATTTTTTATACTCTCGCCTATTCTTGTCTCGTGTGAAGCCCTAGCCGTGTATATTATAAAATAATAACTGTCAAAATGGGTATAATATTATTCTATAGTTTTGGCATTTAGTACATTATATAAGTAACTATACTCTTGTCCACTACAGTTTTTTGTATTCTGATATAAAAAAAAAGTTTCCAAGACGAAGCGTTATTGTAAAGCTTCGTCTTTGAAGATGGAAACTTTGTTTCCGAAAAATATGTCAGATGACAAAAAACTGTAGTGGACAAGAGTGTAGTTACTTTTATAGTGTTCATAATAAGTCCACAGTGAACTCAAAATAGTTATACATTTAGTACATGTAAATTAAATTCGTCGTAAGTAATAAATATAGGGGTATAAAATAAAATTTCCAAATTACACAATATGTATAATATGACATAGCTTATTTGAAGCTGACTTCGTCACTCAGTGTCACCATCTGAACGAGTTATAAACTGAACTACATTAGTAGCATCGTCTTCCTAAATACTACAGAGGTAGGTAGGCTACCTTATAGATAGAGGTGCTTTCTATGAATTGAAAAGGTTCAAGGTTTATTTGTGACTTTACATCAATAATAAATGATCTCATATGTTAAGTTCCAAATAACCATTGAACCTAAGCAATCATTAGAAAACACCTCTACCTAATAGGTACCCTAGCTACCCCTTTACTATTTAGGGAGACGACGCTACTGATGTAGTTCAGTATAATAAGTAGAGGTGTTTTCTGACAATTGCATAGGTTCAAGCGTCATTTGGGACTTTACACCCATCATAAATTATCTCACATGTAAAGTTCCAAATAACCCTTGAACCTATGAAATCCTTAGAAAACATCTCTACCTATTAGGTACCCTACCCACCCCATTACTATTTAGGGAGACGATGCTACTGATGTAGTTCAGTTTATAACAAGTTATAATAGGTAGAGGTGTTTTCTGACAACTGCATAGGTTCAAGCGTCATTTGAGACTTTAACCTTTCATAAATTATCTCACATGTAAAGCACAGACTACATATACAGAATATGTAGTCTGTGATGTAAAGTCCCAAATAATCCTTGAACCTATGCAATCCTTAGAAAACACCTCTACCTATTAGGTACCCTACCTACCCCTTTACTATTTAGGGAGACGATGCTACTGATGTAGTTCAGTTTATAACAAGTTATAATAGGTAGAGGTGTTTTCTGACAATTGCATAGGTTCAAGCGTCATTTGAGACTTTACACCTATCATAAATTATATCACATGTAAAGTCCCAAATAACCCTTGGTCCTATGCAATCCTTAGAAAACACCTCTACCTATTAGGTACCCTACCTACCCCTTTACTATTTAGGGAGACGATGCTACTGATGTAGTTCAGTTTATAACAATTTATAATAGATAGAGGTGTTTTCTGACAATTGCATAGGTTCAAGCGTCATTTGAAAAATTATTAATTACGCGAAAACGTTAAATACAGGATACATACCTAGAAAAAACTATAAACATCAGCGGGTGGAGATAAGGAAGTCTCGGACGGGCTGTCGGCCTTCGCCGACACAGTGGCGTCGCGATAGATTGGACATTTCCGCACTGCTGACAATGAAGTGCACAACTTGTAATTTGAAAGGAGATATTAAATCTCATTTCAATTGCGATAGCTGTGGAAGTATATTCTGTTTGAAATGTAATAAATTAACAAAACTGAAGAACGTTGCCTTCCATTAAAAGACAGGAAATTGAGAATAATGTGCGATAACTGTCTGCATGACAACGCTAAAATATGGGAAATTAATCAAAATCTCAGAAAAGAAGTCGACTCTCTCAAGGAGAAATTAAAAATGAAAGAAGAATCAGAAATAAGCAAAGAAAAAGAAATTGAATTTTTGAAATCTTTACAAAAAGAAAATAATCAGAGAAAATCAGAGTACAATGAAATGAAGGAATATGAATTGAAGAGTGAAAAACTAGAGAAAGAAAATAAAAAATTATTGTCCGAAGTTTCGTCACTGAAAAGCAGAAATACAGGTTTGGAAGGGAAGTTGAAGGAAACAAATGTTCGAGAAATCACACAATTAAAACAGGAAATAACTACTCTGAAAATGAAGCTACAAGAAACTAAAAATACTGCTGAGAAAAATAACACCAAAAGCGCTAAAAATGATTTACTTCAACAAGAAGCCCAAATTTTGGAGGAAAAAGATTTGAGGTATATACAGGACGAACCAAAAATATATGTTACGAAAGAAGAAATGGCAGAAGGCTTCAGGTGTATGGAACGGAAAATAGATAGTATTAAGGAATTACTGCTCCAAAAAATGAATAGCCATGAAGAACAAAAAACCTATGCACATGAAGGACAAAAAACCTATGCACAAAAAACCAGACAAAATATGGTCAAAACTAACTCGAGCAAGGTAGTCAGTGGTCCCAAAAATGTAAACATCCAACACACAAGCCAAATTGTCCCCAGATCTGCACAAATTGATACCCCAATTGAATTTCCAGATTACGGAAAAAATTATGATATTAACAACCAGCCACTAGAGCAAATATCAAGTGCATCTGGAATCTCGGAAAAGGTGACCTCAGGAGAAACTAAAACGGACACTGACAATAAGATCACTAATCATGGGTTTCAACAGGTGAAGGGGCGTAAACAAAGAAAAAACATTGGGACAAATACAAACACTGATGGCTTTTCGGGTGTTCAAAGAAAACTCTGGATTTACCTTTATAGGGTGAAGCGAGAAGCTACTGAGGACAAAATTAAAAGCTACATTAAGGACAAAGCTGGATTGGAGGAAGATGAAATATGGGTGAAGGAGATTCCCATAACGGGCAATGGACTCAGAAGATATGTTGTTACAGCTCCTCTGCTGAAGAAAGAAGAAATGTACGACTCTTGTTTTTGGCCAAGTGGAGTTGGCATTAAAAGATTTGACTTCGAGAAACACAAGCAATTTCTTGAGCAAAACAGACAAGATAATGGAGGGAATTTTTGATATACAAACAAGCAGTGGGACATAAAAATTGTGAAATCAGTATCATACATCAAAACGTACAATCAATAGGTAACTGTGTAGACGAGCTGGACGAGTTGATGAAAGATAATGCAAGCTGCCATATTCTATGTATCACAGAGCACTGGAAGACGGAGGATCAATTGAGATCATTTAATCTTTTGGATTTCTGCTTGGTGGCAAGTTTTTGTAGACAAATGGACAATGAGCATGGTGGAGCTGCAATATACCTAAGAAGAGGGATTCAGGGCGTAGAAAGAGACGAGTTCAAGAGGTTGTCAAAAATCAAATTGAGTGTGCGGCAAGTGAAGTTATTATTGGAAAAAGGAAACTGCTTATAATTTCTATTTTCAGGCCTTCTGGTGCAAGCGATGAAATATTTTTCTCTAAATTTGAAGAAATTTTGAATGTGCTGTATAGTGAGGGGGGAGATGTTGTAATTGCTGGTGACTTTAACATAAATCTAAAGGCGGAAACAATAGATAAACTCAGATTCTGTGATATGATAAACTCATTTAACATTGTCCACAAAATTAATGAGTACACCAGGGTTACACCATCATTTCAATCATGTGTAGATAACATCTTAACTAATATTGAAGACTGTGTCTCAGCTTAAGTATTGCATACCTCTATATCAGATCACTCTGCACAGAAATTAACATTCTTGACTGAGAAAACAAAATGCTCCCACATCTATAGCAGATGTTTCAATGTAAATAACATGGAAAAATTCAGGGGCATACTGAAAAATCAAGATTGGTCTCGTATATATGACACAACTAGTGACAAAATAAATGAGCAGTGGGAAATGTTTGCTGGGATTTTCATGAAAAGATTTGAAGAATGCTTTCCATTGAAAAAAATTATAAATAAAATAAATATGAAACATAATGAGGGATATGATCAGGATATTGAGGAATGTAAGAATCGGCTGAATATTCTTTATACTATGAGTACAGTAGATCGTAGGTTCAATGATTTCTATCGACTTGTGAAGAAAGAGTATAACGGAAAACTGACGAGAAGAAGACAAAAACTCTATGAGCAACAAATAACTCAATCTGATAACAAATCCAAAACAGTATGGCAAATAGTGAATAGTATAACTGGGAAAAGCAATGTAAACAATTCCATAAAAGTACAGGGAAGTGCACAATACATAGCTGACAGCTTCTTGAAACACATAACTGAATCCATTGATGAGTTAAAAGCTGATCAAAACCAGCCATATGTAAGCACCACTGACAAAAATATGAAATCTATGTTTGTTAACCCGGTTAGTGAAGCTGAATTCTTGAATATAGTTAAAAATCTGAAAAATAAAATGAGCAGTGGTGCAGATGGAATCCCGAAAAAATTGATAAAAATCGTGGGTGTTTATATTGCGGAACCTTTGGTCTACATTATTAATAACTCCTTTAAGTTTGGTATGTTTCCTGATCAGTTAAAAACGGCATGTATAATCCCTGTACTCAAAAATAAGGGTGATCCAAAAATTATTGATAACTATAGACCAATAAGTTTGCTGAGCGCTTTTTCAAAAATCTTTGAAACTGCAATGTGTGGCAGATTGATTCGGTTTCTTACAGCATGTAACATAATCAGTGACTCTCAGCATGGTTACTTGAAAGGTAAATCTACCCAGACTGCAATTTTCCAGTTTATACAGCATATAATAGACTCATTGGAGAATGATACATTGGCATTAGGCCTATTCTTAGACCTTTCTAAGGCATATGATTGCCTAAATCATGAGATATTGTTAAATAAGCTGGAGGATTGCGGAGTAAGGGGTCCAGCTTTAAGGTGGTTTAGAACATACTTAAAAGATAGAAAACAAATGGTGAAGATTACGAAAGATGGAGCTGATGCAAAATCTCTCGAACAAATAACAAACATTGGTATTCCACAAGGCAGCATTACGGGACCATTGCTTTTCATAGTTTACGTAAATGATCTGAATAAATTCATGAAGCTTAATGAGACTTGTAAGTTGATAAATTACGCTGACGACACGAATATGCTAGTCAGGGCTCCTGATATGATCAGTCTAATTGCCAGAGCGGATCTAGACTTTGAAAGAGCAAAATCTTGGTTTCTACAAAACAAACTGGTTCTCAATGAAAATAAAACAAGCCTCGTACTGTTCAAAACAAACTATGCCCGCTCTGACATGCCTGCTAATATCAGTTTAGGTGATAAGGACTTTATAGTTAATAAACACTCCAAGTTCCTGGGGGTTTATATGGATAGTTTTTTGTGCTGGGATGTACATGTTGAGCAGCTCTGTGGGAGACTGAGTCAAATCTGTTACACACTCAGGGTAGTTGTAAAATATGCGAACTTTCAAACAATGAAAATTGTGTATCATGCAAATTTTGAGTCAAGAATACGATATGGTTTGATATGTTTTGGAATTAGTCGAGATATTGAAAATGTGTTCTTGATTCAAAAACGAGCTTTGAGAATAATGTTGCATTTGAAGTGCAAAGAGTCGTGTAGGGGTTACTTCAGGAAAAATAGGTTACAAACAGTACCAGCTTTATACATTCAAGAATGTCTGTTATTTTTGTTCAGAAATAGGCATTTGTTCAAACAGTTTGAAACAAGAGGGCTATACCCAACGAGACATGTAAATCTGCAGTATCCTATGCATAGACTGAGTGTAACTGAAAAAGGGGCACTGTACACTTCCATCAAATGTTTTAACAAATTGCCAGAACGCATCAAAGTGATCAATAATCTTACTGCATATAAAAAAGAAATCTTTGATATGTTAATAAAATTGGAACCCTATACGATGAAAGAATTTTATGATATGTAGGTGTATTTGGCATTGACACTATTTTGTTCAATGGTTGCTCTACATGCAATGTATTGTAATTATTTCTCAAAATAAAGATTATTATTATTATTATTATTATACCTATCATAAATTATCTCACATGTAAAGTCCCAAATAACACTTGAATCTATGCAATCCTTAGAAAACACCTCTACCTACCCCTTTACTATTTAGGGAGGCGATGCTACTGATGTAGTTCAGTTTATAACAAGTTATAATAGGTAGAGGTGTTTTCTGACAATTGCATAGGTTCAAGCGTCATTTGAGACTTTACACCTATCATAAATTATCTCACATGTAAAGTCCCAAATAACCCTTGAATCTATGCAATCCTTAGAAAACATCTCTACCTATTAGGTACCCTACCCACCCCTGTACTATTTAGAGAGACGATGCTACTGATGTAGTACAGTTTATAACAAGTTATAATAGGTAGAGGTGTTTTCTAAGAATTGCATAGATTCAAGAGTAATTTGGGATTTCACACCTATGATAAATTATCTCACATTTAAAGTCCCAAACTTCATCCTATTCAATTCTTAGAACACCTACCTACCCTTGTACTATTTAGAGTTATGTTATTGATGTAGTCCAGTTTATAACTCAGATGATGACTCTTTGTGCTATATTGTATTATACATATTGTGTAAATTGGAAATTATATATTATTTTCCTTATATTCATTAAGTTATATTACTCATATGGTACGTTGAATTTTCTTAATTATTCCAAATTAACATGTAATTCCTCTAGAAGGTCTTCTTCTTCAGCAGCGCTGTACTTTCCCGAAGGAGAGTCCTCAAGCTGGTTCAGGGCCTATTAGAGGTGATGCCGCTTCCGCCTTGTCGAGGATATGTGCCTCCACTGTGACCTAACTAAACCAAGGTTGCATAGTGATGATGAGGTTCCTGCTTTGTGCAGAGTTTCTATTTCCTAAATAATAATATTTTTTCCCCAATTCTTCAACCTCCACTCTATAGAGTTTTATTTTTTTACCGACATTAATCAAATTATTTCTTCAGGTGTATTGAAAGAAAACACTTTTGTGTAATTTTCACTAGAAACTTTATTCAAAACTACTAGTTTCGATTGTTAAGTCATTGTCCAGTGATAGAGGCGGCCTCAGGTTACAAATGTTTATGCTAGATTATCCATATCCATGTGTAATGATTTTACAATTGCTTGTTCAATAGAGGTGATTTTTTCATCAGGTACATCGGGCAAACTGTCCGTATTTTAAGGAAACGTTCCAAAGAACACATAAGTTCATAAAAAAATTCCGCCATTTATGAACATATTATTACCAGTACAAATCACACCACATCCTTAGATAATCTGAACATTTTACACATATGTGATAAAGGGAAAATAATAAATCCCTTGGAAATACCTGATGCCGGCGTCGGCGGTTCATTTTCCGAACGATGCAGATCCAGATCTCCCAAATGAAACGCTATTTTTCCAACAGGATGTAGCTCCACCCCATAATTTTCAAGATTTACGTGATTACCTGAACGAAGTGTTCCCGAATAGGTGTATCGCTAGACGAGGTTTCATTGAATATCCTGCTCGGTCTCCTGATCTGACTCCGTTAGACTCTTTCTTATGGGGTCATATCAAAAGCAAAGTTTACCTCAATCGGCCAAACAATATCGAGTAGTTGAAAACAGGGCATTTGGGACGAAATCAGAGCAAGACAGCCTGAAACTCTACAAAATGTTTGTGCCGAGTTTCAAACTCGATTTGCGTACTGTCAAAAACTGAATGGCCATCAATTTGAACACTCAATTTGATCATTTCTGTAAGTTATGACACCTTCAAGTATCGTTTCTGCAATATAAATAAGTTTATTTGATGAATACTTCATTTCAAAATTTTCTTACTTATGTTAATTATTCTTTTATACTCAAACAATTCATCGTCCTTCAATATTTAATTAATAATATAAGTACCGAAATTCTTTACATGCACACATATTTTTGTTCAAATAATATGAATAACGGTATCAGTCACTATATTACTTGATAGAAAGTACTGAAAGTACCTAGTTTATGATCTTATTGTTCATTTTTGTTGATGTACTGTGTTTCGAACTCGATTAAATGAGTTATTCAATAACTATATCCAATTAACCTTTGGTAATACATTTTCAAAAGCTGACTGACTTTTTTTAATATTCAGAATGTAACTGTTCAAAACTTTCTGTTCAAAACATTTGTAAACAAAATAAAAAAAACAGGTATCGGGTGTAACATGTTTCAACATTTGTTTTGAACTGGCCAAGCCTGTTTTAATTACTTCAGTAATGGATTATTTTGCACGAAGCATTACTGAAATGTGCTCCGAATATAACGGGCACGGAACAAGTGAAACCTACCACGATCCCTCTGATAACCCAAAAGTTTATATCTTTCTTTCAAATCCATCAATATATTTGTGAATGGATATACTTCCGATATATTTATTCATAAAACGCCCTCGAATAGTAGAAAAAAATTCAGGATCCCAGTTTTTAAAAATCCAATTCATAAATTTTGAATGCCATGATTGATCTATAATCACTAATGTTTATGCATCAGTTGGACCTACTTTTCGATTCGGTGAAAGATCTGGAATTACCCAAATATTGTAGTGATAAATTTTAATTGAAAAACATATACATATGAAAACCTGGAGACAATTGCATATCATAGGATAGAATAATTCTCAAACATCTATATCTGCCTTACCTCTGGGCTATCACAGATTTTCAGGCATATCCTGTACACTATAAGTTTATTAATTAATACCTATTATCTGAATTATAATCATTTCCGTGATAACAAAATCGGTCTAAATAAAATCAAAGTCCGCAGTAGTCACTGAATTGAATACGAGTAATTCTAAAACATACATCAAAAGTTATAGGTAACGTAAGTATTTCAATATTTTATATCTTGCGCCTTTACAACATTATCCATTACAAAATCTCAAACTTCATCGTTTCGTTTGATATAGTTTCTATGATACATCATTTGATCGTGGTGGGGTTGAGGGTAAGTAAATCCCTGAGATATTCCACCGCTGGAAAATTGAGGATAGTTCCACTTTTCTTCGCCATCCCCTGAAAATAATTTTCGTTGTAAATCACTCCGTAATTTGGGTGCAAGACTAAGCGGAGTGCTGGTTGGTGCATTTGTGAGCAAAACTTGCAATATGAGTGAGTGCTTCATACATAGGTGAGAAATGTTACTTTCATTCAAATTTCCATATTGGGTGTTGAGAAGGATGAACCATATTTGATTGAACATCTTCCAACAAGGGGTTGAATTTCAAATTTCTTTTCACTGTGAAAACTAAGAGCTTTCAAGATGTTACGTCTCATGGTACGTTACATTCTGGGAAACGTAAATTTGTTTTTCTCAACAAAGGAGCTCGCTTGTAAAACGTGAATATTTGTCTATTGAGTCAACTGGGTTTTAGTTTACCATGTGTTGTCTCACCCTTGAAAATAATACTTTTACGAAAATATAACTGTGAGTAGAATTTCTTGTTAAGCTTCGACCTTTGTAGAGCGATTTATTGCCTATTTCCTGTAAGAGAATGCTGAAATGCATTCAACAACTGAAGTGGTAAGAAACTTATCAGGTTTCTAACACATTGCCCAGTGCTGGTATTCTTTTTGTCTGCGTCAATCAGATTATCAAATCTTTGAGAAAGAGAGATCCTAAATGGTATTCAAATATTCGAAGGCGTTTCATAAATAAATGTCTGGTCTCATGTGTGGTCTCACCCTTGAAATTAATATTTTCACGAAAAGATAACTGCGAGTACAATATCTTGCTAAGCTTCGACCCTTGTTGAGTGATTTATGCCCATTGCCTGTAAAATAATGCTAAAATGCATTCCTTTACAGAAGTGGTAACACATTGCCCAGTGCTGTTATTCTTTTTGTCTAGACGATTTGAAAACCCCTAGCCTGTGAAAGTTATTTATCAGCTTTCGCTGATAGATTATATGCAGAAAGCACGTAAGATTAGTACAAATAGTGGGAGAAATTCGAGATTTCGAATTCCTAAGATTAAACAACCTAGAAAAGTTCACTGATTGGTGCTGGCATCGGGAGTCTAGTAGTCATTCCCACTATTTTTCGTAAACGACAAATGAGAGTATTGTTGTCACATATTATAGGGCGTTTTTACGATTGAAACCCCAATCACTGTTAATATTACCCCCGTTTTCTACCCAGATGAAGGAACCTCCTATTTTCCTTCTATCGGGGCTTTTATATACAATTACACTGTACGAATTCATTACTATTCTTGATCTGTCGCGAAACAATACCATTGCTTTGTCTTCGTATCAACTTAGTAGTCACTTCTTCCTTGCTATAAATACTCATATAGAAGGAATACTTTAAATTGTATCAATATTGCATTGTACAATACTTCGTGCTTGTTATCACATTGTCGGTAACAAGAAAATGCATTTTTTTGTTGTGTTAAAAGTGTGTTCGAATATTTCACCACTTCCTATCCTCGTAATTGTTATTTTGTTGCAAGTAGCAACTTACGCAGTAATCAACGAGATTACTACTGGGTGCTTAAAGTTACGTATACCCCCTTACTCATCCCCCTGATAAAACAATCAGGGTGTATAATTCTGGTCCTTCGAAATATCATTATATCCTGGTAAAAGAATCAGGACTCAACATTTGATCCTTTGAGCCATAACATCCCGATAAACTAATCAGGATACAACACCCTTGTAGGTATATTGATGTTAATTTGGTTGTGACGTCAAGTATGTCTAGGTTACCGAACTCATGATGGCATACATTCAATAAATATCTTACATTTAACACGAAATACCATATGTTTATGTTAATCTGAATCTCCTTCCATACCAGGCCAACATGTAACACGCTCTCATTCGCTTTGATAATTTATAAAATTTGAATATGTCGGTATTGAAAATCGGTAAATCAAGAAGCAAATTCAAATGAAGTTAAACACTCCTGACTGGTAGAAGCGTTGCTTTATCGGCTGACGTAATCAAAATGTACCATCTGCTTGTTACAGCCAATGCCGACTACGAGCCCTCTATAGAAGTCTAAGTCTCCGTTTACGTCACGGAGAGGCGCCAAGTTTCGATCGTTTGAACAGCCATTATGTTCAACAAAATTTGAGTGATCGTTTTCTCATTGAAAATTGAAATTTCTGTCGGCGGCTAACTTTTCAGTATTCTTATGGCTATAATAAACGATTCCAATCATGAAAAAATGCATGCAAGAGACCTATTGTGTTATTTCGTCATTATTTATAAACTGTTAGGAGGTATTTCATACTGCTGTGTCATATTGAATAACTAGTGCAATAAACATAAACATCAATTGTTGAACTTGGACTAGGATATCGATTAGGCAGTCTAATTAGAACTAATGGTTCACTTACACGTAAGGCAAGAACAAACCCTCTTCCTTGATGCCACCGAGACGTTTACTAAACCCTCTGCACGTATAAGCTTGAACTGATTCTATTGCGATGTAGAAAATCACAAGATGTTTTAACACTTTTGTTATCATTCCTTTATTAGGGGATAATTTTTCTGGCTTTGTTAACTGTTTGTAGTCCACAGTGGATCAATAACACAATAAATAAATGAAAACCATTGTTTTGTTTGATATTCCTTTCAAGACAATGTATTGAATACTATCCTGAAAGCAACTAAGCACCAGAATAACAAAAATATTTTGTTTTTGCTTGCCTTTAGGCAAGCTACACACCTAATAAAAAATCGGAACGCCATATAACTATTTCTCTACGAGTGATCTCAAGCACTATAGACATTATATCTCTTCATATACGTATATATATATATCCCTTGTCTATGATGCGTATGTCAGATTTTTTAGGTAGCTCATGTTGAAAATGTCAATGGGATTCAAATCCACGCCACATCGACTGCCCGCAAAAAATCGCATAATATGCAGAGGGTGATTAGAGTACCCCTTAAAGTTCTCATCTTCCAGGCTTCCGAATATCCTTACTTTTCAGGACAAAGTGTAAAAAGAACTCTTCTCAAGAATCCTCAATAGAATGGGTCAGATTTCTTTATTCGTGTACCTTGTTGAGAAAATTCTTTCTACGATCAATTCATAATGAAGAATGTCCGCAAAAACTGTTTAGTAAAAACGTACACTCTGCGATAATACACGACCACACGTTGAAATTAAACAACAGAAAACACTCCTTGTTCGTTGCAGTAAATATAAATTCTTGGCCGCTCAGATGAAAATTTGTTTTTATCATTACCATGGTTACGTTTATTGTAAAAATTGTAAATTCAACAGTATATAACAATGTGAAATATAATTTTATTATTTAGATTTCAGTATCTATAAATTAATGCAATAACTAAATGTAATTCATACACAAGATTAATAAAAACGGAATAATCAATCAAATATAAAAATGGGTCCAAGCCCTGTTGACAGGAGCTTTCTGGCACTCTAGTTCAAACAGACCAATTATATCTCCGAAAGTATTGGTTTCTCAGAGTTGGGAATTATATCAATGTATTCATATGATAGAACTGCATCATAAAGGAAATTCAATTCAAATAATAGTTTATTTATCAAGATTAAATGAGCAATCTGCGAATGAGAACTGCACCATGGAAGAAATCAAATTCAAATAGCTGAACTGAATTTGACTCTCTCTTATAGAACAGGATGAAATGTACGAGTATGAACACAGATCATATAATAAAGCTTAGATAGAATTATTATAGCATTCTGTGAAAACATAGAAGTACGATTCATTATTGAAATTTAGAAAAATCATATCTCCGAAAGTATTAGCTTATTGGAGTTGAAAATGATATCGATGGATTTTAATAGTGAAACTGCATATAAATAAAAATTGAATTTGAAATTTGTTGCTTGGTTACTCCGAAACCATCTGGCCTATTTTGCCCAATAACGAACTTAACCGAGATATTCATCTCCCTAACCTAATCTGAAAATTTCAACTGTCTAGCTCATTCCGTTCGAGAGTTATTGTGCCTACGGCCGGCCGACTGGCCGGCCGGACAGAATTGTTGGAGTTGAAAATGATATCGATGGATTTTAATGGTGAAACTGCATCTTAAATAAAAATTACAGACATTTGGGAAAATTGATAAGCACTCAGGTCCGAGGAACTAGAGCGCCAAAAAGTGTAATTCCCTTTCCGGGATTTGAGGCCGCCTTCTCTCGTTTCGAACCGAAAACCCGACTGACTAGACGAAACGGCTATCGGGCTCCTCGAACGATCTTGGCGATCTCCGGTATTAGAATAAAACGTCGGTACTTACCTGGGATATATATTCTTAATTTTCACTTTTCGACATAAAATCGCCACATGGGGGTTTATTTGACGGTTTTTGCGCGTATGTTCTGGGGAACATCGCGTTATAGTTTTGCCCAAATGTCTGTAACTTTCGAATTTTTTGACGAAAATGGTCTCAAACGATTAAGTTCGACTCCCCAATGAAGAATTCGAGGTCAAATTTGATTCTGTCCGTCCGGCCGTCCGGCCGGCCGTTGCCACGATAACTTGAGAACGAAAAGAGCTAGCGACTTGAAATTTTTAGGATAGGTGGCGCATCCCAATACGACAGACAAGTTCGTTAATGGGCATAATCGGCCCAGTGGTTTCCGAGTAATAATTTTGTTTTCAACCAATATAAACCGGATCGAACTGAAACTTGGTGGGTGGTTGTAGAATATGAACCTGAGCACGTTTGTGAAATTTTGTGCGAATCGTATGGCTAGAAAATTTTAAAAAAATTATTAAAAAATTTTTTTGTTGTCACGATAACTTGAGAATGGAATGAGATAGCGGCTTGAAATTTTCAGGTTAGGATGTGCACCAGAACGCGACATTTCAGTTTGTTTATGAGCATAATCAGCCAAACGGTTTAAGAGTTATAGACATCTGAAATTTTCTGAAATTTGGTGGTTTTTTGTTCCTCATTAACTCGAAAAATACTGAACCGATTGAATTCAAACATGGTTATTAGTTGTAGAATGCCAACTCAAAAATGTTCGTAAATTTGGTGAGGATAGCATTTGTAGACAATTTTTAATAAATCATTGAAAATAAAAAAAAAATTCTATATATCAGTAACTATTCGTTTGAAATTGCTGAAATTTTCAAGAGCCTTCATAACCTAACTCTACTGCCAACTTTCAAGTTTTAACTTAATCGGTTGAATATTGTTATAGATTCGAGCATTCTTTTGTGAGTTCAGTAGATGGGTGACCGTTGCCTCGATAACTTTCGAACGAAAGGAGATAGGGACTTGCAATTTTCAGGGTAGGTTGCGTATCCGGAAGGGAGAGTTGAGTTCGTTTTTGGGCATAATAGGTCTAACGGTTTCCGAGTTATACCCACCTGGAATATTATTTCCTTGATAACTCAAAAAATAAATATTCGATCGAATTGAAGCTTGGTAACTAGTAGTAGAAAATCAACATAAAGACGTGTTTAAAATTTTGTAAGAAGCGTACCCCTGGAAAATTTGAAAAAAATGACGAAAAAAAAAATTTTAAGAACCGTACCCCTAGAAAATTTTAAAAAAATCACGAAAAAAATAATTGTTTCAAGCACTGACGTGAAGTCAGAAGCTTTTGCGCGTATGTTCTATTGTCCATTCTTCTGTATTGGACACCCTTAATCGAATTTACCATGGTCAATTATGTTGTCCATTCTCCTGTATTGGACATTCTTAATTCGAATTTACCATGGTAAATTCGAATTAAGTGTCCAATACAGAAGAATGGACAAAAGAACATACGCGCAAAAGCATCTGACTTCACGTCAGTGCTTGAACCAATTTTTTACCCTTGTCTCTCTAAGTCGATTTTGACGATTTTCGAACCAACTATTAGCAAGGAATAAGACAATGTCATGTCTCAGGAAAATAAGTTGACCTGACAATTCATACATAGAATAATTATATAATTCTGTGAAAACGTAAAAATACGATTTTTTATTGAAATTTTGTAAAATCATATCTCCGAAAGTATTAGCTTGTTGGAGGTAAAAATGATATCATTGGATTCTTATGATAAAACTGCTTATTGAAAAAAAATTAATTTTGAATTTGTTTTGTAAAAAAAATTTATTTTTTGTTACCCCGAAACCATCCGTCCGATTTTGCCCATTAACAAACTTAGCCGAGATATTCATCTCCCAAACCTACTCTGAAAATTTCAACTGTCTAGCTCATTCCGTTCGAGAGTTATTGTGCCTACGGCCGGCCGACTGGCCGGCCGGACAGAATGAATTTCGACCACGGATTCTTGATCAGTGAGTCGAACCAAATCGTTAGAGACCATTTTCAGCCAAAAATCCGAAAATTACAGACATTTGGGCAAATTGATAAGCACTCAGTTCCGAGGAACTAGAGCGCCAAAAATAAAGGATAGAATGGCGATCTTATATGCGTTGTAAAAGCAACGTGTTCATGGAGAATTCAATAAGAACATAAATGTAGGAAATATTACCAGAAAGAAGATAGCAGCAGATCCACCTTATTTGTGGCATCCAGACTACCAAACAAAGAAGATTATTTTTCGAAATTCTAAGATTTAAATAGGCATTTGGTTAGGTCTATTTTTTGACCTTGGTTGTATTCAGCGATTGTCTAACTTCCATGCATATTTATCAGATTGAAACTTCCTTGTTGAACCAGCATATTATTTCGTATATTTACATACAAATATATACATTTTAATGTGGTAAAATATTATGTCAGACATTCCATTTCGCGAATTTAGTATATTAATATTGTGGAATAGTTTTATTTCAGGATAACCGGAGCAAATCGTCGATATCGATGAATTAATTTCGACTGGTCGCAACGTATGAAAATTAATATTATATCGAGAAATTGATTGGATTCATTCATGCCGAATATGGCGAAATCATAAATTTTAACGTATATGACATAAATAGGACATACACGGACACTGTAAAATTAATTATTTGAAAATATTCTCCTTCATTATGCAATGATTTTTCCGTTAACGAAAGCATTGTGACTTCAGTTTTTTCAAAAAAGTTATAAAAAATGAGAGCCATAAGATAACTACTAATCTGTTCGGCAGATTTACAGATTTTTCATGAAAAGAAAAATCAACAAATTCTTTTTAAATATAATTTTATTCTAAGATATGAACTTCAGCAGGAACAAGGTAATGTAGCGATTATCAGCTAATTTCATCATGGAGAGAGCGGAATATAATATCCTTTCACAAATAAAAATATTATTAAAATAGAGTCATATTTCGATGTTGGGACTCAATGGTTCAAAAAATCCAGTCATACATTTAATACCAATTTAACAACAAATGAGGCGCAAATGAATAATTAAATAATAAGTTCTCCTAATTTGCAGAAGTGCCCCACTAACTTTATAACGAATAACTTTATAATAACTTCATAACTTTATAACGCAATTTATTTATTAGGAGAAATCACAAGCATAAGGACGCTTTATATCCAGGTGTACCTCCTGTGGACTCCCTTACAACCTTATTGATGGCATCCCTGCCCAGTGCGGACTTTTTATATTTTTTTCTATATTCCATCCATTGTTTGCACTATCATCAGTTGTGTTCATTTTTTTTTTATTTATACCTCATTTTCAATTTCATTATAATAATAAGGATATACAGGGTGTTTCAAAACAAGTCCGAAAAATTGAAGGGGGTGATTCCTTGTTCAAAATAAAGAGTAGTAGTAGTATGAAAGGAATAGAATCACGACTTACAAAATTGTTAACTATTTTTTTTTACTGTCAATTCATACATTTCCGGAAGACCCCAATTCAAAAATGGAACTGGACTGCTTCACAAAGTTCAGGTGTTTGTTCAATTCATTTGCAAGGGAATGAAATTATTAGATACGATGTATTTACACTTGCATAGAAACTTTCGAGATTTTCAAAATGTAATAAAAAAGTAGTTTTCCAAATTTGTCTAGATATCGTCCCAAACTTTCTGTTCCTCGAAAAAAAAATTCCTGATGAAAGACGTCAAGATCATAGGGATTTCCATAATAATATTGTCAACAAATTCGAGGTTTCAAATAATATTCAAAATTTCCAATAACTGTTGAATGATTTTTCTAATAAATTAGAAATTTTTAATTGGATAGTTTATAAAACAGAAAACAAAATATATTTTTATCAGTTGAAGGTTTAGGTAAATCCAGATTCACTAATATTCAAATCTCAAATTTCAATAAATGAAAATCTGGTTTTCCAAGTTTGCCTGGTTGAAAACAAGTTGGATTTAAACGATTTGAAGAGGTTTATTCCTTTTGATAATATGAAATTGAGTATCCGGTCAATATTTTGGCAAGGTATAAGGAAGACTACCACTGGTTTTGGAAAAATATGGCTACCGGCAAACTTCCCCTAAAAAAGTATATATGTACATAAATTAAATTTTCGGCCGAAATTATGACTTCGTATTTTCCGTAATATTTTATTTGTAGGCCAATATTCTTGACGGGATCATATGAAGGTTTATTTATAAGATAAATTCACATGTTTTACAAAACATGTAATATCGATTTTAAGTGCCGTTCTTGTGATGAAAATAACACACGATCTAGGGTCGTATTACGATCTATCTTATCGATGATTTTTTCAACTTTTTTTTTGCATATTTCATACAACTCATATTTGGTGAAATAGTTTATTTTGATGGGTTCTACCGCCTGTTAAAATAATTACATCATCTTTGAGAACACCTTGTATTAGAAGATTGAACTAGTGGCCAGCAGTCCATATTTTGGGATTCAGATGAGCCAGCAGATCTACCTAGCAATAGATCCACATTATTCTGGGAGATCTACATTTTTACGGTAGATCTACATTTTCCCGGTAGATCTGCATTTTTCCGGTAGATCTACATTTTTTCGGTAGATCTACATTTTTCCAGTAGATCTACATTTTTTCGGTAGATCTACATTTTTCCGGTAGATCTATTTTTTCCGGTAGATCTGCATTTTTCCAGTAGATCTAAATTTTTTTGCTAGATCAATATAATCGGTAGATAAATTGAATCGGTAGATCAATTGAACCGGTAGTTCAATGCCATCTAACGGGTCCTGTTGTGATTCTGAGAATCATTCATACCCGAAAGTACCATCGAAATATGTCAGGAGTTTTTGAGTTGCTAAAAACCGAATATAGCATTACATACAGAATCGTATTGTGAACCTTTGTGCCTTCCGCAATACAATTCATCAAAAACGGTATAGCCATTTTTGAGTTCCTGTAAACCGATTATAGTGTCACCTACCGGGGAATATTGTGGATCTGGAACTTTGTCAGATACACGCACAAAGTTTCATCGAAATCGGTCCAGTCGTTCTTAAGTTGTTATAAACCGAATGCAGCACCACCTAACGGGTTTCTATTGTGACACTGAGAGCCACTCAAACACGTACACAATGTTTCATCAAATTCGGTCGAGGCATTTCTGAGTTTCTACAGACCGATAGCAGCGCCACCTACCGGGGTATATTGCGGACCTGACACATACTCAGATACACACACAAAGTTTCATCGAAATCGGTTCAGCCGTTCGTGAGTTTCTATAAACCGAATACAGAGGTTTCGGAGTTGATATTTTTTTAAAAACACCCCGTATCAAGGGCGTAGCCAGGGGGGAGGGGGGGGGGGGGGTTTGGGGGTTCAAACCCCCCCCGAAATGTTATTTTTTCTCTTAAAAAAAAATTTTTGCTGCAGAAAGTGACCCTTACACCCCCAAAACCCCCCCGAAATCAATTCCTATTTCAAAACCCCACCGAAATTAATTCCTGGCTACGCCCTTGCCCCGTATAGCAGCGGTTATCATTTCGTAACGGTTTTACAGTGTTGAGAATTCTCTTTACGATAGATCTGTAGGGGTGACATTTTACTTGAAACACCCTGTATAGTTAATTTTCTGCTTAATGTTTGAATATTTTGAGTAATTTTAATGCAAAAATCCGCCCGATCGAACGGATATTCATTATAGATTTCGTAACTTACCGAAAATATCCAAATCCCAAGATACGTTTACTGGAGTACGCTCCTCTTTGGGTAAAAATGGAAGAATACTAAGAAAAAGCTATTTCGGACGCTCGGAGATTCGATCCCGCCGCTCCGCGAGGCTCGGGAGCTAGAAATCTATTTACCGACTCCTTAGACCGCTCGGCCATGCCAGCTTCGTGAATCATTTTCGATTTTCTGCCAGATAAACATTTTATAGTACTGGGACGATTTCCGTCTTTCGATTTTCAGAATATCGTCAATCCTGTCAAGCGATCGATCGAAATCGGTTACTCGTTCATATTTCTCACGGTTTTTCTATTCGATTCCAAGATTTTCGAGTGATTCCGTTCGAAATTCAAATTCGATTTGACATTTATCGTGGTTCGTTCGGTCCGAAAACGTCGACCGTGAAGGAGCCGCCACAGAAATACGTGAAACGTCAGAATTTTGTCGATTTTCGCGAAAAAGTCACATTTTCCTATCGTTCTTCCGGGAAAACGAAAGAGAGAATCGAAAAAAGGGCCGTGTTACGGACTAATTTCGAATCTCGTCTTCGCGTTCCCGCAAATACCGTCGTTCCGAACGCCACCGTTTCTCCGGATGCCTCCACACAATTTTGCACCTTTTGCCAAAATCCGCGTTTTTGCGATTTTTTTTAAAATACACCCCCTTCTTTTCGCTCCGAAAACGCGAAACCCTACGAAACTTCCGTCTTTTTCCTCGCGAAACCCCTCGGAAATTTCCCCCCTCCCCCCCTCCTAACATCCAAAAAAACGTCACGTTTATAGTAACATTTTCAAAAAAGTTTTTTTGTTCCTTTTCTATGAAACCCATCTTCATTTTAGTATTGGGACTAGTAGCCAGCAGTCCATATTTTGGGATTCAGATGAGCCAGCAGATCTACCTAGCAATAGATCCACATTTTTCTGGTAGATCTACATTTTTTCGGTAGATCTACATTTTTCCAGTAGATCTACATTTTTTCGGTAGATCTACATTTTTCCGGTAGATCTACATTTTTCCGGTAGATCTGCATTTTTCCAGTAGATCTAAATTTTTTTGGTAGATCAATATAATCGGTAGATAAATTGAATCGGTAGATCAATTGAACCGGTAGTTCAATGCCATCTAACGGGTCCTGTTGGGATTCTGAGAATCATTCACACCCGAAAGTACCCTCGAAATATGTCAGGAGTTTTTGAGTTGCTAAAAACCGAATATAGCGTTACATACAGAATCGTATTGTGAACCTTTGTGCCTTCCGAAATACAATCACAAAGATTCATCAAAAACGGTATAGCCATTTTTGAGTTCCTGTAAACCGATTATAGTGTCTCCTACCGGGGAATATTGTGGATCTGTAACTTTGACAGATACACGCACAAAGTTCCATTGAAATCGGTCCAGTCGTTCTTGAGTTGTTATAAACCGAATGCAGCACCACCTAACGGGTTTCTATTGTGACACTGAGAGCAACTCAAACACGTACACAATGTTTCATCAAAATCGGTCGAGGCAATTCTGAGTTTCTACAGACCGATAGCAGCGCCACCTACCGGGGTATATTGCGGACCTGACACATACTCAGATACACACACAAAGTTTCATCGAAATCGGTTCAGCCGTTCTTGAGTTTCTATATAAACCCAATACAGCGGTTTCGGAGTTGACATTTTTTTAAAAACACCCCGTATATCAGCGGTTATCTTTTCGTAGCGGTTTTACAGTGTTGAGAATTCTCTTTACGATACAACTCTAGGGGTGACATTTTACTTGAAACACCCTGTATAGTTAATTTTCTGCTTAATGTTTGAATATTTTGAGTAATTTTAATGCAAAAATCCGTCTGATCGAACGGATATTCATTATAGATTTCGTAACTTACCGAAAAGATCCAAATCCCAAGATACGTTTACTGGAGTACGCTCCTCTTAGTTTTTCATTGGGTAAAAATGAAAGAATACTAAGAAAAAGCTATTTCGGAGGCTCGGAGATTCGATCCCGCCGCTCCGCGAGGCTCGGGAGCTATAAATCAATCTACCAACGCCTTAGACCGCTCGGCCATGCCAGCTTCGTGAAACGGTTCCGATTTTCTGGCACATAAACATTTTATAGTACTGGGACGATTTTCGTCTTTCGATTTTCACAATATTGTCAATCCTGTCAAGCGATCGTTCGAAATCGGTTACTCGTTCGTATTTCTCACGGTTTTTCTATTCGATTCCAAGATTTTCGAGTGATTCCGTTCGAAATTCAAATTCGATTTGACATTTATCGTGGCTCGTTCGGACCGAAAACGTCGACTTTGTAAGAGCCGCGTTGAAATTCGCCACAGAAATACGTGAAACGTCAGAATTTTGTCGATTTTCGCGAAAAAGTCAAATTTTCCTATCGTTCTTCCGGGAAAACGAAAGAGAGAATCGAAAAAAGGGCCGTGTTACGGACTAATTTCGAATCTCGTCTTCGCGTTCCCGCAAATACCTTCGTTCCGAACGACACCGTTTCTCCGGATGCCTCCACACAATTTTGCACCTTTTGCCAAAATCGGCGTTTTTGCGATTTTTTTAAAAATACACCCCCGTCTTTTCGCTCCGAAAACGCGAAACCCTACGAAACTTCCGTCTTTTTCCTCGATAAAACCCCCGGAAATTTCCCCCAAACCCCCCTCCTAACATCTAAAAAAACGTCACGTTTATAGTAACATTTTCAAAAAAGTTTTTTTGTTCCTTTTCTATGAAACCCATCTTCATTTTAGTATTGGGATAAAGTCGGAGGAGTATTGCATCTAATTACCATCTTTACAAATCAGAATTACCAACATTAAAATTCTTCGTATTGAATTCCCACAACCAGAATGTAATATAATATATCTGTTTTTAGATTCTATCTATTAGATCGAATGTAGTGAAGTGACAGAAGTTCAGTCTTCTTAATCTGTTTTCCCTATGAAAGTATTAAATATAGGTCAGTTTTCCTCATCAATTCTCGGATGGAGTAAAAAACTATAAGGTTCGTGACTGCTATGATATCCCCCTTGGTCTGAGTCATATGCTGTTGAGGGCTGGTGATTCCATTGCCTATCGTAGTGCCCTGAAAATTTGGCTAATTGTAATGACAGATAAGATGAAGAGTATTCCTATCAAGTCATGTCATACGGAGAATCTTTAAAAGTTAACTTTATGAGAAACGTACAGTGTATTTTTCCTCGATAAATATTTGAAAACGTGCAGCAATAGTACATTGTAACAGATTGACATTTTGGTTCAAAATGTCCAACTGAAGGATGCTTTGAATTTAAAGAGACTTTAAAACTTATTATGAAACTGGCCGTTAATAAATAAGGTACGTTTAGTATCTAAGAATTTTACCTAGATATTTTTGTAGGATTTACTTTTTAGGTAGCTTCAATATTTGGTATTACCGGAGCATGTTACCATGGTGAATCATATACTATACTAAACTAGCTGACCCGGCGAACTCGGTTCCACCTTGGAGGCAATAAATAAGCAGATTTCAGATTTTATTATACACGTTTGTCATAAAATATAGATAATGTATATCGATTCACCGTTACAATATAACCCCTTCTTGTCTCAATAATAGAACGTTTATTGGACGTAGTTAAGCTTAAAAAAATCCAACCCACAAATCGTAGTTTTGACGAATTTCAACTTGAAGTATTTAAGTATATACACTATTTTTTTTATCTAATTTAATTGGCACAATATATCCAACCCTCTAGAGACTGTTCAACTATTTATTATAAGCCAAAGTATATTTTTCATAGAAGTTATTCAAATTTCTTTAATGTTTTACACAAATAACTAGCCAAGTTAGCTCATATGTGACATAGCATTATAGCAAATATATCCAAACTGAGCAGGGATTTCATTGGGACGTTTTCTGCAAATGGTCAAAAAGTTGATTTTACAACACATCGTATATAAAACTAATTTTTGACAATTTGAGGGTTGGACGTTTTCTGCTTAACTGCGTCCAATTAATCATATATCAATTTGCAACATTCGAAGATAATTGATGCCGTATCTACGGTCACGTAAGGTCCCTATGAAATACATTATGAGAATCTATCGGAGGTACCTATTAAGTTGATGCTTTGTTTGTGGTACAAATCACTTCAATCGCGTACAAGTGTGCCGTGAGAAAAAGAGCACCTTGTACAGTAATGGTTTATTTTCAACGATGTACGTCTCGAAAATATATTCTTTAACACATAGAATGAAATTGTACGACTGTGGCATGGAAAACAGCAATTTGCAATTGGCGTTTAAAGAAAAACACCTTGTATGAAGATTTCGGACAAATAAATTATGACAATCCATCCAAGGTATCTATTTATTTAATGCTTCATTTGTGGCACAAATCACTTCAATCGCGTACAATTGTGCCAAGAGGAAAAGAACATCCTGTATAGTAATGATTCATTTTCAACGATGTATAGGTCTCGAAAGTATATTTTTTAACACAAAGGAATTAAATTGTGGGATGATGGCGTGAAAACAGGAACCTTTTTGGCCCGGAAGCTTATTGTGGGGTTGGTAGACACACCTACAAAAGTGAATTCCGAACGAAAGAAGAAACTGAGAGAGGTACTTTCTGGAGATCTCTCCCCCGAATGCATCACTCCAAGAAATTCCTCGGGAAATTTGATACTGTCAGATCCAAGAAATACTTGGACCTCAGTAAAAACAAGCTGCACCTCCTCACTGGTTTCCTCACAGGGCACTGCGGCCTCAGGAAGCATATGATGAGATTAGCGCTAGCAGAAACTGACGAGTGCAGATTCTGTTGGGAGGAGGATGAAACTCCTGATAACCTGACAACGGAATGCCTCGCTATCTCAAACCAATGCAAGGAATGCTTTGGGCAAGAAATCTGCAGGAGCGAAGACGTAGCCTCCTTGAAGCCATCCCAGATACTGGAGTTCATCAGAACTCTGGAACTGGAAGGCGAGCTGTAGATGGTAATGACATAGACAGCTCTCAAGGGGGGGCACAATAGACCTTAAGGTCGCAGTGCAACGTTACCCCCCTACAACAATATACAATACAAGAAAGAGAATGTCTTTTCAGGTAGAGTCAACCTATGTTTAATAATAATTATAGAAACTGCAACATAATTATAAACGTATGTATCTAATAATATATTCAATAAATGTATGTTCTCGTTGGTTTTAAGCTTGAATTTATCCAATGTGTCCCTTCTTCAGGAGCAGCAATAATAGATAATACAAATACCAAATTTTGGCGCTCTTGTTCCTCGGAACGGAGTGCTTATCAATTTGCACAAATGTCTGTAATTTTAGAATGGCATACGGAGAATCTTTAAAAGTTAACTTTATGAAAAACGTTCGGTGTATTTTTCCTCGATAAATATTTGAAAACGTGCAGCAATAGTACATTGTAACAGATTGACATTTTGGTTCAAAATGTCCAACTGAAGGATGCTTTGAATTTAAAGAGACTTTAAAACTTATTATGAAACTGGCAGTTAATAAATAAGGTACGTTTAGTACCTAAGAATTTTACCTAGATATTTTTGTAGGATTTACTTTTTAGGTAGCTTTAATATTTGGTATTGCCGGAGCATGTCACCATGGTGAATCATATACTATACTGAACTAGCTGACCCGGCGAACTCTGATCCCCCTTGGAGTCAATAAATAAGCAGATTTCAGATTTTATTATACACGTTTGTCATAAAATATAGATAATGTATATTGATTCACCATTACAATACAACCCCTTCTTGTCTCAATAATAGAACGTTTATTGGACGTAGTTAAGCAGAAAAAATCCAACCCACAAATCGTAGTTTTGACGAATTTCAACTTGAAGTATTTAAGTATATACACTATTTTTTGGCACTCTAGTTCCTCGGAACTGAGTGCTTATCAATTTGCCCAAATGTCTGTAATTTGCGAATTCTTGGCTGAAAACGATCTCAAACGTTCTGGTTCGTCTCACTGATCAAGAATCCGTGGTGAAAATCGATTCTGTCCGGCCAGCTGGCCGTTAACACGATAACTCTCGAACAGAATGAGCTAGACAGTTGAAATTGTCAGATTAGGGTTGGGGGATAAATATCTCGGCTAAGTTCGTCTGGTGGTTTCGGAATAATCAAGAAAAATGTTCCATTCCAAATTTAAAACTCAATTTTTTTTAAGATGTAGTTTCATCATAAGAATCCATTCATATAATTATCAACTCTAACAAACTAATACTTCCGGAGATATGATTTTTCAACATTTCAATAATTAATCGTAATTCTATGATTTCATAGAATGCTCTAATTATAATTTGTTTTGACAGCTTTTAATTGCCAAATCAGTGTGATTCTATGTCAACCTCCAGTTCATTGTTGATGCAACCCAACATGGCATAAACCACTGTTAAAGCAAGACAATGCATCATGTCACAAGTCAATGGCTACGATGGCCAAATTGCATGAATTGCACTGCGAATTGCTGCCCCACTCCTCGTTTTCAACAGATTTTGCCACCAGCGACTACTGGCTGTTCGCAGAACTTAGAAGGATGCTCCAGTGGAAAAGATTTCTCACGAACGAGGTAGTCATTGCCGAAATTGAGACCTATTTTGTGAGCAAAGATAAAGCATTCTATGAACATGGAATAGAAGAGTTAAAGAAACGTTGCACCGACTGTATCGCCTTAGATGGAAATTATGCAGATTAATAAAAACGAATTTTGCGAAAATATTGTTTTTTGGCCCTCTTGTTCCTCGGAACATAGTGCTTATTAATTTTCCAAAATGTCTATAATTTTCGAATTTTTGGTTGAAAATGGTCTCATACGTTTAGGTTCGACTCACTGATCAAGAATCCGTGGTCAAAATCTATTCTGTCCGGCCGTCCGGCAAGTCGTTAACACGACAACTCTCGAACGGAATGAGCTGGACAGTTTTAATTTTCAGAGTTGGTTGGGGAGATGATTATCTCGGTTAAGTTCGTAATTGGGTGGTTTCGGAGAAACGAAAACATTTTTTTTACATTAGGTATACATTTCAAATTATTTTTTTTTTTTAATGCAGTTTCATGATAAGAATCCATTGATATCATTCTCAACTCCAACAAACTAATACTTTCGGAGATATGAGTTTTCAAATCTTCAATAATTAATCGTAATTTTATGATTTCATAGAATGCTCTAATTATAATTTGCTGATGTTTGTGAATCTTACATAGACCTACGTTCTGAATTTAATTTTTAATGTTGTATCATAAGAATCAAGTGATATCATTCCCAACTCTGAAAAACCAATACATTTGGAGTTTGTGAATCCAACATAGACCTACGTTCTGAATTTAATTTTTAATGTTGTATCATAAGAATCAAGTGATATCATTCCCAACTCTGAAAAACCAATACATTTGCGATTGGCTCAGTGGTAGAGTAATTGACTTGGGAGCGGAAGCCCCAAGTTCAATTCCGAGACTAGGAAAGAAATTTTCTAGTCACGGTAATCGCCACCATTCGCTGTTGGGTCAAAAATTAACAGTGCTGTGCCTAAGCTTGCGTAAGGACACAGTAACAAAGCCTACACAGAACACAACTGGTTCTCCTAACTCAGGGCAAGCTCTTAGAGCTTATGAGGTGAGGGGTCTCCTTGTGGAAGACCCAGGAGGATCAGTATAATAATAATAATAATAATAATAATATGATTTCTCAAAGTTAGAGATTAGATGATTAGAATAATCATTCGATAGTAGTTTACAAGAGCGCCAAAGCCTCAGTCCGCAGAGTTTTCCCACATTGTTCTTACTTAGTCCGGAAACTTTTTGATCCATGTATTATTTACCACAGTATTGTACGATCACTTGTTTAAAATTAATGAAAAGGTGATTGTGGATTTATCACATGTAAGTATTATCATTATTTCAACCCCCAATTTTCTATCGGGAAACTAAATACATCAGGATGATATCATTTCAGGGCAATAGGTACCGTAAAACAGGGTTACTTGAAATCCTGAGGCAACTTGATGAATTCATATGTTCATTATGTTAAAATGTACTGACATCTAGGTATTAGTGGTAGAACCAAAATTTTCGTTAGGTTACATAGCTGTTGTAATGTACATCATACTTGTTTACCAGTGTGAGTTGATGAAAGGCTTGTTTATGCTATAGAAATTCATTAAATTTGGTAAAGAAAATGAAGAATTTTTAAGTGTGATACTTTTGAATTTGTAGAAGAGTCTTTGGACGGACAACAATGTCAATATTTTTATTTGGTATGCCTTAAAAATTGGTATGAACTTCATAAACTCAATTATTCAAAAACTTATTCAGTTATTCAATTATTCAAAAACTTATTCAGTAGAATAATATACAATATATATACTCGTTTGTGAGTGCATAGGCGTATCATTTTATTTTTTGTTGGGTTTTAGGGGTAACTTAAAACATGGTGCGATCCTCTAAAATATTCTTAAAAAGCACTGACGTGCAGTCAGGAGGTTTTGTGCTCCTTTTCCTTGGTTTCATGTTGGCATTCTACAAATAATTTCCAATTATTCAGGAGCTTTTGCGCGTATGTTCTATTGTCCATTCTTCTGTATTGGACACCCTTAATCGAATTTACCATGGTAAATTATGTTGCCCATTCTACTGTATTAGACACTTAATTCGAATTTACCATGGTAAATTCGAATTAAGAGTGTCCAATACAGAAGAATGGACAATAGAACATACGCGTAAAAGCTCCTGACTTCACGTCAGTGCTTGGACCAATTTTTAATTTAACGCTTCCTGCTTTTACTTGATGCAAATTTATATTAACTCAATGGAAAATTATATACGATTTACAGTAACGTATTCAATATTCTGACGCGTTTCGTCGACACAGCGACTTTATCAGGCTACATCGTACATCATAGTATGATGTAGTCTGATGAAGTAGCTGTGTCGACGTAACGCGTCACAATATTAAATAAATTATTGTAAATCGTATATAGTTTTTCATTGAGGATGCCATTTTCGTAGTTTTTGCGCGCATGTTCTGGGGAACAGTGTGTGTCATTTTGCCCAAATTTTCAAGGTAGCTTGCGCATCCGAATGTGATGGTTAAGTTAGTTAATGGACATAATAGGCCAAACGGTTTCCGCGTAGTAATTTTGTTTTCGAACAATACAGATCCGATCAAATTGAAACTTGGTAACTAGTTGTATAATACAGAAACAAAGACATATGTGTAATTATGTGAGGATCGTAAAACTGGAAAATTGAAAAAAATTATTAAATTATATTGTGTTTTCTCGCGATTACTTGAGATTACACATCCAAATGCCACATTTATGTTCGTTGATAAGAATAATAGTCTAAACGGTTTTGCAGTTATACTCATCTGAAATGTTGTTGTTGTTTTCTGCATAACTCAATAACAATAAGAAATACGAATCCGATCCAATTCAAACATAGTAATTAGTTATCGAACGCAAAATTATGCGAAATTCGTAAGGATCGTATCACTAAACAATTTTTAAAAAATCATTGCAGAAATTTCTGTATCTCAGAAACGATCAGTCCGATATCGCTGAAATTTTGTGGAAGCCTTCAAACCTAACTTTACAGCCAAGGTCAAAATTTGAATACGATCAGATTTATATTGTTGGAGATCCGTAGCTGGGTGCTGAGTTCAGTAGCTGGATGGGTAACCGTTGCCATCATAACTTTCGAACGGAAAGATAACTCAAAATATACAAATCCGATCCAATTTAAACAGGGTAATTTAAACTTGTAGAATGCCGACGCGCTAATTTTCGTGAAAATTCGTGAATGCCGTATCACTAGAAAAAAATGGATTCAAGCCCTGTGGACAGGAGCTTTCTGGCGCTCTAGTTCAAACAGACAAATTATATCTCAGAAAGTATTGGTTTCTCAGAGTTGGGAATTAAATCAATGTATTCTTATGAAAGAACTGCATCATAAAGGAAATTTAATTCAAGTAATAGTTTATTTTTCAAGATTATATGAGCAATATAAGAATGAGAACTGCACCATGGAAGAAATCAAATTAAAATAGCTGAAATGAATTTGACTCTTTCTTATAAAACAGGATGAAATGTACGAGTATGAACACAGATCATATAATAAAGCTTAGATAGAATAATTATAGCATTCTTTGAAAACATAGAAGTACGTACGATTCATTATTGAAATTTAGAAAAATCATATCTCCGAAAGTACCTATTAGCTTGTTGAAAATGTTATCGATGGATTTTAATGGTGAAACTGCATCTTAAATAAAAATTACAGACATTTGGGCAAATTGATAAGCACTCAGTTCCGAGAAACTAGAGCGCCAAAAAGTGTAATTCCCTTTCCGGGATTTGAGGCCGCCTTCTCTCGTTCCGAACCGAAAACCCGACTGACTAGACGAAACGGCTATCGGGCTCCTCGTACGATCTTGTCGATCTCCGGTATTAGAATAAAACGTCGGTACTTACCTGGGATATATATTCTTAGTTTTCACTTTTCGACATAAAATCGCCACATGGGGGTTTATTTGACGGTTTTTTACCCTTGTCTCTCTAAGTCGATTTTGACGTTTCTCGAACCAACTATTAGCAAGGAATTAGACAATATCATGTCTCAGGAAAATAAGTTGACATTATGACAATTCATACATTGAATAATTATATAGTTCTGTGAAAACGTAGAAATACGTTTTTTTACTGAAATTTTGAAAAATCATATATCCGAAAGTATTGGCTTCTTAGAGTTAAGAATGATATCATTGGATTCTTATGGTGAAACTGCTTCTTGAAAAAAAATTAATTTGGAATTAAAAAAAAGTTTTTTTTTTGTTACTCCGAAACCATCTGTCCGATTTCGCCCAATAACGAACTTAGCCGAGATATTTATCTCCCAAACCTACTCTGAAAATTACAACTATCTAGCTCATTCCGTTCGAGAGTTATCGTGCCTACGGCCGGACCGGCCGGACAGAATGAATTTCGACCACGGATTCTTGATCAGTGAGTCGAACCAAATCGTTTAAGACAATTTTCATCGAAAAATTCGAAAATTACAGACATTTGGGCAAATTGATAAGCACTCAGTTCCGAGGAACTAGAACGCCAAAAATGTATGAAAATTTTAAAAATTGTTCAATATTTCAGTATGTGTCGAATTCCCGATATACCTTCGAGCCACCATTTTTCAATCGAGTACCGAATTTCAGCTTGATCGATTTCGTATTAGGCGTGTGAATAGACAATGGCTCATGACTTCACGTCAGTGATTTTGAAGATTTTTTTCCATTCATATTTTTTAGTTTCTCATTTCAACAGTATTTCAATATTTATTTTCCATTAGTCTTGGTAAATCCACCTCGAATATCTGTTGTACAACCCACACAAATTCGTTCCATCGAAAAACTCCTTATTGCGTATTGGTGAAGTATTTACACAAGCAAATATCCTACCGCGTCGAAAGTCATCAAGGAAATACCCAATCGAAAAAACTCCAAATGTAATCTGACTCAATTTCTAGCGTTTAATCGACACAAGAGAAGCAAAATTGAATATGAAATCGATACTTCCTGAGTTGATTTCATATAATTTTCTTTGGATCGCTTCAACATGCTGGCCAGGACCGATCTAAGAGCCGGACAGATGCTCAGAGTGGAAAAAATGAGGGATGACAAAATAGAGAGCGGTTGCATGAGTAGAAAAATGTTGAAAAAACTACTGAAGCGCAGTCGAATATAGTCAAGTTTATTCGGTATAAATGAATATTTAATTTCTTAGTATTAAATTCAAACGAAGAACATAATTTTTGGCCTATCAATTTATCCAAATGTAAAAAAAAGAAAAAATTTACCATAGTGGTGTATATTTGTTTTACTCCATCAGAAAGTAAAGATTTCAGTGAGAAAAACCCACTAATTTTTTTAAAAAAACAGATATTTTGACCTTAGAATTATCGTATAAATGAATATTTAATTTCTTAGTATTAAATTCAAACGAAGAACATAATTTTTGGCACGCTTGTTCAACTGGACCGAGTGCCTATCAATTTATCCAAATGTAAAAAAAAAGAAAAAATTTACAATAGTAGTGTATATTTTTTTACTCCATCAGAAAGTAGAGATACAGTGAAAAAACCCACAAATTTTATTAAAAAAGCAGATATTTTGACCTTAGAATTATCGATCGAAAATTAGGCTGCTTTTTCGATATTAAGTCAAAATAAGGGGAAAAAATTTAAATTTAAAATCAAAAAATTGGTTTAAGTACTGACGTGAAGTCAGAAGCTTTTGCGAGTATGTTCTCTTTTGGCCAATCTTCTGTATCCAATACAGAAGATTGGCCAAAAGAGAACATACGCGCAAAAGCTTCTGACTTCACGTTAGTGCTTGAACCAATTTTTTTTTCAAAAATTTTTTTGAAATTTTCTGGTTCTCACGAAATTTTGCAAGAATTTTCGCGTTGGCATTCTACAACTAATAACCATGTTTGAATTGGATCGGATTTGTATTTTTTGAATTATTGAGGAAATAACAGCCAAATTCAGATTGATATAACTCCAAACCATCTGGCCGATTATGCTAGTTAACGAACTTAGATGTCGCATTCAGATGCGCAATCTATCCTAAAAACTGCAAGTCGCTATTTCTTTACGTTCTCAAGGAATCATGAGATACATAATATTTTTTCGTAATTTTTAAAAATGTTTCTAGTGATATGGTGATCACAAAATTTTACATACGTCTTCATGTCGATATTCTACAACTAGTTACCAAGCTTCATTTCAATTGAGTTTATATTTGTTGAGTTATCTAGGAAATAATATTCCTGATGGGTATAACTCCGAAACCGTTGGTCCGATTATGGCCAACAGCGAACTTATCTCTCCCATTCAGATGTGCAACCTATCCTGAAAATTGGAAGTCCCTTTCCCCTTTCGATCGTGAGTTATAGAGGCAACGGTCACCCATCCAGCTACTGAACTCACACAAGGCTGCTCGGATCTCCAACAATATAGATCCGATCATGTTCAAACTTGGAACTTGGTATTAGAGTTAGGATCTGAAAGCTTTCGCAAAAGTTCAGCGATGTCGGACGAATAGTTTCTGAAATATGGATATATTTTTTCAATAATTTGATATGATTTTTTAAAAATTTTCTAGTTATACGATCCTCACGAAATTTTGCAAGAATTTTTGCGTTGCCATTCAACAACATATAATATAATAATGACAATGATTGAATTGGATCGGTTTTGTATTTTTCGAATTATTGAGAAAATAACAACCAAATTTCATATTGGTATAACTCCAAAACCGTTTTGCCGATTATGCTTATAAACAAGCTCAATTGGCAATTGGCTATCTACCTATCGTGACATAAATAATATTGTTTAAAATTTGTTTTTTAATACTCTAGCCATATGATTCTCACACAATTTCACAAACGTCCTTAGTTTTATATTCTACAATTACTCACCAAGTTTCAATTCGATCGAATTAGTATTGGTTGTAGAGAAAATTATTACATACTCAGAAACCATTGGGCCGATTATGCCCATTAAGGAACTTGTCCGTCGAATTGGGATGCGCACCTACCCTGAAAAATTTAATTTGCTATCTCTTTCCGTTCTCAAGTTATTGTGGCAACGGCCGGCCGCCCGGACAGAATCAAATTTCACCTCGAATTCTTCATCAGGGTGTCGAACCCAATCGTGTGAGACCACTTTCGGCGAAAAATTCGAAAATTACAGACATTTGGGGAAAATGATATCGCGATGTTCCCCAGAACAAACGCGCAAAAATCACAGTGTGTTTGGGATATAAATAGGTAATCCCTTTCGGCCTTCCACTTCCAGACCTCAGATCGGGATATATTCCCTTCCTTTTCCAATGAGTTTCATCCTACTATTATTTTTTTTTCACTTTTTACCATTTTCAAAGGCTTCAGCACTGGTCTATGTGTGAAGCGCATAAATTTTCATATTTTTGGCATTGGAAAGGTGTACAATCATACCTATACCATTGTTTGAATTTACTTGAGGTAATGCATTCACAAACACTAAACGAAATATTATTAATACCATGGGCAATCAGTTTTGAAGATGGCACTGTTGTTAGGCCAGAGACCAATTGTAAACAAGGCGTGAATATAGCCATGAGAGCAAGAAGCCTACAAGAATCGAACTGGGAAGACAGGAAAAGATGGAGGCAAGGCGTCGGACAACGTCGAAAGACGTTCTAAACCGGCATATACAGTGCTTCCCAGCAACTCTACACTAGGAGGGACTTTTCTTTTATATGAATATTTCCAAATTTTATTTTCTACAAAAAGTAGGTGCATCATAAATGATAATATAAATGAAATAATAAAAAGTCAACCAACTGCGACTTCCGGTTTGAGCGGAAATCGCTATTTTTAAACAAAAATATCTCGGAAAATTCAAACTTTTTGCTGGAAATGGATCATAGAAAATATGACGTTGAAATTTAACGATGGATATTCATGGAAAAGTTCTATTTCAATCAAAAATATAGCTATAAATCGGCAATTTGTAGCAAGATTTGCATTCTTTGGATTCTCGGATGTGAGTTGAATGTGAAATTGAAAGATTTTAATGGCGAAAATAGGAATAGGAGCAACTTTGCACCAGAATGAAATGACAATGATTATTTTCGCTCAGTCTTCAGCCCTCCGAATGTTTGCCCTGATACAACTAGCTATTATAGTTCTGGTAGGTTCGATGCAAATGCGAAATTTTCATTCAGACTTGCAACTATGGAGGAGATTCGATCTATTGTTCTCAATCTTAGTTCGAGCGCATTGGGGATTGATCGTATATCTGCCAGAATGCCTCAATTGTCGCTCAGTATTATTTTGCCCTTCATCACTCATATCATCAATGTTTGTATTGAGTCTGGGTATTGTCCAGATGTTTGGAAGTGCTCTATTGTGAATCCTATGCCAAAGATTTCTGATCCTAAAGATTTCTCCGATTTTCGCCCAATAAGTGTGTTACCAGCTATTTCTAAGGTTCTCGAGAAAGTATTGTTTGCTCAGATTTATGACTACGCCTCCCAGAGCGGAATTCTTACTTACCAGCAGTCGGGTTTCAGAAGGGGTTACAGCACTACCACTCTTCTTTTAAATATAACGGATGACATTCTGAGATCTCTGGATGGGGGTCAGGCTTCAATTCTTGCCCTGTTAGATTTCGCAAAAGCGTTCGATACCCTGGATCATGAGTTGCTCTGTGCTAAGTTAGGTTATTTTGGTTTTGATGAATCTGCTTTGAGATTTTTCAGGTCTTATCTTTTTGGTAGATATCAATGCGTTAAGTTGCGTGGTGTGTTTTCGGAGTACTGCCCGATAACTTCAGGTGTGCCTCAGGGTTCCATTCTTGGTCCTCTGTTATTTTTAATATATATAGCTGATATGTATAGAGTAGTTAGGTTTGTTGTCATCTATTTTTATTGTGATGACACTCAAGTTCGCCTGTCTTTCCTCCCATCTTCTGTTTCTGCAGCTGTCGAACGGTTTAATGAAGACTTGTCCAGAATAATGAACTATTGCAGGGAAAATAACTTGAAAATAAACGTAAAAAAATGTTTTTATATACCTTTCTTTCCAAGAACGCTCAGTGCGGAATTTGAGATTAAAATAGGTGATGATAAAATTCCATCCTCCACCTGCTGCAAAAACCTTGGGATCTTTTTCGATTGTCGGTTGAGATTCAGGGAGCATGTGTCATTTCTGTTGAGGAGTTCTTTTCTGGCACTTCGTTATTCGTATCGACAAAGACATTTTTTAGATTTTAGGTCACGGAAGTATCTCTGCGAATCCTTAGTGTTGTCTAAGCTGAGTTACGGGTTGACAGTTTTTTATCCATGTCTTGATTCTGTCGAAAAATATAGGTTGCAGAAAATGCAGAATTCCTGCTGTCGCTACGTTCTGGGTTTGAGAAAGTACGACCGGGGGATTACTAGTGGGATAAATAAGTTGGAGTGGCTCAGGGTCGATAATATTTTCCGGCTTCATAAGGCGATTGTGGTACATCGAATTTGGGGTACAGGTATTCCTCCCTATTTGAGAGTGAAGCTGGTTTTCAGACGGGATGTCCACGATGTGGCTGTGAGGCATGGGGGGAGACTTATGCTTCCTCGATTTGGTTCAGCCATGTTTCAGCGCTCTTTCACCTTTAATGCGGTGAAACTTCATAATGAATTTTTAGTTGCGTGCGAAGGAACTTCTCTTAATTCTTTGAGGAAGGTATTGAAAATGAAGCTGTTTGTGAACCAGACGTAGTTTTGGATTTGATATTTTTTCTTTATTTTTTTTTGTACATATATTCAGTTCAGTTCACTGTATATTTCATTAATTTTGTTTATTTGTGTTGATATTTTCTCTTCTTCATATGTTTTTTTAATTTTTATTTGTTTTTTTCTTGTTTTATTTTGTCAGGGGTTGAGTGGAGTAGCTGACGCTAGACTTCACCCCAAGTGTATTTTTATTCTGGTATGCTAATAAAGACACTATTATTATTACTTTTCATGGAAAATTCGAACAAAAGTCGAAAAACCAAGTTCAAACGAAATTTACAAGTTACAATCATATTCATGCTGACACTAATGTCGTCTAGTCACCCAAAAAAAAAGCGTTAGGTAATTATTCAATTTTTAAAAGGTTTCCGTTTGAACCGGAAGTCGCAGTTAGCCAACGTTTTCTAATCAATAAAATTCGGAAATATTAATAGAAAAAAAAGTTCCTCTTAGACTCCGAAACCTAATTATGTCCATTAACAAACTTAACCGTCACATTCAGATGCGCAACCTACACTGAAAATTGCATCTCTTTTCGTTAGAAAGTTATCGTGAGGGTTGGCGTTTGGTCAAAATGATAGCACGCTATTCCCTAGAACATGCACTCAAAAATTTATATATACCTATATGCACTCATGATACTTCAAACATTCGTACAAAAAAATATGGAAATGATTATTTTAAAGGTACAACACATGTGTCTGTATGAGCTGTTGTCAACGAGGATAGCCGAGACACAGGTGGGCAATAAGACCACTTCTGTCAAAGCCCCTCCTGGAACACCTCAAGGGGGAGTAACGTCTCCCCTTCTGTGGAGCCTAGTAGTGGATGAGCTCCTCCACAGGCTAACGGAACTCGGCTTCTAGTGTATAGGCTATGCTGATGACATAGTCCTAATGGTCAGAGGTAAATTCGAGGGCACCTTGTGTAACTTACTACAGGAGGGCCTTAGAGTTATCGAGCAGGGGTGCTTGTCACTGGGACTCAGCCTAAACCCGAACAAGACCACAGTGATTCTGTTTACTCGGAGAAGGAAACTTCCAGCTGTGAGATCCCTCGTTTCGAATGGTGATATTATAGAATATCAGAAGTCTGAAGTTAAATATCTGGGGATACCACTAGATAGTAAACTTCTGTGGAATCGGCATGTTGACATCACTGCCAGTAAAGCAACAAAGGCTTTGATGGCGTGCAGGAATCTAGCCGATAAACTTGGAGCTGCAACCCTAAGATACTGCGATGGGTGTACGTCATGACTGTGAGACCCATAATTACGTATGGGGCAGTAGTTTGGTACTCAAAAACAAGCCAGAATTGTACGAGGAAAATCCTCGACAAAGTACAAAGGCTGGCCTGTGTGTGTTTCACTGGAGCTATGGGAACCTGTCCTACCAGGACACTTGAGATTATAACAAATCTCACACCACTTCATCTAGTGATTGAGAAAATGGCCCATGAAGCCATTCTCAGAATATTTAGGAAAGGATCAGATAATGAGAGTATTAAAAACCAGAAAGCCTGGTCCTCTCTCACCAGGTACATTTCAACAGCCAATCTTCCTAGTGACAAAATGATCAAGAAAGTAAGCATCGAGAAGAACTTTACTACGATGCTTGGTATGAAAAAAGACTGGGACAGGGAATCCACCACCCAAGTTCTTAAAAGAAATTCCATTAAATGGTAGGTACACAGACGGTTCAAAAACCACTACAGGAGCTGGCACTGGAGTATATGGGCCAGGCACCAAATGCTCACTATCGCTAGGCTCCTATCCGAGCATCTTTCAGGCAGAAGTACTTGCAATAGGAAGATGCGTGGAAATGAACCTAGAAAGAAACTATCAGAGTTGTGATATAGCAATCCACTCTGACAGTAAAGCTACTATTAAAGCTCTGAGCTCCCATGTTATCGAATCCAAGCTAATATGGGAGTGCCGAAGAAAACTCAATGAAGTAGGCAAGAACAACAGGGTCTCCTTGGTCTGTGTTCCTGGTCACGCGAGAATCATAGGAAATGAGGAGGCCAACACACTTGCCAAGGAAGGAGCACAAACTCTGTTTATTGGCCCGGAACCTTACTGTGGGTTTGTTAGATGCACCTACAAAAGTGAATTCCGAATGAAAGAAGAGACTGAAAGAAGTATTTTCTGGAGATCTGTCCCCGGAATGTATCACTCCAAGAAATTCCTCCGGAACTTGGATACTGTCAGATCCAAGAAATACTTGGACCTCAGTAAGAACACGCTGCACTAACTCACTGGCTTCCTTCACTGTGGCCTCAGGATGCATATGATGAGATTAGAGCTAGCAGAAACTGACGAGTGCAGATTCTGATGGGAGGAGGATAAAACTCCTGATCACCTGACAACGGAATGCCTCGCCATCTCAAACCAACGCAAGGAATGCTTTGGGCAAGAAATCTGCAAGAGCGAAGACCTAGCCTCCTTGAAGCCATCCCAGATACTGGAGTTCATCAGAACTCTGGAACTGGAAGGCGAGCTGTAAATGGTAATGACATCGACAGCTCTCAAGGGGGGACGTAATAGACCTTAAGGTCGCAGTGCAACGTTACTCCCTACAACAATATACAATATATACAGTATGTCAAAGGTAGGTGAATTTAATATAAGGCATTCATGAGTTGTTGACAATTGTTCAGTCGATTGCTATTTACAGTGCTCAAAAATTGAGATGGATACTATTTATCCTCAACAAATTTGAATTCAAAACTTTTGTCAACTGATCCAACCGTATACTTTGTGTTCATACTAGATTGTGGCGGCTACTTTGGGTGTTTTTTTTTTTTATTTTTTTGCATTTCCATCCTTCTTAAGAGAACAGGTGGACATGTTTCCAGGATTATAATATTTCAGTTGAGCAGAAGTGTTTTTACTAGCTTCATTTCTGTCACGATTATCAAAAAATTGGTTCAAGCACTGACGTGAAGTCAGAAGCTTTTGCGCGTATGTTCTATTGTCCATTCTTCTGTATTGGACACCCTTAATCGAATTTACCATGGTAAATTATGTTGTCCATTCTCATGTATTGGACACTCTTAATTCAAATTTACCATGGTAAATTCGAATTAAGTGTCAAATACAGGAGAATGGACGACATAATTAACCATAGTAAATTCGATTAAGGGTGTCCAATACAGAAGAATGGACAATAGAACATATGCGCAAAAGCTTCTGACTTCACGTCAGTGCTTAAACCAATTTTTTTTTCGTGATTTTTTTTTAATTTTCTGGAGGCGCGGTTCTTAAAATTTTTTTTTTCGTCATTTTTTTCAAATTTTCTAGGAGTAAGGTTCTTACAGAATTTTAAACACGTCTTTGTGTTGATTTTCTACTACTAGTTACCAAGCTTCCATTCAATCGAATATTTATATTTTGAGGTATCAAGGAAACAATATTCCAGGTGGATATAACTCGGAAACCGTTAAACCGATAATGCCCAAAAACGAACTCAACTCTCCCTTTCGGATACGCAACCTACCCTGAAAATTGCAAGTCCCTATCTCCTTTGGTTCGAAAGTTATCGAGGCAACGGTCACCCATCTACTGAACTCACACAAGAATGCTCGAATCTCCAACAATATTCAACCGATCGTGTTAAAACTTGAAACTTGGCAGTAGGGTTAGGTAATGAACGCTCTTGCAAAATTTCAGCAATTTCAAACGTATAGTTACTGATATATAGAATTTTTTTTTTTATTTTCAATGATTTATTAAAAATTTTCTACAAATGCTATCCTCACCAAATTTCGCAAACATTTTCGCGTTGGCATTCTACAACTAAAAACCATGTTTGAATTCAATCAGTTCAGTATTTTTCGAGTTAATGAGGAACAAAAAACCACCAAATTTCAGATGGCTATAACTCTGAAACCGTTTAGTCGATTATGCTCATAAACAAACTCAAATGTGGCATTCATATGCACAACATAACCATAATTTTCAAGCCGCTATCTCTTTCCGTTCTCAGGTATTCGTGACAAAAAAAATAATTTTTAATAATTTTTTTAAAATTTTCTAGCCATACGATTCGCCCAAAATTTCACAAACGTGCTTAGGTTCATATTCTACAACTACTCACCAAGTTTCAATTCGATCGGATTTATATTGGTTGAAAACAAAATTATTACTCGGAAACCACTGGGCCGATTATGCCCATTAACGAACTCGTCCGTCGTATTGCGATGCGCCACCCACCCTGAAAATTTCAAGTCGCTAGCTCTTTTCGTTCTCAAATTATCGAGGCAACGGACGGCCGTACGGCCGGACGGCCGGACGGACAGAATCAAATTTGACCTCGAATTCTTCATCGGGGAGTCGAACTAAATCGTTTGAGACCAATTTCGTGAAAAAATTCGAAAGTTACAGACATTTGGGCAAAACTATAACGCGATGTTCCCCAGAACATACGCGCAAAAAGAAATATTTCGATTGTCATCAAATCATACCTTTAGGACGATAAGAACCAGCTTATCCGAAGAAGGTGTAGGTCGCTATAATGTTGCACATGTTGCAAAGTTGCGTAAGTCAGGCATGGAATCTAAATATTACCACTGGCTCTTCAGCTTACACATATGAGGGAGAACGACAAATTGTCACAATATTTGCCCAAGATCCTTTAATATTGCTTACTGCCACCAAACGCCGACTGTTGACAGGTTACAAGTTCAAAAACTTCTTCACGTGCTACTCACATCCACTTAACGGTGAGGGAGCGTGCTATCAGACATCGAGTGGTGATACAACGTATTACTCATCTTTTGTGCGCTTATTCCAGGAAATATCGTGCTATCATTTTGTCCACATGTCTGAAATTTTCGAAGTCAAATTTGATTCTGTCCTGCCGACCGTTGTCACAATAACTTGAGACTGGAAATAGATAGAGACTTGAAATTTTCAGGGTAGGTTGCGCATCCAAATGCAACGGACAAGTTCGTTAATGGGCTTAATCGGTCAAATGATATCAGTGCTATACCCATCTTGAATTTTATTGTTATTTCCTCAATTGCTCAAAATATACAAATCGGATCCAATTAAAACTTGGTAATTACTTCTAGAATACCGACGCGCTAATTTTCATGTAATTTCGTGAATATCGTATCACTAAAAATAAAATTTTTATTATTAATATTTCACGAACCTCTCAAATTCCACATATAACTTCGAGCTACGATTTTACAATAAATAATTGAATTTAAGCTTGATCGACTATGTATGAGGCGCGAGTAGACAATAGAACATGCCAGCAAAGGCTCCTGCCTTCACGTCAGAGCTTTTTGAGAATTTTTCTATCTGTTCTAATTTGAAAAAAATTGTTTCAAGCACTGACGTGAAGTCAGGAGCTTTTGCACGCATTTTCTATTGCCTAGTCATCTCTGTTGGACACACTTAATCGAATTTACCGTTTTCTCAGCTCTTATGAGATATGAATATATTTCGTGCATTTTAATGACAGACTTGAGTAATGAGAGAATCGTCTAATAGCACAAAATTTTTAATTCTGACATATATCCAATTATATACGAAAAAACTTACGTCTTAGGTAATTTGAGGATACGATATTCACGAAAATCCGTGAAAATTATCGCGTCCAATTCTCCAAGTAAGTTTTAATTCGATCGGATTTGAATATATGGAGGAGATATCAACACAATTTCAGAAGTGTATAAGTCCAAAACTATTTGGCCGATTATGCCTATTAACGAACTCAACAAATGTCGCATTTAAATGTGCAACCTACCCTGAAAATTTCAAGTCGGTAGGGTAGACTGGGTACAGTTGTGCCAGGGTACGGTAGTGAGAGTCGTCCTAACAGTGAAACTATACGGAATGGGGGAATGGGGGGAAGGGTGCAAGGGGAGAGAGATGCGTCATACAAGTCTCAACGCATTGTCCAGTATTGCTTCAGCGGGCGCGCAAACAGGTTGCCACATTGCTTTTCAACCGTCAAAAGTAAGTTTTTTGATCAATTTCTATTTATAGTTACTGTTATTTGTATGCAGATAGTCAATGTCCTATATTTTATTGTTAAGTTCGATATTAGTAGTTAATTACATGTACTTACTTTTTCGAAAATTATATAGCAAAGTCACGGCGAACATTTGAATTCAAAAGTCTATGCTGGGTACGGTTGTGACATATGTTTTTTTCATATTTTTGTTTTCAGATGCCCAGAAACGCTTGCGCAAGACCGAGTTAATCGTATCTCGTTGTTGCGATATATTCGTAAACGTAATGAAGCCAGTGCGAATCACGATGAAAACAGCATCAGCATGGGATATGTTGCTCATAGTGAAGTATTCTCCAATGAGCAAGAACAGCAGCTATCACAATATATTACTCGTTGCGCTGAAACATACTTTAGTCTTTCTACAAAAGAGGTACGGAAGCTGGCATTTGAACTAACAACTAAATATGATATAAAGCGACCTGCTACTTGGGAGGAGAATAAGATGGCTGGTGAGGAATGGTTCCGTTCACTCAATAATAGGAACCCATCACTCTCTGTACGCGTAGCTCAGGCTACAAGCCTGTCAAGAGCTACAAGTTTTAATAGAACGAATGTGGAAGCTTTTTATTTCCAACAATGAAAGTGATTAAAAACAATTTCTGTGTATGTTGATGTTTGTCACTACCGACCCCAACCACTGTCACAACCGTCCTTGGGTTGTGGCCGGTTGTGACAATTTCTCTATTTTTTTTTAAATAGATTTTCCACATAGTACAGCGCATATAGGGGCAACATTTTGGAGTTTTTACGCAGGCAAAAATACATAGCACGATTAAGGTTACATTTCTTCATAATAACTAGTATATAAACAAAATTATTGGTGATCAAACCAAAATTATCACAACCGTACCCAGTCTACCCTATCTCTTTCCATTCTCAAGTTATCGTGAGATACCAAAAAATATTTCATATATTTTTTTAGAATTTTCTAGTGATACGATTCTCACAAAATTTCACATACGTCTTTAGCTCGGTATTCCACAACTAGTTACCAAGTTTCCATTCGATCAGATTTGTAGTTTTTGAGGTATCTAGAGATAATATTCCAGATGGGTATAACTCCGAAATCGTTGGGCCGATTGTGCCCAACACCAAACTTAGCTGTCCCATTGGGATGAGCAACCTACTCTGAAAATTACAAATAGCTATCTCTTTCCGTTCGAAAGTTATCGTGGCAATGGTCACCCATCCAGCTACTGAACTCACCCAAGACTGATCATATCTTCAACAATATGAATCCGATCGTGTTCAAACTTTGGAAATTCGCTTTAATGTTAGGTTTTGAAGGATCTCGCCTTCAACAATATCGGACGGAGAGTTTCTGAGATATACATTTTTGCGCGTATGTTCTGGGGAACATCGCGTTATAGTTTTGCCCAAATGTGAAATTCAATTCTGTGGTGCCGTACGGCCGTCCGGCCGTTGCCACGATAACTTGAGAACGGAAAGAGCTAGCGACTTGAAATTTTCAGGGTAGGTGGCGCATCCCAATACGACGGACAAGTTCGTTAATGGGTATAATCGGCCCAATGGTTTCCGAGTAATAATTTTGTTTTCAACCAAAATAAATCCGATCGAATTTAAACTTGATGAATAGTTGTAGAATATAGACCTAAGCACGTTTGTGAAATTTTGTGAGAATCGTATCGCTAGAAAATTATTAAAAAATTATTAAAAAATATTTTTGTTGTCACGATAACCTGATAACGGAAGGAGATAGCGGCTTGAAAATTTCAGGTTAGGTTGTGCACCTGAATGCGACATTTGAGTTTGTTTATGAGCATAATCGTCCAAACGGTTTTAGAGTTATAGCCATCTGAAATTTTCTGAAATTTGGTAGTTTTTTGTTCCTCATTAACTCGAAGAATACAAAACCGATTGAATTCAAACATTGTTATTAGTTGAAGAATGCCAACGCGAAAATTCTTGCAGAATTTCGTGAGGATGGTATAACTAGAAAATTAAAAAAAAAATAGTTGAAAATTATTGAAAACAAATCTATATATCATAAACTATTCGTCCGGCATGGCTGAAATTTTGGAACAGCCTTCAGAACCTAACTCTACTGCAGAATTCCAAGTTTGAACATGATCGGATCTATATTGTTGGAGAACCGGGCAGCCTTTTGTGAGTTCGGTAGCGTAGTGGTAGCCAAGTGTAGCGGATGGAAATCGTCGTATGATAATATGTAGTCTATGGTCGTATTTTTGCGAGATCCTTCAAAAATAAAATAAAAATATGAATGTCATGATGACATATTTTCGCTCGTATATTATGGGAAAATCGTCTTATTTCATCACAAATCTATGGGAGATGATAGTTGTCCAGAATGGACAATAGAATTCATCTTGGTAAATTCGATTAAGAAGAGTCTCCAATACAGGAGAATAGACAATAAAAATCATCATGGTGAATTCGATTGAGAAGAGTGTCCAATACAGGAGAATAGACAATAGAATTCATCATGGTAAATTCGATTAAGAAGAGTGTTCATTACAGGAGTATGGACAATAGAACATACGCGCAAAAGCTCCTGACTTCACGTCAGTGCTTGAACCAATTTTTTTCAATGATTTCAATAATTTTTCTTAAATATTCTAGTAATACGATCCTCGAGAAATTTCTCAAAAATTTGTGCTTCGGTATTCTACTAGTTATCATGTTTCAATTGGATAGTATTAGTATTTTTTTGGTTATTGAGGAAAAAATACCCAAATTTCATATAGGTATAACTTCTAAACCGTTTGACCGATTATGCCTATTAACAAACTCAAATGTCACATTCGGATGTCCAACCTACCCTGAAAATTGTCGCTATCTGATCCCGTTCTCAAATTATCGTGAGATTAATAATATTTTTTGATAATGTTTTTTTGATATTCCGTTTATACGATTCTCACAAAGTTTCACATAGTTCTTCATGTCGGTATTCTACAACGAGTTATCAAGTTTCAATTTGATCGGATCTGTATTAGATGACACCAAAAATTGTACTCGGAAACCGTTGGGTCGATTATACCCATTAACGAACTTGTCCGTCCCATTTGAACGCGCCACCTGTCCTGAAAATTTCAAGTCACTATCTATTTCCGTTTTCAACTGATCGTGGAAACGGCCAGCCGGCCGGCTAGACGGAATCAAATTTGACTTCGAATTCTTCATCAGTGAGTCGAATCTGAATGTTTGGGACCATTTTCGGCCAAAAATTAAAACTTTTCGGCAAAATGATAGCCAGATGATGCGCGCAAAAATATCTATTTTTTGTGCTAGTTTCATGCATCCAAATTACAGGCAAAAATTTCATGCTTATGAGATATGAGGTGATATTCTAAAGACAAACATAAACTCAAACATGATTTTTGCCTCGAACGGCTAGAAAGCTGAATCGGGCCCTGCTGAATACTGTGGAACGTTGTTCGAAAAAAAATTCAATCACTTACATGGGTTTCCGGGCGCCGAGTGAGTGTATAGGCCGTAATTAACACTGCTAGTAGCTATCTTTTTCAGGCCCTGTATCGAAGATAGTATGAGCGCTAATTTAGCCAGAAGTAACGCTTTTCCGCCGAGGACTGCCAGGAATTGAAAGCCCATCGGAATTACAATCAGCCCGACTGCGACCATGGCGAAGACGAGGAGAGATACCATCATGTTGTCCTTCCTGCGACCACCTGGAATTTAGAATATTAAACATGAAATGCTATACTGAGGGCTGATGAAACATCAAGGGAATTTTCTCTTTTGAGGATTTATAGAATATTCACATTGTGACCATTCATCCAGTTCGATATTTCGTAACACCTGGGGAATCGAGCAGCGATGAAAAATTCTCAATTTCCATCTGAAGTTTAACAGGAACTGTTGAAGTGCAAACCTATTTTAATGTTTAGGATACTACATATGCATGCGATTCTTCGTTACTATGAGTATCCTCAAGATTAAATTATTCATTTTCTATTCAACGGAATGTCGAATTATTCGAGTTTATTTTCAATTCCATACTAGTTACATTAGTCTAGTCAACAATTGCTGCTTTTTAGGTCAACATTTTTGCGTATTCTCCGAAAATATAATTGAGGTGTCATTCGATTCGGAATGGCATGTAGATAGTTTTTGAGAAAATACTAAGGCCGCTCGCAAAAATTCCATTAGTTAATTAATAATTTTTTGTAGCACGAACATTATCGTTGCAAGTGCGATAATTGTCAAACTATTAATCTGAGAATTTTTTCCTTTCGTAGAGCTATTTTTCAAAGGTCTTGGAATAGACTCCTGTTGGAAAATTTTAAAAATTGTCAACTTTCGTTTTTGACGCTCTAGTTCCTCGGAACTGAGTGCTTATCAATTTGCCCAAATGTCTGTTATTTTCGAATTTTTCGATGAAAATGGTCTTAAACGATTTGGTTCGACTCACTGTTCAAGAATCCGTGGTCGAAATTCATTCTGCCCGGCCGCTCCGGCCGGCCGTAGGCACGATAACTCTCGAACGGAATGAGCTAGACAGTTGAAATTTTCAGAGTAGGTTTGGGGGATAAATATCTCGGCTAAGTTCGTTATTGGTCAAAATCGGACAGATGGTTTCGGAGTAACAAAAAAACATTTTTTTTTTACAAAACAAATTCCAAATTAAATTTTTTGAATAAGCAGTTTTACCATAAGAATCCATTCATATCATTTCTAACTCTAACAAGCTAATACTTTCGGAGATATGATTTTTCAAAATTTCAATGTAAATCGTATTTCTACGTTTTCACAGAATGATAGAATTATTCTGTGTGTGTTCTATGAATTGTTATAATATCAACTTATTTTCCTGAGACATGACGTTGTCTCATTGTCATTCATTCCAGCAATCGTATAAATATGAGAATTATAATATAATATCATACTTTTTGTTGGTTGATAATTTCATGCCGATGGTCAATCCCTATGATGATGGGAATGGTAATGGTAAGTTAATAATATTGAGTTCAGAATATCTCCACAGAAAAACAAAACTGGAATATTGGTGTATTGGAGTAGATTTGAGGAGAGACATATATTATCGTTCATCATAGAATTGAGGAATGAATATCTCGGATGAGTTCGTTGTTAGGTAGAATTCGTCGATTGGTTTTGGATTGATAATTTTTCGCACTCTTGTTGAATTTAAATTCTTCTATGATATTTGGATTAAATTTCTGCTAAGATGAAGTTCTAAATTACAATAATGAATCGTACTTCTGTTTTCACAGAATGCTATAATTATTCTATCTAAGCTTTATTATATGATCTGTGTTCATACTCGTACATTTCATCCTGTTCTATAAGAGAGAGTCAAATTCATTTCAGCTATTTTAATTTGGTTTCTTCCATGGTGCAGTTCTCATTCTCAGATTGCTCATTTAATCTTGATAAATAAACTATTATTTGAATTGAATTTCCTTTATGATGCAGTTCTATCATAAGAATACATTGATATAATTCTCAACTCTGAGAAACCAATACTTTCGGAGATATAATTTGTCTGTTTGAACTAGAGCGCCAGAAAGCTCCTGTCCACAGGGCTTGAACCCATTTTTGGCGCTCTAGTTCCTCGGAACTGAGTGCTTATCAATTTGCCCAAATGTCTGTAATTTTCGAATTTTTCGATGAAAATGGTCTTAAACGATTTGGTTCGACACACTGATCAAGAATCCGTGGTCGAAATTCATTCTGTCCGGCCGTCCGGCCGGCCGTAGGCACGATAACTCTCGAACGGAATGAGCTTGCCAGTTGAAATTTTCAGAGTAGGTTTGGGAGATAAATATCTCGGCTAAGTTCGTTATTGGGCAATCGGACAGGTGGTTTCGGAGTAACAAAAAAAAATTTTTTTTTACAAGGCAAATTCCAAATAAAATTTTTTTCAAGAAGCTGTTTTACCATAACAATCCAATGATAACATTTTTAACTCTAACAAGCTAATACTTTCGGAGATATGATTTTTCAAAATTTCAATAATAAATCGTATTTCAACGTTGTCACAGAATGATATTATTCTATGTATGAATTGTCATAATGTCAAATGATGTTCCTGAGACATGACATTATCTAATCAATCGAAGAATTGTGAGCGAAGTGAGAAAAATCTCAGTTGTTTGCTCTGAAATTAGGTTTTCTCAGAAAATTCTTACATTTCGGAACGGAACATTAAGTAAGAGATCTGAGAGTAGTGAGACTGCTTTTCATCCATAGACATAGATATAACTCCCGAACGGAATGAGGTAGGTAGTTGAAATTTTTAGAGTAGTTTAGGGAGATGAATATCTCGGTTAAGTTCGATATTGGGCAAAATTGGCCAGATTTAATTTGATTTCTTCCATGGTGCAGTTCTCATTCTCATGATTGCTCATTTGATCCTGATAAATAAACTATTATTTGAATTGAATTTCCTTTATGATGCAGTTCTATCATATGAATTCATTGATATAATTCCCAACTCTGAGAAACCAATACTTTCGGAGATATAATTTATCTGTTTGAACTAAAGCGCCAGAAAGCTCCTGTCCACAGGGCTTGAACCCATTTTTTCTATTAATCATTTACATAAGTGAGAAATTATAAAGCTTCGATTATGTTTTAGAAGAAATTTTTAAATTATCTCATAAACAACGCATTGGTTTATAACAATTTTTCAAACAATAGGAGATAATGATTATTAAATATCATTTTTAAGTAGTTTCTGATCATTATAAAACCGATCAATAGTAATATTATAAATTGAAGCTTTATAATTTTTCACTTAAGTAAATTGTTCATAACAAAACGAAAATTAACAATTTTAAAAATGTTCCAGTAGGAATCTATTCTAAGACCCGTGAAAAATAACTCCACGAAAGGAAAAAATTCTCAGATTAATAGTTTAACAATTATCTTACTTGCAATGTTAATGTTCGTGCTACAAAAAATTCTCAATTAACTACTGGACAACTAATTGAAAAATCGCGATAAATATTTTTGGACCACGGATTAATGTTCATTGATCTATCCTGCAGGAGCCTGAAGTTTTTCAATTTTTCATTTTCATATATAATGAGTTTAAATAATATTTATTCATGAAATGTACGAAGGGGGCGAGGCTTGCGCAAGCTGGAGTACCCGTTTTCGGGCGTATTTTCAAACCTCTATGAAAATTATAAATATTGGTCCTACAAGTGGAAAGGTTTAACGGGTAATTCCGCAAAAGAAGCAGATTAAAAATAATTCTGCTGGAACCTGCCGACACGTGTTTCTGCTAGTTGGCTTCTTCAGGACAGGGCAAACAAGAAACCAAAAAATATGGAATTACCCGTTAAACCTGTCCACTTATTGATATTACTCCGCATGATCCATATTTCTATTGGTCCTACAGTTCCAGTAGTTGGAACTGTTTTAGGAAATTTCTTGGGAAAGCTATGTGAACAGGGGCTTTGGCGCGATGTTCAAATTTATAGCCAGAGCAGTCACCCATCCAGGTACTGAACTCTCCCAAAGCTGCTCAGCTCCAGAAAAAAAAAATTCCCAATAGTTCCAAGAATATAAATCTGACTTTTTAGAGTCCGATCTGTTATCCTTTCTCAATTTATCGTGGCATAAATAATATTAAATAATCATTAAAGGATACTATGGGAGGTATATTCATTATTAAATGGTTTCGTTGTGGGTTTTCTCTCCCAAACTCTGGAAATTATCTATTAAATAAGTATTTAATATTTTGTGAATTGCTTCTGCGTAAAAAAATGTTCGTCAGAAGCAATAAATCGACCAATGTTGCCTAACAAACAATAACGAAACAACATCAACGATGAAACAACTATTTCGCAACGTTTCGGAGTATAAATCAGACTCCTTCATCAGACACGTAACGAAAATCTTCAGTATTATTTTTTGTTGATATAGCTATCGGAAAATTTCCGCTAGTGTCTGACGAAAGAGTCTGATTAAGACTCCGAAACGTTGCGAAATAGTTGTTTCATCGTTGATGTTGTTTCGTTTTTGTTTGTTAGACAACATTATTCGATTTATTGCATCTGACATATATCTTGTATTTTTTTTACTCTGCAGCAATTCATAAAATAATGAATTTTTATTTAATAGATAGTTTCAGAGTTTGGTAGAGAAAACCCAGAAAGAAACCATTTAATGATACATAATATTTTTAAAATTTTCTAGTGATCCTCACAAAATTTCACACACTTCTTTATGTCGGTATTCTACAACTAGCTGCCAAGTTTCAATTCGATCGGATCTCTATTTTTTGTGTGAGGTACCGAGAAAACAATATTAAAGATAGATATCCGAAACCCTTTATCGATTATGCCCAATAACGAACTTAACTATCCCATTCCCATCCCGATGCGCAACCTTCCCGAAAAATTGCTATTTCTTTTGGTTCGAAAGTTATCGTGGCAACGATCACCCATCCAGGCTTAGGTCACCCAAGGCTGCTCGGGTCTCCAACAGTATAGATCGTGTTCAAATTTTGAACTAGGCTGTAAAGTTAGGTTTTAAAGGCTCAGGCAAAATTTCAGTGATATCATGGATATTTTCTAGAATATAAATTTTTTTTCAATAATTTTTTTTTATCATCTAGTGATGAGTTCGTCACGAAATTTCTTAAAAATTTGCGCGTCGGCATTCAACAAAGTAATTAGCGTGTTTGACTTGGATCAGATTCGTATTTTTTTGAGATATTGAGGAAATAACAACAATACTTCAGATGGGTCAATTCCAAAACCGTTTGGCAGATTATACCTAGTAACAAAATCAAATATCGCATTTGGATGCGCAACTGATCTTGAAAACTTCAAATGATGAATGTTATTTTTTAATAATAATACACAATGTTTTCAGGTTAGTGGACTCTATTCAGGTAAGTGGATTCTATTACCTAAAACCATTGCGTATTATTCTATATGAAGATGGATGATAGTTTGCAACTTGACTTTTTAATAATTTTTTTTTGGTTTTCTAGTAATACGATACTCACAAAATTTTACATTCTGAAACTAGTTACCAAGTTTCAATTTAATCAGATCTGTATTGGTTGAAACCAAAATTAGTACTATAAAACCGTGGTGCGGATTATGCCCATTAACGAACTTGTCCGTCGCATTTGGACGCGCCATCTACCCTGAAAATTTCAACGCTTTCCCTTTCCGTTCGAAAGTTATTGTGGCAACGGACGGTTGGACGGCCGGTTGGCAGGACATAATCAAATTTGACCTCGATTTGAACCTTGATAAAAGCACGCTGTTCTCCAGAACAGGGATCTTGCGTACATTGGCATCCGCATCCGCAAATGCTGAACTCCGCATAGATTTGGACATCTGCATCTTCATCCGCATCCGCATTAATCAGTGCGGATGTTCATGCGGATGTACCACAATTACACCGGTGACTGAAGAAAAGATGACATTTTAAAGATGATAAATACTGAGAATGACGTTTTTGTATCTCTTAATACCAATACCGAAAGAGCTAAAAAACTAAAAATGTCTGATTGCACGGAAAATGATATGGAACAACTAGGACCAGGGACATCAGGTTTCAACAGAAAGCCATGTTTACAAAACGACCTTGCTATGATGTTAGATTTGTCGAGTGAAGACGAGAGTACAGAAATGCCAGAAAAAGGTAGCATTGAAGCTGTACTTAAAGAAGGAGTTACTTGCTTACCGCATTAAAAAACATCCGCAACATCCCTGCTCCAGAATATGCGCGCAATTATATATCCATACGACGATAGCGATATGCAGTTGAGCGAAGCCACAAGGAAAAGCAGTATTTAATAATTAAGATGACATGATAATATAATTTTACCTCGATGTCTGGCTTGTACTTCATCATCACTGTTTAATTCAATTTTCAGTTCATGGGTATCGAATAAATCGAGCAGTCTTTGCGATACTTCATTATTCCAATCAACTTGATCTCTTATGGATCGACTAGAACTCCTGCTGCTAAATCTGAAAATAAGATACGTCTTTAATGAGAATCAGAATAAATAGGGTTAGATGCTTTTAATTTGAATGTTCCAAAATATTGAGAGTATTTCATGTAGAAAAAAGATCAATATTAATTAATTGACTGGTTGGAAAAGCTGTGGCCAAGAGATTTTCTCGCGCTTGTTCAAATTTGTAACCAGAACGGTCACCCACCCAGGTACTGAATTCACCAAAGGCTGCTTAACTTCAGGAGAAAATATAATACTACCAATATTTTCAATAATATGAATCCGACTGTGAAACAAGCGTTCAAAAAAACAGGTCCGCTTTTTTTTGTGATATTTCTGTATTTCCCTAATTTCTTCTGCAATATAGATCCGATCGAATTAAAATCCAAAACATTACTGTAAATAAGGATTTTGAAGATTTTTTTAATAATTTTGCGCGTATGTTCTGGGGAACATCGCGTTATCATTTTGACCAAATGTCTGTTATTTTCGAATTTTTTGCCGAAAATGGTCTCAACCGATTGGGTTCGACTTCCCAATGAAGCATTCAAGGTCAAATCTGATTCAGTCCGGCAGACCGGCCGTTGCCACAATAGCTTGAAAACGGAAAAAGCTAGCGACTCGAAATTTTCAGGGTAGGTGGCGTATCCCAATACGGCGGACAAGTTCGTAATGGGCATAATCGGCCCAATGGTTTCCGAGTAATAATTTAATTTTCAACCAACACAAATCCGATCGAATTGAAACTCGGTGCGTAGTTGTGGAATATAAACCTAAGCACGTTTGTAGAATTTTGTGAGAATCGTATTACTAAAAAATTTCAAAAAAATTACTGAAAATTATTATTTATTGTACGATAACCTGAGAACGGAAAGAGATAGCGAATTGTAATTTTCAGGTTAGGCCATAATCGGCCAAACGGTTTGGAGTTATATCCATCTGGAATTTGGTTGTTATTTCCCCAATATCTCGAAAAATACATAACCGATTAAATTTAAAGTTGGTTATTAGTTGCAGAATGCCAACGCAAACCTTTTTGCAAAATTTCGTGAGGATTGTATCACTAGAATTTTTTTTTTAAATCATTGAAAATTATTGAAAAAAATTCTATATATCAGTAACAATTCGTTCGACATCGCTGAAATTTTGCGAGAGCCTTCAGAACCTAACTCTACTGGCCAAGTGAAGTCAGGAGCTTTTGAAAATATGTTCTATTGTCTAATTTGCCATGGTAAATTCAATACAGGGGAATGGACACACATAATTCTGCATCAGTCTTCGTGTCAGTATTTTCAACTAACTTCCGTGCTTTAATTCGATCAGATATCAGTATTTTTCGAATTATCGCGCACTTGTTCTCCTATCAATTTGCCCAAATCTTCGAATGTTTGCACGAAAATGATCTCAGTTCAGTTTCGACTCACTGATGAAGAATCCGGGGTCAAAAGAACTCTCGAGCGAAATGAGTTAGAGTGTTGAAATTTTCTGGGTAGGTTTGGAGTTCAGATTTTTCGATTGAGTCCGTATCTGAAATTTTGTTTTCCCAATAACTCAAAGAATACTGATACAGGCCGCATCTCTTTCCGTTAGGAAGTTATCGTGACAATCGAACAAAAAATTCGAAAATTACAGATATCTGTTTCACACAGCATGCGCACAAAAATGAGAAATATTAGGATATTCGGCAGTACACTGAGTAGGTGTTGATTTTAATTTAACAAAAATTGGGTTGAGTTCAATACCTGGAATGCCGATCGCTTTGGTTACGAATTCGAACAAGCGTGCAAAAGCAAACTAATGTTTTTAATGGTAAGTATAGCGTAAATATCTCAAATATATGAGATTAAATAACAATTTGCAATTACATTTTTTGTTGTTCGCGTATACGAGAACATACAAATGGGCATGTTTCATACAGTGTGGAAATCCAAATGGAATAAATTAATGTATCTTGGTTACTGTACATGTTTATGGAAAATCCCGAAACACGTCAAATTCAAATCTCAAATTGTCATTCTTCGTCGTAAAAATGCGAAACCTACCTTCTGTCGAAAGACAGATACAACCCCCATTTTTTTAAATGCTGCCGGACATTGCGTTGGTAATGTGGTGGTTCCATCCTGTTGGAACCATATCGTATTCCGTGGAACTTGGTTTCCTTGATCAGGATATAAATTTGTCAATGTTGGAACGACATCATCTTGAAATAGTGCTAAATAATTATCGCCATTCAAATTGCCCTCAATGAAAAAGGGGCCTGTGAAATGGTTTCGAACATTTCCTGCCCAAATATTAACCTTTCGAGGAAATTGTGTGTGTTCCTCTCTCATCCAGTGAGGATTTTCGGTAGACCATTAGCGGCAATTTGACGTTTAGCATGGCCGCGGAGAGAAAGAGTGCACTCATCAGAAAACAAAACTACTTCTTGGATAATATTGTTATCCTACATGTCCATCATTTGTTCATAAAAATAAGTTCTCTTATCAAAATCATCTTCCAAGGGGTAGGTATTGCGTACTGATTAGTTTATCAGGATGTTATGGTTTCGAAGGATCAAATGATGAGTCCTGATGCCTTTATCAGGACGTAATGTATTTTCGAAGGACCAGAATTATACACCCTGATTGTTTTATCAGGGGGATGCGTGAAGGGGGTATACTTAACTTTAAGCACCCAGTAGTAATCTCATTGATTACTGCGTAAGTTGTTACTTGTAATAAAATAACAATTACGAGGATAGGAAGTGGTGAAATATTCGAACGCACTTTTAACACAACAACAAAATGTATTTTCTTGTTACCGACAATGTGACAACAAGCAATACTTCGTTTGTACAATGCAATATTGATACAATATAAAATCTTCCTTCTATATGAAAAGGGAAGAAGTGACTACTAAGTTGCTAACGAAGACAAGGCAATGTTATTGTTTCGCGACAGATCAAGAATAGTAATGAAATGGAACAGTGTTATTGTATATAAAAGCCCAGATAGAAGGAAATATAGGAGGTTCCTTCATCTGTGTAAAAAAAGGGAAATATTAACAATGATTGGGGGTTCGATCTTAAAACCGCCCCCGATATGTTACAACAATACTCTCATTTGGCGATTACGAAACGTAGTAGGAATGCATACTAAATGCACCAATCAGTGAACTTCTAGCGTGTTTAATCTTAGAAATTCGAAATCTCGAAGTTCTCCCCCCATTTGGACTAATTTTCACTAGTTGTCTGGATATAATCTATCAGCGAAAGCTGATAAATGACTTTCACAGACTAGGGGTCTTCGAATAGTCTAGACAAAAAGATAACAGCTCTGGCAATGTGTTAGTTGTTGTATGCATTTTATCAATATTTCACAGGAAATAGGTCATAAATACTTCTACAAGGGTTGAAGTTTTACAAGATATTTTACTTGCAATTATCTTTTCGTGGAAAGTATTAATTTCAAGGGCGAGACCCCACATGGTAAAATAAATCAGTTAACCCAAAACATTTAAGTTTTACAAACGAGTTCCTTCGTTGAGAAAATTGAATCTGCGGTTCCCAAAATGTGAAGTCATGGGATCATTTTATAGGGATGCATTAATATAGTTTGAATATGTTTAGAATCGATGTTTGGCTGACATTGAAGGTTGTAAGGCATCTGTACCCGATTTATGTGGATTTTATTCACAGTGTACAGTTGACTCTCGATAAATTGACACCCGTTAATTTGAATCTCTCGATAATTCAAAATTTTTTTCCAGTCCCTTGAAAAATACTCGATAAATTGAAAAAATTATTAATTGGTTGCCTCGGTAATTTGAAGTTGAAGGTATGGTATCTTGCCCGCCAACATTCAATAATTTGAAACCGGACTACCCCACTCCTATAATTTGAATTTTTTATCCTGCTCAGATCTGTCGTTTGTTTACATAAATGCATTTCGCAATTATCATTCCAGTTCACATTCAAAGTTCAAACGTTAATATTTGATTTGTGTTATAAAAATTTTAAGACAGAACGAGTGTATTTCCATAAGTGAAAAAAAGCGTGTGATTGAAGTTGCGGAGGATGGAAAAATATTTTAAATAATACATAAATCACGAATGTTTATCGAACTCTTGATTATTTGAATTTCATCAGAACACCCTCTTGATTATTTGAACCCTTATTATTTTGAACTCTCGATAATTCGAAATTTTTTGCTGGTACCTAGAGTGTCAAGTTATCGAGAGTCGACTGTATTAGTAGCTGCTTTTTTAATCTGCCTTACATGCCCAAACTCGCGAACCTGCTTCTCTAGACTCTATTTTACTTGTTGTCCCGTGGGTTATAGGCGGCAAATTCGGAAAGTTCTCATGAGACAAGCGACTTATTCATTTTTGTTGTTGGTTGTGCATTTCCGTTAATCGAACCATTATTCAAAATTGAAGTTGATGAAATATGAACACAACTAGACAATTTATAAACTACAACTTATCAGCACAAAACAATTTGTGAAGGCGTTCTAAAGAAACTAACATTACCACGGAAAGGGTTTAATGTAGTTTTCATGGTATACCATCTGGTTTTACTATTTTCTTTCTATCACATGTTGAAGGCAAATAAGTTTATCATTATTGTAATAAGATTAAGGGAGATGGTAATATTCTTGAGAATAGTATAATGAATTTCGGTAATCAAATGATTTCTTTTGTGTCCACTTTGAATTTCGCAATAAACACGAAAGTGATAACATTTCTGAATAGACTTACCACTCGATGTATCAATAGTCAATACTTCCTATTTGAAAAATGAGGGTTGAAGAATGACAATGTAAAATTGATTCGGTATTTTCCATAAATGTACAGTAACCAAGATAATGAATGTTATCCATTTGGCGTTTACACACTCTTCTACTAGCGATCAAACATTACTGAAAACACAGCAAATTGAGGACGCGGGGAGCTCTTACGACCTACTAACTCACCTGTCAGACTGCGTAAAATTCGTATCTCTATATTTAACCAATTGAATTCCTTTGCCAATACTTATCACGTCAGCCCTTAACGATCTATTGAAAACTAGCAAACTTTTTCGTCGCAGGCAGTTCTGGAAAACGTCTAAGAACTGCACTCCGGATTTAGGTGTAGCGGCCATATCCAGGCAAGTCTTCAACAACAGACCTGTCACTTCCCCTACATCGTACCAAATAGAATTTCCGGTCTCGAAGTGTGTATTATTTTTGGCGGATATTCCTGAAGTCATCGTTGCGAATGTGAGCAGAATCGATGGTAAACGTAACGTTTTGGTAGGTGACCTGAAAATTAATATACAGTATGGTGGTATAATGGGTATAATGAAAGGAATACAAAAATTTAATGCTTGTGGCTTTTACTTGATGCAAATCCATATTAACTCAATGAACAATTATATACGATTTACACTTATTTATTCAATATTGTGACGCGTTTCGTCGACACAGCGACTTCATCAGACTACATCATACTAAATTCTTAACAAGTTATTATCTGCCTATACCTAGATGACATGGACACAGAATCATTTAAAACTAATTACATGAGAAACTTATTTAAAACAAATTACATAATAGACTTATTTAAAAACTAATTACATGAGATTTCACTGCTGGTTTCTTTGTACACATTAACAATAATTCATTCCTAATGCTTTTATAAATTGATTCTCTATTTGAATAGATTGAGTAACGGTGAAAAATTTAGATCTAATTGTTCATTAACTAAATTACCCGTATGTTTTTCCCTATTTATTTCGACCATTTCCCAGTAATTGAGTTGCGCACCTTTATTCAAATTGTGTAGAATTTTGAAATCCGGGTTAAACTTATGTCCTTCTGTTAATAAATGATTCGAATAATTTGAATTGATTTTGTTATTTTTGTAGCTGTGATGATGTTCCTTTATTCTTATGCCAAAATTTCTACCAGTTTTTCCTATATATGATTTGTCAAAACTCCCGCAATTTAATTGATAAACACCGGATTTATCTTCTTTATTCCTTTTCGATTTATTGTTCTTTATGAGTTTTGCAAGGTGTCTATCAATTAAATTGCGGGAGTTGTGACAAATCATATATAGTTAAAACTGGTAGAAATTTTGGCATAAGAATAAAGGAACATCATCACAGCTACAAAAACAACAAAATTAATTCAAATTATTCGAGTCATTTATTAGCAGAAGGACATTAGTTTAACCCGGATTTCAAAATTCTACACAATTTGAATAAAGGTGCGCAACTCAATTACTGGGAAATGGTCGAAATAAATAGTCGAAAAAAATACGGGTAATTTAGTTAATGAACAATTAGATCTAAATTTTTCACCGTTACTCAATCTATTCAAATAGAGAATCAATTTATAAAAGCATTAGGAATGAATTATTGTTAATGTGTACAAAGAAACCAGCAGTGAAATCTCATGTAATTAGTTTTTAAATAAGTCTATTATGTAATTTGTTTTAAATAAGTTTCTCATGTAATTAGTTTTAAATGATTCTGTGTCCATGTCATCTAGGTATAGGCAAATAATAACTTGTTAAGAATTTAGTATGATGTAGTCTGATGAAGTCGCTGTGTCGACGAAACGCGTCACAATATTGAATAAATAAGTGTAAATCGTATATAATTTTTCATTGAGAAAGGAATACATTCATTATAAAAAAATTGTTCAAGCACTGACGTGAAGTCAGAAGCATTTGCGTGCATTTTCTATTGTCCATTCACATCTATTGGACACTCTTAATTAAATTTACCATCGATATAGACCGTTTTCTCAGCGTTTATAAGATATAAATACATTTCGTACCATTTTAAGGACTTGAGTAATGAGAGAATAGTGGAGATCAATGATTTATTAATTTTGAGAAAATGCATTCTATCGGAATTAAAATTCATCAAATAGCGAATAATCTACGACAAAAAATACTGCATATATCTTCTTGCCGTATTTATTCCAATGAGTATTGGACTCATATTCCTTTCAAAACATCGGAACCGATAGTCTGCTCGGATCTCTAACAATAGAGATCCGATCGTGTTCAAACTTGTAACTTGTTTTTAGAGTTAGATTGTCGGACGATTATTTCCTGATATATAGAATTTCTTTTCAATATTTTTTTTTTGGCGCTCTTGTTCCTCGGAACAGAATGCTTATTTATCAATTTGCCCAAATGTCTGTAATTTTCGTATTTTTGGGCTGAAAATAATAATAATAAGAGGACTTTTATTCATTGAGAAATGTTAGCATTAAATCATTCTGATATTCAAAATTCAATGGGCGAGGTTCAGTTCGCTCAGAATACATCTACATATACTCCGAGCGTCTGTTCAACTAACCCATCCAAAAAATAGAACTAAAAAGATTATAAATTCAAAAAATAAAGCATACAGATCAAGAGATTATAGAAACTAATGATTAGGACCTTAGGAATGAGGAGAATTATACGGAATATGTTACTTTTGTTATACAGATTGCTCTTAAGCTCAGTCTCCCATGACCCATTTCAACACCAGACCGCTAAATTTTCTTGAAAATGATGGACTAACGTTCGCATAGTCAACAGAGAATTAGTTGAGACACTTGGCTGCGTTATAAGAAAATGACCGTTTGAATAATTCCGAAGAATGTGAGTTTTCCTTTAAAGCGAACGTTGATATTGTGTACGTCACTGCGGAACCTGATTTTATTATATAGGTATGGCGGAGTTTTTTCGCTAACAATTCTAAAGTACTGACGTGCGGCATGGAGTTGGCGTCTCTGTCCAACACTCAACCAATTGATTTCCTTCAATTTATGGCTTATTTGCTGAAATTTTCTGATACCAAAGATTAATCTCAAGCACGAATTTTGCAGTTTTTGGAGCCGGTAAGCATCCGTAGCAAGTATGCAGGGACCAAAAATGGTATCGCAGTAATTTAGATGTGAAAGTATCAAACTGTCACATAACATTGATTTTAATTCTTTACTATAAAATGCCTGCTTTGAAATATTAATCTGAGACCAAAGTATGCTTTTTTTAAATTTGTGAAACGTGATGAGAGAATCTTAAATCTTTGTCCATATGAAGGCCCAGATTTTTTATTATGTCTTGAAATTCAATGTTTGTGCTTCCTATTTGCAAATCTTGACTGAAATTGGACATGAAAATTTCTCTAGCACTTCGTCTGCCAAATAGAATTGCTTTAGTTTTCTCTGGATTCAGTGTTTCATAGAAAAGTCCAATAGATTATTCAAGTCAAAATTAATCGCAGAAACAGCCTGCGCACTCTCCTCCGGGTAGAATGAGATGTACAGTTGAACATCATCAGCGTAATAATGCTGACAGCACGACTGGAATATCCCAGGGAACATTGCAGTATATATACTAAACAACAAAGGTGACAGTATGGATCCCTGTGGTACACCAGCCGTGACATCCGCAAAACTCGACCGAATCGAACCGCAAACCACTGCCTGTGATCTTTTTTCTGCGAAAGCTGACAACATATATATTGCAGTACCAGATAATAATAATAATAATAATAATAATGATTTATTATACCCAACAGGAGAATTCCCAATTACAGGGTAACATTAGAATAATACACCGATAACTTAAAATAAAAGAAAACATTTCCATATTAACATTGCAACTCAGAAAAAGCCCGGAACTCAAAACACTATGAAAACACATTGTAACTCAGTTTATTAGCACTATCACATGCTCGATATACAGGTGCCCGTTGGAGTTTGTTGGTACGAGGAGTAGGCAGGACGAACGCCAGCGGATGCCTGGTCACCATTCTTGCTACAAGAAGATCAATTCGTGAGAGCAGGGAAGAGCAGTCAATCTTTCCGTTGAGGAGCTTATGGATGAACTTTGCGCTCTGTAGCCTCTGGCGCGCAAAGAGGGTTGTAATTCCCATCTCTCCCATGATACCGGAAAGGTCAGCACCACGCTCGGGATACCTTCCTGTCCTCCTGAACAAGATGTACTTCAGAAACTTCCTCTGAATTCGCAAGATGGGAACCATATATTGGAAACCAAATCAAATTGGCATATTCCAATTTACTTATCACAATCGAAAAGTAAACGCTTCTAAGAGCAGATAAATCATCGAATTCCCCGAAGCACCTGAACATGAATCCCAGTGACCTACAAGAAGAGGCACAGACCTCCTCAACATGTGGAATGAAACTTAATTCACTGTCGAACAGGACTCCTAGGTCACGAATGCGGTCCCCAGAAGCAATCAAATGCCCACCTACACGGTAATCAAAGGTGAGAGGCTGAGCTTTTCTCGTGTACGTCACTTTAAAAGACTTCCTCAAATTCAGAATCAGACCATTTCTCAGGCACCAACTGTGGACAAACTCCAAACACGACTGAAGACGCAAAATATCAGGAATGCGACATATCTTCAAGAAGAGCTTCAAATCATCCGCATAGGCTAAAGCATTGCAACCAAGTGAGCACAACGAGTCGTTTATAAAAATGACGAACAATAAGGGACTCAGATTAGACCCCTGGGGAACGCCAGTTCTGATCTCATACTCGAAAGATTTGAAGCCATTATAGAACACGTTATTTTTTCTTCCCCTCAAATATGAATTCATCAGTTTCAAAAAAGAATGAGTGAAGCCGAATGATGAAAGTTTGCTCAAGAGTAGCGCGTGATCAATGGTATCGAAAGCACGTGAGAAATCCGTATAGATTACATCCACCTGACCTCCATCATCGAGAGCCTCAGCAAGATTCTGTGATAATGTTGCCAAGTTAGCTACCGTTGACCTACCTCGTATGAAACCATGCTGATTTTCAGACAAATGAGGCTTAACATGATGATAAATATTTGAATATAATACCTCCTCATAGACCTTGGCAAAATTTGGTAGCACTGAAATAGGTCGGTAGTTCACCACGAGAGATGAATCCCCTTTCTTAAATATGGGGATAACCCGAGCTCTCTTCCATCTATTGGGAAAGGTAGAAGTGCGTAGGCTAATAGTCAGAACACGATGGAGGGGTCCAGCAAATGCTGAGCTGCATTTTCGCAAAAGCTATGAATGGATCTGATCATCACCAACCTTCGATTTATCCGGGAATCCATCCATTATCGTCTTGATTTCAGTAGCGGTCACAGATGGAATAATAATAGGAGGAAACTGAGTTGTGTCGAATTCACTATTAGTGCTCACATTTAGATCTCTCACATCTGAAAAGTGTGTTCCGAATAGATCAACAATATCAGCTGGATCATCATAAAGACGCTCTTCGGTACGAAAAACCCCAGGTATTCTCGAAGCACATCTCCTCCGGTCCAAATACCTCCAGCACGATGAAGGATCAGATTTTATTTGGTCCTGCACCTCACTCAGATATTTCTCATATTCAGAAGAAATCTCCGACTTGACCAACGCTCTCAGTCGCCTGAATTCATTCAAACATTGAACACCATCTCCAGCACGCCATTTCTTCTATAATAATTTTTAAGACGGATATTACGCTTTAGATCCCCAGTGAACCATACAGGAAAGCTACGTTGCGCAGACGAATAAGTTGTTTTAGGAACGAGTTCATCGAAAATCACGAATAGTTTGTCGTAAAAGTAATCCAAAGCCTTGTTCACACATCCGAAAGTTTCCAAAATACTCCAATCTACTGAATCAATCGACGAACACAAGGAAGACAAATTAGCCCCTCGAATATTATACCGCACACCTCTACGCTGTGGAAAACTCACTTGGCGCTTAGGAACTTCATGAGACAGCATTATTTGCAAGGCGGGATGATATGCATCTTCGGGAACAAAGGATGCATCAGCAGCCACTACCGAAACCCCAACGTCATCACTCGCGAGTACCAAGTCCAAACACTTACTATCTTTGTTGAGGACGGTGTTGAGCTGGCGTAGTTTTAAAAGATCACAAAAGTTCCTCAGTAAGACAGACTTGGGACAATATTCAGGTCCAGCAAAGTTTGGGGAGTTGAAGTCGCCCACCACAACGACAGATTCTCCAACAAATTTCATCTCTAGAAGAGATTTAAAAGTTTCAAGCTGGAAAACCGTTATGTCTGGAGGAATATAGAGTGCACATATAATCACAGGAAAAGGTTCAGTACAGCGACATAAAACGACGTCTATCAACGGAACACGATCCTTCAAGAATGTTGTTTCCAGAACAGTGTAGGCCAAGCTGTCAGAAAGCGCAACAAGCACACCACCACCGTGGGTTCTATCACAGCCGACTATAGAGATAGCCTGGAACACAGTCTGACAACGCCGCAATTAATCGTCTCTTAGAGGCATACTCCTTCAATGCGGTAGCGCTGGATTTTGATGAAATTTTGACTATTTCATCATTTTTCAAATGATTTACTGTCGAAAAATGATGAGGACTACAATAAGATCTTAATTATGATGAATATTTACCGACAAAACAGTTTAAACCAATGTAATTACGAGATGAAGTGTTGTGATTTTGGACACTTTGGGATTTAAATAAAAAAAAAACTTGAAGAGAGCACGGATTTTCAACTTCAGATTCGTTATCTAAAACCCAAAATTAGCAAGTGAGTAAATTTTCAGGACGATTAGACAGTTATGAGATGCTGCAAGTCTATGTGAATTCAGAATATCAATTCAATTCTACAAAAAGTAAATTCACATTATTTTTTGATCTGAACTGTGTAAAAATGTTGATAAAACAAATTGATAAATTCCGAATCTGAATCCCCATTAATTATATTTCTGTAGCGGGAAATGTTTACTTATTGATCTGAGGTTGAGACCATCATCTGCTCGGGTAAAGGTAAGATCGAAAGGAAGAATCCATTTCAAATCACTGCAGAAAATCTGAACATTTTTAATGATTAATAAGGTCCTTATTGATTTCAACTGAAGCATCTACAGATGCAGACTTTTGGAAATTGAATACATATATATAAAAATAAATAGATTATTTTAGCTTCTTGATCTCCTATCCAGATGTATCAATTTTTGTTGAAAAATTATTAGAAAGGTCATCAAAATGTTTTATAAAATCGGAAGAAATGAAAGTTCTATTTCACTCATATTTCTAGTCCATCTTGTTGTCAATAGTCTGAACTGAAATGTACTCATCTCCAATAAGTAAAAAATAATCCAAAGGAAATTTCACTATTTACACACTGCAGTTTAATCACAGAACATATGAATATCCGACCATATTTATCACTGCATTGCATTAATTCACATTTGACACCGTTGTACACAAAAAATATCACGAAATGCCCGCGAAAAACAATAATGGTTAACTCCAGAATCAGAGGTAATCGTCCATTTTTACAAACAACAACAACAGAGAGTACGTCTCGGAGCTGTGTTGCCATTTTATCATCTTCCAGGCTAGTAGATATAGTAGGTTGTGGTTCTATTGACCCTAGCGAACGATCTATCACACCGCAATACCCCATAGCCTGTTGGTAACACTTCACCCACTGTTGCCACCTCTACCGATTTTTCGGTAGATCTACCGATTTTCCTCTCAATCTACCGATCTACCGAAAGAGCACATGAATCTACCGAAATTTGCTAGAATTAATATATGTTATAATATTCTAGGAAATCCTGACTTACGATATTAATTTGAGGGTTTCCATATCATAACATAAATTGATACCAAATATAAATTAAACATTGGCATATCTATAACATTAAGAATACTACACGTTATACAGATTTATGTATTATAGGTTGCCGCTTCCTAAAATTAAACTGGGAACAGTTTGTGATTCCCCAAATATATTTAGGTGATTCCCCAAATATATTTAGGCGATTCCCCAAATATATTTAGGTAATTCCCCAAATATATTTAGGTGAATCCCCAATCTGGGCATATATAAAACGTGTCGACGTATTTGCGCTCACATTTATTTATCAGTTACGTTCTAGTTGTGTTCTAGTGGTTCTTTACTGTTTAGAGTTTTTTTTAATCAGAAGAAGTGAAAACGTTAATTTGTAGAATATCATTTTTAAAAAAAGGTATGTATTAGCATTTATAATCCCGATAACAAGCTAATAGATTTATTAGTATTTATATCTATTTTTAAATTAATATTCATACTTATCTCTGTTTTGAAAATCGCCTAATTATTTGTATTTCCTTTCAAGGAATTTCTATAATGGATTCAGATCATTATTTATCCGAGGAACCTTCAACTTCTTCTGGAAAAAAAAGGAAATATTCGCAAACGTATAAAGCTGAATGGGATCAATTACCGGAGTTCAAAGGGTGGCTCCTCAAAAGTCGTAAAGGGGATAGTTTTGCCAAATGTCAGAGCTGTGATAAGGAAATAAACATTTCTAGCGGCAAAGATGCTCTATTAAAGCATGCAGCTTCAAAATTACACATTAATAAAATTAAATTTCTATGCAGTCAACAATCAATCAGCAAATTTGTTGTTGATACATCAGCCAAAACTACATTAGATGAAAACATTAAAGAAGGTAATGTTCTTCTGCATAGATGCTATAAAATTTCTGGTACTAATGAAACTATATTTTTACAGCCGAAATCAGATTATGTGCCCTTGTTGCGGAACATAATTTGCCGATTATGTTAATGGATCACTTACCCCAGTTGTGTGCTTCTGCATTTCCTGATTCTAAAATTGCAAATAGTTTAGCTTGCGCAAGGACGAAGGCGACTGCAGTAGTGAACAACGTGATTGCCGATGAAAACTTCAAAGGTATTTGTGAAATACTTCGGAAACAAAAATTTTCAATTATAGTCGATGAATCTACTGATCTTTCAACTCAAAAGCACCTTGTAGTTGTTGTTAGAAATTTTGGGCTCGATGGTGTGAAAGACTGTTTTTTCAAACTAATTAAGGTTGAGGATTCGAAAGCGCAATCGATTTATAATTTATTAATTGATAATTTCAATAAGTACGAAATACCGTATAGACAAAATTTAATAGGATTTATCAACCACACGATAGAAAGAAATAATATAAATTGTGCCTTATTTGTAGAAACTAAAACTAATGAAAAAAGTAACACGAAGTACAGGAATTGGAACGTGCTACAGCGTAACGGAAACATTGTGAACACAAACACCCGTGGGGGCAGTTTGATTCAGGTCCATCCCAGTCTGAAAATGATCAAGGAAAACCCTCCCATCGTGAACAATCCATTGAATGAAATCTCGCATATCTATTCCATTTCAAGGAGATAAACTGCATATCTTCTTGGTATACATTCATACAAATTCCAGCATTGAACAAACTCTCTTCAACAAGGCCTCCTTGTACAAGTATGTTCTCATCATTGGAGATCTGAATATCAATTGCAGAAAAACCAGACAAGTTAAGGACTTCCTGAACAACGCTCCTTTCGAAATGGCAACCACACCTCCAACATTTAGAATGCCTAATAATCCTGACACAACTCCAGATCGTGTATTATACACAAATAATATAAAAAATAACATAACTACAATACATACTCATCCTGATCTTGGCACAGAACACGACGCGATTGAATTAATCATCGAATTGGACAGGCCAGCTATTGAAGTAGTACCAATCAAAAAAGACCTGAGAAGATGTGACATTCAGAAACTAAACATTCAGTTGGAAGCATATATAAACTCAGTAGCAAGCGAACCGTGCGCTGCAGAACGAGTCTCCCAATTTAATTCCACATTGGCATCACTGGTACTAGAAAACAGTCCAGATAAAAATTCAAAATTCTATAATCACGAACTACCCGCATACATTATCAAGATGATCAAGAAAAAGAGGAAAATGCACAGAGACTATCTGAGAAATCCTAGTTCATTAGGCAAAAGAGAGTTGAATGATTACAACAAAAATATCCAGGCATTAATACGGCAATACAAGGAGCACAAGTGGATTGAGGTTTGTAATGAGATAAATGACAGCAAGGGCAAAAATTACTGGCAGCAAATCAGAAAATTATCAGGCTATAAAGAAAAACCGCTTCCTGAAACAATCGAAGAAAACAACATCATATATTCAACAGACGAAGAAAAAGCAGAACTTTTTGCATCATACTATCAGAAAACATACAGTGAAGATCTGAATCCACAATTCCACCAACAAAAATACGATTATGTATGCAACTGGTATGATAGGTATTTTCAAGATGAACCAAATGATTATGAAATTAAAATTGACGAAAATATCTATAATAACATGTTAAATAAAGGCAAGGGCACAGCACCCGGACACGATAATGTTTCTAGAGACATCCTACGCAATTTAAGTGACAAATGTCATAAATACTTGATCCAGATATATGAATACTGCTTAAACCGACACTATTTTCCTGCTGAGTGGAAGCACGGGATTGTCGTTACCATACCAAAGTCCAAAACTGAAAAACAGAATGTCATGAACTATCGTCCCATTAGCTTGCTGTCTGTGGTAGGAAAACAATTCGAGAATATAATAAAAAGCATTCTAGAACAAGAGATCGGCCAGAAATTACCAAACTATCAGTTTGGGTTCAAGGAAAAACATTCTACTATTCATCCGGTTTCGATATTATCTTCAAATGTTCAAGCCAATAACTTAATGGGAAAACACAGTGCCGCACTATTCCTTGACATAAGAAAAGCCTTTGACAGCATCTGGCACAGAGGACTGCTATACAAATTGAATATATTGAAGTGCCCTGTCCATCTGATATGGTTGCTGAGAGACTTCTTGATGGATCGCACTTTCCAGGTCAGGGTAGGAAACCACTTGTCCCACTGCTTCAAGAACGAACAAGGTGTACCACAAGGATCTCCACTGGCTCCACTGTTGTGCAAAGAATATTGCTATGACATTTATGAGCAGAATACACAACCAGAACGGACACTGTACTTGCTACAATTTGCAGATGACACGGCCCTCATCAGTCACAACAACACCCTTGCAAAAACAGTACAAAATATTCAATGGTTACTGGACAGAACAGTATCTTGGTTTAATATGTGGAGACTGCAACTAAACCCAGCCAAGTCTCAGTTCATCATCTTCAATCACCGGATCACAGGAAACTCGCCCAAACTGGTTATGGGAAGTACATATATAGAGTGTAAAGAAAGTGTGAAATACCTGGGTGTAGAGATAGACCATAAAACTAATTTTAAAAAACACGCCATCACCATCAAGAAGAAATGTATAAATAGGAGTAGGCACTTCAGGAAACTAACCTACAAAAACTCAGGAATCAGCAGAAAAACCGCAGCTCACATATACAAGACGATATGTCGTCCACTTTTGGAATATTGTCACCCAATATATCTCTCGGTGAATAGAAGTACTACAAAGGTCCTCCAAACAGCTGAAACCACCTCGTTGAGAGCAATAACCAAAATGAGACACCCCAGAAACCCACTCCATAATCCCCCCAACAGTCTGCTATATGAAGTAACAGGTATCACACCCATTAACCTTCGATTGGGAGAGCTTTCCAAGAAATTTGCACAAAAGATTCCTAATAAGGAGACTTTGGGTGAGTTTTGTGTGAACAGAGATCTGAATAAAAGGCCAAGCAGAAAACTTCCAACCAACACTATATGGGAAGAATTACAGAAACTGTGAAATATACAAATGTTTTTTTTTTTTTTGCATCATATTAGAGTCACCGCTACTTGATTGTCAAATTGATGTAGATACCCCATAACATGTTGTTAGTACAGGCTGAAGGACTTCGGTCGATGGCCTTTTCCTGAGGAATAAAGTACAGTTTTTTTTTTTTTTTTTTTAATAGGATTTGCCTCTGACGGGGCGAATGTGATGTTTGGATCGCATCACTCTGTGATGAAACTTCTACAAAATGATATTCCGCATTTATTTGTTATGAAGTGTATATGTCCTTCATTTCATTTGTGCGCATCTTATGCTTGCCATAAATTACCAATTCACTTGGAAGACTTGGCAAGAGGTATTCACAATTTCTTCAACAATAGCCCTAAACGAAAGTTGGAATTTGAACAGTTCCAGTCATTTTGCAACCTGAAAATTCATAAATTACTTCACCCATCTCAAACACGGTGGTTATCCCTTGAAAGTGTTGTGAAAAGAATTTTAGAACAATATGAAGCATTGAAATTATTTTTAATTGATATTGTCAGTAGCAGAAACGATGTTTTGATGGCTGAAAGAATTCTTGATAAATTATAAGATGTGCTAAATAAGATGTACTTTCAGTTTTTGGAATATATATTACCATTTTTCAATCAATTGAACCGAGAAATGCAGTTAGAATCACCAAAGATCCATGTTCTATTCAATAGGGTAAAAGCAGTTCTGCAATCGCTCTTTGATTGTTTTCTCAGAAGAGAATATATTTTTGGAACTGCTATTGCTGATATAGATTTTAAAAATCCAAGAAATTTCTTAACACTTGAAAACATGAATTTTGGAGCCAATGTAGCAGCTTCCTTGCAAACATATTCAAACCAGATAACTCCTCAAGAAATTGAAAATTTTAAATTGCGATGTGTAGACTTTTATATTGAGGTTTGCAGTCAAATAACATCAAGGTTTTCTATGAAAAGTAGTATATTCCAAAAACTAAATATAATAGAGCTACAAATAGTAAAAAAAGGAGATATTCCATCAATAGTTGATGTTGCTCTCTCGTTTCCGCAAATAATTTCCGAAAATGATTTGCAACAATTAAACCAGGAATGGAGGTTATTGAGAAACACCGATGAAATTCAGGACTTTAGTGACGATGTTGTAGCTTTTTGGGAATCTGTGGGAAAATTAAGTTCAGGAGATGGTACTCCACCATTTAAATCATTGGTTAATTTTGTGCAAAATCTCTTATGTTTACCACATTCTTCAGCAAATTGTGAGAGAGTATTTTCTACATATAATTTGTTGAAAACCAAACAAAGAAATCGTTTGGAAACGAAAACCATATCTGGCTTGTTGTATACAAAGCAATATTTATCCAAAAACGTATGCCATAATTTTCCCATACCAAAAAATCTTGTTTCTAAAATGACTGATGCCAATCTGAAAGGAAAATGTTCCTTTGAAAATTAGAGAGCATCATTTAGCATTGTAAAATTAGAAGACTGATAGGTACACCTGTGATTTTATATTTTTGAATAGGTATATTTTTTTGCATATTTATTTTTCGTTAAAATGTTCATTTTTGCGCGTATGTTCTGGGGAACATCGCGTTATAGTTTTGCCCAAATGTGAAATTCTGTGGTGCCGTCCGGCCGTTGCCACGATAACTTGAGAACGGAGAGAGCTAGCGACTTGAAATTTTCAGAGTAGGTGGCGCATCCAAATACGACGGACAAGTTCGTTAATGGGTATAATCGGCCCAATGGTTTCCGAGTAATAATTTTGTTTTCAACCAAAATAAATCCGATCGAATTTAAACTTGGTGAATAGTTGTAGAATATAGACCTAAGCACGTTTGTGAAATTTTGTGAGAATCGTATCGCTAGAAAATTATTAAAAAATTATTAAAACATATTTTTGTTGTCACGAAAACCTGAGAACGGAAGGAGATAGCGGCTTGAAAATTTCAGGTTAGGTTGTGCACCTGAATGCGACATTTGAGTTTGTTTATGAGCATAATCGTCCAAACGGTTTTAGAGTTATAGCCATCTGAAATTTTCTGAAATTTGGTAGTTTTTTGTTCCTCATTAACTCGAAGAATACAAAACCGATTGAATTAAAACATTGTTATTAGTTGAAGAATGCCAACGCGAAAATTCTTGCAGAATTTCGTGAGGATGGTATAACTAGAAAATTTAAAAAAAAATAGTTGAAAATTATTGAAAACAAATCTATATATCATAAACTATTCGTCCGGCATGGCTGAAATTTTGGAACAGCCTTCAGAACCTAACTCTACTGCAGAATTCCAAGTTTGAACATGATCGGATCTATATTGATGGAGAACCGGGCAGCCTTTTGTGAGTTCGGTAGCGTAACGGTAGCCAAGTGTAGCGGATGGGAATCGTCGTATGATAATATGTAGTCTATGGTCGTATTTTTGCGAGAACCTTCAAAAATAATATAAAAATATGAATGCCATGATGACATATTTTCGCTCGTATATTATGGGAAAATCGTCTTATTTCATCACAAATCTATGGGAGATGATAGCCCTACATCAGTGGTCAGACCTGGTTTTGAAAGAGATCCTCCTTAGGAGGAGGCAACTAAATATTGAAGGGATTTCTATGAACAAGAGTGAATATCTTTGAGAAATAGAGAAGGCGATTCTTCTTCAAGAGATCCATGTGCCTTCAGAGGAGTATATTTGCGAGAGGGGACTTTTGAAAGGTTATGTATTATTTTTAATATGATATCGCTGAAATTTTGCTGAAGGCTTCTGATCTTGTAAGGTGAGAGGCTCATTTGTGGATATTAAATCTTGTGATGGGTAGAGAGGAATTTTAGGCCATGTAGGCCACTAAGGCCCACTTGCACGAATGCGGGTTATCTAATTAAATCCGGATTAACTCTAAACCTACGGTTAAATTGATAATAGGTCTTGCACCTTCAAGAGTTAGAGCCTAACCCTGGGTTAAAACTATAAAAATTTAACCCGGCAAAATAGCAGGGTTAAATGGCTAAGTCCGGGTTAGTCATGTAAAAATTGACATTTCTAATTTAAATAGTTTCGATTTGTGATGAATTTCTGGTAATAAATAAATATTAGCAGTGATCGGTAACTTGCTTGTGTGGTATTTTTGAGAATGATTAATGGATATACTACAAACTATATTCTGATCTACGCATGCGCCCCGTTTTAACCTCAACATCGAATCTGATCAAAACACAAATACAAAACGTAAACAAAATATTCTCAATCCACGAAGTACGAACGAGTACTCCTTCCGTTGAAAATAATCGAGATTACCTTGTATTTGAAGATTGGAGGAATCTAGAAATATTGTTTACGTATGTGAAAGAAATTCCAAATTATGGAGAACTGTGGAAAAGTTGTTCAGAAAGAAGATATCTGGTATATGTCTTTCAGGATTTCTGGCTAAAAATCAGCAGTAAGTAATAGAAGTGAATTGAATGAATTACTTTACTCAGAGAAATCCAAGTCTTAATATTTCCTTTCAGGTTGGAATGAATTAAGGTCCAGTTGACGTAGAGCAAAAAAGTAATGCTTTTCGACAAATAGAATGCATGAGTTACTCTTGGAGTTACTGCAGATAGAATTCTTAAAAACAAGGTATATGGAACTTAGTCGATTGAATATTTGTGAAGATTAAGTATATCTCATGAGAAAATTTAATATTGATAAGAGGCATCCAAGATGACATGAACATTCAAATTTTTAAAGTTCAAGAGTGGAATAGTCAAGAAGAAAATCTAGTGTTTCTATTCAAACAAATTGGTGGTGGTTCGCATATCGTTGAAATGACAAAGGGACGTATCTGCAATAAGCAAGTTTCAAGATATTCTCGTTTTGAAATTCGAGAGTGAACGATAAATCAGGGAGTGAACGAAATAAACCGTAAATGCTCGATTCAAGGTGCATTTAAATATGTTCCGCAATCTACTAAGGAAGTGGTTGTTATGAGTAGGCTATGACTATAAAAAATAAAGCCAACTCAAAATTTTACATTTTACACTTAATTCTGTTTTGTCATTTTGCCGAAGCTATATATATTATGGGATAAGTATTCTATTCATCATGTACTTAGGTGAAAACCACCCAGTGACTTGCCTAAGCTGTCGTAAGGATACATTAATAAAATATATACAGAACAAAACTGACTCTCCTAGGAGCTTCTGTGGGATTTCCTTAGGGAAGACCTAGAATGGTTAGTATAATCATAAACATGTCATTAGCAAGCAAAACTGCATGAATTACATTTCAAATGACTTCTGCACCTACCCTATTATTCAGATTTGGCCCTTAGCCACTTTTACCTGTTTACACATAACATTTGCATAATACTATTGCACAAAAAAACAGTTGAATTACGCTTAGACCAGTGAATTTTGAACACTTTTCTGTTTTCCTGATATCATGGGTCTCTTACGATCCATCATCAGGGTGTTTGGATGCCAGCGTGTACCTATATAATAGGCATTTTTAACGAAACATTTTAATTTTTCTAATTGCAGAATATTTTAAAATATAGGAGTAGAAGGTGATGCAATATAACATGTGTGTAGGTATATATTATGTATATTGTTTTCCCGTGGAACTTCAGGTATATGTTTCTTAAATGCTTGTTGCTTAGCATGCTTAACAATGAATACCTCTGAAGAACAGATTTTACTAATATTATAATAGAATGGCTTGATAATTCAACGCTAACTTTGAAAATGATGTATCCTAGTGTTGCAGAGGAAAATCCTAGTATATTTTACAACGAGAAGTAGTATATAAGGAAACGGAGAAAGTCAGTTATCATATTTTAATAATAATCTATATACAAGTATTTATCCTCCCCTCCAGCAGTGGTCCAAACTCGAAAAAATGTATTGCATGCTGCTTGATGTAGTATTGAATTTTCAAAATGAATGTTATTCTTGATCTCTCTTGAAGTAAATAATCGAATATGTTAATAGAGTTTTATTCGAAATTATTTCCTTTGTTTGTATTACGGCTTCAGTGAGGTATACAATTTTTATGTTCACTGAGGGCTGATATATTTTACGACCTGTAAACTGTCAAGTAGCCTTACCGAAAGGAAAGTAATCTGTAAATGTTCACTTTAAAGGGGATCAGTAAATTCAACGAGCACATAGTTGACGAATACATTACGGAGAGGTTTGAATAAATCGGCCCTTAGTAGATAGTATAAAACAATATATAGATTGGTATCTAAATAAATGAATCTTATTTTCACAATAACTCTTTTCCCCTAACCCATGAAAACAAATTTTCACAGACAATTTACATGAATCATTAGCTTCAAACGTTCATTATCTTGAAATACAAATGAATAAGTGGAAATTTAATTTTAATATTTCAATATTGAATGGAATATTTAGAGTTTATCTATAATTTCAGATATCTCATCTCATCAACGAGTAACAAAAGTATTGAAATTGATTATGCATTAAACGATGTGTTCAAATGTCAAATTATTACCATATTCCATATCGACAGACATTCTTGTAATGATTATGAAGAATTAAAAAGGTTTTTTTATTAAATATTTAAAACTGTAATTAGTTCTTTGAAATACCATTGAATGAAGAAATTCTTGTAAGTTAACAAAATATCTTTATTTGAACAATAAAAATGCATCATTTTATTAAAATGATAGTTTGACTATCCAATTGCTTATTTTCTTTATAATATTTTTGCTGTAAGTCAGTATAGCTTAGAACTTTCAAAGTAAAGTCCAACAATATTAATTTAAATGATATTATAAATAAAAAAATTGGTTCAAGCACTGACGTGAAGTCAGGAGCTTTTGCGCGTATGTTCTGTTGTCCATTCTCCTGTATTGGACACTTTTAATCGAATTTACCATGGTGAATTCTATTGTCTATTCTCCTGTATTTGACACTCTTAATCGAGAAAAAAAAATTGGTTCAAGCACTGACGTGAATCAGGAGCTTTTGCTCTTCTTAATCGAATTTACCATGATGAATTCTATTGTCCGTTCTCCTGATTGGACCCTCTTAATCGAAAAAAAAATTGGTTCAAGCACTGACGTGAAGTCAGGAGCTTTTGCGCGTATGTTCTATTGTCCATACTCCTGTAATGAACACTCTTCTTAATCGAATTTACCATGATGAATATTATTGTCTATTCGCCTGTATTGGAGACTCTTCTTAATCGAATTTACCAAGATGAATTCTATTGTCCAGAATGGACAATAGAATTCATCTTGGTAAATTCGATCTTCATACGGAGATTGGTCTCTCCCGCTTCTGAGCGTTGAACCAGCTCAGCCTTGACAGATTTGTAATATGCTGTCTGCTCAGGAGTTCTGTCCGGAGTTATGTTGATGTTCTGGAATTTGGTCTTCAGTCTTCTGAACCTTCGCAAAATAACATGAACCAACTCAGGAGAGGACAAACATACTTTCAAAGGACGAGTTCGAGTGTCCTTGGTAGGATCAAATCTCCCGATTCTGAAAGGCTTCAAATTCTGCCCTTCAACCTCGCACTCCTTCATGACAGACTGGACCGAATCAGTATCCCTCCTCATCTGATCCTGCTTGCTGGCACCACTCTCAACACTACCGTGTATGATGAAATTATGAGAGCGTTTAGTTCTTTCAAATGCCTCATTTATAATCTGCTCACGGGACTGAGATGAGTTTGCAGGATCCAACCGAGTCACCCCAACACCAACCGAACTGGCATTCTTGAGTTCACGTATTTCATTTTTGAGCTCATTTATCAGTTGTAGTATCTTAGGGATTTGATGGAGTCCCTGTTCGCATTCAAGGCAGAGGTATATCACACGTCTTTTGACACTGGAGCGCAAGTTAAAACATTTCAACTCTGCGGGAGTAAGCTCGGAGCATGATGCATGAATAGGTCTATTGCAACCATCACATCTCAACATGACATCTGTGCCCTCGTTAACGTCTGCGTTACACTTTATGCAAGACAGAGTCGCCATTAGTAGATGTAAAAAAAACAAACTGTTATAAGCAAAAATGAAACAAAACAAAACGTTCTGGTGAAAAAGGAATGAACTGGGTCACTTTTCACAACGGCCGGGCCGATAGCCGGTGGCTAACAAACAAACAAGAGGGCCGTCGGATAACACACAGTATGAAGGATGGGAGACACCAGTACGCTCTAAAATGAAGCTGAAAAACTTAAATCTGCATTCAAACAAAGAAAGTTATACGGTATAACGAAAACAAAATAATGGATGCACCCCGTACACACGATAATCTCAGCTGACGGAGATAACTCCCACATATGACAGCGAAGGCCGGAGTTAAACAAACAGAATAAACAAAGAGGATATAGTGTAGATAACTTGAAAATTGAAACAAAATACTTATTCCAATCAGATTTCAGATATAATATGTACTTGCCAATATCCTCACAAAAATCGGTTCGTTTAAAAAGCCTGTATAGCACTCGAATATCGTATTTCCTAACATAGCCCTTTCTATAGAAATTCGCTCTCATTCTATTTGCTGAGCGGAATGTGAGTGTCATCGTTTCCACGCCGTAGGTGAGAACTGGGAGTATACAGATGCTGAATACTTTTTTCTTTAAGTTCATAGGGATTTCTGGATTTCTTAGTACCTTCTTAAGTTTTTCCACTGCGGCAAAAGTCAGACGAATTCTTCTCGTGATCTGTGAAGTTTCGTTCTGTTTGCCCAGTGTTAGTGAATGTCCCAGTTATACATATTCGCTGACTTTCTCGATTTAGCTACCATCTATTTGGATCCTGATATTTTGTTCAGTCATTACCTTGGTTTTTCTCGAGTTCATCTTCAAGCCAACCCTCTCAGACTCTATATTCAACTGACTTAATATCTCTTTAAGTTCTTCCACTGTAATGCTTAGATGGGTGAGATATTGTCCGTCGATTTGTATACCCCATTCCGTCCAATTTAATTTTTTGAATATGTCTTCCAGTGCAAGGGCGAATAATTTTAGGGAGATGGTGTCTCCCTGTCTAACTCCTCTTTCTATTTTCAGTTTCCGAGTATCTATATTTTCTTCTATATTTACTTGAATGGTTGCTTTGCTATACAGGGCGAGTCTTTGACCACTGCATTAATTTTAACCAAAGATTCCTCTCATCAAATGAAACACTTTTTTCATTTAACAGTTTTCCAAATTCAGCTCAGGTAAAAAGATACAGGCTGTTGAAATTTTGAAAAAAAATCAGTTTTTATTCTGTAGCTTTGACATCCTTTTTTCGAATAAAATGAATGTTGGCGCAAAGTTTCCTATAACTATGATACATATTTTTCAAATATTAGTTATTTTCTACTTCTACTGGTTTTCTAGTTATGGAAACGTGGATTCATAAAACTAAACGAAATTAGCATAACGAAAGCATATAAAGTTTTTCTTGAGTCATTTCAAGAATATTCCATCGTTTTAGATCATTATATTATTCTTCAGCATATCTCCTTAAACGCACCGTTTTCGAGATATTCTTCATTGAATGTTTTAAAATGGAAAACTCCAGAAATTTCACTACTTTTATGGATCCGTCCCTGAGCGTTGGAATCCCGAATCAAGCTGTAAACCACGTTACCATGCCTTATTCTCGTCCGCCAACAATGTCATAGATAATTTATATGCGGGGGTGTATTAGCACATTGTGAAATCTTTAAACGCTTGTAACTTTTTACCTGAGCCGAATCTGGAAAAATGGTAAATGAAAAAAGTGTTCCATTTGATGAGAGGAATCTTTGGTTATAATTAATGCAGTGGTCAAAGACTCACCCTGTATATTGAGGAACGCATCGAGGAACTACATTAGGAATTTATTATTCTGGTATAAACGAGTATGAACTCACGATGACTCAGGGAGCACTCAATGGGAATGTCTTATTCTGGTTACATGTGCGATATCTTGAGGAATTTCTTGTTCTCGTTGAATTTGGGATAAGGAGTTTGAATCAGGAATATCGTATTCTCGTTACAAATGTATCTCGAAAAATGTCTTATTCGGGTAATCTGTGGGATATCTTAAGGAACTCGCATTAGGAATGTCTTATTCTGCTTACATGTGTGATATGATGAGGAACTCCGCAATAATGTTCTATTTTCGATACACGATGTCTTGAGGATCTCACAAAAGAAGCTCGCATTACATCGTCATCGTAACCTCTCAAAGAACTCTCTGCAAGGTCTGTGTTCTCAGGGGAGCGTAATGCGAACGTACCAACGGCAGACGTTCATATTTAGCAAATTCACATAATGGGATTGGAAATCTATAAATTTAAAGAAAGGTATTTTCTGGAAAGGTTGAAATTCGATGTATTCTTATTCATCCCATATGTGTAATACTGCTTTATTGATAGTTTGTAGAGAGATAGGGTTATTTCTCTCGGGTGCACTCACCCAGCGATATTCCTCTTGCCGGACCTATAAATATAAGAGTATTACATATATATTATTGATCCATCCGTATATCTATATATTGTGAAATTCATCCGACTCTTCCATGATTCAGTTCTGAATTAGTCCTATAATATCTTCAAATGTAGATTTGGTAGGCACTTACTTCGAACGTCTAGTAATAAAATGTTCGCAGAACGCTCAAATCTTGTGCATTTGTCTGATAATATATTATACTAGTGGATCGGACGCATATTGGCATTCTGTATTTCCCTGCAGATCCTACGTGGTTCTACACCGTAATACAGAGTGGCTGGACAGCCGCCTATATTTAACGGCTTTCTGTACTTATACACATAACCACAGAACTGACGATGGGTATTGTGGAACGAAAACACGCGATTATCAATATCAGTGCCTATTGGCGTGAAACAGCCTTACTTGCACAAATTTAACACGTACAAGGCCTTTTTGGTATTTATAAACAGAAGATATTATTATTTTATCACCAAATGTTCAAGTGGTTGCACCAATCTCATATGGTATAATTTATGTATATAGCTCAGTGAGTAGAACGTCTAACTCGGGGGACAACCACCATTCACTGTTGGATCAAAAATTAACAGTGATGTGCCTAAGGTGGCGTAAGGACACAGTAACAAAGCCTACACAGAACACAACTGATTCCTCCTAACTCGGTCAAGCTCTTAAGAGGTTATTAGGGGTCTCCTTGGGGATGACCTAGGAGAGTCGGTATACTAATATGAATAATAATATCAATAACCAAGAAGATAAAACCGTGAGGCAGCAAGTATCTTGGTACCAATGTATCATAGTTGTTCTAACAGGACAACTGAAGCCGAGCAAGTAGATAGAGGTCATGATGGGGGAGCTACGCGCGTTGCATCGTAGGATGAGCTTGCCCACCATCAACCTACTGAAGCAGAAAGCTGTCGTTGAAATAGGATCAGTTGCGACAACAAGGAAGAAGCTGATCAGGAGGCAAAAGTGGATAGAAGATAGAACAACTCCTTTACCACATAACCTTCAAAGTTATTTCAACCCAAACAAGTAGAGGCAAAAACCCACCATCGCCTTCACCAGAAGAAGTCGAATACTTCTGGAAAAATTTGTACGAGCGACTAGCGAAAACCAGGGATAATGCAGCAATTCACAGATTCTAGACGTTATGCGATCAATGCAACAGACCGAACGGCTGACTGAATAACAACCGAAATTACTAAACATGCCTTGAAGAACTGGCATGACTCAGTGGGATAATAACTCACCGTGAGCCAATTCCATCATGGTTGGTAGAGGGCAGAACTGTACTGATACCGAAATCAGGTGATCTAGGACAGCCAAACAACTACCGCCCACTCAGGTGTCTCAACACGCTGTATAAGATTCTCACATGTGTTCTTCAAAACCGGGTTCTGGAAGTTAACCTACAAATGTGAAACCACATTTATGAACAAAAAAAAGCACGGAAATGAGTACAGGCGTGCAAGGACAACTTACTTATAGACAAGAGCATTTGTCAAGATGCGAGACACTTCAAGCGCAACCCACATACATCATCGTTGGATTACGCGAAAGCATTTGACACATCGGCGCACAGCTTGATAATACGGCTGCTAGATATGCTCAAAATCCACCATGACGTCGTTCATGTGATGGAGAACATTATGGCGCTATGTAAAGTTTGCCGTTCGATTGGAAGGTCAGACCACTTATACGGGATGGATCAGATACAGGCGTATTTCGAGGCAACTCATTAAGCTCATTACTGTTCTGCATAATACTTCTATCATTAACAGCTGAGTTGAGGGCAAGCAGAACACCTCCGTCCGTGTACAGGACATGTGACACAGTATAACTGGCATATCCATCGATCATGAGTTAGCAGGAACACCTATCACGCCAACAGAACAAAGAAATGTAGGCAGAGAGATGAGACAGGTACAACTGAAGACACTACTCGAAGGTAACATGATTAAAAACCTACATATATATCAGGAGTTGAAAAGATCAGGACCTATCGGAAAAGTTATCCCCCACTTCAAGTCGGAAACGGAGGGATTTGCTATGGCTTGTCAAGATGTAGTGATAAGTACAAGGTGGTGTAAAACGAACATCATGAAAGTGGACACCCCAACAACGCGCAGAGCATTCCACAGCCAACAGAAAACTGTTATGCACATCCTGTCTGCTTGCAGAGTCCATGTTTCATCAGGATATTATGTGGAAAGACACAATGCGGCACTCCGAATTCTCTACTTCCATCTGAGAGAGATTTATGCTAAAGATAACGAACCAGTGCTACCATATGTACTACTGGAGATTGAAGCAGTTGCTGAAAATGACAGAACTTGCATCTACTAGAACTATGTTTTTCCAACAAATCGGCAGATTCACTCCATAAAACCAGATATCGTCGGTGATATGACAATACCTCCTAACTATACTTTTGCCTTAGTGCAATTACAGTAGAATCTTAAGCACAATGAAATAATTTCAAAATTTCGAGTTAAGTTGTTTCAATATTAAATCAATTTGTGAGGCATTCCCTACAAGTCTAAAATTAAATTTATCCTATGACGCCAGTCACCTAAAAAGAGGTTTATTTCTTTGCTGAAAAACTGCAGTTGTAGTAGATATTGTCACATCACTTATGATGTAGTCCTGCTGGAAGCTCAAGGAATTGTTTGTTGTCGAATTTTCCTCCCCCTGCCGAAATTAATCTGGTGATGAAAGAAGAACAGAAGAAAAAAAATGCAAGGATTTAATGTTCGAACTAGGAATCCTGTATCCAAGGCATTAGGTTAGGATGGTTATACTAATCATAGGATGTCTAGGCGGAATTAGAGCGAACTACGTGACGGAATTGAAGATTATTTCGGCCTGTATATCCCTGGCCAAGGTTTTGGCGCACAGAATGCCGAAAGCAGTGTTGCTCGAATCACTTCGAGTCATCAGGTCCCATCAACTATGGAGGACGCTTGCAGCTGATCTACATTGTTAAGGGACGCTGTAAGGGCAAGACGAAAAACTACTCTAAGGAATGTAGTTTTTTTAGGGAGTAACCAAACAACAACTGAAATTGCACACTCCTGAGAGAGGGAACCCTCTCAGGGTAAAGCTATGAAAGATTTTTCCTCCCAGGCGGGCAACAAAAAAAATTCAGTAATAGATATCTACATTTTTCTTCAAATCGAATGGTATTTATTATTCAAAGTTTTCTCTTCATTTGTCAATAAAAAAACTGAAATTTCGAATAATTTCACGGAAAGTCACGTAAGTTCTTCGGATCCATATGAGATCAATCCCGTGGCCATATACTTGGTATAGACATAGGAATATTCGACAAAGTGTTGTCATTTTTCCAAAAATTCTGCAATTTTCAAATTTTCAGCCGAAATTGGTCTAAACCAGTGGTTCCCAAACTTTTTATTTCTCGTGGACCCCTTTCAAAGCTTTACTGGTTTCGGTGGACCCCCGAAATATCTTAATATATATATTTCTTGTGTGCGTGTGTATGTGACTGAACTCCTCCTAAACGACTGGACCGATTTTGATGAAATTTTTTGTGTGTGTTCGTGGAGATTCGAGAATGGTTTAGATTTACAATTTGGTCTACTGGAAAATGTTTTTGGCGTTGGAGTTTGAGTTGGCGTTGAAGTTGGCGTTGGGGTTGGAGTTGAAGTTGGAGTAGGTATTGTGGTTGGTATTGGTTATGGAGTTGGCGATGTAGTTGGAGTTGTAGTAGTTGTAGTTGGATTGGAGTTGGAGGTGGAGATGGAGGTGGAAATGGAGATGGAGGTGGAAATGGAGTCGGAGTCGGAGTCGGAGTCGGTGTCGGAGTCGGAGTCGGAGTCGCAGTCGGAGTCGGAGTCGGAGTCGGAGTCGGATTCGGAGTCGTCGGAGTCGGAGTCGGAGTCGTCGGAGTCGGAGTCGGAGTCGGAGTCGTAGTCGGAGTCGGAGTCGGAGTAGGAGTCGGAGTCGTAGTTGGAGATGGAGTTGGAGTTAGAGTTGGATTTGGATTTGGAGTTGGCGTTGGCGTTGGCGTTGGGCAGGCGTTGAGGAGGCAGTACGAAGTCTGCCGGGCCAGCTAGTATATAAATATATAAATGCTTCCAGGATATCCGACGATAGAAAGCGGCGAGACAATAGACAGTTTTTCGCCTAGATGCATATTACATTTTTTCGTCGTCCTACATATATTTTTATGGATTTCGGACCTCTTGAATAATTTCACAACAGTAAATGACATATACACTGGCAATTTTTCTTACAGACACTTATGTTTGTATTGAACCGTATTATGCAGTATTCATAGTGAACCACAGCGGACGAGAAAGTACTTTCTCGTCCGCAAAGTACTTGGCTTCAATAATAGTCGATTTAACGGCCGCAAATTAATACGTAAAATGTAACTTTTCATAGAGGTAGAAGAAAAAATATATTTTTTCGTCGACCTATTGCTGTTGTGAAATTATTTAAGAACGAAATTCAAAAAAATATGTGGAGGTCGACGCAAAATGTAATATGCACCTTCCTTGGTACATAAATAATTATTCTTGTATTCTATTTATTGAAACAATATGATCATAGACTAAATAGAATGACAATAAATTATTTAATAACGCAAGTCAACAATTAAAACAAATGATTATAATTTAAATGGGGGAGGTGTACTTGATGGACTGAACGCAAATTATCGATATTTGGCTTCAGTTTTGTTAGGAATAACCCTAATCTACTCCTTTTTCTGTCAACAGGTTCGTAAAGATACTGAAACTTTTTTATATATTTCACTTTTTATAAATTTTACCTATTACAAATTTCACTTTCGATTTCTCATTGGAGCTAAGCTCGAGTAGCTCCTCTTGTAGTATCACATTCGCACTTCCGTTTCATCCAATGGATTTATGATAAGAATATCAATTTTCGAAGTCATCAATCAAGGCATTCAAATGTGGAACTTATGTCTGAATATACTCATCAAGACCTTTTGCCTCTTATACGTTTGGAAATTGGAAGAATTCACGTCGACCAATGTTTTTTTTTCATGAATTTCAATTATCCCAGAAAAGCAGAAATTACACTTTTTGTTTTTATTAAAGTAAGGGTGTCCTCTTTTAACTGCAAGTTAATCCGCCGTATTCACCAAGCATTCAATCTCCGTTAAGTCCTAACTGAGGTCCTCAGTTAAGGATAAATTTGAATCGCAACCTCAGTTAACGTATTTAACGGTGGTGAAACAGGCCTGTTTCACGTTAATTTTTACGTTAACTGAGGTTGCGATTCAAATTCATCCTTAACTGAGGACCTCAGTTAGGACTTAACGGAGATTGAATGCTTTGTGAATACGGCGGAATATCATGGAATTTTTGGAACGAATCTGTCAAATACGCGATGTCTGCAATTTGATAAAGTCTTTTCAGTTTGATAAAGTTTCCTCTTAAATCTAGATCTTTACTTTCCAGAAATTCTAGAACTGATTCAAAAAGTGGATGAAATCTTGTTAAACATGCACCTTTCGACAACCATAGTACTCCAGTATGTAAGAGCAATCGTTGGAAGTTTTCATCATTTTCATCGCACAATAGTGCAAATAAACGGGTATCAAACGCATTACTTTTTATTTTGTTGGCCAGATGTTCTCGGTGGATGACACAGTGAATTGCAGTTACTCCCGGTATAATTCCTTCGTATAATTCTTGGTTTGGTAAAGCCAATCCGAGATTTTCGTTATTTAAAACCGAAACCAGAAAATTTCTCGTGGACCCCCACTAACGACTTGTGGACCCCCATTTTTGGTTTACGCCACCGTGGACCCCTGTAGAGTCCCCCGTAGACTCACTTTGGAAATCACTGGTCTAAACCTTTTCCATTTGACATACTGATGATGACTCCGCAGTTAAATTCAAGTGTAGGTTTGATTTCATGATGGGACGGCGGAGTGTCTGAATGGGCATAATTTACGAAATAATTTCGGAGATAGACATACTCGATTGAAATTTAATTTTTGTAATATACCCAAAACTACAGCTCGAGTTGCAATTTATAACTGTTAGAATCTAAGTAATATTTGGCCCATTATGCTCATTAACAAACTTCTCCGTCGTATTAGAACGCACCACCTAACCTGAAAATTTCAAGTCACTATATCTTTCCCTTCTCAAGTTATAGCGGCAACGGCCGGCCGGATAGAATGAAATTTGACCTCGAATTATTCATCAGGGAGTCGAACACAATCGTTTGAGACCATTTTCGGCAATAAATCCGAAAATTAAAAACATTTGAGCAAAATGATAACGTGATGTTCCCCATAACATACGCGCAAAAACAATCTGTCTCAAAATGCTAGAGTATCGTGCGTATTTGTCAACATTCGACTGATTCGTGGGTATTGCTCGCGAAACCACGGATAAAAATCGCTCAGCAGGCAATCCAAGAGATTCCATTCCGTTTCAATCCAATACATGCTGTTCCGATCCGCGGTAGTGTGCGGATATAACTTAATTATATGCGTTCCATTCCGATCCAATTCTTTCCGCGATAATATGCAGCCTTCTTAAAGGAGCAAACAAATATTGTACAACTAGCTGACTATTTATAAGTTTTCAATTTGATATTGACAGACACACACAGTTATGATACAGTCTACATTATGAGAATCCAATGTACAATTGTGCCGTGATATAAAGAACACCCTGTATAGTAATGGTTTATTTTCAATGATGTATGCCTCGAAAGTATATTTTTTAACACAATTGAATGAAATTGTAAGATTGGCTTGAAAAACAGCAAGTTGTAATTGACGTTTAAAGAAAAACATCCTGTGTGAAAATTTCGGATAAAAACAACATGAGAATCCATCCAAGGTACCTATTTAGTTAATGTTTTGTTTGTGGCACAAATCACTTCAATCGCGTACAATTGTGCCGTGATATAAAGAACACCCTGTATAGTAATGGTTTATTTTCAATGATGTATGGCTCTGAAGTATAATTTTTAACCCAATTGAATGAAATTGTAAGATAGGCGCGAAAAACAGCAAGTTGCAATTGACGTTAAAAGGAAGACACCCTGTATAATCATTTCGGACAAATACGAAGTTAAAAGAAAAACACCCTGTAGGAAAATTTTAGACAAATACATTATGAGAATTCATCCAAGGTACCCATTTAGTGAATGCTTTGTTCGTGGCACAAATCACTACAATCGCGTACAATTGTGCCGTGAGAAAAAGAACACTCTGTATAGTAATGGTTTATTTTAAATGATGTATGCCTCCAAAGTATATTTCTTAACACAATTGAATGAAATTGTACGACTATGGCGCGAAGAAGAGCAAGTTGCCATTGGCTTTAAAAGAAAAAAACCCTGTCATTATCATATTTATTCGCCTTTTAAACCTTTCCTGAACTGCCACAAATAATTCAAGACCAAAATTAGCCAAATCGGCCTAGCCGTTCTCGAGTTTTAGCGAGACTAACGAACAGCAATTCATTTATATAAAGGGTGAGTCTTTGACCACTGCATTAATTTTAACCAAAGATTCCTCTCATCAAATGAAACACATTTTTCATTTACCATTTTTCCATATTCGGCTTAGGTAAAAAGTTACAAGCGTTTAAAGATTTCACAATGTGCTAATACACTCCCGCATATAAATTATCTATGACATTGTTGGCGGACGAGAATAAGGCATGGTATCGTGGTTTACAGCTTGATTCGTGATTCCAACGCTCATGGACGGATCCATAAAAGTAGTGAAATTTCTGGAGTTTTCCATTTTAAAACATTCAATGAAGAATATCTCGACTCAAGAAAAACTTTATATGCTTTCTTTATGCTAATTTCGTTCAGTTTTATGAATCCACGAGTCCATAACTAGAAAACCAGTAGAAGTAGAAAATAACTAATAGTTGGAAAATATGTATAATAGTTATAGGAAACTTTACGCTAACATTCGTTTTATTCGAAAAAAGGATGTCAAAGCTACAAAATAAAAACTGATTTTTTTTCAAAATTTCAACAGTCTGTATCTTTTTACCTGAGCTGAATTTGGAAAAATGTTATAGGAAAAAAGTGTTTCATTTGATGAGAGGAATCTTTGGTTAAAATTAATGCAGTGGTCAAAGACTCACCCTGTATAAATAGATATAGATAGATAGATTAAATATTAATTATAACATGTTATTCAGTTCGATTCCCAAAAATATTAGGAGGTTCAAGAGCTTCGAGGCTGTGTGTAGTTGGAACACCACAATTGAAGAGCTAAAACATGAATCCAACATCAAATTGTTATAGCAGGGATACAATCAAACTACAGAGTTAGGCCTTATCAAATATAGAAGAACTTCTCATTTCGAAATACCATTTGATTCGTATCTTGTCAACTCCATTGCTATCAAAGAGCAAACCACACGCTGATATTACCCCTAAATAATAATTCATGGAACGTCAATACAATTTATGTTGTGAAGAATAAATGAATGAACATTTCCCCTGAATCCATACTCCAGTAACTCATTGAAAATTCAATCATCTGAAGAAGACACATTCACAGAATGAATCACCCAGACGGTAGGGGTGTTCAATGAATTGCGAAGAAGACATCAAATTTCAATCATTCTCTTTCGCTCTGTACAGAAGATTATCGAAATCGTAACGAATACACATGATAACATTGCTAAATATACCTACATAAATATACCTGCTGCTTGTTCATCATTTAAACTTTATGTGAGAATAAACACTGGTCAACAATTGTAGTGAATATTACAAGTTTTCCTACTATGTATTTCAAAGAAAAAAAGTCAGGGGGTTTTGCGAGTATGTTCTATTGTCCATTTTCCTGTATTGGACACTCTTAATCGAATTTAGAATTTTGAATTCAGCGATGTCTTACAAATAGTTTCAGATACATAGAATGTTTTTAATGATTTATTAAAAATTTTCTATTGATACCATCCTCACGAAATTTCGCAAGAATTTTCGCGTTGGCATTCTACTAATGTTACTAATAATCATGTTTGAATTGGATCAGTTTTGTATTTCTCGAGTTATTGAGGAAATAATAACCAAATTTCGATTGGGTATAACCCCAAAACCGATTGGTCGATTATGCCTAAAAACAAACTCAATTGTCGCATTCAGATGCACAACTTAAATTTCAAGTCGCTATATTTTTTCCGTTCTCAGGTTATGGTGACATAACTAATATTTTTTAATAATTTTTCTGAAATATTCTAGTGATACCATTTTCACAAAATTTCACAAACATCCTTAGGTTTGTTCTACAACTACTCATCAAGTTTCAATTTGATCGGATCTGTGTTGGCTGATGACATAATTATTACTCGGAAATCGTTGGGCCAAGTATGCCCATTAACGAACGGGTCCGTCGCATATAGATGCGCCACATACCCTGAAAATTTCAAGTCGCTATCTCTATCCGTTCTCAATTTATCGTGGCAACGGTCGGCCGGACAGAATCAAATTCGACCTCAGATTCTTCATCAGTGAGTTGAACCTAGTCGTTTGAAATCAATTTCGACAAAAAATTCGTAATTACAGACATTTGGGCAAAATGATAACGGATTCTGGAAAAATTCCATATTTGATGAAATAATTGAGTATAGTTTAAGGAAATGGAGGAAAATGAAGGTGAGCGACAATATCACCAATAACACTGAAATGTAGGTTTTATACGAAATTGTACAAATCATTGCGCGGTGAAGGCTTTTCAATGTTTTAAGCTCTTTTTACGCGTATGTTCTGGGAACATAATAATAATAATAGCACAGTAATTGCAGAGAAATCAGAGAACATCGTGTTATCATTTTGCCCAAATGTCTGTAATGTTCGAATTTTTTGCCGAAAATGGTCTCAAACGATTAGGTTTGACTCACTGATGAAGAATTCAAGGTCAAATTTGATTCTGTCCGGCCGGCCGTTCCTACGATAACTTGAGAACGGATGAACATAGCGACTTAAAAGTTTCAGGCCCGTCCAAATACGACGAACAATTTCGTTAGTGGGCATAATCCGCCCAACGGTTTCCGAGTAATAATTTTGTCATCAACCAATACAGATCCGATCGAATTGGAACTTGTTAGCTGGTTGTAGAATACTTACACAAAGAGGTTTGTGAAATTTTGTGAGAATCGTATAACAAGAAAGTTTTGAAAAAATTATTAATAAATATTATTTAACGGTATGTTACGTATCCGAATGGGAGAGTTAAGTTGGTTGTTAGGCATAACTTCACAAAACCACACAAAAATAAGCCAAAATGGCACGAGGAAAACCCTTGACAAAGTTCAAAGGCTAGCCTGTGTGTGTATCACTGAAACTAGGGGAACCTGTCCTACCAGGGCACTTGAGATTATCACATATCTCACACCACCTCATCTAGTGATAGACAAAATGGCCCATGAAGCCATTCTCAGAATATCTAGGAAAAGAGCAGGTAATGACAGTATAAAAAATGGGTTCAAGCCCTGTGGACAGGAGCTTTCTGGCGCTCTAGTTCAAACAGACAAATTATATCTCCGAAAGTATTATTGGTTTCTCTGAGTTGGGAATTATATCAATGTATACATATGATAGAACTGCATCATAAAGGAAATTCAATTCAAATAATAGTTTATTTATCAAGATTAAATGAGCAATCATGAGAATGAGAACTGCACCATGGAAGAAATCGAATTAAATCTGGCCAATTTTGCCCAATAACGAACTTAACCGAGGTATTCATCTCCCTAACCTACTCTGAAAATTTCAACTGCCTAGCTCATTCCGTTCGAGAGTTATTGTGGAAAAACATATTTTAAATTTTCAAAATTTTTTTTTTTACACTTTGCGGTAATCTGGTCAATACAAAACTTCACATGCGTATTCTACAATTTGATGCTAAATTTCAGATAGATCGAAGGAACTTATGTCCGAGATATTTACGCTCCAAAACCACCTTGCAATTTTCAATCCGCTTACTCCTTTCGTTCGAGAGTTATCGTGCCTACGGCCGGTCGGCCGGCCGGACAGAATCGATTTCGCACTCGGATTCTTGATCAGTGAGTCGAACCAAATCGTTTGAGACCATTTTCAGCCAAAAATTCCAAAATTACAGACACTTGGGCAAATTGATAAGCACTCCGTTCCGAGGAACTAGAGCGCCAAAAAAACAAGTTTCGTATGACAATTGCCCAAAACAGGTTTAAAGTACCTACAAATAGTAGATATTCCATAAAACATGTATTTAAGAACAGAAGAAAAAATTACCTTGTAATCGATCAAAAATTTCCTCATCTACGTTCACCAAATTTTCTCCTCTCTCGAACTAAAGAATTCTGCTTTCAATATTTACGTAATATTTTCAAACATTTTCGGGTGAGGTCCCCGTTGCATCGCTAAAATACGAGTATTTCAACCCCAATATTTTTGAAGTTACAATATTCCCTTCTGTCAAGTTGACATTATGAAAATTCATACATAGAATAGAATAATTATATCAATCTGTGAAATACGATTTACATTGAAATTTTGAAAAATCATATCTCCGAAAGTATTAGCTTGTTAGAGTTAAAAATGATATGAATGGATTTTTATGATAAAACTGCTTATTAAAAAAAATTTAATTTGGAATTTGTTTCGTAAAAAAAAAATTTTTTTTTTATTACTCCGAAACCTTCTGTCCGATTTTGCCCAGTAACGAACTTAGCCGAGATATTTATCCCCCAAACCTACTCTGAAAATTTCAACTCTCTAGCTCATTCCGCTCAAGAGTTATCGTGCCTACGGCCGGACCGGCCGGACAGAATGAATTTCCACCACGGATTCTTGATCAGTGAGTCGAACCAAATCGTTTAAGACCATTTTCATCGAAAAATTCGAAAATTACAGACATTTGGGCAAATTGATAAGCACTCAGTTCCGAGGAACTAGAGCGCCAAAAACCAGAAAGCCTAGTCCTCTCTAACCAGGTACATTTCATCAGCAAATCTTCCTAGTGACGAAATGATGAAGAAAGTAAGCATCGAAAAGAACTTCACTATGATTCTCGGTAGAAAAAAAGACTGGGACAGAGAATCCACCACCCAAGTTATTAAAAGAAATTACATTAAATGGTACAGAGACGGTTCAAAAAGCACTACAGGAGCTGGCGCTGGTGTACATGGACCAGGCACCAAATGCTCACTATAGCTGGGCTCCTATTCGAGCATCTTTCAGGCAGAAGTGCTTCAATATAAAGGTGCGTGGAAATGAAACTAGAAAGAAACAATCAGAGATGTGATAAAGCAATCCATTCTGACAGGTCATGCTGCTATTAAAGCTATGAGCTCCCATGTTATTGAGTCCAAACTAATATGGGAGTAACAGGGTCTCCTTGGTCTGGGTTCCTGGTCACGTGAAAATCATAGGAAATGAGTAGGCCAACACACTTGCCAAGAAAGGAACACAAACTCTATTTATTGGCCCGGAACCCTACTGTGGGGTTGGACACACCTACAAAAGTGAATTCCGGATGAAAGAAGAAACTGAAAGAGGTATTTTCTGGAGATCTCTCCCCGGAATGTATCACTCCAATAAATTCCTCCGGAACTTTGATACTGTCAGATCCAAGAAATACTTGAATATCAGTAAGAACACGCTGCACCTCCCCACTGGCTTCCTTACAGGGCACTGCAGCCTCAGGAAGCATATGATGAGATTAGGGCTAGCAGAAACTGACGAGTGCAGATTCTGTTGTGAGGAGGATGAAACTCCTGATCAGCTGATTACGGAATGCCTCGCCATCTCAAACCAACGCAAGGAATGCTTTGGGCAAGAAATCTGCAGGAGCGAAGACGTAGCCTCCTTGAAGCCATCCCAGATACTAGAGTTCAGCAGATCTCTGGAACTGGAAGGCGAGCTGTAGATGGAAATGACATCGACAGCTCTGACAGGGGGGCACAATAGACCTTAAGGTCGCAGTACAATCTAACCCCCTACAACAATATACAATATTGCAGAAGAAATTAGGGAAATACAGAAAAATCACAAGTGGACCAGTTTTTTTGAACGCATGTTTCACAGTCGGATTCATATTATTGAAAATATTGGTAGTACTATTTTTTCTCCTGGGGCTAAGCAGCCTTTGGTGAATTCAGTACCTTGATGGGTGACCGTTCTGGCTTCAAATTTAAACAAGCGCGAAAAAATCTCAGGGCCACAGCTTTTCCAACCAGTTCTATATTAATGTTAGTCTTATTTCTACATGAAATACTCTCAATATTTTGGAACATTAAAATTAAAAGCATCTAACCCTAAATATTCTGATTCTAATAAAAGACGTATCTTATTTTCAGATTTAGCAGCAGAAGTGCTGGAGAGAGGATTTAGCTGGAAGGCGAGCTGTAGATGGTATGACATTGACTGCTCTGACGGAGGGTGGCACAATAGACCTTGACTTCGCAGTGCAACGGTTTCGAAGTTATACCCCTCTGGAATATTATTCTCTCGATGACTGAAAAAATACAGACCCGCTCGAATTGAAACTTGGTGACTAGTGTAGAATATCGACTTAAATATGTGTGTAACAGGCTGGAAGACTGAGGTCGATAGCCATTTGATTCATAATAATCAATAAAGTTGATTTCTCTCTCTCTATGTGTGTAACATTTTGTGAGGACTGTACTACTAGAAAATTCAAAAATAATTATGAAAAAATATTATGTAACTGACTATATCTTAGGGATTCTTAGGGTAGTTTGCGCATCTGAGTTCATTCGGCATATCGGCCGAATGGTTTTGGAGTATACTCATTTGAATTTTTGTTGTTATTTCCTCTATAACTGAAAATATACGAATCTGATCCAAATAAAACTCGTTGATTACTTGTAGAATGCCGACCCACTAGTTTTCGAGGAATAACGTATCCCGGAGTTAGGTACGTCAGGCGTAAGTTTTTTCGTTTTTCAATTTCAATAGAATACATATTATGTCAGAAATAAAAATTCTGTGATCATTGACGATTCTCCCGGTACCTACTGAAGTCAATCATTAAAATAGTATGAAATGTATTCATATATTATAAAAGCTGAGAAAACGGTACCTATTTATCGATGCTAAATTCGACTAGGAGTGTCCAAAAAAGGTAGACAATAGAACATGCGCGTAAAAGCTCCTGACTTCACGTCAGTGCTTGAACCAATGTTTATATCAGGTACAGCGATCTCTGCATTTTTGAAATTTTAGACTCAACCGATTAGGTTTGACTCACTGATGAATAATCCGGGGTCAAATAAAATTATATCCGTCCGTCCGGCCGTAAGCACGATAACTCTAGAATTAAACGAGTTAGATATACGAAGTTTGCAGGGTAGCTTTGAGGCATAAATATCTAGACTAAATTCCTTAATGGGCAAAATCCGTGGAGTGGTTTCGGAGTTATGGCAATTTTGAGTTCGACCTTTTTTTCTGATTATTTCCTGCACCACTAATTCGATCTATCTGAAATTCAGCATTAAATTATATAGTTACGACCCTTATATTTCTGCAAAGTTTCGCAATGGGCAGATGACAACGTACAGAAAAGATAATTCAAAACATTTTAAAATTTTGTTTTCCCAATATCTCGAAAAATACTAATCTGATCGAATCGAAACTCGGTAGTTAGTTGCAAAATATCGACATAAATACTTATGCAGAATTCCATTATGATTGCATGACCAGAAACAATATTCAACTAATTTGCTTGAAATTCCACTCATATAGGACTGAGTCTAATTTTGGCCTTCAGCCAAATTCCATCAAGAAAACATGGTCCTGCAGACGTAGCCGTGAAGGTCATTTGGCTGATTTGTCTTTCATTATTAATGGCAAACCTCTGTATTTAATGATGAAAATATTAACTTATTTTTCAGTAGAAACCCCCGTTTTCCCTTTGAATCAAAATGAAACCCATAAATGATAAACCCTTCACTACTTCACTCTCAATATTTCAGAGTTGTATGAAATCATATAGAGAATTATTGAAAAATTATATCTCCGAAAGTATGAGTTTGTTAGAGTTTAGAATGATATCAATGGATTCTTATGAGGAAACAGCACCTTAAAAAAAATTATTTGAAATTTGTAATTCAAAAAAAAAATTTGTTTTCGTTACTCCAAAACCTTCAGATTTTGCCCGAGAACGAACTTATCCGAGATATTTATTTCCAAAACTACTCTGAAAATTTCAACTGTCTAGCTCATTCCATTCGAGAGTTATCGTGGTTAAGTCCAGACGGTCGGAAAGAATTGATTTTGACTACGGATTCTAGGGGTCAGTGGGTCGAACCAAAGCGTTTAAGACCATTTTCAGCCAGATATTCGAAAATCACAGATATCCGGACAAATTGATAAGCATTCCGTTCCGAGGAAGAAGAGCGCCAAAATACAGTGAATCGAAATCTGATAATCGCTGCTCGGTTTACTTCAAGAAACAACTCTTCTCCCGCTTCTGCTCTATACAACATCCGGAGCTGTTTACTGATTTCTTCTGCAAGGTGGCAATTAACTTCACTATCTCTAACAATACCAGTCGATAGGGACATGAGATTTTCCTTGGGAATGGATCATGATCCATAAGCCACGCGTAGAGCTGCGTATAAACTACGCGCGGCAAATCCTCGAACATTGATACGCGAGGCGGTCTCACGCTTTTTATTCAGAGTTGCCTTGTATGCTCTTTATACACACCTTACAGCTGACATTTACCTCTCGTATTTAAAAGTATTGATCCTACAGAAAAAAATGTTTGGATATAATGTATAGGAAATTTAATATAGATAAATAATGTAGAAGTAAATAAAGAGATATTACGAGTATTAACGGTTTTCAAAATACAAGCAAAATACTAAAAAAATTGGTTCAAGCACTGTCGTGCAGTCAGGAGCTTTTGCGCGTATGTTCTATTGTCCATTCTCCTGCATTGGACACCCTTTATGGACTTTACCATGGTAAATTCGATAAAATTTTGTAAGGACCGTACCTACCCCTAGAAAATTTGAAAAAAATTACGAAGAAAAAAATTGGTTCAAATACTGACGTGAAGTCAGGAGCTTTTGCGCGTATGTTCTATTGTCCATTCTTCTATATTGGACACCCTTAATCGAATTTACCATGGTATATTATGTTGTCCATTATCCTGTATTGGACACTTAATTCGAATGGAGAATGGACAACATAATTTACCATGGTAAATTCGTTTAAAGGTGTCCAATACAGAAGAATGGACAATAGACCATACGCGCAAACGCTCCTGACTTCACGTCAGTGCTTGAACCAATTTTTTTCTTCGTAATTTTTTTCAAGTTTTCTAGGGGTAGGTACGGTCCTCACAAAAATTTTTTTTCGTCATTTTTTTTTTAATTTTCTAGGGGTACGGTTCTTACAAAATTTCAAACACGTCTTTATGTTGATTTTCTCCTACTACTAACCAACCTTCAATTCGATGGAATCTCTATTTTTTGAGTTATCGAGGAAATAATATTCCAGGTGGGTATAACTCAGAAACCGTTAGACCGATTATGCCCAAAAACGAACTTAACTCTCCCATTCGGATACGCAACCTACCCTGAAAATTGCAAGTCCCTATCTCCTTTCGTTCGAAAGTTATCGAGACAACGGTCACCCATCTACTGAACTCGCACAAGGCTTCGAATCTCCAACAATATTTTACCGATCGTATTAAAACTTGAAACTTGGCAGTATAGTTAGGTTCTGAAGGCTCTTGCAAAATTTCAGCAATCTCAGACGAATAGTTACTGAAATATAGAATTTTTTTTTTTCAATTTTCAATGATTTTTTAAAGATGTTCTACAAATACTATGCTCACGAAATTTTGCAAGAATTTTCGCGTTGGCATTCTACAACTAATACCCATGGTTGAATTCAATCGGTTTTGTATTTTTTGAGTTAATGAGGAACAAAAAACAACCAAATTTCAGATGGCTATAACTATAAAACCGTTTGGCCGATTATGCTTATAAACGAATTCAAATGTCGAATGCACAACCTAACCTGCAAACTTCTAGCCGCTATTGCTTTCCGTTCTCAGGTTATCGTGACAACAAAAATATTTTCTAATAATTTTTTAATAATTTTCTAGCGATACGATTCTCACAAAATTTCACAAACGTGCTTAGGTTTATATTCTACAACTATTTACCAAGTTTCAATTCGATCGGATTTATATTGGTTGAAGCCGGCTCCGGTGGTCCAGTGGGTATAAAGACCTGCTGTGGTGCCGGAGGTCGCGGGTTCGAATCCCGCTCAGGGCATGGATGTGGTGGAGGTGTGATTGTCTGGTATGAATGTGGTTAGGCTAATGACCATAGCAGTCGATGCCTATATATAAAAAAAAAAAAAAAAATATTGGTTGAAAACAAAATTATTAGTCGGAAATCATTGGGCCGATTATGCCCATTAACGTTTCGTTCTCCGTTATCGCGGCCGGACTGCCGGCCGGACAGAATCAAATTTGACATCGAATTCTTCATTGGGGAGTCGAACCAAATCGTTTGAGACCATTTTCGTCAAAAAATTCTAAAGTTACAGACATTTGGGCAAAATGATAACGCGATGTTCCCCAGAACATACGCGCAAAAAAGAGCCCTTTCCCCCTTCCTCGCTGCCAGCTCGTGTCTTCCCCTCGAGGGATTTCAGTATGTTCATCTGGGCACCTTTGGGAATAACTGTAGCATTTTTCAAAACTACACAGATTGATTGGTCTGATCGACAATTTTTAAGCTAATTTTCTTATAATATGCATTGAACTACTTCTATCTTCGACATGCTCCTATTATCAAATTTTAGTTAAAACTCACATATCGATCTGTTATACACGTAACCACACAGTTGACAAAAAGACCACAACCAACCGAACAGAACAGTCATCTCCACCGAAACATGAACCAGATAAGTTCGATAATTCCAAGACAATTATTTTTATACGACGTTTCGCAACAGTAACTGGGGGGTGTGTCACCATAATTAGATCATATTAAAATATCGGTAGCATAATCGGTCTTTCGGAACAAAACAAATGTATAATTTGGAACAAAGAAGGCGCAAATACAAGAACTGTTAGGAAGGAGTAACCATGTACTCAAAAAATTCAGTTACAGAATTGTCATTAGAAAGAAGAAGGTCGGAACTTGTAACCGTAATGCTTCGAACTGTTTGTTATCGTGAAAAAACGATCGTCGATGCATAGTATTAGCCAGTAATAGTAGCCAACTGACTTACGGTATTTCAGTAAGCTTTATATTGAGGTTTATCTATCAAAGTACACGGACAACACCCAATCGTAGTTTTTGCAAACTTGCTGTAAAAAATTAACGCGAATCATTTCGAAACTCCCTAACACAGGATTTATATGTACCTACCCTTCATTTTCTGGAATAGTAAATATTTGGATTTTTCTGTTTACGTTATGATACATCTGGAATAAAGGATTCCATTAATTCAATTCAATGTTGCCACTACTAGTTTCGGGCCCAAAATGTCTGACATTTTGTAGGCCACATACTTATATGTAATTCAAGTCAAGACTGATTCTCAATTTTAAGTATTTCTGAGTATTCTCGAATATATAAAACAGAATATTCATGGTGATATGAAAAATATACAATATCCTAGGGGGTTTGACTATTGTACGTTCGTTAACCTGTCACTTTATTATCGTAAATGTCATATATTTCGGCCTATTTTATGCAGAAAACACGTTGTTTTGTTTAATTGTCAGAAAAAACAGATCAACAATTAGTACATCTTGCATAAAACCTCATTAAACGATTGAATAAAACGTGCCGACTATATGACATATGACAACTATCAAATTTCAGTTTTCGTAGGTTTGACAAACGTATAAAAGCCAAATTCCCCAGGATTTTGTGTTTTTGTTCGCATAAACATTAATATTCTGTTTTATATGTTCGGGAACACTAATACATTCTTAAAACTGAAAATTATGTTCCTTTCGACTTTGAATCATATCAAGCGCCAAAAAGTACTGACTTCACGGCAGTGCTTTTTTTATATTTTTTCAAGTTTCTTTGAAAATTCTGGCTATTAATACAGTCTGGCTAATAGTTTTACCGTAGGTCTAAATGGAAAAAAAAATGAGGTTAGGGAACCCCGTTGGGGACGCCTTATTACGCCTATTCTTCAAATCCGATCTTCCGAATATAGTAATTTATAAATTGACCTCAGAGACACGGTACAGACATTTCAATTCGGAATCAACGCTCTTTAATCGAATCTAACTTATCCGTGCACATAATTTCCATGAATTTTCTTTTAAAATCTCACAATATCGGCTCAGCACCAGACCCATGACCGATAGCTCTAAACCATTCCCAACATAACCCAAAAACAGTCACTTCTCCTCTGCGCATGAGCAATCGACTCGTGGCTGCAAGTCCTCTCAAAATCACAAAATTCCGATACTCTAACACCAGTGGTTCAGGAGATATCGCATATTCAATCCACGCATGTGCGGACCCTCACAAGTAGATTTTAAGGTGGAATAGCATCCTCCACCTCAAAACCCCAATCTTCACAGACAAAAACTGCACCAGTTAAACCATTTCTCGTCTGCTCATGCGAATAACGAAAAATGTCCAAAAGAGGCAGCATGAATTTCAATTTCAATTTGGCCACAAAGATTATGTTATGAGCATTACACCTCGGAAACTTCGTTGTTTCCTCAAACTGCCCTTGCACACTCACAGAATTGATATGAGGTGGTAATATGGTCTTCTAGTTACACCCCAGTCGCTCAAAGTTCAGACAAATTTTGAAAACCGATTTAAAATTCCACACATTGTTCACATGTTCACCCACTTCAATTACCTCGGTAGTTAATACTCGTCCATATTTTAATCAGTTGCCCTCGTTCATACCGAAAAAATCAGATAAAGTACATCGAATGTTTACCAGATGTTATTTTCCACGTAGGAAAACAACTGAAATAATTCCAAAATATTCCAAAACTAGTGGTCTGTTTTCAGTGAAATTTTACACACCCCAAGAGGTCATCGTTGGTTACCGAAGTGCCAAAATTGAACTCAATCCGATATTTGGCTTTGGAATTTCAAGCAAAATATTCCGCCAATAGTTAAACATTTTTTGATTTCTCTACTCATGCTATCCCCACGATATTTCACACAAGTGTTTGCGTCGATACTTTGCATCTAACTTTTTTTTTAGTTTATAGCCATCCGATGAATACAGAACTACGCACGCATAAACAGGTCGTGATTTTACAATTCGTTACCAAATTTCAGATAGATCGAGTGATCGGTTTCGGAAATATTCATAAATAATATTTTAACTAAAAATGCCCATAACTCCGAAACCGCTTGGTGGATTTCGCCCATTAACGAACTTGTCCGAGATATTCACGCTGCAAAACTACCCTGCAAATTTCGTTCGAGAGTTATCGTGCTTACGGTCGGACAATTTGAATTTGACCCCGGATTATTCATCAGTGAGTAGAACTGAATCGTTTGAGACCATTTTCAGCAAAGAATTCGAAAAATACAGACATTTTGGCAAAATGCGCGCAAAAAATACGTGGGACAAGTGTGCATTTTTGAAAGGACACACGTGACGTCAGGGCACTCGTTCAATTAATGAACAATATATTTCACTGATTTTTGACACCGTACACTACTGAAGGTATACAGTACGAGCCTGTATAATAAATTCAGTAATTCAAAGACAGTTTTTTTGGTGTAAATATGCTCGTACAGGTCGATTAGTATTTTAAATTGCACTCTTTTTAATGTAAGAAAATGTTATACAGCGTGTCCCAAATTTAAGAAATTAAGTCATCGATATTTTTTTTAAATGGCAATACAAAAAATTTTTTCATTACTATTCTTAGAGAATATATCAAGTTACACATGCGTACCTAATAACAAACTTTCATTTAGTTCGATGATGAAGAAACCTGATATCCACTCAAATATGTTTCTCCGATAAATGCTCAAAATGTTGTCCATTAACAATATTCTAAACGGAAATGAAACTCTTTTTGGACATTTCTAATTACTTCGGCAGAAATTAGTCTACACTCCTGTGTTATTCGTTCTTGTAACTGCTCAAAATTTACCGGTTTGGTCCTAAAAACTTTGTTTTTTCAAATACTCCTACAAGAAATAGTCCATAGGTGTTGAATCTGGAACACTATCCATCGTTGTTTGTTAAGTTATGATTCAGGTATAATAAAGATACTCGTGCCTGTAAAGCAAACTCGATGCCCGTGATTTTAAGGCTCAGTAGTATCATTACCATTTCACCTTTACACTGCTGCTTTTATTCCACTATAAAGGCCTAAATGATAAATCTTCACATTTATTCTTAGTCGATTTATTCTTAGATGCAGTTTTGCAAAGACGAATCGATTGATCCCAATATGCACTCTATGAAACTTATATTTCCGAAGATATTATGAATTTTTGAGATTTCCCTATTTACGCGCATGTTCGAGGTAACAGCGAGCTATCATCATGTAAATAATACAATATTTTGCAATTTATTATAATTTAAATAAAATAAACACTGACGTGAAGACGAGCCATAGGACGCACTTCTGGAAATACTATGATTCCGAGATGATTATCTCTAATTTAAGCTTAACAAACGGGAAGTCAGGTTGTGTGGGTCAAATGATGAACATTCTGTAGATATGAAATGAAAAATCAAAAATATTCCAAATATTTTTATTTGTTTATATTCTATATCAATATATCATAAAAACTCTTTCAAAATATTCAAAAACTGTTTTGAAATACAATATAAATTCGTAAAATCCATTCATTAGCTATCCGAAGCATTGATATATTCCAAAATATCGGAAAAAGATGTAGTGTTGGGGCGAGTAATCGAAAAGTTCCACAAATATTTGATCAATCGAAAAATCTGTACCTAGTTATTTTACTAAATATTCATTAAATCAGCTATGTCACTGTCCTTTGAACATTGTATTTTGGGAAACATAAACCGAATTTAGATTCAATTCCTGAGAATATGGGCAAGCTGACTGAGTAACCTCCAACGTGATCAGGGTTCCTAGACTTCGCTTCTTCCATCACCTTGAGCTCTGAACCAGATGGTCTCCTGAAAAACAAGAGATACAATTGATGAGATGAGATCGTCCCTACCGCGCATTGGAAAATAGGTAATAAAATACGGAAATGTTAATAATTTTCATTCGATGTAAGTAAAATGTTCTCCCAAACGGGAGGAAAGCCCTGTGGCAGGAGCTTAGGCGCTCTTGTTCAATTTTTGACAAACGATATCTCCGAAAGTATTGATATCTCAGAATTGGGAATGATATCAATGGATTCTTATGCTAGAACTGCACCATAAAAGAAATGAAATTCAAATAATAGTTTAATTATCAAGATTAAATGAGCAATCTGCAATTATTTAACCTCGTGGAATGGGTTGTTGCAACTTACACTCGGTGCAAAGTTTTCACAACTCGAAATACCTAAGGAAAGTGTCATCTAAATGTCTAGAGCAAGGCTAGAGACAATCCTAGCAGATTGTCCATCCTAATAGTTGAATAGGTATATGCTGACGAACAAATTATTATAATAGTTCAAAATATATTAATAAAAATGAGTTCAAGCCCTGTGGACAGGAGCTTTCTGGCGCTCTAGTTGAAACAGACAAATTGTATCTCCGAAAGTATTGGTTTCTCAGAGTTGGGAATTATATCAATGTATTCATATGATAGAACTGCATCATAAAGGAAGTTCAATTAAAATGATAGTTTATTTATCAAGATTAAATGAGCAATCATGAGAATGAGAACTGCACAATGGAAGAAATCAAATTAAATCTGGCCAATTTTGCCCAATAACGAACTTAACCGAGATATTCATCTCCCTAACCTACTCTGAAAATTTCAACTACCTAGCTCATTCCGTTCGAGAGTTATATCTATGTCTATGGACGAAAAGCAGTCTCACTACTCTCAGATCTCTTACTTCATGTTCCGTTCCGAAATGTAAGACTTTTCTGAGAAAAACTAAACAACTGAAATTTTTCTCACTTCGCTCACAATTCTTCGATTGATTAGATAATGTCATGTCTCAGGAAAATAATTTGACATTATGACAATTCATACATAGAATAATTATATCTTTGTTTGACAACGTTGAAATACGATTTATTATTGAAAATTTTAAAATCATATCTCCGAAAGTATTAGCTTGTTAGAGTTAAAAATGATATCATTGGATTCTTATGGTAAAATGCTTATTGAAAAAAATTTAATTTTGAATTTGTTTCGTAACAAAAAAAAATTTTTTTTGTTACTCCGAAACTATCTGTCCTATTTTGCCCAATAACGAACTTAGCCGAGATATTTATCTCCCAAACCTACTCTGAAAATTTCAACTGTCTAGCTCATTCCGTTCGAGAGTTATCGTGCCTATGAACGGCCGGCCGGCCGGACAGAATGATTGTCGACCACGGATTCTTGATCAGTGAGTCGAACCAAATCGCTTAAGACCATTTTCATCGAAAAATTCGAAAATTACAGACATTTGGGCAAATTGATAAGCACTCAGTTCCGAGGAACTAGAGCGCCAAAAAGGAATCCTCTTTTCATAATTTAATAGTTCACGCCACTAATATATTCATTCTGTATTATGAACCTTAACTCAAGATAGATTATTTGATACACAAATGTAGATCAATATTTCAGCATTTATTTGCTAGCACATTATGGAAATACTGTATATAGGAACATGTCTCACTACTGAAGGAAGTAAAAGGTAATATTAACCTCGGTGGTCAACGGACAGTAATTTCTTTTGATGATTCCATTATGTTGTTCTTTCCTATTGCCTTCATAAACTGCATCATTAAAATGCTCTAATTCAAAATCTTCTGAAACATCATCCCCACATAAATTATTCAATATGCAACAAGTCAATATTATTTTTGGTATCAAAACAGTCTTGTATATATTCACAAATTCAGGATGCGGAACCTTGTTTCCAACACAAACTATTTTACTTATCAATTTCCCCAAATGTCTGTAATTTTCGATAACTCTCGAACTGAATGAGCTAGAGGGTTGAAATTTTCAGAATAGGTTTGGAGATAAATATCTCGGTTAAGTTCGTTATTGGGCGAAATCGGCCTAGTAGTTTCGGAGAAACGAAAAAAAATTTTTTTTACATTGCAAATTTCAAATTCAATATTTATAACAAGAATCCATTGATATCATTCTAAAAAACTAATACTTTCGGAGATATGATTTTTCAATAATTATTCATAGTTCTATGAATTCATAGAATACTCTAATTATAATTTTCTGATGTATGTAAATCCAAGATGAGGTGAGTCATAGACCTACGTTTTGAATTTAACTAGGAAAATTCACGCACAGAAGCCGAATCGAAAAAATGTGAGTTGTTGTTCGAAAAATGTAACGAACTGAATTTAAGACAACTCTACATTTCGGAATGCTTAATAAATCAGATCAATAGTAGTAAGAATCTCATTGAACTTAATTATTCCACGAGACATCGATATGAACAAAATTATCGTGTGCCACATATTTTCAAAAGCCATTTACAGCGTGGTTATCGATATCTTGGTTCAAAGTTCTATAATATGCTGCCCCCTACATTGAGAAATATGAACACAAAAAACAAAAATTGTAAGAATAGCATAGCACAGTATGTTAAACAAAATTTCAACAAATTTTTGAGTGCTATGTGAATGCTATGCTGGTTTTCTCCTTCCTGGGTTCTTATGCGAGCAAGCCATATGGTTTTTGTAAATACTGAGTTGGTTCTAGTGCAGTAGGGATTATTATTCAATAACTGAGAGATACCGTGTAGCATACAAGCTCCCAGCTTAGGTTACACGGAATCTCAAAATCAAATGAATGTATTATGGTTCTATGTTACTTCCGAATAAATTATTAAGGTTGTCAAATATCTCACTTCCGCTTTTTTGCTCTTTATTCAATGCTTTATAAAAAGTGTTACAGTGATCGGATTTAGTTCAAATATGCGCCGTTTTGTTCGATAATCTGTTTCCATCTAGACGGCAACTTCATAATACCTCCCTCGTAGAAGCCCCCCTCCTTATTTGCAAAGAACTCGGACAGCCACTTTTCACAATCCTCTTTTGAGTTCAACTTTACACCACCAAGGGCGTTCGCCATGGACAGGAACAGGTGGTAATCACTTGGCGCTATGTCCGGGCTATATGGTGGATGCGATAAAACCTCCCACCCGAGCTCTCGTAGCTTCTGACGAGTCATCAACGAAGTGTGTGGTCTGGCGTTGTCCTGGTGGAACACTACACCCTTCCTGTTGGCCAATTCTGGACGCTTCTGGTCGATCGCCTGCTTCAAGCGGTCCAGTTGTTCGCAGTAGATGGTAGAATTAAGCGTCTGGCCATATGGGAGCAGATCATAGTGGATGATTCCCTTCCAATCCCACCAAACACACAGCAAAACCTTCCTGGCCGTCAATCCCGGCTTGGCCATTGTTTGGGACGATTCACCTGCCTTCGACCACGACCGTTTTCGCTTGATATTGTCGTATGTGATCCATTTTTCGTCGCCAGTCACCATCCGCTTCAAGAATGGGTCGAGTTCGTTCCGTTTCAGCAGCATATCGCAGGCGTTGATTCGGTGCAGAAGGTTTTTTTGCGTCAAATCATGCGGCACCCAAACATCAAGCTTTTTTTGTATCCAGCCTTCTGCAGATGGTTTAAAATGGTTTGGTGACTAACTCCCATCTCCTGGGCGATGTCACGAGATGCCACATGCCGGTCTAACTCGATGTATTCCATGATTTGATCGGTATTTGTCGTCACAGGTCTTCCGCCGGCTGGCTTATCCATGGTGTCGTTTTCACCGGCTCTGAATCGTCGAAACCATTCCTCCGCGGTTTGAAATGATAGAGTACCATCCCCCAAAACACCATTAATCTCACGGAACGTTTCTCTAGCGGATTTGCCTTTAACGAAGGAAAACTTTGAAATAGCGCGAATTTCGGCGTTAGTGAACTACATGTTTACACGCCTATAACTGTTGAACGCAATATCCAAACTAATCATGCATAGCGTCGGTTTGTTATGTTATTTCAAATTATGTATAGTATTGCCAGTTACGAGCTCTGTAGCGCTTTGTACATAGCCGCGAAATTCAAAAGACAATAAGGCGGAAGGGAGATATTTGGCAACCTATTATTATTATTATTATTACATCAGAAAAAGGTCAAACAAATTTATTCGAGAATTCATAAGAATATCGTAACTATTTACGAAATTAGTATCCCACAATCTAAAATTTTGTATGAAACGAATAATGCCGAACATGGACATTTGATATCTCTCCTAGTTTCGTAGCTACAGGGTAGAAGTGGAAGTTTTGGCGCTCTCGTTCCTCGGAACACAGTGCTTTTGGTTGGACTCACTGATCAAGAATCCGTGGTCAAAATCGATTCTGTCCGGCCGTCCGTTAACACGATAACTCTCGAAATGAATGAGCTAGACAGTAAGTATGAGTAAGTTTGAGAGATGAATATCTCGGTTAGATTCATTATTGGTTTCGGAGTTACGAGAACATTTTTTTTTACATTACAAATTTAAAACTAAATTCTTTTTTAGGATGCAGTTTCATCATAAGAATCCACTGATATCATTCTCAGCTCTGACAAACTAATACTTTGGCATATTTAATTTTTTAAAGTTTTAAAAATTCATCGTTTTTTGAATTTAATTATTTTCATGATGCAGTTCTATCATAAGAATCCATTGATATCATTCCCAACTCTGAGAAACTAATACTTTCGGAGATATGATTCGTCAAAGTCCGAACAAGACCGCCAAAGCTTCTGTCCACAGGGCTTTCCCACATTTTATTGTTTCATTTTGACAAATATTAGGGGTGCCCAAAAATGATGTCGATTCACGAGAGGGTGGTGTCGGAATAGTATATTCTAAAACAAGTTGCAGAATGGGCTGATATTCAAACACGAATGCGAATTTCGAAAACGAGCGAAGAAGGAGCGAGTTTTCGTACGCATGAGTGTTGGAATTGCCTTCTGCAACGAGTATTAGACGATATTTTCTCTATTTCAGGCAAGTTTTGAAATACTGTTGAAATTTAATGAAAAATTAGGATTATACATCCTAGTGACTTTTGTATTGTATCTTGGCAGTTGGTGTGACTGTTACGAGAGTTGACAGATCACGGAATTTGAATTGTACGTAGAGCATGGAGTGGAGATCAGATTTAACAGTTTCCTAATATCATGAATGATTCAAAATTAGCAAGAAGGAAATCTCTAGTACCTTATTTTTTTATGAAAATAAAACCTTTCTTCTCAACAATTATTTCACCTTATACAGATTATCTTATATTGACAATAATTGACGTGCGTTGAAATTTGATAGGATCGAATGTCAGTGCTGACTACCACAAAACGAAAAATATAACTAGAAACAATGCGGGAATGAGTTCAGTCGAGCACTGTTTTTAGTGCTGGAATGAACTCATTACGATACTGAAATAGAGAAAGAATATTTTCTTTGCGCGATTCCAAAGATTTAATACTCGGTAAAATAACAAACCAAAACACATAATTTCGTTTCGCCACTCCACAACCCGGAAATATCCGTGAAAGAATATTCATTCGGCTGAAAGGGAAGCAAAAACTTGAGACATTCCATCAGACGGTCTGAGCCACGGAGGAAGAAGACAAATTTGCATGAGAAAAACCAATTTGAATTTTGGAGTGCCACATCATGTTTACGCGTTCGTGAGCAGTAATGGCCCAAAAAGATCGATGAGACGTTATCTTAGTACATTTTAATCGTCGCCGGCCCGGAGAGAATCATGTCGTTTGAATAATGTATTTCATTTTCCTTCGAGAGGTCTCTTGAAGGTTAATGTCATTCGGCGGTTGTTGCGCGACGGCATAAACAACACGCCCGCGTTCGTGGAGTTTGCAGGGCTTTTTGTGAGTACCACAAAATAAATTCTAAACCACCCCGTTGGCGTCCGGTGCTTGAGAGTGTACGTTCATTAAACGATGTCACTTTTTGCGCGTTATCATTTTGCCCAAATGTCACTGATGAATTCGAGCTCAAATTTGATTCTATCCGGCTGGCCGTTGCCACGATAACTTGAGAACGGAAAGATATAGCGACTTGAAATTTTCAGGAGAGGTGGCGCGTCCCAATACGACGGTCATGTTCGTTAATGGGCATAATCGGTCCAACGGTTCCCGAGTAATAATTTTGTTTTCAACCATTACTAATCTGATCGAATTGAAACTTGGTAGTAGTTGTAGAATACAACGAGTAGTTGTAGAATACAAACCTGAGGACGCTTATGAAATTTTGTGAGAATCGTATGGCTAGAAAATTTAAAAAAATATTACTTATGTCACGATAACCTGAGAACGGAAAGAGAAAGCGATATGAAATTTTCAGGTTAGGTTGTGCCTCTGAATGCGACATTCGAGTTTGTTTATAGGCATAATCAGTCGAACGGTTTCAGAGTTATACCCATCTGAAATTTGGTTGTTAGTTCCTCAATAACTCGAAAAATTCGAAACCGATACAATTCAAACATGGTTATTAGTTGTAGAATGCCAACGCGAACATTCTTTAAAATTTCGTGAGGATCGTATCGCTAGAAAATTTTTAAAAAATCATTGAAAACAATTCTATATATCAGAAACTATTCATCCGACATGGCTGAAATTTTGCGAGAGCCTTCAGAACCTAACTCTTCTACCAAGTTCAAGTTTGAACACGATCGGATTTATATTGTTGGAGATCCGAGCAGCCGCGTGTGAGTTCAGTAGTTGGATGGGTGACCATTGCCTCGATAACTTTCGAACGAGAGGAGATAGGGACTTGCAATTTTCAGGGTATGTTGTGCAACCGAATGGGAGGGTTTAGTTCGTTTTAGAATATAATCGATCTAACGGTTTCGGAGTTATATCCACCTGGAATATTATTTCCTCGATAACTCAAAAAACAAAAAAATAGACTCGATAGAATCGATGCTTGGTAACTAGTTGTAGAATATCGACATGAAGACGTTTGTAAAATTTTGCGAGGACCGTACCACTAGAAAATTTAAAAAAATTAAATTAATAAAAATAATTAATTTGAGAAGATATTATGCGGATTCAACAATTCCAAAGACCTGGCGAATGTTGAAGAAAACGTTTCCTCTGTTAGGTACTGGAAATATTTCACGTATATAAACTGGTTGGAAGATTGAGTTATGCTATTTTCTTGTACGTAAATCGAGAATCAAGTGTTGAAATTTTAATGAAAAATAATGGAGAGAGTAGGCCGTTACTTTGTGATAGTTCATTTGGAAAAAAATATAAGTACCTGAATAACCCGGCAGGAAAACTTCTAAACGAACGGACGTATCTATGGAATTCCACACTTTTCAAAATACTCAAGAAATAAGACCACAAAAAACATTTAAATACCTTATTGCATAACTTGAAATACACCAATTCCAAAATGTAGTAGTAATAAGACAACCGAGTCATTCTTATACCTTAATAAAATATTAATGATAGGAAACCAAGAAATTGCATTCGAGAGTTCAACATGTCCTGAGACAGAATGAAGTTTTCCTATTGCAGAATTCAGAATTCAGAGACTGCTTTCCGCATTTTTAATTTCAAAGCGCAGAGTTCTTCATCATTCGAAGATAATGGTGTGTGATAATATCTTGTCTAAGATGGAACATTATGTTGCGAGTAGAAATTGGCAACGTATTTGACGATATTTCAGGATTGTCAACCTGCCTCAGTTTTAGTTACAACAAGCACTGAAGTGAAGTCAGAAGCTTTTGCGCGTATGTTCTATTGTCCATTCTTCTGTATTGGACACCCTTAATCGAATTTACCATGGTAAATTATGTTGTCCATTCTCCTGTATTGGACACACTTAATTCGAATTTACCATAGTAAATTCGAATTAAGTGTCCAATACAGGAGAATGGACAACATAATTTACCATGGTAAATTCGATTAAGGGTGTCCAATACAGAAGAATGGACAATAGAACATACGCGCAAAAGCTTCTGACTTCACGTCAGTGCTTGAACCAATTTTTTTTTCGTGATTTTTTGAAATTTTCTAGGGGTACGGTTCTTAAAATTTTTTTTTTCGTCATTTTTTTCAAATTTTCTAGGGGTACGGTACTTACAAAATTTTAAACACGTCTTTATGTTGATTTTCTACTACTAGTTACCAAACTTCAATTCGATCGAATATTTATTTTTTGAGTAATCGAGGAAATAATATTCCAGGTGGGTATAACTCGGAAACCGTTAGACCGATTATGCCCAAAATCGAACTCATCTCTCCCTTTCGGATACGAAACCTACCCTGAAAATTGCAAGTCCCTATCTCCTTTCGTTCGAAAGTTATCGAGGCAACGGTCACCCATCTACTGAACTCACACAAGAATGCTCGAATCTCCAACAATATTTAACCTATCGTATTAAAACTTGAAAATTGGCAGTACAGTTAGGTTATGAAGGCTCTCGCAAAATTTCAGCAATTTCAAACGATCAGTTACTGATATATAGAATTATTTTTTTTTATTTTCAATGATTTATTAAAAGTTTTCTACAAACGCTATCCTCACCAAATTTTGCAAACATTTCCGCGTTGGCATTCTACAACTAATAACAGTGTTTGAATTCAATCGGTTCAGTATTTTTCGAGTTAATGAGGAACAAAAAACCACAAAATTTCAGAAAATTTTAGATGGCTATAACTCTAAAACCGTTTGGCCGATTAGGCTCATAATCAAACTGAAATGTCGCGTTCTGGTGCACATCCTAACCTGAAAACTTGAAGCCGCTATCTCTTTCCGTTCTCAAGTTATCGTGACAACAAAAATATTTTTTAATAATTTTTTAATAATTTTCTAGCCATACAATTTGCACAAAATTTCACAAACGTGCTCAAGTTCATATTCTACAACTACTCACCAAGTTTCAATTCGATCGGATTTATATTGGTTGAAAACAAAATTATTACTTGGAAACCGCTAGACCGATTATGCCCATTAACGAACTTGTCCGTCGTATTGGGATGCGCCACCTACCCTGAAAATTTCAAGTCGCTTGCTCTTTTCGTTCTCAAGTTATCGTGGCAACGGCCGGACGGCCGGCCGGACAGAATCAAATTTGACCTCGAATTCTTCATTGGGGAGTCGAACTTAATCGTTTGAGACCATTTTTTTCAAAAAATTCGAAAGTTACAGACATTTGGGCAAAACTATAACGCGATGTTCCACAGAACATACGCGCAAAAACGTGATAGACCTAAATCATGCCGGGGGAATTTATAAAAGTGAATGGAGTATAGGTACTCGTTGCCCGGATATCTACATATAAGTATAGGTAGTTACAGTCATTTGGGCAAAATGATAGAACGCTGTTTTCTAGAACATGCACACAAAAAGTTCGAGCTTTGGCATACTATAGATGGTGCAAAAAATAGTAGTTGCACGATCGTAGAGAAAAAAATTGGTTCAAGCACTGACGTGAAGTCAGGAGCTTTTACGCGCATGTTCTATTATCTACTCACCTCTATTGGATACTCTTAATCGAATTTAGCATCAATATGGCTGGTTTTCCTGTCACGCTGACGGTCGGCGCTGATGGGTCAATATGTATGTAGCTATAGGTAGCGTTTTCGAGTCACGCGGTGCTGACGGCCGTCAGCGCTGAGCTATATACGCGCACGTACGCGCCAGCGCGTCGGCGCCGCTGACTAGCTGGCGCCGACAAGCCTCCACATTCAGTGAGCCAGAGACAATAGCATCCTTCTATTTCTCAATGTGATCAGCGTAATGCTAAAAGGATACGAGCTGACCGATCAGCGCTGACCGTCAGCGCCGACCGTCAGCGTGACAGGAAAACCAGCCTATACTATACCGTTTTCTCGGCTTTTATAATATATGAATACATATCATACCATTTTAATGACAGACTTAGTAATGAGGGAATCGTCTATGATCACAGAATTTTTAATTCTGACATATCGTCGGCGACACCGCAAAACCAAGTGACTGCAAAAACCAACATTTTCAGAAGGCACTAAAAACATTATAATTTTGGATTGATGAATTAGTTTAAATTCAAAATAGTTACAAACCACTTGATATTGATTATCTCAGTGTCTGTTTACTCTTTGAAAGGAATTTGCATACCTGTCCTTACAAATACAATTAAATAATTACCGCCGAAATCTCATTTTTGAATTTTCATCAGTTACTTGGTTTTGCGGTGTCGCCGACGATATGTACCTATTCTGTTGAAATTGAAATTGGTTGAATATCTAATAATATACGAAAAAACTTACACCTCAAGTAAGTTCAGGATACGATATTCACGGAATTCCGTGCAAATTGGTGGTTCGGCATTCTACAAATGATTACCGAGTTCTAATTGGATCAGATTTGCATATTTTGAGCAGAGCTGAGCCGAAGCATTGTGCTTAGTGCTTGTGAATGTGCTTGAAGCCTTTTTGTGCTCCCGAGTACTGTGCTCCCGAGCACTTTTTAAAGACAGTACTTAGTGCTTAGTAATTCAAGCACTTCATGAAAAGGCTTAGTGCTTAGTAATCCCTTAAGTGCTCCCGAGCACTTCCGACGATTACTAAGCACTAAGCCTTTCGAAAATCTTGTCGTAACACGAATAGACGCTGACGCGCTGCGGTAGGAGGAGTTAATCAATACCAGATTTATTCGATATATGCATTTACATTTCTATCTTATTTACAAAGCTAAATTGCTTATGATACAATCACAATAGAAAATAATGCTACCCGATTTCTGAAGATTACATTTTTGATATTTTGAGAAAAAACTGACTTCATGTTGATCAATTCGAATTCAATTATCTATTAATGAAAAAATGCCCCAAAGAGCACTGAATTCACGTCAGTGATTTTTTTTTTATTATAAAGGGAAAGAAAATTCTTGGCCTAAGTTTCATAATATAATACTATGTTGTTGTCATATATGTTCCGGGTTTTGTCCCATATTTAAATAGGGAAATATATTTTACATGTACAGAAAAAAACTGAGATGCTTATGGAATTCATATTTCCATTCATTGTTCATTGTTCATAGTAAAGACCTTTTCAATATGTGTGAGAATAGAACGAGTTTTAAGATCATTAGTTTTATAGAAATTTGTTTCGCTGCACTCTATTTCTTATCCTTGAATGATGCATATGAGCAATGCAACTTTGCTAGTTTACATGTTCCTCCAATTTGATACAATTTTATTTAACAATTTGCAGAGAATATCCTCATTTCCACCTAAAAGTGCTTAGTGCTTAGTGCTCGAAAAACCGAATTACTTTTATAAAGTCCTTAGTAATCGCAAGCCTTCTGTGAAAATGCGGTGCTTTGTACTCGAGGCTCGGGATCATTTTTATTGAGTGCTTAGTGCTTAGGGCTCGAAGCACTTTTCTTCAGTGCTCGGCACAGCTCTGATTTTGAGTTATAGAGGAAAAAACAACAAAATTTCAGATGTGTATAACTCCAAAAGCATATGGCCGATTATACCAATTAACGAACTTAAATGTCACCCTGAAAATTGCAAGTCGCTATCTCTTTCCGTTCTCAAGTTATCGTGAGATACATAATATTTTTTCATATATTTTTTTTATTTTCTAGTGGGACCTCACTAAATTGTACACACCTATTTATGTTAATATTCTACAACTAGATACCAAGTTTCGATTCGATCGGGTATGTTTTTTTTGAGTTATCAAGAAAATAATATTCCAGATGGGTATATCTCCGAATCCTTTGGGACGATTATGCCCATAAACGAACATAGCTCTGCCTGTTACTGTAACTCATCCGGCTACTGAACTCACCCAAGGCTGCTCGGATCTCCAACAATATAGATCCAATCATGTTCAAAACTCAGCTGCAGAGTTAGGTTTCGAAGCCTCTAGAAAAATTTCAACGATGTCGAACGAATACTTTCTGGTATATGGAATTGTTTTCAATGATTTTCTAGTAATACGATTCTCACGAAATTTTGCATGAATTTGCGCGTCGGCATTCTACAACTAAATACCATGTTTGAATTGGATCGGATTCGTATTATTGCGGAAATAACAAACAAATTTCAGATGGTTATAACTCCAAAACCGTTTGACCGATTACGCCTATTAACAAACTCAAATGTCGCATTCGGATACGCAACCAACCCTAAAAATTTCAAGTCGCTATCTCTTTCTGTTCTCACGTTATCGTGAGGACTCTAATATTTTTTAATACATTTTTTGGCTCTAGTTCATACAAATTTTAAATTCAATTTTTTTAAAATGCAGTTTCATCATAAGAATCCATTGATGTCATTCTCAACTGTAACAAACTAATACTTTCGGAGATATGATTTTTCAAAATTTCAATAATTATTCTCAATTCTATATGATTTCATAGAATACTCTAATTATAATTTAATGATGTATGTAAATCCAACATGAGATGAGTCATCGACCTACGTATTGAATTTAATTCTTGAGAATTGACGCACAGAAGCCAAATTGAAAAGTGGAAAAGCCCTGAGGACAGGAGCTTTGGCGTTCTTGTTCAAACTTTGACAAATCATAACTCCGAAATTATTGATTTCTCCGAGTTGGGAATGATATCAATGGATTCTTATTTAATTCATTTTATTTTATGATGCAGTTCTATCATTCCCAACTCTGAGAAACCAATACTTTCGGAGATATAATTTGTCAAAGTTTGTACAAGAGCGCCAAAGCTCAGGTCCTCCACATTATGGCATAAACATTTTACTTATGACGTCATTAATTTTTACAGAGTGACGTCATCATTTTTAATTTTCTAGTGATACGATTCTCACAAAATTTCACAAATGACTTTGTGTTAGTATTCTCCTTGGGCCGATTATACCCATTAAAGAACTTGTCCGTTGTATGTGGATGCGCCACCTATCCTGAAAATTCCAAGTCGCTATCTCTTTCCGGTCTCAAGCTATCATGCCAATGGTCGGCCGGGCAGAATCAAATTTGACCTTGAATTCTTCTTCAGCGAGTTGAACCTAATCGTTTGAGACCATTTTCGGAAAAAAATTCAAAAATTACAGACATTTGGGCAAAATGATAGCACGTTGTTCCCTAGAAATTATTGGAAAAAGTTCCGTATTTCAGAAACTTTCCGTCCGATATCGCTGAAGTTTTACGAGAGCCTTCAAAATCTGATTTGAACAGGATAGGATCTATATTGCTGGAGATTTTGAAAAAATATTGAAAGATGAGCAGTCTTGGGTGAGTTCAGTAGCTGGATGGGTGACCGTTGTCACGATAACTTTCGAACGGAAAGAGATAGCGACATGCAATTTCAAGTGTAGTTTGCGAAGTCAAATGCGACAATAAAGTTCATTAATGGGCATAATCGGCCAAACGGTTTCGGAGTTATACCCATCTGAAATTTTGTCGTTATTTCCTCAAAACCGACGTGAAGCCAGGAGGTTTTGCGCGCATGTTCTATTCTCTATTCACCTCTATTGGTCACTCTTTGTCAAATTTTTTATGGATATAGATCGCTTTCTCAGCTTTTAGTCCGCTCAATTTAGACATTCGAAGGTACATAAATTACCAACAAGCTGAAAATGATAAAAATTGTTCAGAACATAATTATAAACAATACCTGAAACCTGAAATTCCCCATCAAGGAAAAAATTTTATACAAGGTCAAAGGTCAAAAAAATGAGTTTTTCGCGTTTTTCAGTAAAACGGTAAGTTTTATCATAAAAGTACCCCAGACAAAAATTGAAGATTATAAAATTATCTATAAAAAATGGATCAATATTTTTTCCTACGAGCCACTGTTTCTGAGATATATCGATTCAAAAAGTTATAAAAGTTGTTATCGTCATAATATGTACACGTTTCCACGCCACCTATGAGGTAGTGTACTTAAGGCGTTTTTTTTAATGTGGTTTCCCCATTAGGCCTACTCCACGGGTCAGTTGTGATCCTAATTAATGTGAAACTATTGCAAACTATTGGAAATTTTCAAAGATTGGAAAAGATAAAAGCGGTGTAAATTAAAAAAAAGTGATGAAGTTCATTCGCCTGATTCGTATTTTTCAAATTCTTGTTCTTCTTCTTGATCTTCTTCTTGTTCTTGTTCTTCTTCTCCTGCTTCTTCTTCATCTTCACTTTGGAGGCAAGTAAATTGCGTAAATATCGATGTATCGCATGACACTTCGTCGGAATCAAACGAATCCTCCACCGTTTGTAGTTGAACATTAGAGCACGACCAGCCTTGACAATTTGTGCATGCTAGAGAACAAAACAGTCCAACTTTTTTGCAACTACATTTAGCACTGCACCACTTTTTGCAGTTGCAAAAATTTGTGTTCTGAAGTTTTTCCGGCGCAGGTGTGAGTAAAGTTTGAACTGGCTAAATTGTTGACCAACTTCCAACCCCATTGTGTAGGGTCTAGCTGATAACCAAGCCACACTTGTGGCCACAACACGACGAAGTGTCATGCGATACATCGATATTGACGCAATTTACTTGCCTCCAAAGTGAAGATGATGAAGAAGCAGGAGAAAAAGAACAGGAACAAGAAGAAGAACAAGAATTTGAAAATTACGAATCAGGCGAATGAACTTCATCAATTTATTTTAATTTGCACCGCTTTTATCTTTTCCAATCTTTGAAAATTTCCAATAGTTTGCAATAGTTTCACATTAAATAGGATCACAACTGACCCGTGGAGTAGACCTAATGGGGAAACCACATCACAAAAAACGCGCTAAGTACACTACCTCATAGGTGGCGTGGAAACGTGTACATATTATGACGATAACTACTTTTATAACTATTTGAATCGGTATATCTCAGAAACAGTGGCTCGTAGGAAAAAAACTATTGATACATTTTTTATAGATAATTTTATAATCTACAATTTTTGTCTGAGGTACCTTTATGATAAAACTTACCGTTTTGCTGAAAATCGTGAAAAACTCATTTCTTTGACCTTGACCTCGAATAAAATTTTTTCCTTACACGGGAATGACGGGGAACCTTCAGGTATTGTTTATAATTATGTTTTGAACAATTTTACTCATTTTCAGCTTGTTGGGAATTTATGTACCTTCACTCTCATTTTTTGGTCTAAATTGACCGTACTATTTTATAAGATATTAATACATTTCGTACCATTTCACTGACAGTCTTGAGTCATGAGAGACTCGTCTAAGATCACAGAATTTCTGAATCTGATATAATTATGTATTGTATTGAAATTGAAATTCGTTAAAAATCTAATAATATACGAAAAAAACGTAATTTAGGGACACGATATTCACAAAATTCCGCAAAAATTAGAGTGTCGGCATTCTACAAGTAATTACCGAGTTTTAATTGGATCGGATTTGTATATTTTGAGTTATAGATTATAACTATTAACGAACTTAAATGTCGCATTCGGATGCGCAACCTAACGTGAAAATTTCAAATCGCTACCTATTTCCGTTCTCATGTTATCGTGAGATAATACTTAATTTTTTTTCATAATTTTTTGAAAATCAAGAGGCACAACACTCTCAATGCTGCTCGGTTCTCCAAAAATATAGAGCCGATCGTGTTCAAACTGAGAACTTGGCAGTAGAGTTAGGTTTTAAAGGCCCTCGCAAAATATCAGCGATGTCGGACGAATAGTTTCTAATATATAGAATTTTTTTCAATGATTTTTTAAAAGAAATTCAGCGATGTCGGGCGAATGGTTTCTTCTGATGTCGGGCGAATGGTATATAGAATTTTTTTCATTGATTTTCAATGATTTTTCACAAAAATTTCAGTGAAACGATCCTCACGAAATTTTGCAAGAATTTTTGCGTCGGTATTCTGCAACTAATAACCATGATTGAATTGGATCGGATTCGTATTTTTCGAGATATTGAGGAAATAACAACCAAATTTCAGATGGTTATAACTCCAAAATCGTTTGGCCAATTATGCCTATTAACAAATTCAAATGTCGCATTCACATGCTAACTAACCTAACCTAAAAATGTCAAGTCGCTATCCATTTCCATTCCCAAGTTATCGTGGCAACGGCCGGACGAACAGATTAAAATTTGACCTCGAATTCATCATCAGGGAGACGAACCTAATTGTTTGAGACCATTTTCAGCAAAAAATTCAAAAATTACATAAATTTGGGAAAAATGATATCCCGTAAAACGTGTTCACTTGGTAGGAATTAATTTAAAAATTTTCACATGTTTTCAAATTTAAAGAATTAATATCTCGAGAATTGATCCAAATGGCGTTAGATGTGCATTACTGAATTCATATTTTTATGATCTATCCATGGCAACGAAGAAACAGGGCCTTGCACATTAAAAAAAATTGTTCAAGCACTGACGTGAATCGTATTTTTTTTTAAATTGTCTAGTGGTACGTTCCTCACAAACTTTGACACACGTCTTTATGTCGATATTCTACAACTAATTACCAAGCTTCAATTCGATCGAGTCTATATTTTTTGAGTTATCGAGAAAATCTCCTTTCGTTCGAAAGTTATCGAGGCAACGGTCAGCCATCCAGCTACTGAACTTACACAAGGCTGCTCGGATCTCCGACAATCTAGATCCGATGGTGTTCAAACTTGAAACTTGGCAGTAGAGTTAGGTTCTGAAGTTTTTTCAATGATTTTCAATGATTTTTTTAAAAATGTCTAGTCATACGATCCTCACGAAATTTCGCGAGGATATTTGCGTCGGTATTTTGCAGTCTAATAACCATGTTTTAATTGGATCGGTTTCGTATTTTTCGAGTTATTGAGGAAATAATAACCGAATTTCAGATGGATCTAACTCCGAAACCGTTGGGCCGATGTCCATTAACGAACTTGTCCGTCGTATTGGGACGCGCCACCTACCCTGAGAATTTCAAGTCGCTATCTCTTTTCGTTCTCATGTTATCGTGGCAACGGCCGGACGAACCAACGGCCGGCCGGACATAATCAAATTTGACCTCCAATTCTTCATCGGGGAGTCGAACCCAATCGTTCGAGACCATTCTCGGCAAAAAATCCGAAAATTACAGACATTTGCGCAAAATGATAACGCGATGTTCCCCAGAATATACGCGCAAAAAATAATTATCGATAACGTCATTGCTTGGTAACAGGAAATGCTAGAAAAATAAGAATTACGGGAAACTGTTCCTTGAAAATAAATTATTCTGACCTATCAAACAATTTTTCGCTATTCCCGAAAGGGGAGAAAATAAATCCACTATTCCATTCTTTTGACGCTCTCGGTATAGATATTTTGATATATCGACCGATAAATTAGGGTCACCAATTATATCATCCAATTTCGTGCGACAGGAAAAAACGTGATAACCGTCGAATACATGGGATAAATTCCGACAGTTACGTTACGTAGTAATTCGTTAGTGGGAAAATTATCAATCATCCCTGTTTGCTCTGGATCCGATGGTCGAAAAAAGTTTGATGAGATAAAATAGAATTGACGGCCTGTTTCGGCAAACACCACCGGAGAGTTGGGGTGAGGTGAGAGATGCAATTGATATCGAAAATAGAAGAGAGGAAAATTATTGAGATCACGTAACACATTATTTATAAAATAACTACAATTACGCATTTACAGAGATAGGTATACTCCATTCACTTTTATAAAGTCTCCCGGTTGGTCATGATTTAGGTCTGTCACGTTTTTGCGCGTATGTTCTGGGGAACATCGCGTTATAGTTTTGCCCAAATATCTGTAACTTTCGAATTTTTTGACGAAAATGGTCTCAAACGATTTAGTTCGACTTCCCAATGAAGAATTCGAGGTCAAATTTGATTCTGACCGGCCGGCCGTCCGGCCGTTGCCACGATAACTTGAGAACGAAAAGAGCTAGCGACTTGAAATTTTCAGGGTGGGTGGCGCATCCCAATACGACGGACAAGTTCGTTAATGAGCATAATCGGCCCAGTGGTTTCCGAGTAATAATTTTGTTTTCAACCAATATAAATCCGATCGAATTGAAACTTGGTGAGTAGTTGTAGAATATGAACCTAAGCACGTTTGTGAAATTTTGTGCGAATCGTATGGCTAGAAAATTTAAAAAAAATTATTAAAAAATATTTTTGTTGTCACGATAACTTGAGAACGGAAAGAGATAGCGGCTTGAAGTTTTCAGGTTAGGATGTGCACAAGAACACGACATTTCAGTTTGTTTATGAGCATAATCAGCTAAACGGTTTTAGAGTTATAGCCATCTGAAATTTGGTTGTTTTTTGTTACTCATTAACTCGAAAAATACTAAACCGATTGAATTCAAACATGGTAATTAGTTGTAGAATGCCAACGCAAAAATTCTTGCAAAATTTCGTGAGGATAGTATTTGTAAAAAATTTAAAAAAAATCATTGAAAATTGAAAAAAAAAATTCTATATATCAGTAACTTTTCGTTTGAAATTGCTGTCATTTTGCAAGAGCTTTCATAACCTAACTCTACTGCCAAGTTTCAAGTTTTAACACGATCGGTTGAATATTGGTGGAGATTCGAGCATTCTTGTGTGAGTTCAGTAGATGGGTGACCGTTGCCTCGATAACTTTCGAACGAAAGGAGACAGGGACTTGCAATTTTCAGCGTAGGTTGCGTATCCGAAAGGGAGAGTTGAGTTCGTTTTTGGGCATAATCGGTCAAACGGTTTCCGAGTTATACCCACCTGGAATATTATTTCCTTGATAACTCAAACAATAAATATTCGATTGAATTGAAGCTTGGTAACTAGTAGTAGAAAATCATCATAAAGACGTGTTTAAAATTTTGTAAGGACCGTACCCCTAGAAAATTCGAAAAAAATTACGAAAAAAAAATTTTTAAGAACCGTACCCCTAGAAAATTTCAAAAAAATCACGAAAAAAAAAATTGGTTCAATTTACCATGGTAAATTCGAATTAAGTGTCCAATACGGGAGAATGGACAACATAATTTACCATGGTAAATTCGATTAAGGGTGTCCAATACAGAAGAATGGACAATAGAACATACGCGCAAAAGCTTCTGACTTCACGTCAGTGCTTGAACCAATTTTTTTGTTACTAAAGCAGAGGCAGGTTGTCACTGCTGAAATATCGTCAAAGTCAAAACATTTCGCCGAGACGTTGCCAATTTCTACTATCAACATAATCATAACATAATCTTCAATCTAAAGCCTAGTCCACACTAGTAGACATGTTGCGCGATTTTGGTCTCGAGACGTGTCTCAGGTTGTCTACGTAGACAGGTCTATAGACCGATCTCCGTCTACGGGCTTGTTGCGAGACCAAAAATCGCAGGTCTAAGGTCTCCCGATTGGAATGGGAGACTTAATGCAACGTTAGACATATTGCCCAACATTTTGACAGTGTGGACGTACTCAGCGTCTAGAAACGAGATCTCTTCACTCTGTTTCCAGCTACCGAGTGGTGTGGTTCGGCTGTTTATTCAGTTTTTCAAAAGCGTTTGACTGCCAGTCGAAGAGAAGCTGGGATGGTTTCCCTAAACTTTGTACCTTGTTTCATTATTATTCTTCCAACCATCAGAAGCAAGTCTTCAAAATCAGTAGTCGTCAGCCGGGTAAAATTCCGAAAACCCATGGCGTCTTCCAATCTTAATTTACTTAATAGAGCATTATCGAATCTAGGCCCTTCTGAAAGTACTTCGCGCGTCCACCAACGTTTACGTTATCGTGTTCTTTCACTTATAATTACCACTAATCAGGAACTCACTCCACACAAAACAAAGTCCTCCATGGCGGACTGTGAACATGAGACTGAAATATTTACATTGTAGTGTGGACACTAGACAAGACAATGAACGGTGTCTCTAGACAGTCTATAGACCGTGTCTCGAAACCGTCTCTAGACGGTCTATAGACAAATCGCGCAACATGGTCTACTGGTGTGGACTAGGCTTTAGACAAGATATTATCACAGACCATTATCTTCGAATATAATAAAAAACTCTTCGCTTTGAAATTGAAAATGCCAAAAGTAGTTTTGAAGAAGCAGAGACAAGTACTAGACAGAACCGAAATCTGCAATAGGAAAACTTCATTCTGACATGTTGAACTCTCGAATGAAACTACTTAGCTTCATTATATTTTATTATTCTTGGACCTTTTCGTCCAACCATCTGTTGTTTTCCCTTGCTGCCTTGAGAGAGATACCACAGGCCAGTTCAGGCCCAATGAGTCTCTTGAAAGTCCCCCATGCCACCAATGAGTGCGCCACCTTATTGACTTCTATGCCCGAGGGACCCGGAGCCCAGATGAGCTGCAGCCTACATCCCTCTCCCAGTTCCGCAAGTGTAATCCGGCAATCCTGCACAAGCAGGAACGTGCAGGAAGCCAAGGCCTTCAGGGCGGCTTGGCTTTCCGATAGGATCTCAACTACGAACCCATCCTTTCTCATGTATGAGCTTCGCGAAGTGATCGATGGAGAGAATTTCTGCTTGAAAAAATTGGTTCAAGCACTGACGAGAAGTCAGAAGCTTTTGCGTGTACGTTCTACTGTTCATTCTCATGTATTGAACACTCTTAATCGAATTTAGCGAGGTAAATTCGAACCCAATCGTTAGAGACCATTTTCGGCGAAAAATTCGAAAATTACAGACATTTGGGCAGAATGATAACGCGATGTTCCCCAGGACCTACGCGCAAAAATGAAAAGACAAGAGGAGGAAAACGAACAAATCAAAAATAATACATAACCTTTCAATACTCCCCTCTCACAAATATACTCCTCTGTAGCCGCATGGATCTCTTGAAGAAGAATTGCCTACGCTAGTTTTCAAAGATATTCACTCACTTGTTCATATAAATCCCTTCAATATATGATTTCAAAAAGGAAAATGTTGTAGCTCCTAAGGAGAATCTCTTTCAAATCCAGGTCTTGCCAATCCAAACGATGATTATTCAGAACTTCAGATGTTCGAAGACCGCTACAGGACCCTAATATAGGACTATCATCTCCCATAGATTTGTGATGAAAAAAACGGCCCGAAAATTGATGTTATAATTTAATATGTCATCATGACATTCATGGTTTTGTTCTCGCAAAATTTCACACAAGGCTGCTCGGATCTCCAACAATATGGATCCGATCGTGTTCAAACTTGGAACTTGGCAGTAGAGTTAGGTTCTGAAGGCTCTCGCAAAATGTCAGCGATGACGGACGAATAGTTTCTAATATATAGAATTTGTTTCAATTATTTTCAATGATTTATTTGAAATTTTCTAGTGATACGATCCTCACGAAATTTCGCAAGAATTTTTGCGTTGGCATTCTAAAACTAATAACCATGTTTGAACTCCAAAACCGTTTGGCCGATTATACCGATTATAGAGAAATTCAAATGTCGCATTCAGATGCACAACCTAACCTGAAAATTTCAAGCCGCTATCTCTTTCCGATCTCAGGTTATCGTGACATAAATAATATGTTTTAATATATTTTTTCTTATTTTCTAGTGAAACGATTCTCACAAAATTTTGCGGACGTCCTTAGGTTTGTATTCTACAACTACTCACCAAGTTCCAATCCGATCGGATTTGTATTGGTATAAAATAAAATTATCACTCGGAAACCGTTGGGCCGTTTATGCCTATTAACGAACTTGTCAATCGTATTGGGACGCGCCACCTAACCTGAAAATTTCAAGTCGCTATCTGTTTCCGTTCTCAAGTTATCGTGGCAACGGCCGGACGGACAGAATTAAATTAGACCTCGAATTCTTCATCAGGGAGTCGAACCCAATCGTTTGAGAGCATTTTCGGCAAAAAAATCGAAAATTACAGACATTTGGGCAAAATGATAACGCGATGTTTCCCCGAACATAGGCGCAAAAACAGTCGCAAATATACCCAGGCTGATGGATTTTCCATTAGCTATTGTGTAACTACTGACCCCCGTGCCCACCCTCTAGGTGGACCTTCAAACAGTGATACAGAGATAGTCCAATCGTCTCTGCTGCTGCTGGGAAAGACGATACAGTAGGGCCACTTTGTGTAGGTTTTAGTTGTTGATACGTCAGACCACATGCTCATTACCTCGATGGCTATAACTCCGAAACCACTCGTAGGATTTTTTCCATTAACGAGCTTAGCCGGCGCATTTGGACTCCAAACATTTGGCAAAACGATAACACGCTGTTCCTAGTGGAACAAGCAAGCAAAAATTAAATGGAAATGTATGTAAAATAAACATTAGAAAAATCGAAAAGTCAAAAGTTTTTGATTTTGTATGAAGGTGCCTCCCTCTCCCATACAGTCTATTCGTTCAATATCTGCTGCAATCACACTCGGACAAAAATCATCCCCATTAGGTGGAACGACTGATTCCCGAGAAATCAAGTAAGGCGCCTTCGACATTTCCCAGCATCCGTATGAATAATTAATCACACAACCATTCAAACAGGAGATGGGACATTAGAAACTCGCAAATTGAATCTGAAAGTTAGGTACTTACGTTCCTCCGAAGTCTACATACAACATTCGCTGAAGAAGTTCGTAGGATACGAGTGTAACGCCAAATTGGGGAGAAGATCTGAACACACGTGCTGAAACAAGGAAATAAAATGAATTAGTGAAAATGATCTATGTAGGACATTTATTATTATAATTGAGGCACTGAGAACTATAACGGACCATACACTCACTGGATTGAATGGAGATAATGAGGTTCAAGAGAAAATGCATTTAATGTTTAGTTAGAAAAATAATTTGTTTCCTTTTTTGAGGAAACATAATTAATACAATAATGTTCTTTAATGTAGGTATTAAAAACTATACCATAAGTGCATTTAAATAAAATTGGTTCAAGCCCTTTGGACAGGAGACAGGAGACAGGACTATGATAGTAATGCATCATGAAAGAAATTTAATTTAAAAAAAGTGTCGTTTAAAAAAAATGCTTCAAAAATTATCTTATAAAAAAAAGAGCAATCTACAATGCTTAAATGCCTTAATGCTTCAAAAATTGTCATTAAATTTATTTCTCAAGATTAAATGAGCAATCTGCAATGATTCAACCTCGGTGCATAGTTTTGACAACTCGAAATACCTAAGGAAAGTATCATCGAAATGTCTAGAGCAAGGCTGGAGACAATCATAGCAGATTGTCCATTTATTCCTGACATTTGTGTAGGTAGTGGATTACGAACAAATTATTTTAATAGTTCAAAATATATTAATAAAATACTATCCTCTTTTCATAATTTAAAATTTAATAGTCCATACAACTAACACACTCTTTTCTGTATTATGAACCTTAACTCAAGAAAAAATGATTGATACACAAATGAAGATCCATATTTCAGTATTTTTTTGCTAGCAACATTATGAAAGTACTGTAGGTATATAGGAACATGTCTCACTACTTAAGGAAGTAAAAGGTAATATTAACCTCAGTGGTCAACGAACAATAATTTCTTTTGATGATTCCATTATGTTCTTCTTTCCTATTACCTCCATAAACTACATCAAAACAGTCTTGTATATATTCACAAATTCAACAATCGAATACTTTACCAGAGAAAATAACAACTATGAATTGACAATCTCTAATAGCTAGAAAAGATGAAATTTATGAATAGTGATCTCGGGCAGATTCTGTGTTCACATTCTGTGAATATATATAGAACTCAAGATATATTATTGAAATTATGAAACATCATATCTCCGAGAGTATTAGCTTGTTAGAGTTGAAAATGATAACAATGGATTATTATGATGAAACTGCATCTTAAAAAAAAATTTAATTAAAAAGTTGTAATGTAAAAAAAAAAATTTTTCGTTACTCCGAAACTATCTGACTGATTTTGACAAATAACGAACTTAACCGAGATATTTATCCCTCAAACCTACTCTAAAAATTTCAAGTGTCTAGCTCATTCCGGTCGAGAGTTATCGTGTTAACAGCCGGCCGGACAGAATTGATTTCGACCACGGATTCTTGATCAGTGAGTCCAACCAAATCGTTCAGGACCATTTTCAGCCAAAAATTCGAAAATTGCAGACATTTGGGCAAATTGATAAGCACTCTGTTCCGAGGAACAAGAGCGCCAAAAAATAAAAGTTCGTCCGCTTCGGATTTATGAAAATTTTAGTTTTTTCCATAATGGAATACATCGTCAGTGTCAAAAGTACGAAATAATGGATTTATTTTCTACCCTTTTAAGAATATCGAAAAATGGTTTGATAGTTCAAAGTGATATATCTCTTGTTCCTCGGAACAGAATGCTTATCAATTGGCCCAAATGTCTGTAATTTTCGTATTTTTGGATGAAAATGGTATTAACGATTTGGTCCGCCTCGCTGATCAAGAAAAAATAAATTCTGAGAGGATTGAAATTTGCAGGGTAGGTTTGGAGCGTAAATATCTCGATCTAGTTCGTAAACGGGCGAAATCCAACAAGCGGTTTCGGAGTTATAGCCGTTTTTAGTCAAAACATTTTTTATAAATATTTCCGGAACCGATTACTCGATCTACCTGAAATTTAGCATCAAATTTTAGAATCATGATTTTTATATGCATGGGAAGTTTTGTATTGATCGGTTTTCCTTAAAGTGGCAAAAAAAAATCAAACATTTTTTACATTACAAATTAAGATGCAGTTTCGTCATGAGAATCCATTGATTTAATTTTCAATTCTAACAAGCTAATACTTTTGGAGTTATGATTTTTCAAAATTTCAATAATACATCGTACTTCTAGGTTTTCACAGAATGCGAATTTTATCTGTCTGTGTTCTATCTGTGATCACTATTCATTCATGTCATCTTATCTACCTATAAGAGACGTCATATTCATTTGTGTTCTAGGTTATTTATATAATTCGTACTTCGAAAATATTTTGTGTTAGAGAAAAAGGATCCGCGTCTTGAATTTGTGAATATATACAAAATAATATTGACTTGTTGCATATTGAATAATTTATGTGCTAACATTGCGGATAATGTTTCAGAAGATTTAGAATTGGATCATTTTGATGATGTAGTTTATGAAGCGGAGCGAATGCAGTTCGTGAGCTGGCTGACATTATCAAAGCTAGAAAAAAAAAAGCACTGACGTGTAGTCAGTACTCTTTGGCGCGCGTGTTCACGGTGGCTAATTTGAATTTAATGATGAGTACTTCAAGCTCTCTGGATAAACCGAGCCGAAGATCTACCCAAAGGATAGTGGAAACCATTCACTGTCGGTTCAAAAATTAACAGTGCTGTATCTAAGCTGCCATCAGGATAGATTAACAAAGTTGGAAAAGAACACAAGTGACTCTCCTTAGTCGCACAAGCTCCTAGAAGATTTGGGAGGGTCAGTATAATCCTAATCATGTTAATCGCACGCGCGCCAAAGCAGATTGACTTTTTACACTTTTTCTTTCATTGTTGAGTCAATCTGCTTTTGCGCGCGTGCGATTAACATGATTAGGATTATACTGACCCTCCCAAATCTTCTAGGAGCTTGTGCGACTAAGGAGAGTCACTTGTGTTCTTTTCCAACTTTGTTAATCTATCCTGATGGCAGCTTAGATTCAGCACTGTTAATTTTTGAACCGACAGTGAATGGTGTCCACTATCCTTTGGGTAGATCTTCGGCTCGCTCTATCTACTGAGCTTGAAGTACTCATCCTTCAATTCAAATTAGCCACCGTGAACACGCGCGCCAAAGAGTACTGACTACACGTCAGTGCTTTTTTTTTTTTCAAGTTCCTTTAACAAATATAGCTATCAATACAGTTTGGCTGTTAGCTTTACCGTAGATCGAAAAAAAATGCGGTTGTGGGACCTCCGTTTGGAACGCAATTGCCTCTTCTCCAAATCCGAACGTATTTTAATATAGATCTACCGAATATAGTTATTTATAAATTCGCCTCAGGGCCACCATACAGACATTTCAACTCGGAAACAACGCTATTTCCCCCAAACTGACTTGTGTCCGTGCACTGAATTGACATGAATATTCTTTTAAAACCTCACAATATCGGCTCATTGCTTCCAACATAACCCAAACAACCCAAAACCATTCACTTCTCATCTGCGCAAGCGCAATATACTCGTGGCTGCAAGTCCTCCCAAAATTACACACCTCACAAAAAACTCCGATTCTCCAACACTAGTGGTTCAGGAGATATCGCTTCTTGAATCCACGCATGCGCAGACCCTCACCAGGGGATTCTATAGAGGAATAGCATCCGCCACCCCAAAATCCCAATCCTCTCTGACGAAAGCACCAGCAGTTAAATCACTGATGGTCTGTCATGCGCATAACGAAAAATGCCCGTAAGGGGTAACATCAATTTCGAAATTAGCCCCAGGGCCACGATATGGACACTTTAACTCGGAAACAACGCTACATCCCCCAATCTGACTTGTCCTTGCACTGAATTGCCATGAATATTCTATTAAAACCTCACAATATCGGGTCAGCACTCCCAACATAACCCATACAACCCAAAAACAGTCACTTCTCTTCTGCGCATGCGCATCTACTTGCGGCTGAAAGTCCTCCCAAAATCACACACCTTACAGAAAACTCTGATTCTCCAACACTAGTGGTTCAGGAGATATCGCCTCTTGAGTCCACGCATGCGCAGACCCTCACCAGGGGATTCTGTAGAGGAATAGCATCCGCCACCCCAAAACCCCAATCCTCTCTGACGAAAACTTCAGCAGTTAAATCACTGATGGTCTGCTCATGCGCATAACGAAAAATGCCCGTAAGGGGTAACATCAATTTCAAAATTGGCCCCAGGGCCACGGTATGCACACTTCAACTCGGAAACAACGGTATTTCCCCCAAACTGACTAGTGTCCGAGCACTGAATTGCTATGAATATTCTTTTAAAACCTCACAATATCGACTCAGCACTCCCAACATAACCCATCCAACCCAAAAACAGTCACTTCTCTTCTGCGCATGCGCAATCTACTCGCGGCTAAAAGCCCTTTCAAAATAACACACCTTACAAAAAACTCCGATTCTCCAACACTAGTGGTTCGGAAGATATCGCATCTTTAATCTACGCATGCGCAGACCCTCATCAGGGATCTGGATTCTATGGAGGAATAGCATCCGCCACCCCAAAACCCCAATCCTCTCTGACGAAAAGTACAGCAGTTAAATGACTTCTCATCTGCGCATGCGCACAACGAAAAATGCCCGGAAAGGGCAGCATGAACACAGACAGATTCTGTGTTCACATTCTGTGAATAACTTACGATGTATTATTGAAACTTTGAAACATCAGATCTCCGAAAGTATTAGCTTGTTAGAATTGAAAATGATAACAGTGGATTCTTATGATGAAACTGCATGTTAAAAATTTGAATTCAAAAGTTGTAATGTAAGAAAAAGTATTTTTTTTCGTTACTCCGAAACTATTAGACCGGTTTAGCCCAATAACGAACTTAACGAAGATATTTATCGCTCAAACCTACTCTGAAAACTATCTAGCTCATTCCGTTCGAGAGTTATCGTGTTAACGGCCAGCCGGACAGAATCGATTTCTACCATGGATTCTTGATCAGTGAGTCAAACCAAATCGTTCGAGGCCATTTTTATCCAAAAATTCGAAAATTACAGACATTTGGGCAAATTGATAAGCACTCTGTTCCGAGGAACAAGAGCGCCAAAAATAGGTGACACCACAACAGGAGCGAGCAACCAATTGTGCCTTCAGCTCTAGGACTTCTAATTCGGAGATAAACTATGGCATCGGCACGGAGGAAGCATAAGCAACCTGTACGATGCGACCTTAACCCGAGGAGATGAAATAAATTGTAGCCAACTAGCAGAAAAACGTGTCGGCAGGTAACAGTAGAATTATTTTTCTCTGCTCCTTTCGCGGAATTACCCGTTAAACCTTCTTACTCTCAGAAATTTTTGTTCCGAGTTTCAAGCTCGATTGGCGTTAAAAAGTGAATGGCCATCAATTTGAACGCTTACTTTGATAATTTTAGTAATGGCACGTATAGTTATGCGATAAAAATTTGTTTACTTGGAGAAGACTTGATCTCAAAATCCATTTTTCCATACTTTGACGCTTACTCTATGGCTATCCTTGCGTTCCGAAAATGCTGGCCACAGTAAGCAATATCGGAACGCTTTTCAGTGACAGTAATCTCAAACTGTTGTTAATTTTCGGAACGTTCGAGCAGTAACGAACAAAGCTTCGAACGACGGAACAACATAACCTATTATTTTCATATTTGAAGTCCTTTTAAATGTTAGGTCTGTAATCGGTGGGTGAAACGATGACCGAAATTAACAAAGTCTTATTAAATTCAATATTTAGGGATAGCGATTTTACCGTTTTGATGTTGATTAGTACTGAAAAACACTCATAACCTAAACTATTTGAATTTGGGGAAGGAATACTGGCAGTACTGGCACTATATAATCACTTCTGTGACAGTAGAAAGAGTAAATTTCTAGCCTCCAACAGGGTATCTAGAAAAGTGGCGCGCAATGATTGCCAGTGAATTTCAGTAATATCGGAACGTCCTAATTTACTGCAGAGTACTGTTCAGGAATATCGGAACGCCATCTGAAATTCAAATATTCTACTTTTGACACCTGTTTATTGTGAAATGACAACACAAACAAACGATACTTCAATAAATGAAAAATCCTACTAATTTTCTGATAACGCAAAAGCTGATCATGATTTTCATCTGCCATGAATTTCATCCCGTACAGCTGACGAACATTTTAAGAAATAAAAAAAAGCACTGACGTGAAGTCAGTACTCTTTGGCGAGCGTGAATGATGAGTACTTCAAGCTCAGTGGATAGAGCGAGCCGAATATCTTCCCAAAGGATAGTGGACACCATTCACTGTCGGTTCAAAAATTTACAGTGCTGTATCTAAGCTGCCATCAGGATAGAGTAACAAAGTTGGAAAAGAACAGAACTGACTCTCCTTAGTCGCACAAGCTCCTAGAAGATTTGGGAGGGTCAGTATAATCCTAATCATGGTTAGAGCACGCGCGCCAAAGCAGATTGACCCCACGTCAATGCTTTGTTACCCTTTTTCTTTCATTGTTAAGTCAATCTGCATTTGGCGCGCGTGCTATGAACATGATTAGGATTTTACTGACCCTCCCAAATCTTCTGGGAGCTTGTGCGACTAAGGAGAGTCAGTTCTGTTCTTTTCCAACTTTGTTACTCTATCCTAATGGCAGCTTAGATACAGCACTGTAAAATTTTGAACCGACAGTGAATCGTGTTCACTATCCTTTGGTTAGATATTCGGCTCGCTCTATCCACTGAGCTTGAAGTACTCATCATTCAATTCAAATTAGCCACCGTGAACACGCGCGCCAAAGGGTACTGACTTCACGTCAGTGCTTTTTTTTAAGTTCCTTTAACAAATATAGCTATCGATACAGTTTGGCTGTAAGCTTTACCGTAGATCGAAAAAAATTGCAGTTATGGGACCTCCTTTAGGAACGCAATTGCCTCTTCTCCAAATCCGAACGTATTTAAATATAGATCTACCGAATATAGTATTCATAAATTCGCCTCAGGGCCACCATAAAGACATTTCAACTCGGAAACAATGCTATTTCCCCCAAACTGACTTGTGTCCGTGCACTGAATTGTTTGAATATTCTTTTAAAACCTCACAATATCGGCTCATTACTCCCAACATAACCCATACAACCCAAAAACAGTCACTTCTCGTCTGCGCATGCGCAATATACTCGTGGCTGCAAGTCCTCCAAAATCACACACCTCACAAAAAACTCCGATTCTCCAATACTAGTGGTTCAGGAGATATCGCTTCTTGAATCCACGCATGCGCAGACCCTCACCAGGGGATTCTATGGAGGAATAGCATCCGCCACCCCAAAACCCCAATCCTCTCTGACGAAAACACCACCAGTTAAATCACTTATGGTCTGCTCATGCGCATAACGAAAAACGCCTGTAAGGGGTAACGTCAATTTCGAAATTAGCAACAGGGCCACGGCACGGACACTTCAACTCGGAAACAACGCTACATCCCCCAAACTGACTGGTCCTTGCACTGAATTGCCATGAATATTCTTTTAAAACCTCACAATATCGACTCAGCACTCCCAGCATAACCCATCCAACCCAAAAACAGTCACTTCTCTTACTCGCGGCTAAAAGTCCTCTCAAAATCACACACCTTACAAAAAACTTCGATTCTCCAACACTAGTGGTTCGGGAGATATCGCATCTTTAATCCACGCATGCGCAGACCCTCATAAGGGATCTGGATTCTATGGAGGAATAGCATCCGCCACCCCAAAACCCCAATCATCTCTGACGAAAACTACAGCAGTTAAATGACTTCTCATCTGCGCATGCGCATAACGAAAAATGCCCGGAAAGGGCAGCATGAACCTCTAAAAAATAGGTTTCGACATTTCAAGCAGAGTATTCCTCAAAATAGTAGTAATTTTTTGATTTTTTTCATGTCACGTGATCTTCACGAAATTTTGCAAAAGTGTTTGCTTTGGTCTTTTGCATCAAACTACCGAGTTTCAATTTAATCAGATCAGTATATTTCGAGTTATCGTGAAAACAAAATTTTAAAATTTTTTTTTGACACTTTGGGGCCGTCCGGTGAAAAAAAAACTTCGCAGGCATATAAAGGTCATGATTCTACAATTTGATGCCAAATTTCAGAAAGATCGAGTGATCGGATCATGAAAAACGTTTTGACTAAAAACGGCCTTAACTCCGAAACCGCTTGGTGGATTTCGCCCGTTAACGAACTTGTCCGAGATATTTACGCTACAAAACTACCCTGCAAATATCAACGCTCTAAGTCGTTCCGTTCGAGAGTTATCGTGCTAACGGCCGGCCGGACCGGACGGACAGAATTGAATTTGACCTCGAATTCTTCATCAAGAAGTCGAACCCAATCGTTTGAGACCATTTTCGAAAAAAAAATTCGAAAAATAGAGACATTGTGACGAAATGATATCACGCTGTTCCTTGCGGAACACGCGCGCAAAAATATTCTGATGTATTGGGGAATCAACTTTTTTCTTTTTTCGAGGCAGTTATACAATTTCTATTGTCCACACCTCATCCAAATTTTAAAAACATTAAGATTTTAATATGGTGGTGTTTAACACTTACGTATGGTGCCCTTCCAAAATGCTTTGAATCCTTCTTCTTTATAAATCTTCTTCGTTGCATCTATGACACCACTATAGGTAGTTTGTCCCGCCCTTGCGACGACTTGTAATCTAGTTTTGATTACGTCAGCAGGTGTGACCAATGAAGCGGCAGGAACCCCAGCAATCGCTCCAGCTGCCAAGAGGGACAATGGATGGTTATATCTGGATAACGGATAATTATTTTAAATTCTTTCGCATCAAGAAATTATATTACTATATGAATATTATAATACGCTGAAGTCGAGACAGTAGCTTCAGCGCCCTCGTTCATTGATTGATTAATAGATTTCATTGATTTTTAAGACCGTAAACTACTATATTATCACAGATCTATCATTTGAAGATATAAAATTTCAAATGGGCATATTCAAAAATTTTTGGTGGCATTTTCTGAGGAACAGCGTGCTATCATTTGCCCAATTTTGTTGCCGAAACGATTAGGGTTGATTCTATCCGGCCGGCAGTTGCCACGATAACTTGAAAACGGAAAGATATAGTGACTTGAAATTTTCAGGGTAGGTGGCGCGTCCAAATACGACGGATATGTTCGTTAATTGGCATATACGGTTTTAGAGATGTACATATCTGAGATTTTGTTCTTATTTCTTGAATAAATCGAGAAACCGATCTAATTCACATATGGTAAATAGTTGTAGAATACCGACGCGCAAATTTCTGCGAAATTTCGTGAGGATCTTATCACCAAAAATTCTAAAAAAATCAATGAACATCATTGAAAAAAAATCTATATATCAGAAACTATTCGTTTGATATCGCTGAAATTTTAGGAGAGACTTCGAAACCCCACTTTACAGCCAAGTTCCAAATTTGAACACGATCGGGTCTATAGTATTGGAGATCCCAGCAGCCGTGGGTCAGTTCGGTAGCTGGATGGGTGACCATTTCCGAGATTACTTTCGAACGGAAAGAGATAGCGACTTGCATTTTTCAGTGTAGGTAGCGCACCCGAATGGGACTTTCAAGTTTGTTGTTGGGCATAATCGGCAGAAACGGTTTCGGAGTTGTACCCATCTGGAATATTATTTTATCGATAACTCTAAAAATAGAGATCCGATTGAATTATAACTTGGTAACTAGCTGTTGAATACCGACATAAAGACGTTATTAAAATTATGAGGATCGTATCTCCAAAATATGAAAATATACTATGTATCTCACGATAGCTTGAGAGCGGAAAGAGATAGCCAGTTGTAATTGTCAGGGTAGGTTGCGCATCCGAATGCGAAATTTGAGTTTATTAATAGGCATAATCGGCCAGATGAATTTGGAGTTATACACATCAGAATGTTTGTTGTCATTTCCTTTATAACTCAAAATATAAAAATCCGATCCAATTAAAACTCGGTAATTACGAGTAGAATGGCCACACGCTAATTTTTGCGGATGTTCGACAATATCGTAACCTGAAATTACTTGAGACTTGTTTTTCGTATATTATTAGAAATTTAACAAATTTCAATTCTGATAGAATACATACGTCAGAATTAAAAATTCTGTGATCTTAGACGATTCTCCCATTACTGAAGTATGTCATTAAAACGGTTCGAAATGTAATCATTTCTTATAAAAGTTGAGAAAAATGTCCATATCGATGGTAAATTCGATTAAGAGGGTCCAATAGAGCTGAATAAAACATTATTACTATTAATGGTGTTGTGTACTTTTCCATGTAAATCCTTTAGTGAATCTATCAAAGTAACGTCGTTTATCGATATTTTTTTTCGCAATCCAAAGCTTACCTTAAAATTGGAACATGCGCAAAAGCTTCTGACTTTTCGTCAGTGCTTGAACAAATTTTTTTTTCGTCACTTTTTTCAAATTTTCCTTGGGTACGGTTCTTACTAAATTTCAAACACGTCTTTATGTTGATTTTCTACTACTAGTTACCAAGCTTCAATTCGATCGAATCTTCATTTTTTGAGTTATCGAGGAAATAATATTCCAGGTGGGTATAACTCGGAAACCGTCAGACCGATTATGCCCAAAGACGAACTCAACTGTCCCATTCGGATACGCAACATACCCTGAAAATTGCGAGTCCCTATCTCCTTTCGTTCGAAGGTTATCGAGGCATCGGTCACCCATCTACTGAACAGACACAAAGCTGCTCTAATCTCCAACAATATTTAAACGATCGTGTTAAAACTTAAAACTTCGCAATAGAGTTAGGTTAGGTTAGGTTAGGTTAGGTTTCTAGCGACACGATTCTCACAAACGTGCTTAGGTTTATGTTCTACAACTATTCACCAAGTTTCAATTCGATCGGATTTATATTGGTTGAAAACAAAATTATTACTCGGAAACCATTGGGCCATTGGCATTAACGAACTTGTCCGTCGTATTGGGATGCGCCACCTACCCTGAAAATTTCAAGTCGCTAGCTCTTTCAGTTCTCAAGTTATCGTGGCAACGGCCGGACAGAATCAAATTTGACCTGGAATTCTTCATTGGGGAGTAGAACCAAATCGTTTGAGACCATATTCGTCAAAAAAGACATTTGGGCAAAATGATAACGCGATGTTCCCCAGAACATACGCGCAAAAATGTGGGAAAGTCCTGTGGACAGGAACATTGGCGCTCTTGTTCAAACTTTGAGGAATCGTATCTCCGAAAGTATTGGTTTCTCAGAGTTGAGAATGATATCAATGGATTCTTATGATGGAACTGCATCATAAATAATTGCAGATTTAGAGGAAGAAATATTGTTTGCGGCCATACCACACTGACTATGCTAGATACCTTCCTTCTAGATAACACTGAAGCCAAGCAGCGTCAGGCGCGGTTAGTACTTGGATGGGTGACCGCTTGGGAACACCGCGTGCTGTAATCTTTTTGGCGCTCTAGTTCCTCGGAACTGAGTGCTTATCAATTTGCCCAAATATCTGTAATTTTCGAATTTTTCGATGAAAATAGTCTTAAACGATATGGTTCGACTCACTTATCAAGAATCCGTGGTCGAAATTCATTCTGTCACGATAACTCTCGAACGGAATGAGCTAGACAGTTGAAATTTTCAGAGTAGGTTTGGGAGATAAATATCTCGGCTAAGTTCGTTATTGGGCAAAATCGGACAGATGGTTTCGGAGTAACAAAAAAAAAATTTTTTTTACAAGGCAAATTCCAAATTAAATTTTTTTCAATAAGCTGTTTTACCATAAGAATCCAATGATATCATTTTTAACTCTAACAAGCTAATACTTTCGGAGATATTATTTTTCAAAATTTCAATAATAAATCGTATTTCAACGTTGTCACAGAATGATATTATTCTATGTATGAATTGTCATAATGTCAAATGATGTTCCTGAGACATGACATTATCTAATCAATCGAAGAATTGTGAGCGAAGTGAGAAAAATCTCAGTTGTTTGCTCCGAAATTAGGTTTTCTTAGAAAATTCTTACATTTCGGAACGGAACATGACCGAGTGCCTCATTGGCGGCTCCTTGTGAAGCTTGAGCACTTGGGCATCCGAGGAAACCTTCTGACATGGATCAGTGCTTTTCTATCAAACAGAACCTACCGTGTAAGAGTCGGAGGTGTCTACTCCTCCTCGGACACTCCTGTTAACTCTAGTGTTCCACAGGGCTCCGTGTTAGGACCTATATTGTTTCTGCTCTACATTTCGGATCTACCGCGCCTGTTCGTATCCAAGAGTGTATTCTTTGCTGATGACGGTAAATTATACAACCGTGCTATTTCCGGCTCTGTTACCCTTCAGGATGATTTGAATGCTCTTCGCCAGTGGTGCTTGGACTGGATGCTGCCTCTGAACATAGATACATGCACAGTGCTTCATTTAGGAAGAAGTAATCCTAAGGTTGTCTACAACATCTGCGGTCAGGCTCTGCGTGTGGTTAATAGTCATAACGATCTCGGCATCGCCGTATCGGCTAACTTGAGTTGGACAGAACACATCTCGAACATCGTTTCTAAATCCTGACAAACCGCATATCTTCTTTTCAAGTGCTTCAAGGGCTGTGATCCCAAAACATTCAACCTGCTTTATCGCCACTATGTACGCCCTATTCTAGAATATGCTGGTCCTGCCTGGTATCCCTGTACACAGGGAGACAGGAATAGATTGGAGTTGGTTCAGCGCTGGATCACAAGGTTGCCATATGGACCTGTGCGACCTTCCTATGGGGATAGATTGCGAATTTTTGATTTGCCATTTTTCGAGGATCGAAGATTGCGCGGTGACCTGATTTTCACATTTAGAGCTCTGCATGGTCATTTTGGAGATCAAATAGCGAACATCTTCAGGTTGAATCCAAATAATTTACGTGGTCATTCACTCAAGCTTGGTAGAGAGGCGTTTCGCACATGTGAGCGCCAATATTTTTTGAGTAACAGAATCTTTCGTCACTGGAATGGTCTACCCGGTGGGGCGGTTGACGCCGGCAGTACGAACGCTTTCAAGAATGCTTACGACAGGCTTCGGAGATGATACTTACAGTTTCTTCCGTTTTTATATTGAGTTCAAATTAATTAATTTTGTTTTTTTTTTCCTTTCTCTCACAAATCTTGTTTTTCTTTCATTAACTCACTTCAATCGAATGTTATTTTATTTTTGTTTGAGTATATAGGTGTATACCTCTACTCTTGATGATGTATTTATAATAATAATAATAATAATGAAGTAAGAGATCTGAGAGTAGTGAGACAGACTGTTTTTCATCCATAGACATAGATATAACTCTCGAACGGAATGAGGTAAGTAGTTGAAATTTTCAGAGTAGTTTAGGGAGATTAATATCTCGGTTAAGTTCGTTATTGGGCAAAATTGGCCAGATTTAATTTGATTTCTTCCATGGTGCAGTTCTCATTCTCATGATTGCTCATTTAATCTTGATAAATAAACTATTATTTGAATTGAATTTCCTTTAGGATGCAGTTCTATGAATATTCTATGAATACATTGATATAATTCCCAACTCGGAGAAACCAATACTTTCGGAGATATAATTTGTATGTTTGAACTAGAGCGCCAGAAAGCTCCTGTCCCCAGGGCTTGAACCCAGTTTCAATTTGGCTTCTGTGCGTCAATTTTCAAGAATTGGTAATTAAATTCAAAACGTAGGTCTATGAATCCTTATATTGTATTTACAAACATCATCAAATTATAATTAGAGTATTATATGAAACCATAGAATTAAGACATATTGATATTTTGAAAAATCATATCTCTGCAATTATTAGTTTCTTAGAGTTGAGAATAATATCAATGGATTCTATGATGAAACAGCATCTTGAGAAAATTTGAATTTAAATATTATTTTTTTCGTTACACCGATACCACAGAGATTTTGCCCAATAATGAACTTAACCGAGATTTTTAACTTCCAAACCTACTCTGAAAGTTTCAACTGTCTAGCTCATTCCGTTCGAGAGTCACCATGTTAACGGCCGGCCGGACAGAATCGATTTTGACCACGGATTCTTGATCATTGAGTCGAACCAAATCGTTTAAGACCATTTTCAGCCAAAAATTCGTAAATTACAGACAATTGGGAAAATTGATAAGCACTCTGTTGCGAGGAACAAGAGGACCAAAAATTTCAACTCTAACTCATTTACAGATATTTGGACGAATTGATAGGCGTTCAACTGAACAACGCGCCAAAAAGGATGAATTCTTCGATTTAATATTGATCGAACCATAAATGAAATAAGTTCACAATTATTGGAAACGAACTTCACTCTCGCATTCGGATGCGTAACCTACACTGAAAATTGCAAATTGCTATTTATTTCCGTTCAAAAGTTATCGTGGCAACGCATGGTTGGCATAGGGCAAAAAATATAAAAAAGCTTGGAGGATAGAGCGAGCCATAGATTTAGTCAGACGGTAGTTGCCACCATTCAATGTCGGTTCAAAGATTAACAGTGCTGTACCTAAGGTGGCGTAAGAATACATTAACAAACGGAAAGAGCAACCCTTATATTACTTGTTATCTGGGACGAGACGATATAAGATACCAACAAACTAGTGAATTACGATCATGAATAGATCATTCGATGGATACTTACCCTCTTTCGTCGGCCATTGCAGCCTTCGTATGCGCATACGCAGGGAAATATATAGCACTGAAAGGTACGTCTCTGAGTAGACATGCGCGTGCTCCCTTGTATAACCCGAACAGCCCGAGTTCTTTAACCACCGACCAAGCACGAACCTTCTCTCCGCTGGCTATCTCCCCAGCTACCTGCAACCGGATTTTCACGATTTCTAACGGATTCGTGAAGACGACTTGGGAAGCTCCAGCCTGGAAGGAAGAACTGAGGATTTCATTTGAAATTTGAAATCTTATGGTGGGTACTTACACATGCTCCAGAAACGATTTCACCGTACATGGGTATGTTGCCTTTACTGTCGTAGAATTTGTCCCTTACAAAGTCATTTACCTATGAAAAAAAATAGTTTCGTCTCAGTAAAGCTTTCGGTTCATCTTGCAATACGTGCTTAAGAATTCCAATGTGAAATATAGGAAAAACATTTACATGCGATGAACCATTTGACAGTTACGTAGGTTAGGATATTGACAACCAAAATAGAGCATTTAACACCACAACAACGTTGCGACACAATTAAAATTTACTATGAAATCCAATTATTACATATCTATAAAGGCAACATGATGCGGATTACGTGCAAGTTATGGGCTCATGATCGGCCTAGTGAACAAACGATAAATATTGTGAATAATTTTAAAATGACCTTAAGATATTTGATATTCTGAGGAAAAATCGACTCAAAAATATAAGGAATGAAGATAATATTGAAGCTGTGGGATAAAGTGTTCAAGATGATCCATATTTGTCTAATTGACGTCGTTCTCAGCAATTGAACCTGACATATGGATAAAACAAGGGGATTCTAAAGAAGGATTTAGGTATACACCCTTATAAAATTCTACTGGCTAAAGAGCTAAAATGAGATATAGACAGCAAAAATGCAGAATTCTTGCTGCCGGTTTGTTATCGGTTTGAGAAAGAATGATAGGGGAATAAGTGGCTCAGATTCACCTGACGATTGTTGTGCACCGAATTTTTAGTACTTGTATTCCTCCCTATTTAAAAGAGAACTTGAATACATAAATAAGGTTCACGGTGTAGCTGTAAGACATAGACAGATTTGGTTCAGCCACGTTTCAGCACTCTTTCACCTTCAATATGGTGAAATTGAATTATGAATCAGTTATAATTCGATTTGTTCTTTGTCAGGTATTTAATTCATTTTACTCAATACGTGGTAGCTTAGTTAATACTGTTCATTTATTTATTGTTTGAACTTTCTTCTTCTCTTTCTTGCTGTAGTCTTCTTTTTTCCAAGAATTGAGTGGAGCAACACAGGCTGAATTCCACCCCAATATTTGTTTTTGTATATTGCAAAATAAAGACACTATTATCATCGTAGTCACCGTGATTTGGCAGAATATCCGTGTTTTCATCTCACTGCCATGTTCAAATGAGACTCATTTTTGATTAATCGGCTATGAATATGCAAACTTGCAGGATTTGCAGAAAGGATAATCCTCAGTCGTTTGAAGAAACATCGTTATATCCGAAAAAATACATTATGGTGTACCATGCTCGTGGCATAATTGGACCTAGTTTCTTTGAGACAGATCAAGAAGAGCGTGTCATAGTAACCAGAGTTCATTATCGGGCAATGTTGATATTATTTATTCCTAATTGTCGTTGAAAACCAACTGAAGGAATTTTGGTTCCAACAGGACGGCGCTACGTGTCATACCGCCAACGGAAAAACGAGGTTAATGTATGAGCGGTTTGGTGAGAACGATATGTCCAACAATGGATCACATTCAGGATTTAGAACACAGCATTAGAGATAGAGATAGAGATTTTATTCGTGTGATACCGGCTCTAATGTGCCGTGAGGATATCCTAAATTAAACAGAAAAGGAGCTGTTTGTCGTCAACCATCGGTATTTCAGCAACCAATGATCGTACAGAACATCGAACGATGTTTCGGAAACCAGAATAAATATCCTTGCAAGATCTTTTTTTGTTTTGACAAATGGACCATATCTTAGCGAATACTGATGAAAAGGCTAAAGTTTTTAGGAATGTTTAAACTTCAATGTACCCCTAATAGCCCGTGAATCTGCATATTGATCCTGTACCCCTAATAGCCCGTGAATCTGCATATTGATCCATAAAGCGGTTCTTCAAGGCCGATTGTTCAAAATTTTGAAAAAAATTGGAGCACGATTTGTATTTTCAACATTATGTAATCTTCATAAAAATGAAAAAATCAATCTGTCAATTGGTAAATTTGGGAAAAATTAAAATTACGAAAAAAATAAAATCACAGAAATGATTTTGAGATTCTAGAAAAACTATCATTTTGTTTTTGGCGCTCTTGTTCCTCGGAACAGAGTGCTTATCAATTTGACCAAATTCTGTAATTTTGGAATTTTTGGCCGAAAATAGTCTTAAACGATTTGGTTCGACTCACTGATCAAGAGTCCATAGTCAAAATCGACTCGGTCCGGCCGGCCGTCACTCCGGCCATCCGGCCGTTAACAAGATAACTTTCGAACGGAATTAGATAGAGAGTTGAAATTTTCAGAGTAGTTTTAGGAGATAAATATCTCGGTTAAGTTCGTTATTGGGCGAAATTAGCCAGGTGGTTTCGGAGTAACGAAAAAAATTTTTTCTTCACATTACAAATTTTAAATTAAATTTTTTTTAAGATGCAGTTTCATCATAAGAATCCATTAATGTCATTCTCAACTCTAACAAACTAACACTTTTGGATATATGATTTTTCAAAATTTCAATATTTATTCTCAATAATTCTATATGATTTCATAGAATAATCTATTTATAATATCCTGATGTATATAAATCCAACATGAGATGAGTCATAGACCTACGTTTTGAACTAAATTAAGAAAATTCTTGACGCACGGAAGACAAATTGAAAATGTGGGAAAGCCTTGTGGACGGAAACTTCGGCGCTCTTGTTCAAACTTTGACACATCATAACTCCGAAAGTATTGGTTTCTCCGAGTTGGGAATGATATCAATGGATTCATATTTTATTTATTTTATTTTACGATGCAGTTCTATAATAAGATTCCATCAATATCATTCCCAACTCTGAGAAATTAATACTTTCGGAGATATAATCTGTACAGGTTTGAACAAGCCCAACTAGCAATTTCATATTTTATAATAGTTGTGGAAACGTTTTCAACCAAAATCTTATAAAACATTCTTTGTCGCTGAATTGTTTTCAATACGTTTATACAACAGATATAAACCCAAAATTGGCACATTTTATAAAATAATTTTGTCATTCGAAACATTTCATAAAGCTCTTCATAAACATTACAAGACTATTTCATACACATTCTGGCGCCATCTAAAAAACTGTTTTGTAATAGCTTTATAAGGTTTTTCATATGAGCGTTCTGAAATAAATATGTTACATAGAATGATATCTATAAAATTAATTGATTTTAAGTTGGCAAATGACAATCCTGAATTATAACAACATAGCGAAAATATAGATGTCATGTGTCATTATTGTTTACACGAAGCCATTTTATTTATATATATACTTCTACTCTTACAGACATATGTTCGGATTCACACAATGAAATTCTCAATGCAAATGAAATTTCTTCGTGAAATGAAGCACTAAAATGACATATTTTAAACGCGCCCCCTTGTTTCGAATATTTCACATAAAAAAAATTGAACAAAACAAAAATGTGGCTTGTCAGTCTAATGATCCTTTGTACGAAAATGTATTCCAATTTGTTCTACAGATTATTTTTGAGTCATTTCATTCGCTGCATGGTTGAAATATCTACACATTGGCGATTTTTAGTGTGTTTAAAACACTTCGCACTCTGAGTCATCACAAATGCCGCCATGTTTAATGGCGTTCTCTTATAAAATGATTTTGCATCAGATTCAAGCATTTCGTTGTAATTTAGCTACTTAACAACTACTATAAAACATGTTATTATGTTCAACCGCGTGACAGTCAACATAACCTGCAAAATCAGTGAAACAGTTAACGCTTTCCTGTGGAATATCTGATAAATACATATTTTTGCAAGGATATTCAAAAGGAGAAATAACAGTTAATCTGAAGAAGGCATCTTATCAATAAGTCGATATCTTGAGCACAAACTTATTGTGGTGATAATTTTGCACCTACAGAAAATTGTCTTCAGCAGTAGTATAATGCTTCCTGAACCTCATGCATAGGTAAGACATTTGTGCTTTTAGCTAGAAAAATAATATGCATTTGCTTCATGGTAATCATAACTTTTTTAGAAACGTTCAAGATTGTGCAGACAGTTGAGAATGGAATTAAACACTTTCAGTGTGGGAACAGAATGATCAGCTGCTTTTGGATGATATTGTCATGGAAATTGAATACTATAAAATAGTTATGAAGTGGTTACCGAAACGACAATTTACTTCTGGAAGCAAAATTGTAACTAAAAGCACTTCTATATAACTGTTTCATGAGGTTAAATACAGAACATCTTTGAAATGGTTTTTTAATATATTTGAAATAAAATTATAAATATCCCCAGAATTAATAAGGAAACCATTAAAAAGCAATTCAGTTTTATAAGCAGAATTGTTTTATAAGTTAGCTATAAACCTCTTAACAAATGGTTAAGTAACAGTTTTATAACATATTTCATAATTCTGCTGTACAAACGTTTTCACGATAAATTTATAAAGTATTTCGATTGTCCACAACAGAATGAAGTTTATGTAGCTTTAATATAATGAATTGATATTTTGGAAGCACTAATATGATACTTATGAAATATTTTAGTCGCGAATCATTGGAGTTATAAGACAACTTTGCTGGTTGGGAGAGCGCCAAAGCTCCTGTCCACAGGGCTTGTTTTACCAAGGAAGCACATTAGTTTTGAAGAAAACTGTTTTCTACACGCCTTTGCAGAAAAAGTCTGAAATTAATTGCTACCAATGTCCCTAGAACGAGTGGTCGATGCAAGTAGTGGATAGCATCAAACATGAGTTTCTATGTGGAGAAATTGCAATGAATTCCTATTGAGCGAGCTCCCCAATAGGTGGCGCCGCTAATTAGCGAGCCACCCAATAGGTGGCGCCGCTAGTTACATGTCGCTGCTCTTATTATTATTAATTTGAATAGGGTTATATTTGTGTACATATCTACCTATTTGTTAAAATGTATATAATTTGAAATTGATCTCTGATTTTTTGTATATTTTGTTTAAGAGTTCTCCCTTTTTCTTGTTTATTGTATATTTATTTATTTTATTTATTTATTTATTTATTTATTTATTTAATAATTACACCATTCTACAGCCAAGCCCAATTACAGAATGGGAAAGAAGATATACAGAAGAAAGAAACTTAAAAATAATACATTCGAAACTTTAAAAATAAGAAACCTAAAATAAACAAATAAATACATTCAAGCATGAGCTGAAAAAAAACTCATTGAGAAAAACAGCTCACACCCAAACATCCACAGAGAAGTTACGACCCCAGAACAGCCCTTCTTATGTCAGGTTGACTACAGTGGAAAATATCCACAACATTCTGGATGGACATGTAGTCATGACATATACGATACAGAGGCGAAAAACGAAGAATGTTAGAATGTGGAAAAATACAGGTAAAATGTTGTTGCATGGCGTACAGGCAGTCTAGGAACATGCAGATTAACTAAAGCTAGCAAGTAGAGACAGTCAATTGACGGGCATAGAATAATTCTGAGAAATAAAATATTCAAGTAGGTACGACGCCGCTCGAGGGAATCAACTCGAAATCTGCTTAGCAACTGTCCATGTGGTATACCACGGTTCGGATAAACGCCATCAAGTCTGAAACTAACAAACTTAAAGAATCGCCTCTGTATATTCTCCAGACTCCCGACATGTACATTGTACCCAGGGCTCCAGATTATGCATCCATATTCAAGCTTTGACCTCACAAGCGCATTAAATAAAACAAAATATGTCCCAGTATCCCGCAACCATCCCGAATTTCTCACGATAAAACCGAGGGTCTTGAAAGCACTTGAGACTACTGAGCGCACATTGGCTGTAAAACAAAGTTTCTGATAAAAAAAAACGCCCAAATCTTTATATTCTACCACCCTATTGAGAACGTGCCACCCCACGTTATATGGGAACGCGATCAAGTCCTTCTTACGGCCAAACGATACCACATTACATTTGGGAATGTTTAGAGGAAGCAAGTTCTGCGTACACCAACGATTCAGCGCAACTATATCACCCTGGAGATCCCAGCAATCCTCAGAAGACAGAATCCAGCGGAACAACTTACAATCATCCACATAAAGCAAAACTTGGGAAAACAAATATGAACCAATATCATTAATGAAAATGATGAATAACAGTGGTCCCAATATAGATCCCTGGGGAACGCCAGAGGAGGCCACGAATTCAGCTGACTTGAAACCTGAACACTGAACCCAAAGTCTTCTATTCGTAAGGTAGGACTCAAAAAAACGCATGAAATCTACAGTCAAGCCAAAGGAGGGCAGTTTTTTGAGAAGGATATATATTCTGTGAATTATGTAAAATCTATGAAGAAACTCGGGCATCGATGGTGAAGAAGTTGGTTCCACCTTCTTCGTCGGTTGTCGGTTGGCAATACACGCCAAGCTGTCACGTAAGTCAGATATAAGATATAACCTAATTTGTATTTTCATCTGTAAAACAAAGTGTGAATTGCTGACCAAGAGTAGTTTGTTGAATTATAAAATTAACTAGTGCTGGATTAAGTTTTTAAATTATACAGTCCAGTATATCGAAACAAAACCTACATCGACTAAAAATGAGAATGAGAAAAGCACCATGGAAGAAATCAAATTAAATCTGGCCAATTTTGCCCAATAACGAACTTAACCGAGATATTCATCTCCCTAAACTACTCTGAAAATTTCAACTACCTACCTCATTCCGTTTGAGAGTTATATCTATGTCTATGGATGAAAAGCAGTCTCACTACTCTCAGATCTCTTACTTCATGTTCAGTTCCGAAATGTAAGAATTTTCTGAGAAAAACTAATATCGGAGCAAACAACTGAGATTTAACTCACTTCGCTCACAATTCTTCGATTGATTAGTCTCACTCTCAGAAACATCATTTGACATTATGACAATTCATATTCATACATAGAATAATATCATTCTGTGACAACGTTGAAATACGATTTATTATTGAAATTTTGAAAAATAATATCTGAGATTTTTCTCACTTCGCTCACAATTCTTCGATTGATTAGTCTCAGGAACATCATTTGACATTATGACAATTCATATTCATACATAGAATAATATTATTCTGTGACAACGTTGAAATACGATTTATTATTGAAATTTTGAAAAATCATATCTCCGAAAGTATTAGCTTGTTAGAGTTAAAAATGATATGATTGGATTTTCATGATAAAACTTTTTATTAAAAAAAATTTAATTTGGAATTTGTTTCGTAAAAAAAAAATTTTTTTTTTGTTACTCCGAAACCATTTGTCCGATTTCGCCCAATAACGAACTTAGCCGAGATATTTATCCCCCAAACCTACTCTGAAAATTTCAACTCTCTAGCTCATTCCGTTCGAGAGTTATCGTGCCTACGGCCGGCCGGACCGGCCGGCCGGACAGAATGAATTTCGACCACGGATTCTTGATCAGTGAGTCGAACCAAATCGTTTAAGACCATTTTCATCGAAATATTCGAAAATTACAGACATTTGGGCAAATTGATAAGCACTCAGTTCCGAGGAACTAGAGCGCCAATAAGAGAAAAATATTTTTTTCACCAAATTTACCAAGTGCTGATGCAGAATTTTGAAAAAAGTCGATTTATGCAGATTACACAATGTTAGAGAACACAAATCTTGTTGCTCTAATTTTTTTCAAAACTTTGAATATTCAGCCCGGAAATACCACACGATGGATCAATCTACAAATTTAAAGGGCTATTAGGCATACATTGAGGTGTAAATTCGTAAAAGCCTCAGTCTTTCCATCAGTATTCGCTAAGATATGGTATATTTATAAAAATTACTGAAAAATTAACTTTCTTTAACTCTTTTAAATTCAAATTGAAGATGAATCTATTTTTCAAATATCTTGACAAATTTTGCTAGAATAGTTATTAATGTACCAAGGACGAAAAAGCAGCCCGCAGGCGAGACACTAGACAGTTTTTCGCCGAGGTGCATATTACATTTTTTCGAGAACCTCTACATACTTTTATGAATTTCGGACTTAAATAATTTCATAACAATTTCATAACGGCAAATAACAGTTATTCTCACAGAAGCTTATGTTTGTATTGAATCGTATCATGCCGTATCCATAGTGACCACAACGAACGAAAAGTGTTTGCGGACGAAAAGTACTTGCCTCCAAAAATAGTTGATTTTTTTGTCTGAAATTAGTATGTAAAATGTTATCATTTGTAATGGTCGATAAAAAAATTTATTTCGGTTTCCGGAACTGTCGTTCAATTTTCTGTGCGAACATCGGTTTTCCAGATACCGATGGTTGAAGACAAATGCATCCTTTTTCGTTTGATTTCGAATATCCCCACTGCAAATGAATATTTCAGAGAATAAAGTTGATACAACATATCCATAATATTTATTTTTACCAATACTCACTGTTAACTTAATAGCCTTTTCTGGAGCGACACCCATAAGTTGCGGCACCAAGCCTCTATAAAGACCGGTAATACCTTCATGCCGCACCACTTTCTTGAAGCAATCGAAACTATTTCTGTACATAACTTCACCGATGAAGGAACCTGCCCTTTGATTTTGCATTCTGGTTTTCACTAAATCGATTGGATACACGGCTGTTGCTCCCACAGCTGGAAAACAGTTCTATTGTATTCATTTCAACAAAAATAACTTTATTGTAATATTGAAAAATTGGTTCAAGCACTGACGTGAAGTCAGAAGCTTTTGCACGTATGTTCTATTGTCCATTTTTCTGTATTGGACACCCTTAATCGAATTTACCATGGTAAATTATGTTTTCCATTCTCCTGTATTGGACACTCTTAATTCGAATTTACCATGGTAAATTCGAATTAAGTGTCCAATACAGGAGAATGGATATCATAATTACCTTAATCGAATTTACCATGGTAAATTATGTTTTCCATTCTCCTGTATTGGACACTCTTAATTCGAATTTACCATGGTAAATTCGAATTAAGTGTCCAATACAGGAGAATGGATATCATAATTTACCATGGTAAATTCGATTAAGGGTGTCCAATACAGAAGAATGGACAATAGAACATACGCGCAAAAGCTTCTGACTTCACGTCAGTGCTTGAACCAATTTTTTTTTCGCGATTTTTTTGAAATTTTCTAGGGGTACCTACGGTTCTTAAAATTTTTTTTTCCTTATTTTTTCAAATTTTCTAGGGATACGGTTCTTACAAAATTTTAAACACGTCTTTATGTTGATTTTCTACTACTAGTTACCAAGCTTCAATTCGATCGAATATTTATTTTTTGAGTTATCAAGGAAATAATATTCCAGGTGGGTATAACTCGGAAACCGTTCGTCCCATTATGCCCAAAAACGAACTCAACTCTCCTATTCGGATACGCAACCTACCCTGAAAATTGCAAGTCCCTATCTCCTTTCGTTCGAAAGTTATCGAGCCAACGGTCACCCATCTACTGAACTCACACAAGGCTGCTCGAATCTCCATCAATATTTAACCGATCGTGTTAAAACTTGAAACTTGGCAGTATAGTTAGTTTTTCTCTTGCAAAATTTCAGCAATTTCAAACGAATAGTTACTGATATATAGATTTTTTTTCTTCTATTTTCAATGAATTTTTAAAAATTTTCTACAAATACTATCCTCACGAAATTTCGCGAGTATTTTCGCGTTGGCATTCTACAACTAATAACCATATTTGAATTCAATCGGTTTAGTATTTTTCGAGTTAATGAGGAAAAAAAAACAACCAAATTTCAGATGGCTATAACTCTAAAACTGTTTAGCCGATTATGCTCATAAACAAACTGAAATGTCGCGTTCTGATGCACATCCTAACCTGAAAACTTCAAGCCGATATCTCTTTCCGTTCTCAAGTTATCGTGACAACAAAAATATTTTGTAATAATTTTGTAATAATTTTCTAGCCATACGATTCGCACAAAATTTCACAAACATGCTTAGGTTCATATTCTACAACTACTCACCAAGTTTCAATTCGATCGGATTTATATTGGTTGAAAACAAAATTATTACTCGGAAACCTCTGGGCCGATTATGCTCATAAACGAACTTGTCCGTCGTATTGGGATGCGCCACCTACCCTGAAAATTTCAAGTCGCTAGCTCTTTTAGTTCTCAAGTTATCGTGGCAACGGCCGGACGGCCGGCAGGACAGAATCAAATTTGACCTCGAATTCTTCATCGGGGAGTCGAACCCAATCGTTTGAGACCATTTTCGTCAAAAAATTCGAGAGTTACAGACATTTGGGCAAAATGATATCGCGATGTTCCCCAGAACCTACGCGCAAAAATGGCTGATACCGACGTTAATATATCAAGATGTGAACGTTCTGCCAATGATGTTGCCTAAGTAGTCTGAAACGCTTCTGTTCTTCCTCTCGGCAAATCAATGAAATCTCCTGTGTGTTAATTTGAGTTGTGAAGTTTATGCATGAGTATTGATTCACGAATCCATTCCACGAGACCGAACGCTCAGATCTTGTTCCGAATAACTTTAACCAATGAACGATACCCAATGAGGTCAATGGATTTGTATGGAAGTTCAATTCAGAGAAATATATTCCATGGAATACATCGTCAGGGAATATATATAACATATACGGATTGAGTCTTCAAGTTGTACATTAATTTTAAGCATAGATTCCTTTCATCAAGCAAACACTTCTTTCATTTATCATTTTACCAGATTCGGCTCAGCTTTTTGAAGATTTCACAATGTGCCATTACAATCCTGCACTGCACCGTTCTACATAGAAAACTGTTACTGATATCTATTGTAGAACAACAAAAAAACTTAAATCATCTGATACATACTTGAAATTCAATGAAATTGTATGAGAAAATTTATTTACACACTGAATTCTTATAATGCAGTAATAAATAATATCCCACTATTGAAACAATAAACTTCAATTTAACTTTCATTCAAAATCCATCAATTCTTTCCACTATAAGATTATACATAATTTGATCATCGCCCATTCTTGAAAAATTATTATTATTATTGAAAATTCCATAAATATCCATTACTTCATTAATCTACAAGAAAGTCGCAAATCGAATAGTTGAGGTGTGATTCCAACTGATAATAATTAGTAGGTAACGGTCACAGAAATTCATTGGATCATAGACTTCAAACCTATGTCTCCGTTCGCAGTTCGCATGCGGCATTGTCAAACTGTGTACCAGGCATTGGTAAATATTCAATCGAGGAGCATGGACTATCTAATTCTTGCGAAAAAATAAGTTGGAAGAGCACTGTGACCAGGAGCTTTGGTGCGCTTGTTCTAATTTATATCCAGAGCGGTCACCCATCCAGTTTTTGAACACGCCCAAAGCTGCTCAGCTCCGGCAAAAAATACAATTTCCAATATTTCCAAGGATATAAATCCGACTGTAAAAATTAGCGACCAAAAAAAAATGGTCCACTTTTTGACCGAGAATGTTCTGAAACGATTAGTTTCGACTCCATACATACATATATACATATACATACATACATATATTCACATAGCTCTATCCTGGGCGCTCTAAACGCCGTGCACAGATTTGGAGTGAAAGCAGGGACTTAAACGAATATCATTACTTATTTTCGATATGCTTTCACAATCATCCTTACTCCACCACAAACGCAGGACTGTTTATTTTCGAACCAACAGTGAATTTGTGTATTTATTTAGGTCGAAACTAATCGTTTGGGACCATTTTCGGCTACAAAGTGGACCAATTTAATTCGGACGTTCGTTGGCGCATTCTCATACAGAATGCGTATCAATTTGCCCAAATGTCTGTAATTTTCGAATTTTTGGCTGAAAATGGTCTTAAACCTGTGGTCAAAATCGATTCTGTCCGGCCGTCCGTTAACACGATAACTCTCGGACGGCATGAGCTAGACAAATGAAATTTTCAGGGTGAGTTTGAGGGATAAATATCTCGGTTCGTTATTGGTTTCGGAGTAACGAAAAATAAATAATTTCTTGTTTATTACAAATTTCAAATTCAAATTTTTTTGAAATCATAAGAATGCATTGATATAATTTTCAACTCCAACAAGCTAATACTTTCGGAGATATGATTTTTCAAAATTTCAATAATACATCGTACTATGTTTTCACAGAATGCGAAATCTATATGTGTTCTATCTGTGTTCACTTTTCATATATGTCATCTTATCTACCTATAACAGACATGTCAAATTTATTTCTGTTCTAGAAAACAAAGTATGATTGAATGCAGAAATGACCAATTATAGGATATTATAATTTTTGGATGATATACCCCTACCATATATGCCCTTGGATAATCCATATGATGATGGAAATATATACTTTGAAAAGTTTATCAAATTGGGTTCAGAATATCTTCATTGAAAACAAAACTGGCCTAAGTGTCAATTGAAATAATATAATTTTCGATTATCTCGGATAGGTTCGCTATTTAATTTTAATTTTGTTTCTTCTATGATCTTCTATTATAATATTATAAGAATCCATAGATGTCATTCCGAACTCTGAGAATCCAATAATTTCGCAGATGATTTTTTTAAAGTTTGAACAAGAGCGCCAAAGCTCCTGTTCACAGGGTCACCCTTTTTTTTCGGTTTTATATTCTTGGAAATATTGGGAAAATATTTTTCTTCTGGAGCTAAGCAACTTTGGTTCAATACCTGGATGGGAGCTTTTCCTAACTTGATTATTATTAATTCATAATTTTATGATCATTAGAACTCGATAAGTGTAGCTAAGTGCTGCCTCACTATCAATAAAATATTGAAAATACACCTTGCAGAACTTTTGATTTTTCGTTCTGGCAGATTGAAACCGATAACTGGAATGAATATATCGCAGAACTTACCTTTGAATTCACTAGGTATACCATTCATGAAAGTTGTCATTTCGATAGAACTGGAAAAAAGAGCAATTTCGGCTACGAGAATGCATCCCGGTACCTTCGGTTTATGAAGCCAGATGTCTATCCTGAGCGCTATAAACGCCGTGTACAGATTTACGGTGAAAGCAGGGACTAGTACGAATGTCATTACTTATTTTCGATATGTTTTCACAATCATCCTCACTCCACCACAAACACAGCACTGTTTATTTTCGACCAAAGAGTGAACTAATTTTTTTCGGACATTTCTTTTCAAAATTGGATTTATATTCTTTGAAATTTTGGGAATTTTTTTTTCTGGAGCTAAGCAGCTTTGGGCGAGTTTAATACTTGGATGGGAGACCGCTCTGGCTATAAATTTGAACAGCGCGCCAAAATCCCTGGCCACAGAGCCTTTCCAAACTTATTTATTATTCATTCATAATTTATGATAATTACAACTAGATAAGTGTAGCTAAGCGCTGCCTCACTATAAATCAAAGATTGAAAATATACCTAGCAGAACTTCCGATTTTTCCTTCTGGCAGATTGAAACCTATAACTGTAATGAAAATATCGTAGATCTTACCTCCTGCAACTGATCCAAGGGTGAATCGGTAAGCACTTTCTAATATTTGAATAACCAATCCTCTATCCTCTGGGCTCTGAAAAGATGAAGTCACAATAGAATAGCGGTCAAAAATTGAGTGAAATATAACATTATAGACAATATTTCCCGTGGTCTCGTTGACAGTAAGCAACTGGTTTTCCCATCTGCTAAACCGACGTTATGGTAGATGGAACGAAATATGAGCCTTTTTCTAGTTGTCAGGATAACACAACTCAGCAGAATAATAGTGCATTCGAATTAGAGTCACACCTCGGAATGGAAAGAACTAAGCTGTAAATTGGCATGAATCTTAATTTCGACAATCTAAAGACTAGGACTAAAGTCTCATATTATCTTGTGTCCGCGTAACTAAATATTTGAGGTCACAGGTCGTGAAAATCTGTTTTTTTCCGCTATCTGTTTTGTATAGAAAATATATAATTTAAGAATTCTATGAAAAATGTAGATAATAAAATTCTCTACAATTTTCATTTGAACATATTTTCATGACTATAACCGTTTTACAGTGCAATGAACGACAAGCTGGCATCCGTATATGCATATCCTTCTTGAATACAAGCTTTGTACAAGAAATTTGGCAACAATGTCAGAGGGTCTTCCACGTCTTTTTGAAGGTTCTTGAAGTACAGTTTTAGAGATAATATTGATTGAATGCGAATTCGTGTTCTTATACGTACAAAAAAACTGCCTCATGTCTTAAGGATGTTCCGCAACTTATAGCCAGAACCGTAAAATTCGCGATAATATATGTTTGGAAGAAAAATCAAAATTATTTCTTACCTGCACAGCCTTGATTTCAGCCAATCTATTTGTTATTTGTTTGAAATACTGCTCAGGGGCTATCGAGTAGAGGTCATTGTACACAATTTTTCTGCAACAAATTAAGTCTAGATTAAATAGAGAAATAGGCAAGGATACATGAAGGCACGAACCCTTCCTCATGTTCACATTGTTGGTAAATCCTAATCCATGGCAGCAATTCAATGAAAAACAGAATTACTTTCACAAAAAAGTCACACATGAATAGTTATTCCTAAATTTCATATCTACCATGACATTCACAGGCATAAAACTTTGCTTCCGCCGCGTTTCCAGAATTTCGATGTTTTATTGTAAAACACTGGTTAAATATTTATAATTCAGAGTATGGTCATATAGATGCAGGCTTTTTCGGGGTAGCGTGGCATTTGGATATGTCTCGTGGGACTGGAAACTGGCCAGAGTTGTCTTTATACTGAAACTGGGAAAAATCCTTCAAACCTGAAGGCGTATAAACCCATTACCCTCTCGACCTTTGCTTGAAAGACACTTGGGAAATTGATGGGTATGTATGTGCGGCAAACCTTTCTGAAAGAAAGGCCACTGCACTTCAACCAACATGCTTACCGTGTAGGTAGATCGTGTAACTCGGCCTTAAACCATCTGATGTCTAGGATAGAGGAGGCGATTGAGCACAAGGAAGTGGCGCTTATCATGCCATGATTAAGAGGGTGGAGAAGCATGGAGTAGACGAAATCTCTTGCAGGAGGATCAGCTCCACACTGCAATGGAACCTTGTGGTGGGCAGGCTCTTGGTGGAACTGAACAACAGCGAATTCTACACCCAGGGTTATGCGGATGAAATCTGCATATTAATCCGGGGAAAGATTCCAAGGCTATGAAAGTGGTAGAAAGCTGGTGCGAGAGGGTCAGCCTCATTGTTAACACCTCAAAAACAGTCATTATACCGCTCACACTAAAATGGGATTTGGAAGGAATTAAAGCACCCAAACCCATTGGTGTGCAAGTAAACCTGATTGATGAGGTGCGCTACCTGGGGGTTATGCTTGATGCCAAGATAACCCAGAACGCACAACTCTCAGCAACAGTTGCCAAGGGAAAGAAAACCCTCATGATCGCTGGAAAAAGCAAAGGACAATTGGCAAAACATAGGGCTTGAGCCCGAAAATCGCTAGGTAGATTTATAGTGCTATAGTTAGGCCCTTTCTCACATATGCTTGGTCTGTGAGGTGTACAAAAATAAACCAGAGCAGACCGTCAAAAAGCTGGAGAAAGTTCAGAGACTGGCCTAGCTTTGTGTTTGGAGGCAGCGGTCATACGGACACGATGGGATTGGGGGACTTATTGGTCACCTGATCCTGAACATGGTGAGCGAGTGGAGTCCAGAAACTCACACATTTGATCCTTCTTTCAAGCTCGGGCTATAGCCCTCGCGTAGGGGGATAAAAGACCGCACAGTGAATCAACATGGTTTACGGATGGTGTAGCGAAGGCTGACGCTTTGGAGCTAGAGTGTATGGGTCTGCACCCAATGTGAGCATTTCGATGTAGCTTGGGCAATGCATTGCCCAATGCAATGCATTATATACCAGGCGGAAGTAGTAGCCATCAAACAAGTGTCTTAGAGACTATTCATATGGGCTATTCAAATAGGAACATACGAATCCTCTCGGACTGTCAGACAGCACTGAAGGCAATAGCCAGCTAGAGAATTAACTCCAGGTTTGTGCTGTAGAAACAGAGTTGAGCTCGGGTGGGTGCCGGGGTACACAGCGGTTGAAGGGAATGAAAGAGCTGACGCACTCGCTAGAGAGGGCTCGGTTATCTCCATCTTCGGGCCAAAGCCGGGAATAGGGGGTGACCAACTCGGCTGTGAAAGGCGTCATTGAGAAATGGATCCTTACACAGCACACCCGGCACTGAAACAAAACTTCGGGCCAGCGGCATAGTAAGTTAATGATGGAGAAGCCCCGTCCCTCACTAACTAAAGAAGTCTTACTACTGAGTAGGAGTAAGCTCAGGGCAGTAACTGGCCTACTAACCGAATACTCTACACTGACAAAGTACCTGAACTGTTACCTGAGCAGTAGGGTTACATGAGACCCATATAATGTCAGCGGTGCAGGACTCAGCTCAGTTAAGTAAACCTGAGCTGGAGGGGATCGACCAAGAGACCCTATGGAGGTTAGCAATCCGAGCTGAGGTGGATCAACCAGGTGACCTTGTCAGCTAATAAGAGACTGCAATAAGCCTCTCTAGGCTGCAGCACGGGCTACTCGCTCATCAGTTTTTGTCCCCTATGCTTAGGATGCTTAAGTGTGTGCTGTGTATAAGCACATTGCCATTCCCGGTTTCAGCCCCCTGTCTTTCCAAATAGCCCTTTGTAGGCCCACATAGCCACTGTGGCTTTTGGAAGAATTTTGTATATCTGTTTTGTCCAGTTGAGTTTACAATCTAGTATTACTCCTAGATATTTGTATTCACTGGAGCTCTGAGATTCAGATTTCTCCTTCTCGTGAAGGGTATCAAGGTAGTTTTAGAGGGATTGACGTTAAGCCCTTATTCCTCACACCACTTTTCGATAATACTGAAGGCAGCTTGCATTCGGCTACTCAGTATGCCTTCCCTCTAACAGTTATCACATGTCATCAGCGTATGCCTGGCATTAAAACCGCCTGCCGAAAGCCTTCCCAGAAGTCCATCCATGACCAGGCTCCACAGCAGGGGTGATAGGACTCTGCACAATGGTTCATCTCTGAATGAGTCAAAAGTGTGCATTTTCTTATATTACAGTGACCAGTTATTAGTCCAGTGGCAAATCATATTTTATCTCTGCTCAACCTGAGGAGAATTTTGGTAGGTGAGAGATTGCCTTCTCTCAGTATTTCCTTACTGTGTCTCAGGCCTGAGGAAATATTCCAGAATCTAATCTGGTGCTGTTTCCTCGTCCAGTCAGACGATGACTCCCTGGCGCAGATTTCTTCATAATGAAGCGCAGAATTATGATGAGAATTCGCCACTTGAATTATTATTTTCAACCGAAAATATCTTTGCGATGTAGATCAACATGAATCTACTGCGTTATGTTGACAGGTGTCCAAATGTATTATATGATGTCAGATCTACTTATTTCGATCACTACTTACCACTAAAGTCAAATTTATATTAAAACGGTGGAAGCAAAGTTATACCGCGAATAAGAACGTTTTTGTTCGATTTCCTTTCAACATAATTTATAGCCTCATGAAGACGACATACCGACATGACAGTGAGTAAGACTAAAGTGATTGTATCCTCAAAAATCTGAATAATTTAGTTTTCTGGTATAAATCCAACTACCAAGAGATCCTGTAGTTATATTTATGTTTTATTCCTTGGTTAGTAGTCGCAAGTAATTACAGCAAGTTAGCCAGAGCACAACTAAATGGTAATGATAAATGTCCAATCCAATTACCAAATATTAATTAGAATTTATAACATCTGGTCCGAAATTTCCTAATTAATTTCTCGAGAATTCTATACATGAATCGAGCATTGGAGCTTTGGCAGTAGAAGTTTCAAGTGCAAATTGGTACATATAGTTTTGGGAATATAATTACCGAAAGCGAACACTACAATTCAAGATGCAATGTCCCAAGATATAGACGAGGAACCTCGTCATCGAAACAGTTTGAACAACCCTTACATATGATATACAGAGTATAATCAAAGGCGATGCATTTTTTTGACTACACAAATTCATCATAATGAACCATTTTACCATTAATTATAATTGTATAGGACAAGCTCACTGCAACTAAAACGAGATTCAATTGAATTGAGTAGTTGCAATAAAATTTCCCAATTGCTTTTGTTTTTATTGAGTTTCTGAGGCCATAGGCGCAGTTAGGGCGGAGCTTAAGCACCCTCAAAATACAGTATAACAAACCCGAATATTTCAGAACAAAAATTTAAAATTCTTAAGAAGCACTGAAGTCAGCAGCTTTTACGCGTATGTTCCATTGTTTATTCACGCTTCTTAGGCTGGTTTCACATGCATACGGTTCCATTCGGTTCGGTTCGTTTTCGGTTTCAACCGAAAACGAATGAAGACCTTTCACACATATACGGTTCATATTATCTTCCGAAACACAAGCTCAATCATAATTCCAATATTTTCGCGACGTCTTATTCATCAAAGTCATTTAGAAATTGGACACAAATATCTTTACTGAGATAGCAATGTGAATAGCAATTTGTTCCTATGAATGACAGATCAGATACTCTTTCTGTTGTACAGTTCGGATCTCCCTAGATGTTTTCAGTCCACATGTTCAATTTACGCTGATGACACGAAACAAGAAGACAAGGAGTCTTGGACAAGCTAGCTGATTGGTGTCATGATTGGTTGCTTCCACTGAATCTTGAGAAGTGTCACATTTTGCATATAGGTAAAAATAATCCGCACGTTACCTATTTTATAGGGGGTCATCGTATAACTCCAGTCACTGAGCAGTGTGATTTGGGTCTGACCATCTCCAGTGACCTAACGTGGACTGTTCATATTGCATTTGTGACAGCCAAAGCCCGCCAACTGGCATATTCGCTCCTTCGAAAATTTACCAACTGTGTTCAAAATTTGCCAACTCCGTTCAACATTGGGGGGAGGATCATCCCCCCCCCCCTTAAGCCCGTGCCTGTATTCGCTGCAGAAGACTTTCCAAGGCTCGGACAGGGTGGTTTGTAAGCTTCTATACGAGTCCTTCGTTCGTCCGGTCATGGAATACGCAGGATCAGCATGGTGGACTGCTCTTGTAGCGGAGATGAATTCGCTGGAATCCATCCAAAGATGGAACACAAGAATCCCTTATGGACCCTCTCGACCTGATTATGACCCGCCTCAAACTCGCAGATATGATTTCGTTTTCTCATAGAAGCGACAGGGGTGATCTCATATTCACATACAAGTCCATGAAAGGAATTTGCGGACCACAGGTACAAGCTATACTTCAGAAGAATACCAACAATCTTCGGGGTCGTGGCTGCAAGCTTGCAAAGGAGAAGTTTATAACTACTCAGAGACAGCTATTTTTGAGCAACCGAGTATTTGATTTATGGAATGGGCTTCCGGCTTCGTTTGTGGACAGCGCATCGACAAATTCGCTCAAAAATAGTTTGGACAGTCTGAGACGAATTCAACACCAGTTTAGCTGATTCGAAGGCATTCGATTTGATTTTTTTTTGCTGATTATTTAGAGTTCATATTGAGTTTTCAGTGTTTTTAGTTTATTTTCTATTTGATTTGTGAACTGATGAATAGTCTCTACATTGGTCCATTTCCGTAGTTCTTTTGGAGTTTATAGGCATAAGCCTCTACTCTTTGTATTTTAAATAAATAAATAAATAAACATTGCTCAAAATCGATGATCAGAATAGCAATATTTCGAATCTTGCTGTGTAAGCAATATCTTTTTCTTAGCAATATTGCTATGCGCAAACAGAATAGTCTGATTATGCCATTCTGGCACCCAATGATTGCCTTCCCTCTTTTCTGTCTGAGGGGTCATTCTATATATATATTCAACTTTCCAGTTGGAGTCTAATGCTGATTCCCCTTACTTGCACAATTTTGCAAATTTTACATGACCTTGAAGAAGTAATTTATACATCTGAATACCAAATTTTATCTTAATCGGATCTGTATGTTTGGAAATATTGGAAAACTGAAATTTCGAATGATTCCCAAGCCATCATGTGGATTTTTCCTTAACTTATATAGGATATTTTTTTATACAATGGTTCATTTTGATATACTATTCAACTTGCCTGTACTTTGAGAATATTCTGTATAACATAGCTCTCTTGGGGTATTGAGTGAAAGATTATTGCTAGGGATTTTCGATTAAATATGTAACAAGAAAGAATCACTTCCATCTTAAACGATTCAGAGTTAATGTTAGTTACTAGATTGTCGCCTAAACGAATAAACCTACTCAATGAGGCGTATTTCACCTATCACTCACATACAAATAATATTCGATCGTCCCGAATCTGGACTAATAGGTAGTTCATAAAATCAATAATTTCTTATACACATAAAATGCAATAAGATATGTATATAAATTAATGACTCTTCAATATCAACCAATAATAATAATAGATAAATTCTGGCAAGCGAATGTGAAAGAATGAATGTGTCGAGGCATGAAATTCATAATGAAAGAAGGGCTAAAAAGGTGAAAAGTATCTCAAAATAATTCAGGGTTCGCAAATTGAGTTGCATTTTCTCATGAATGAAGCTCATATTATAAGAAAATAAAAGTTTGTTAAGAAGAATAAAAAGTATACAAATATTTCATAGGATGCAGACATGGATTAAAAAATACTTCAAGTGATTATTTAAACAAACTCTACCAATCAGATGATGCTAGTATTCTGATTAGAAGTCCAGCGAAGAATGACAATGGCAAAAAAATAAATTGTCTACTCAAGTTTCTTCAAATTGAATGAAACTGAAAAAATGCAGCAAGCCAAGTCTACAAATATAATTTTCGAAATAATTATGATAGTTTATATTATTCATCATACATTGTTCAGAGCGTTCTGCCAATAGGCTCTCGACATGGGTTCGTATAATTTTTATATTTATGCATGGAGTTCATGAATCAAATTAACACACAAGGGAATTCATTACTTTGCCAAGAGCAAGAACAGACGGGTTTCAGACTTCTTGGTCTTCATCAGTGTTCTGTAGCTCTCGACTAAGTCAATTCGGCGATTCTTCCCCTATTGTGGTGACGAACATGGTGATGATTTTGATGATTTCGAACTGAAGATATATCACCTGATGTGTATCTATGAATGTAATGGAATCTCACAATTCATAATACGCATCAAAAACAAGAAGAAGAAACAATATTTAAAAAAAATGAGGCAATCGTCCTCGAAATTTTTCATTTCATGGTTAATCCTTAATGTTACGGCCTTGAGGAAAGTACACCAGAATCATTTTAAGTAAACAAGCAATATTAGTTCAAAACTGAGTTTCTTTACAAAAGAAATATCCAAGAAACTTGCTAAATTACTAGCAAGTGTTTTACCATTTTGAAATCATTATCAAATGGGCCAACTTTTAAAGTTACTTGCCAAGCTAGCGTACATTTCTTTTCAGTACGTACAGTTAAAATTAGGCGAAGTATTCATTTTGAATACTTTGCTGGGCGGTAGCCTTAATATATTAGGCGCCAATTTAGAAAAGCATATTCAGAATACATAATAAGAATAAAATTTAAATGCTAATGCTAAAACAGCATCACAGGTTGAAGATTTTCTCGATATTTTTGATACGCCTATAATTTTGAAAATACCTACATAACATAGATTTTTTAAATATTTTACTTATAAGTAACTATCAACTGCCTCCGGCTTGACATCGACTTCTGGGTCATCCTGTATGATAAAACAGAAGCTGATACTTTGGCTTGTACCTCCATCTTTTTGTTAACAGCTGTTTATTCAGTACACCGAGTACCCGTTGAATATACAGGGTAAGTCTTTAAGTTGTACATTAATCTTAACCATAGATTCCTCTAATCAAATAAAACACTTTTTTAATTTACCATTTTTCCGAATTCGGCACATGAAAAAAGATACAGGCTGCTGAAATTTGAAAAAATTATCAGTTTTCCCTTTGTAGCTTTGACATGGATACTCAGAATTAATTAATGTGGAGTGAAGTTTTCTATAACTATAATACATAATCTCCAATTAACAGTTTTGTCCTAATTCTACTGGTTTCCTCGTTATAGACTCGCGAATTCATAAAACTTTTTGATAACTTTTTTGATAAATTACCATAATGAAAGCAGCTGAAGGTTATCTCTAGTCATTTTAAGAATACGCATATCATTTTAGAAAATTAAATTATACTTCATCAATTCTCCTAAAACGTACCGTTTTCGAGATATTCTTCATTGAATGTCATAAAATATGATTCCAGAAATTTATTTGGTTTTATCAATCCGGAGCTTGAATAGGATAATAGATGATCTGTGCTCGAATAAAGACATAGACTGCGTATTGATCTCAAAGCTGACATTTATAGAAAGGGGTATAGCTAGTATAACGTCTATTTCTCTCATAATATGTTTATGCATTCCAATTCAATCATAATAAAAACCATAGACAACGTCAATCATTATTCAAACAACTTGAATCGCAGGGTAGTTATTTTTTGGGGAATATATGAATAGTCTTACCATGATCTATATTAATTTTTGAATTTCTCTCCATGTATCCCCAATAGTGAATATAAAACGATTTCTTCATAGTGTTAAAAATGTTAAATATCAATAATTATAAGTATCCTTGTACATATTCATCCCCATTATTATTGACCAGAAATTCTTAATCTGAATCTACCGAATTATGTAAACAATAAACATAAACGAACGGTCGCGGGCCGCTAACCTCGTGACCTCACCGAAAGATATATTCTGTGGCTAACCTAATATTCTAATTACATTTCTGTGCCTGCTTCTATCATACATAGTACGAAAAATATTATTATACTATATGTATAGAAGGATGTCACTTATCAGATTGTTTCGAGAATTCGACGGTTATGATCAAGGTTTTCTTATCTAAACATATCTGAAACATATGTCAAGGTTCTATGCTATCTATAGGCCATAGACTGATAGAGGTTATAATAATTGTTGTTGTTTATAAAGTGGTAAAATGGTTTATAAAGTCATTTATATGATACGAATTCAAACATTTAAAGAATGTTAGAATAGGCGATGAGATATTGTGGATATTCAATGAAAACTAAGTTTTTTTTTTAAATGCAGCATAAAGATTATTTAAAACCATTTCATAAGTCTTGAGTGAGTAAATAAGTTATCTCAAACAATTTGATTGAATTTCGAGCATCAGATGACAAGCTTTCATATAATTATGCGATATTGAATTCAGTAAGTGTTTCTGTGTTTAACAGTTGAAGACAGTTCAGGGGTGGATTAGCACAATGTAACTTGTCTCCTAGCCGAATCTAGAAAAATGGTAAATGAAAAAGGTGTTTCAGTTGATGGGAGGAATTCATGGTTAAAATTAATGCACAACCCTGTATTGTATATTGAAATGGAAATTTGAGGAAATCGGAATTCTCATATTCACTTCAATGAACGATATCAAACTCCTCACGCTTATTTTCATTTCAATTCTATTATAACGTTTCGACCTACATCTACTACATTTGCTTAATCTTCGGTTAGGATGAGGTTTGCGTTGCATAGATCGTTTGTTTTTATTTCGAATTGATATTTTTGAGATACTAAATCGTAATTATCATGAATCAGCTATAATAAATTAAAAAAGGAAGATCAGTCTGTTTAATATGGCCAATATATTGTTCGTAGACACCAATATTAACTCCTCCTCAAAAATTGTACCGTCCTAGAGACTTGTCCAATAGTCAATTCTTTTCGTATAAAACCCCAACCTTTTCTTTACATCCGAACACCGCGCACTCTATAATGGAAACATAATAATTTAATTTTTCTCACAAAATTTTCGAACGATTCAAAAATGAAAACCGTGTCTCACGCAAAAATCCTTTCGGAAACGCTCGACTTATACTGAAGAGAAATTAAAACGCAGTGTTCTATAGAACGTTATTATTACTGCTATTATATATAGGGTGCCTCTTAAATACATAGGCGAACTTCAGGTGGTAATTTCATGATCGAATACGTTTCATGGAAGAATGTTCCTAAAAATACTCACAATCAAACTTATATCGAATCACCCAGTATTTTACAGAAAAATTAATTCACTACAAAAATGCACGTGCAAATGAAACAATGTTTCCACTGATATGAATTATTTAGTTCGTAAAAAATATCATCAATATTTGTGATAGTGTAATTTTATGATTCGAGACGTAACATCACGGATTTTTTTAACTACCCATCAGCGTTTTGAACCTCGAATAAGCTTTTAGAATGTCAAAGACAATTTCTACAAGCGACACAACGTGGATAGACGTATCAGTGGAAACGAGTGTGATAGTATTAGCTTGTTACTCCGACGTCAATACCATTGAACATTTGTGGGTGAAAAGAAGACTTACAGCTTGTCAAAACAGTCCGGGAAACACAGAACACCTGATTCAAGCAGTTCTTGAAGAATGGAGAGACCTTCTTCCTCTGGAAATTGCCAGTCTCATAAAAAGCAATCCCTGAAAAATTCGTGATTGCATTGAACCAAGAGGTGGAAATACAGATCATTTTATCTCCAAAGAAGTCCACGTTTCAATTAAAATTTAAAATTATCTTCAGAGTTGCGTTTATAAAATTTGTTATCTTACTTGACTTTCATTTATATCTGTTTTTGCAAGGAAATATATGTTGAAATGGAATATCTTTCGATACCCAATTCGAATCATTTCCAGACAGGAATGCTAATTATAGGTTAGGTGAATCAGCAGTTGAAACCACCGAGTACATACATGGCCACTGCAATACCTCGATACCCAAAGAAATTAAAAGCAAATCTCCCAGGGAAATCATCAGCTTTGCAAGGGAGCTAATTATCCTGGAAAACTGATGGCATTCTGGTAATGTACAAGAGTTCTCACTGGTCAAACATTTTGTGTTTTGTGGTTCAAATGCAAAAAGATGCAAGGGAAATACCAATGACAATGAAGGACATTCTGAGGGAAGCAGCTTTATTCTGATAATACAATGAACATTTACATGAATATAAATAAATCACAAAATCCATTACCATATGTGTAACAGTTGCTTATTTTGATGAACGATTTTGTTTTTGTTTGCTTAGAATAAGTTATAAAATCACCTCCTCAAGTTTACCTGTGTACTCAAAAAGCACCCTTAGATTTGACTCCAGTATTCAAACTTGAAGCAATACAGTACACAGTGAATGGATAAAGTAAGGAAAAAAATCATAACTGTGTTATTGAATGTTTTCAAGCAAAATGCTCGGACAGGTCAATTTTAGTTTTTAATTAACCACCTTATGGCAGAAAAATGTTACTAATGACCTCATTCATTTTTACAGAGTGTCCTCCTATATTTTTTTTGAATGAATGTCCCAATTTTTTTTACTGCTCAACTTACCTAAATTACTGTGTAAAACTTCCATGGAAGAAAATCTTTATTTAATTTTTTTTTAATTTTATTTTAACCCAAAAAACAAACGAAATTCAGCACAAATGTTCAAATTGTGATCCGTTAACCATTTGGCACTACCGATACGAGTGTAAACACTTTGTAAAGTGCTCAAGGACTTCGTAATCTGCTCCACGCCAGGGCGAATTCTTTGCCGTAAATCTTGGAAATTATTTGGCCTATCAAAATAAACCTTTGACTTTAAATAACCCGACGAAAAATATCTAAGCGCCGTTCATTCTTTTGTCGTAAGAGGGTCAGGGACTGCAAGACCGTCTACCTATATACGACCATTATGAACTGAAAACTACGGCTCACGTGGAATATTTGTTGATGGTTAAGTTAAAATCAATGAATATTTCACCGCGTGTCTTTTAGCTATTGACAATTGGATAGAGTTCAGCTCATTCTATGTTTACTGGTTTGTGGTTTATCTAACCACACTGAACCGGGCGTTTTCAGTTCGTAATGGCGTTATATAGGTGGACGGCATTGCAGTCCCTGACCCCATTACGGCAAAAGAATGAACGTCTCTGAACAGCTCTCAAGGTTTCTTCATCGCAGAGGGTCAGAGTTCTTAAGGATTTCCATAGGTGCCGCTGGTGGGATTTTTTCCCTACCAGTTCGCAACGTATGGTAATAACCATTAAACCGGTTCGTATCTGCCCATGAATTACGCTTTCCTCTTTGGGGAAACACTGAGCGATGAGGTGACCTAGCCCGGCTCACGGGGATTATTTGTTGATGGTTAAAATCAATGAATATTTCACCTTGTCTTTTAGTTATTTGGCAATTGACTACAGTTCATCTCATTCTCTGTGCACTAAATGAAACCGCAAAAAGTGCAAGCAATGTTCTGCTGTAAGGTGTCAAAAAAGTATGGCCCTATTAAATGACGTCCGATTATATATCCTTGGATAATCCATATGATGATGGAAATATATAATTTGACAATTTTATAATTTGGAAGTTTATCAAATTCGGTTCAGAATATTTTTAGTGAAAACAAAACTAGAATATTGGCTGAGTTTCAATTGATATAATATAATTTTCAGAGGAAATTTGAGGAATGAATATCTCGGATAAGTTCATTTAATATTTAATTTAGCTTCTTTTTTGATGATGCAGTTCTATTATAAGAATCCCTCGATATCATTCCCAACTCCGAGAAACCAATAATTTCAGAGATGAATTGTCAAAGTTTGAACAAGAGCTCCTGAGCTCCTGTCCACAGGGCTTTACCACTTTTTTTACGATGTAAAATTTAAGATTATATTGTTTTTGTTTCATCCGCCTAATGTGACACACATGTCGTAACGATAATTAATGCAAAAAACATTTTGTTTTTGTTACAGTCTTTATACTCGTATCAGTCAGTGCCAAATGGTTAACGCAGCAAAATTTGAACATTTGCGCTGAATTTCGTTTGTTTTTGGGTGAATTTTCTTTCATGAAAGTTCTATTTCTTACAGTAAATGTGTTATTTTCAAAAAAAAATTTATCTACGGTAACAATTTTTTGCACCATCACTTAGGCAAGTTGCACCGTGCAATAAAGCAGGAAAAAAATGGTGAATTCATTTAAAAAATAAATGACATCACTTTGAAAAAAGGAATGACTTCATAAGTAACATTTTTATGACATAAGGTGGTTAATTAAAAACTAAAATTGACCTGTCCTAGCCTTTTGTTTGAAAATATTCAATAACGCAATTATGTATGAGTTCTGTTTCTTACTTTATCCACACACTGTGGATCACAACATAATATTACCTCGAAAAGTCTATCAGCTGAAGCAAGAAAGCCTTAAGAATCAAGAAATCGAAATCGAAAAAAACAAAACAGTCTTGTCACTCACCCGCTCTGATGCAAAAGATCACACAGATGAAACAATATATCGACCTCTAACGGTGTCATTTGCGACATCACTTGTGCAGAGTGCATAAACTCTTCTTTACTCACTTCTTGCGTTCTGTGCCCATTTGTTACGTTCAAGTATATCCTTTTCACCAATTCCATATTGTTTAGAAGGGAATTGAATGCTATGAAGTATGGAAAGCTGACACGTCTGCCGCCTGTCTGAGAACCTTGAGCTGTCTGAAACATTCATGACTATTGTTTACATGGTTTGAAGAAATCAAAGGGTATAGCGTTGTAGTGGTTTATGTGAATAATGGAGAAGACGAAAGTCGAAGTTGAAAGTATCCTACTAAGCTAAATGATAAAATACTTTTTCAAAGATATATTAGGCGCTTGTTCATTCTGTCAAATGTATATATACAGGGTGAATCTTTGTTTTGTACATTAATTCTAGCAATAGATTCCTTTCATCGAATAAAACACCTTTTACATTTACCATGTAGATTCGACATGGTTTTTCCGAATGAAATTAATGTTGGTTTGGAGTTTTCTTTAACTATGACATCTATTCTACAATTATAATTTTTGCGCGTATGTTTCGGGTGAACATCGCGATATCATGACTGTAATTTTCGAATTTTTGGCCGAAAAAGGTCTCAAATATAATAATAGGTTCAACTCTCTGAGAAGAATTCGTGGTCAAATTTGATTCTGTCCCGCCGTCCGGCCTTTGCCACGATAACTTGAAACCGAAACGAGATGGCGACATGAAATTTGTAGGTTAGGTGGCGTGTCCCAATGCGACGGACAAGTTCGTTAATGGCCATAATCGGCCCAACGGTTTCCAGATATAATACAACGGTTTCCAGATAGAATATAGGCTTAAAGACATATGTGCAATTTCGGGAGAATCATATCACTAGAAAATTTAAAAAAAATATTATTCATCTCACGATAACTTGAGAACGGAAAGAGATACCAACTTGCAATTTTCAGGGTATGTTGAACATCCGATTGCAACAATTGAGTTTGTCAATAGGCATAATCGGCCAAACAGTTCGGGAGTTATACCTATCTGAAATTTTGTTTTTATTTCCTTTTTAAATCAAAAAATATTATACCAATCTATTTCAAACATGGAAATTAGTTGTAGAATGCCGACATGCAAATTTTACAAAATTTCGTGAGGATCGTATTTTAATTTTAAAGACATCAATGAAAATTTAGAAAAAAAAATTCTATATCTCGGAAACGATCTGTCTCATATCGCTGAAATTTTGCGGAAAGATTCAAATAAAAAATTTACATCGAAGTTCCAAATTTGAACACGATCGGATATATATTATTGAAGATTTGAGTAGCATTGAGGGAGTTCAGTAGCTGGGGATGGGTGACAACGGTCACCCATCCCCAGAAAGGAAAGATATAACGACTTGCAATTTTTAGAGTAGGTTGTGCATCCTGCATAATTTCACTAGTTTTATTAATCCGCCTCTAAACTAGAATCCTGAATTCAAGTTTGATGGCGAGGTTGATGCACTGTTTTCTCGTTCAACGTCAAAGTAATATTTTTTATGCACACAACTCTGATGCAATTTCTGATTTCTCCGATTTTACTTCAATGGAATACATTTGGCAACGTTCATCCTCGCGGTCTTAGACACTAACCGTACATTTAATGATCATAATGAAGTAAATATCTGTTTACTATATGTGCATATTATACGATATTGTGTTGTTCATTTATGATTAGGATATTTAAGGAATAGGCGATGATGAAATTGTGCATAATCATATAGTGGAAACAATTAGATTATAAATTAAAATCCAGTTGGATTTCAAGCATCCGATGATACAGATGGATATTCTATAAAAAAATATAATTCTGTGTTCAACAGGCAAACAAAGTGCAGGAGTGCTTTAGCACAATGTGAACAATTTAAACAAAATAATGTACTCGTTGGCCGATACCTTTTCAAATATCACGAATGAATAAACATTTTGCAATTATTGACCCTCGTAGTTAGGGTTGTTGCAACGTAGTAGCGTACACTCGGTGCGATCGAAATCGAAATATCAGAGCAAGGCTGGACAAGTGTTTCGCACCAATTGGTCCATCGTCAGCAATCTGTAGCTCAGGGTGTTCAGACTTTCAACTAAACTAGTTTCCATATCTATCTTCGCGTAGGAGCGTAATAAGCGATGTGAAAATCGCGAACTCCATCTACGTGTGTAGATATTAAACCCAGAGTTGGCCCCCGTAAGATTTCTAGACATGAAAAATTCAATTCGAAGTTTTGTTCATTCATGTTTTTTGTTGAATGTGGTACAAGTAATCATTAAAGGATACTGTGGGAGGTATATTCATCATTAAATGGTTTCTTTCTGGGTTTTCTCTCCCAAACTCTGAAAAATATCTATAAAATAAAAAATTAATTATTTTGTGTTTTGCTTCTGCGTAAGAAACACAAGATATTTGTCACAAGCAATCAATCGAACAATGATGCCTAACAAATAACAACAAAACAACATAAACAAAGAAAACACTATATCGTAACGTTTCGGAGTATATATCAGACTCCTTCGTCAGACGTTTTACGAAAATCTTCAGAATTATTTTGTTGATAGTTATTCTGTAATTCGAGAATTAAAAAAAAAATGTTGACACCTTATGGCAACCCGATCAATACAAAACTCCGCATGCATATAAAGGTCATTATTCTACAATTTGATGCTAAATTTCAGATAGATCCCCTGATCGGTTTCGGAAATATTCATAAAAAATGTTTTTACTAAAAACGGCCATAACTCCGAAACCGCTTGATGGATTTTGCCCGTTGACTAACTCGTCCGAGATATTTACGCTTCAAACCTACACTGCAAATTTCAATCCTCTAACTCATTTCGTTCAAGATTTATCGTGTTAATGGCCGGACGGACGAACAGAATTGATTTTGACCTAGGATTATTCATCAGTGAGTTGAACCACAGCCCCCTATATCTACTAGCCTGGAAGATGATAAAATGGCAACACCGCTCTGAGTCGTACGTCAGGCGATTCAGTCGAACGTTGTTATTGTAAATGGACGATTACTTCTGATTCTGGAGTTAACCATTATTGTTTTTCGCGGGCACTTCGTGGTATTTTTGTGTATAACGGTGTCAAATGTGAATTAATGCAATGCAGTGATAAATATGGTCGGATATTTGATATTAATATGTTCTGTGATTGAACTGCAGTGTGTAAATAGTGAAATTTCCTTTGGATTATTTCTACTTCGAGATGAGTACATTTCAGTTGTCACTATAGACAACAAGATGGACTAGAAATATGAGTGAAATAGAACTTTAATTTCTTCCGATTTTATAAAAGATTTTGATGATCGGTCTAATAATTTTTCAACAAAATTGATACATCTGGATGGGAGATCAAGAATCTCAAATAATCTATTTATTTTAATATATGTATTCAATTTCCAAAAGTCTGTAGATGCTTCGGTTGAAATCAATAAGGACCTTATTCATCTTGAATTATTCATTAAGAATGTTCAGATTTCCTGCAGTGATTTGAAATGGACTCTTCCTTTCGATCTTACCCCGAGCAGATGGTCTCAACTTACTAATCTGATTTCCCACAACAGAAATATAATTAAGGGGGATTCAGATTCGGAATTCATTAATTTGTTTTATCAACATTTTTACACAGTTCAGATAAAAAAATTATTTTATGTGAATTTACTCTTTGTAGAATTGAATTGATATTCTGAATTCACAGTGACTTATAGTTGTGGTTTACATTTGTAAATCATTCCAAATTCACTTCGTTCTGTTTTCGCAAATTTACTTTTGAAAAATTTTGTAGAAAATAAGAATTACAATGTTATTGTCCACCGAATGGAAAATAAACAGAAACATTTGTATATAGCAGAAACTCACCATTATATTAAGAACCAAAACAAGCCAAACTCTAAGATGATTATTACAATTCTCATTAGCCTACCTTATTAGTCTTATATAATAGTTATGTTTGGGGATATATTTTTATTTTGAGAATTCCATTCAAGTCTATAATTTTTTTGCCAATAGTTAACCCTACACCTTCTCGTGGTTCTTGCAGAACAATGAATTGAATAACAAATACCTAGGTTTCTATTTCAACTTGATCTAAATAATATTGTGCAGAATTAAATGTAGTTATTCAATTTATTGAAAAAGTAGGGTCTTATATTATTTATTCATCCAGGAATTCCAAGCAAGAAAACCTATTCAATGAGTTCACTAGAGTTTTAAATTGGAGATATAAGATATCCAGCGCTACCGCATTGAAGAAGTATGCCTCTAAGAAATTGCGGCGTTGTCAGACTGTATTCCAGGCTATCTCTATAGTGGGCTGTGGTTGAACTCAATCTTCTGAGACCATTTTCAGCCAAAAATTCGAAAATAACAGACATTTGGGCAAATTGATAAGCACTCTGTTCCGAGGAACAAGAGCGCCAAAAATAAATTAAATACTGACATGGAAAGCGATCTGTTGTAATATAGATAAATAATGAATTAACAGGTTTTTTTCACATACAGTTCCTCTCAAATTGATACCCCTCCTGTTCCAATGTGAAAGTCCTTTACCGATAAATTTTTATTTGACTTCATTATGTCTGGGCAAGATAAAAAAAATTGCTGGTCCTTACATGTGGGGTTTATATATGACTGACTCGGTTCTCAAAAGTTATTTGTGATGCTGCAGGAAATTTCATTATAGAACGCTCTATAGTTATAAGTGCTCACTTTGTTGAAGCAAGATGAAAAATGAATCAAGCTGCACAATATAACCACTCTGGTTGATTTACAACAATATATATCTAATATCTTCGATTATGATTATATTATTTTGATTTCAATTTTTGAACTAGTAACAATGAATGGCACTAAACTTTGCCGCTTGTCAGAATCTGCCTAATCGACTCTAGCGCCATCACCGTTTATAGAGTGAAGTAGAACAAGTTTTGACAATTCTAGTTCGATTGATCGTGCATCTTGGATATACCTATTAAAAGATCTCATGAAGCTAAGAAAAAACCCTATATATATCACAAGACACAAGTCACCAACAGTCAACCTCGCAGTTAACGAGAATTCAAAAGAAACTTGAAAAGGTTTGATTATGTAAGCTTGAATGAACCGTTTTTGATTAAGACGACGCTTTCACATGAATTGATTATCATCGGTTTCGATAGAATCGTTTTGAGCACCCAAAAACTGACGGACTTTACGTTAGTAGTATTTTTTCTTTCTCCTCGTTTCTACTGATTATTTATACTATCATCGATGCCAGAAAATCTGACAAGAAAAATCAAGACCTACCTCTATAAGATGTGATTGTACTTGTGGTGTCAGAAGGTGGCTTTTGATGTTAGTCATGATATCTTGGAAATCGGTGACTGATATAAACCCAGTGCCATTCTTATCTGCCCGCCTGAAGCCTTCGATAGCGTACTCTTCATGAAAGTCGTGTAAAAACTGACAGAACTCACTATAGGACACTACTCTTTGTTTGTCCTTCCCAAAGTACAGTTGCAAAAATGGCGAATCCATATTGAAGGGTATCCTCTTATGGAGCACTGTCTTCTGTATCACCTCCACGAACTCCGCTGAAAAATATATTTGATAATAAATAATAATAAGTCAAATTAATTGAACCAGAGATTGCAAAATATTATTAAAGGCTTTTTTTACGAAAGACCAGAA